>CM067485.1:23176195-23281812 GCA_034552555.1 Semaprochilodus insignis
AAATATATATATATATATATATATATGAGCACATTCTCTGCAGAAAACACACTTTAATGTTCATTTACTGAATTTAACTCATTGCAGAAAAAACAAGTGGCCTGAGAAAAACTAATGGTACATTTTCTATTTGATGTTTTATTTTTTCAAATGCAAATAAATAGAAATGTTTATGTTTGTTCTCTCTAGAAGATGTGACAATTTACTTTTACATTTGATAAGGGTTTGTAAATGCATCCAGATCATTGGTGGACACATAAAAACATCTCAATTTGCTCACATAAGCTATCCTGTTACCTATTTTCATCCACTGAATAATGTTTACATTATTGCTATCCAAATAATATTGTGCATTATAGAGAGGTCTTAGGTCGTATGTTTATTAATATTGTAATATTACCTTATCTTATTACACTACATTTTATTCCAAGTAATTTTGGCCCATTTTTATTAGTCCATTCACCATGATATTGATAACGTCCCACTACAGGCCCAATCTGTTACAGACGCACAGGAGGCGTCTTCTTCCCCAGAGCAGAGGTACTGAGACTTGCATCCTCCTTCGGTGGAACTCCTCTCTACTTGAAGTGTCATTCCTTGTGCCACTGGGCGAGGCTTTGCTGGAGGGAAAGCAGTCAACACTGCCAGGCAGCTACGCTGCTTCACCCAGGCATCCTTGCCGCTGCTTCTAGCTGGGCTTCACTGCTGAGCCTTGCTGTGCTGCTGGGCCATTCACTGCTGTCCTTGCCACCCGCTTTTGCTGCATTGGTCCTTTCTCGCAATCCTTGGCTGGGCTCAGTGTTTACTGCCATGTCACCTTTCTCACCCTAATGCTGGATTTGGTGGGGGGTGTATCTCACTTCTGACACCAGTGTGGTGTATCGCCATGGAACTACCGCAACAGCCCAATTCAGAATAGCCTATGGAACACATGCACATATCTTTAAACTTACAGCCCCAGCTATTCACAAGATTAAAGGCTCTGTTACTTGCTTGTCAAGAGCCTCT
The DNA here is from genome assembly GCA_034552555.1 of Semaprochilodus insignis. Classification (NCBI taxonomy): domain Eukaryota; kingdom Metazoa; phylum Chordata; class Actinopteri; order Characiformes; family Prochilodontidae; genus Semaprochilodus; species Semaprochilodus insignis. The sequence continues at coordinate 23,177,204 of CM067485.1, forward strand.
GCGTATCCACAGTTGCAGGAGCCAATAGTGGGTTGCTACAATATGTTCAGGCAACCTAACTCATAAATAAATAAATAATAAAAAAGTAAATGCAAGATTTTTTCCAACAGTGACAACATTTATTATTGTAACCTGGTATTATTATAACAGCAGTAGAAAACAAATAATGCTGATGGTTATATGTGCCTCAATTATGACCCATTTACCAATATTGCTAGCCGTACCATTATACTGCACAAGTTAGCAAGGCAGTAAGCAATACTTAACAGATGAATGGAGATCATCTCTAGACCAATTTTGTGTTTGATCAATAGGAGAGGGAGCGGCGTTCTCCTGCCTTTAACTTGCATATCTCTGCCTCGGAAAACAACAGCAGTCTGCAGCTACACTGCCAACAGGAGGGCATTAAGGTACACATGCATTCACGAATACACACTCACATACACTCATCGTCAAAAAAGTAGTCGCACAAATAGTTGCACCCAGAAGGAATCAGCCGAAAGGAGTGAAACTTGGTGGGTAGGTTTGACATTGTGAGACATGCAAAAGATTGCAGTTTTATGCTCGGTCATGCATGTGACGTAAGCAAGGACGGGCCTTATCACTGTACCTGACTGACCCAACAGCCATGATTACAGACATTCAGCGAGCAGACTCCATTAGTCACCCTGTTAGTACCAATAGCATTGGAATCTGACATTTCCTTCTGGGTGCAGCTATTTTTTGATGATGAGTGTATATACAAACATACATACATGTCCATACATGCACACACATACAGAGATGTACAGTACCATGCACAAATCAGAACACACATTATGTATTTAATTCTCAGTAAGACCCTCAAAGACAAGTTATTCATTATTTTAGCATCTACTGGTTACAGTTTTAGGGCTTTTCTTGGGTTTGCATAGTTGTTAGGAGTTAATATATATTATTACAGTATAACCTGACATTATGGTTATCGTCCATATTAACAGTAGGTAGAAACAAATGATGCTGGATAATTGCATGTGTGCCTCATTATATGGCCCTGAATATGACCTCTCAAAAATATAATCCTCAACTGCTCAAGTTCCAGATCGTGAATGTCTACCAGTATACTGCAGATGGGTATATTATAGTATGACACAAGTTACTAAAACAGTAAGTTAGACTTAACATGTGAATGGACATCATCTATAGAGCAATTTCACTTATCTCTCAAAGACAAATCTTGCACAGCTGTTGTGAGTCAATGTATCAAATAATGTATGCCCTCAATTTGAGTTAAGTACATTCTGAAGTACTTTGACTCAAAGTGCAAAAATCCAGGGGGTTCTGGGGCATCCTAATTAACTACTTGCACCCCTGAATGTCTTAAAATCAAAATTGGGGGGGGGGGGGGGGGGCCCTAAAAATGCTGTAACATAATATTTATATCTGAAAATTTGCCCAATTGGATGAACCTGGCACTGAATGAGCATATTGAAACCTACTAACTCACATACTGTATTGTGTTTTATAGGATGTCATTATTCCTGACCTCATGAAAAAGCTGGACATCCTGGGAGACAACGGGGTGAGTTTCTCAGGCTCGTTGTGATGTGTGTCTCTCTCTCTCTCTCTGTGTGTGTGTGTGTGATGCATGTTTTGTTTAGGATTCAGCACTGTGTATATTCTGTCTGTATTCTGTCTATATTCTGCATGTTCTTTGGAACTACAAAACTATCCCAGTTTGGTTCCTCTATTAAACTGCTTAGGCTCCTGTTTACTGCTATTTGGCTGTATTCCCAATAGACCAGTACCAATATTCATAAAGCTCCTCAGAAGTGCTGATCTAATTTCTGCTTCTATTGGTAAATAAGACAGAAGCTTTGTGAATACAAGCCCAGATTTGCTGTATTTTAGCAAATATTTTAGTTGGACAAGCAAAACCAGCAATTCACAAGTGGTTTCAAATGAAATCAGCAAGACCGGACACATTAGTTTTGACTTTGTTCCTTTGTTTCTAACCACCTTTAAAAGTTGAATTTGGCTTTTTATGAAATTACTGAAATTATGAATTACTTTGAAAGTCTAAGCCTCTATCTCTCTTTGTCTCTCTGTATCTCTCTCTCTCTCTCTCTCTCTCTCTCTCTGTTTTTTTTGTTCTCTTTGTCTCAGAACTTGCGGAATGAGGAGCAGGTGACTGTGATTCAGGCCAGCACTGTGCTATCCCGCTGCGAAAAGGTGAGCACAGACTCTCTGGCACCCTCTGCCTGAGACCACTACACTGTCCCTGCCCATATTTCTTGTTTTCATGAAAATAAGATCAGTAAGCATTCATGTTTAATAGAGGGCTATTAAACACAGCCCTGTAAACATATTCACTCCCACATGCATCAGCTCAGTTTTCAATTTTCAATGCCATAACAAATATGGGTTCTTCTTTGAATACTAAAACCGAAATTAAAAAATTAAAAGATATCAATTAAGAAATTAAGAACAAATTTTAGAGTTATAAAATATATGAGGAAATATTTAGTTTGCACTGTAAATGTGCTGTGCTGTGGATCAAAAAGTGTGTAGACACATGCTCACCCAACGTTCCTTCTGGAATCAAGGGTATTAGTACCGCTGGATGGTATATTGCCTTTTTAATGTATATCAATATATTTTTAGACAAGATATATGGGATGACACAATGCAATATAATATCGATTATATTGATATGGTTTGATGTTATATTATTAGATTAGATTAGATTAGATTTTATTGTCATTGTGCAGAGTACAGGTACAGAGTCAATTAGCAATTAGAAGTCCAAAATAAAGTATTATTAACACATAAAGTGCAGGAAAGTAACCATGGCAAGCGATGTAAGGTTACAATATGTACAATTATGGACAGTGGAGTGGTAGAAAAATACAGCTGTTAGTATAAATATAATATACACCTGTACAGAATGTGTGGGGAGAATACAGTGTAAGTTGTATGTACTTTGAGAGCACATATGTAAAATATGGTAAGTATACGAAGAGTAACAGATACGTGACAGTAAGTATATATACAGTATGTACAGTAACTGTGCCGATAAGGATAGCGCAGTAACAGGCTGTGCCATTATGAGTAGTGCATAAAGGCATAAAGCACAGTTCAGTGTAGTGAGTGCAATGATGCAGTTAAAGTGGCGGTGTGGAGCTCCTCCTGAGCCTGCTGGAGCGGGAACGGAGGCTCCTGTACCACCGGCCAGATGGGAGAAGGGTAAAAAGTCTGTGATTCAGATGAGAAATGTCCTTACGATGATGTTTCTCGCCTTGCCCAGAGAGTGCTTATGGTAAATGATCTCGGTGGTGGGTAACCAGGTGCCTGTGGTGCGCTGGGCAGTTGTCACCACCCGCTAGAGTGCTTGTGCCTAAGCGTAAAGCCGTGACGGTGCATTTCTGCTCTCTGACACTCCCTGTACAACCCAGCAGAACATTTAGCCTTTATCCTAGAAAAGAATCACCAAGATGTGATTTTTAGTACATATCGCCCTGCCCTAGCTATTAGGCTCCCTGCCTATGCTTTCTGCCCCCTCTAATACTCTGGGAGCGCTTTACATTAGATGGTGAAACTTTGCTGTGACAATTTGATTGCATTCAGCCACAAGAGCGTTAGTGAGGCCATGTACTGACATTGGATGATCAGTTCTGGATCTCGATACAGATAGGATGGAGCTCCGTCACTCCAGAGAACACATGTCCACTGCTCCACATTGTAATGCCGGGGTAGCTTTATATCCTTCTGGCTGAGCTTGGCATTGGGCACAGTGACCTTAGTGTAGCTGCTCCAGAGCACTGATTTCTTTTGGCAGTGCTTATTCATGGAGATCATACAGGTTGTGTGTGCATAACTGATGATTAGCTGTGTGAACATAACTCATGTCTGCAATGGGTGCATCTTGAAGTAGCTCAATTCACTATTTACAAGAGATGTGGACATGTAGTGTAGACAGACAGAGTGTACAGTTTTGTTTTAAGTATGTCCCTCTCTCTGTCTCTTTGTCTTTCTCTGTCTCTCTCTCTGTCTCTCTCTCTTTCTCTCACTGTCTCTCTCTGTCGCAGTGGCTGAAACAGATTGATAGCACAGAGGCAGCGCTCACGCAGAAGATGATTGATCTTGAGAACGAAAAGGTCAGACAGTCTTTGGTAAACTCTGTTCAAGCTCTCTAAGATGAATAGGCTCTGCTCAGTGTCACCTTCCTTTTACCTTTAAGAACAGTTTGGAGTGCAGACGTGTTATATCTCAATGAAACTTTACTTTGTGTGCTGATGGCTTTAACAGGAGCTGTTCAGTAAACAGAAGGGCTTCCTGGAGGAGGAGCTGGACTACAGGAAACAGGCCTTAGACCAAGCCCACCTGGTACCTGACCATTTTTTTGCATTTATGATTAAGTTAGACACGCAATAGACTTGACAGATATATGAAGCTAACTCTCTGTGTAATGGTAATGTTGTTAGGTTAAAAAAAAAAGCATATTAACTTAATGTGCTTTAATGTAATGAGATTAGTTTGTATCGCTAGATCGCTCGTTTGTACTTTTAACAGAGATTAATTTATTGAGGTTGTCAATAATTTCAACAACACATAAACTCAACAATATATTACAACGCACGCATGTCAGTTTGTGCTATGAAGCTTTATACTGTGGTGTTACAGCATTTTATGTGTGTGATTATAAACATTTATGTACAGTTACAAAGGCTTATGTCAAGTGTTATAAAGCATTATGAATGATTTATAGATCTTTATGAATGCACATATAATGCATTATGGATACCTGATTCATAGAAAGTGTTTCCGAGTAGTTGCACAAATAGTAGTCCCAGAAGGAATCAACCGACAGGAATGGAACTTGGTGGGTAGGTTGGACATCGTGAGACATGCCAGTGATTCAAGTTTCACACTTGACCGCACATGTGACATAAGCAATGGTGTCATGCCAGACTGTCATGGAGTGACTCGAATTGGCAGCGGGTCATCTTCAAAGATGAGTCCCGCTTTTGTCTTGGTGGAGACGACCAACGAATCAGTGTGTGGAGGCACTGTGGTCAGCACCAAGATGAACAGTTTGTTGTCACACGTCACATGTCCAGAAGGCCTGGTGTCACTCCACCTCCACCCCTACCACAAAATCAGCAGGAACTGTGAGAATATTCAAAGTGCATGGGCTGGATTATCACAGGACACCATTAGGAACCTCTCCATGCTGAATTGCAAACATGTCAGTCTGATGCCGTACTGAGAGACACTACTTCTGTATGTGTAGCTCAATAAATTTTGCAATAAATTTATCATCACTTATTGTTCCTGGTAACCTTTATCTTCCTTCCTAATAGCATTGCAGTCTCACACTTCCTTCTGGGTGCAGTTGTTCTTTTGATTATGAGTGTATAATGCTGGCATTTTGTAATGATCTAAAAAAGTTTAGATATGACAACAACAATACACTGTGTTATTATACAACTGTAAATGTCTAACCTCACATTGATTCCGTTTAGACATGATCGTTTTCTTACGGAAATGATTTAATCATAATTTGATTTGAACATTTTGCTACACATCAGAATTATTTAGCAAAATACACAATCTGCATATTACTGGAAGAACCATTTATACTTTCATTTAAAAGGAATTGAATCATCTTATCATAATTACATTTACATTTGTGGCATTTAGCTGACGCTCTAACCCAGAGCGACTTACAAGGTTAACTGTATTACAGGTAGGCCAGTGTAGTGTTAGGAGTCTTGCCCAAGGACTCTTATTGGTGCAGCGCAGCGTAGTTACCCACACTGGGAATCGAACTCCAGTCTCCCATGTGGGGTGGTAGCTCCCTGGTGGGTAGTGGTGTTATGCGCTGCGCCACACCAACCACTATAATTGATACCAGCACTCTGTAAATGATGCAGCTGACTATTATTCGATGCATTGTTATGCATCTATGCATTTCACACCTATACATGAGAAAGTGTATGTGTAAGGTCTGTCCTGATGTTGCTCCAGCATGTACCCAGTGTCGTGTCTGATGTTGTATCCCACAGAGGGTGCAGGAGCTGGAGGCCACGCTTTATGCCGTCCTGCAGCAGGACCCAGAAAACCGACTGGCTGAGAGTCTGAGTGATAGGCAGCGGGCGGAGCTTGCTGAGTCAATGGAAGCTGTGAGGAGGCAGATCCTCAGACAGAGTCGCCATGCTGACACACTGATCCTACAGCAGCGGATGGAGCTCCTCCAGTCTGCACAACAGGTCAGCACACGTGCATGTGTTCATGTCTGTGTATAGAACGTTTTACGGCGAGTATTCAGTACTGTTTTTGATATAGAATACTTTAGAAATATGATGCAACAGCCTGCTGACAAAATCATATTTACACAATAACAGCTCTTTATTTACCTGGTTACACCTTCAGACATCACCATACACCAGGGGGTGTGGGAAAATAGAATTATTCACCATTTGTGCTCGCACACACAGGAATTCATCCTCCACATTTAACCCCTCCATGCAGTGAAACACCCACATGCAGGCAGTCTTGTGAACACACACACTTGGGGGCAGTGAAGACACCCTATCCACAACACCCAGGGAGCAGTTGGGGGACAGGTGCCATTTGCTCAAGGGAACTTTAGTCATCTGCTGTCAGTTCAGGGTATTGAACCAGTAAATATCTGGTCACAAGGCTGATTCCCTAACCTCCAGCCCAACGTTTCATGTCTGTTCCCCCTGCCACTCTCACCTATCATTAAGAAAAAAGACTCTTCCTGACATTGCAATTTATTTAGAAATATGTCACCTGGTAAGGTGATAAGAAAATGGTTTCATATGGTAAGAAAATGTGTTATGATTTCAGATTCAGGTAATATTAAATTGCCTCGGTTTTTGTTTTTGCTGCAGAGGATCAGAGAACTGGAGGACAAGATTGATATGCAGAGACGACAAATCAAAGAGATCGAAGAAAAGGTGCGTATGTGTTATTGCTCAGACTAAACAATGTGATTGTAGATGCTGATTGTAGTGAATGTAGATGTTCCCATTCTTGGGGAAGAACCTAAAACAATGGTATCATTTTTCATTTTTAGTTTTCTGTATGAGTTACACTGAAAAACAGTGGTATTTACATGATTTACATGATGATTAGGTATGTCAGCTTGTTGCACGTCAGTATAAAATGTTACATTAACACAACTGCTGTCTCTCAGATGACTTTTTTGGCAAGAGTTGTGTTAACACCGTGCAACACCTTTTATTCATGTGTAGCTGTTTGCATGCTTGATTCACATACTGCAAATTCCAATGGAGAACTCTTTTGTGAAGGCCTGGAATTTGCTGAGGGAATTTGCAGTATATGGTACAAGCATGTACAATTTAGTTTATTTTTATTTAATATAGTTATTTAATATAGTTAAACTCTGCAAGTATTATAGTAATACTCTTATGTTAGATTTTGCTTGGAAACAAAACAGCTTCAAGATCTTGAAACACCCAATAGAAAATTCTACTTAGAGTTTTCTGTGGTGTCTAGGTAAATACAACCTGGTCTCCATTGGTTAGGCCTTCAGGAGCTGAAGTGGAAGCCAGCAAAATTAGTAGCTGACAGAGTAATCAACAATAATGTATCCAGTGAGTTCCAATGAGTGGCACTAATTCTGTGAAAAAAAAAAAACATACAGGATCACTGGCTATGAATATGAGGAGTAGTTTAAGCCAGTTGCAGTGAGTTGTTATAAATAAACGGCAGTGGCATTTCCATGCCAGGTGTCACTGTAAAACAGCAAGCATAATACAATGCTACTGTCTGCTTCAAGTAAAACATATGCAATATCTTTTACAAGCTTAGAATAGAAATTAGCTGTATCATATTATGTCCTGAGTTGAGGGCCTAGCTGAATAGTGATGGGTCACCCCTGAAAAAATCATACCACCATGTTTTTTCAGTGTTCCTCAGCCCATGTGCCTATTGATATTAAAGATGTAATCATTGAAAAGTTATTAAAAGTGAGTTCAGTGGATGTGTATTGCAAGGTATTAAAGGAGCAATTCGTAAGATGATTCAGCCTGTTGAATTCATATTACAGAAACAATAGGAAACAACTCCTTGCCATTCTAGAAGCAACATTACGAGTTCATCATCAAACTCTTGCCCTTCACTCCCTAAGAGTGTCTCCAGTGGTGGAAAGCGGTACCAGTGTTAACTCTTGTTTTGCTTCTATTTATATCACTTCTTTTGTTTGCTGCTGAACGTGGAGTCTTGCCGAGAGCTGACAGGGTTCCTTATTATAATGGCCACTTGTCAAGAGCTTCTGTCATTGCTTCTGCCAAGAGCATTGTTGAGTTTACCCTTCCTTTCATTGGCTACCTGTCCTTAAATGATCTAACCGGGAGCAGAACCTTCAACATGATTGACAACAGGTTAGAATACACCGTCGTGGCAGTGCTGCTTCTTCATCCTCTCATGCTGGACTCATGGTAGGCTCAACTCTAATGATTTACTGGCACCACTTGAGGTACAAGGTGGTATTACGAGACAGGACGGGCTGGAGCTAGCTGGTTAGCATGCTAACTTCTCTGCAACACAATACAAAGATGTCTTTGATGTTCCATCAAAACTGTTATTTCTTCACACTCTGTTGATAATTTTAGTTCATTTTGGAATGTTTTTAACTACAAATCTTACATATTGCTCCTTTAAACAGTGTCATTGTGTTCAGTGTGTAGTTCTAAAATCCGATTCCTCTTTCTCTCCTCTCTCTCTCTCCTGCTTGAAATCCCTTTGTGTTTATTATGTTTATTATGATTTATAGTTTTTGTTTCTTTTCTTGTTTTTCTCCCTAGCTTTTATTCTCTGGCCTTAAACACACACATATACTCACAGAGACACACACACACACACAAACACACACACACACCTACACACCCAGGTGCAGTATCTGAATGGAAGTTACGGACTCCTCTTGCCACAACTCTGGTCAGACCAACATTCCTCAGTTATTTTATGATCTTTTTAATATTTTTATGCATTTCCAAATACAATTGTCAACATCACCAGGTCCAGGTAAAGCTGCTTCACTCAGTCTCTCTTAAGTGAATATATAGAGTAAAGTGATATAATTTTAACCTGAACATTTGTTATAATGAGTATTTAAACACACCTCTACACTTGTCTAATGATTGCTTTTAGTTTCAATAAATAAAGTTGTATTTTCTTCATGATAGCCGTCATTTCATTTTGAGTCGCCTTATTGTACTTAAAGCCTTAAAGACAATTGCGTAAAAGGATACCAAGTTGTTTAATTGATTCCCTAAAAAGTGTTTCGATGCATTCTTTTCGATACTTTAATGGAATACTTCTGCACTTCAGCCATATTGCCGTCTGCTGCATCTGTAGCGTTTGGTTAATTACACTATAAAGCGGTTGTCCTTCATGAGAAGAATTTCTCCTGTGAGGCATAAAAAGCTATTTGACTGCTAAAGGTGCTCTCTTGTGGAGAATTTCAGCCTGCTAAACATCATTGAGTGAGTAAGTCACAAGCCAGTTCCATAAGGTGCTTTGCATCTAAAAAACTATGAAATGAAAACTAGAAATGACAGTAATTTATTGGTAACATACACTTTATGTTGCTCATTCTGAATTGTAAAATTACAATACTGTACGTAAATATAGTGACATTAATGTCATTTATGTACATCGATAAATTTTATTTGCATGTACATGTACATTAATGCAGGGTTTCTCAACCTGTGGGCTGCGGACCACCAGGGGGCCATGAAGCACCCTCTAGTGCCCCGTGGAGGCAGTAGTTTGTAGTGATATATAACCATGTTAGAGTCATATTAAATATATGAATATGAATATATGTATAATATTGTACACACATACCCATAAAAACGTAATAGTAGCAGTCCACATCTTTCTTGTACATTTCTATACTTTTTATTTTCATTTTCCCCTTTTTTTAACATCATTGCATGTTAACATGTTTTTTTAACTTTATTAATAACATAACTGCAAATTTTGGTTTCTGTTATTGGACCAAAATGCACAGTATGATCTTTTTCAGGCCCCAGTTCTCAGATTTTCAGTTTCAGCACATAAGGAAAAAGAAAATTGTATTTATTAAATTCGAATGTAATTTTCTGGTGGGCCGCTGTGCTTTGTAGTTATCATCAGGTGGGTCTTGGGGCGGAAAAGCTTGAGAATCCCTGCATTAATGTATTTTTTTAAATTTCCATTGCATTTCTAATGTACAGCTTGTATGTGCTATAATGGTCACCTACAGCTGCCTGAGGGCTCTCAGTTTTGCTAGTTCAAGACCTAAAGATGTTCATACATGCTGTTACACAGTTAAGAGATTGATTGCAGTGTGTTTCACAAAAGAACAGAACAGTTTATCAATCAATTACAAGTACTTATACCAGTCAATAATACAGTAAATGATGGCAGCAACCAAATATCTGTTTGTTTCTAACATTACAGGATGAACTAGTTCACAGAAACACAAAACCTAAGAAACATTTTCAAATAACGTTAAAAAAAAGTAAAAAAAAGAGTAAAGAACTGTAGGGAACTGTATAGGAGATTCTTTTTTAATGTTGTCAAGTAATTTGGGGTTTCCTGTGCTTCCGGAAAAGGGTGGAAAATGAAACAGTACCATGCAGTCAGGTGTAATTACATGGCCAATTCTCACCTGATCAGGTGTGTACATGGTCAGTCTCGTGTTACGGAATTCAGGATTAGAAGTGGGCCAAAGGATGTCACACTTACCCCTAGAGGATGGACAACTATCTGACTCTGCAGTCCTGTTTTTCCACTGAGTCAATTCTCAAACTCCACCATAATCAGATGCTTTTAAAGAAGAGTTTACCCAGCCCCACCACCAAACTCAAATGCAGGCAATCAGCCAAGACATGTTAGTTGTCTTTAGTTTTGTACTGAAGCTACCAGGCTAATGTAGCTAACAAGCAATAAGAACTTATACTGCACCAGTTAGCATCATGCTAGCTGCATCTTAACACATTTGAACAGTGTTGAGTTGTTAAATAATCTCTTGCTTAGGTACTTTCTGACACTGTACGATAAACTGTGTCTATATATATCTACACATATTGACATAACCGTGCCCTAAGCATGTCATAGCAGATGTCACATGTCATTATTCTGGTCCCAGTTTCATTGGAAATTGAGTTTCCTGCCAGGAGGCACCACATGAACACCCTTTGAAGCAGGACGCTGAAATGGGACGATGGGATCATTATATGGAATGGGATGGGAATTATTAGGATGATGGAAGCATTAAAATTTCTTATGTGGAATAAACTGGTCCAGTCGTCATGGTGGAGGATAGCAGTGAGCAGACAAACAACGGAAAACAATCAGATATGAAATACATATATAATAAGTGATAATAGTAAAGTGAATTTTAAATATGTACAGTTAACCCGTATATTATTTTTCCTATGTGAGTGTTCAAAAACCCAGTAAAATAGGAAAAAACAGATTTCACTTAGCTGATAAACCACAATACTCTTTTCACAACCTCAGAGCTCTGTTTATCTCTCGTACAGACCACATGAACACATACATTTTCTGAGAAGACAACTACACTAGCACTCGCAAGCAGCATGTTGCTGCTGTCGGAACAAAACCTCCAATATGATAACTTTACACTTTAATTTAAAATGGAAGTTAATGGGACTAGACTGTAACTTTGGACCTGTTCTAAAGAGCACATGAACGTGATGCCATAGTTGGTACAAGTCACTGCAGTTACTGAGTGACAGCATTCATGAACAAAAACATGAAAACATCTAAAAAAGAGCTGTTGTGTGATTGACTGTACAAAAAGATTCAGCAAGAGTTCAGAGCAAGCTTTTTACAGACTGATGAAAGATAAAGGACAGGATCACACAAAGCTAAATGAAGCTAACTTATTGTTCAGATCTTCCCATTCTACCTTAAATGGTGCAACTGGTATTATTATAATGCCTGAGGCAACAAGAATGTAACTGCTGCACCATTTAAGGCGGAACAGGAAATTTGAACAAGAAGCTGGGAAATAGGAAGCCAACTTTAGCTTGATATGGATTGCTGCAGTTTGCAAACCTGACTGAAATCCAGGCAATGAAACGTTTTAGTGTATTTTGTGTCCGGTGGGCTGAATTGTTGGGGTAAAAATACTTATACATACTTTATGTTATATACTGTACTGACCACTCATCAGTTCAATGTGGCATTTCTGCTTATATTCTATGTAACTGTGAAGTTTCTCTCAGCATTTCTAGAAACCGTCCATGATGGTGATCTTGTGTTAGTCAAACAAAGGTAGGGGTTTGGTTAGACAGTGTTAGCTTGCCGAAACAAACCCAGGTTTCTTTATAAAGGGGAACTGCGCAAAGCAGGTTTAGACAGTTAGCCAGATAACTTTTATATTTGGATGTTATACTTGGAACGGAGAAGCACTACAGATCACAGTGACCAGAATAATTTATTTATTACCAAGTCCAGCTGCTTTTAATATAAGCGGTTCATCATTGTGTTTCATTCTCGGTTTTGCTTTTTCTATTAATAAATGTAGAATGTTTAGCCCCTCAGTGACATCAGTGGTGAGAAAGTGACCTCAGTGCATGCCCTCTATTGGTCCAATCATCGTGACATTTTAACACTTTATAAAGAGCAGCTGGTGTTTTCAAATATTGTAAAACAGTGCAAAACGACAAAAACTGAGATAGAAGGTTTTGTTCTGACTGCAGCAATTAAAAAGTTGTCAGTTTAGTAATATGAGTGTCATGTTACCATTACTGTCAGCTGTCATAACATCTTAATTCACATGCTAATTTATGATTAGCTGTCATGACATTAAACCTTATGATAAATGTCATATCCCTCACCTGGTACACTGGTAGCAGTAGCTATATACTTTTGTCCATTCTTATAGATAACAGACACCAAACATAGTTTGGCTAATGTTGGCTAAAAATGTGTAAAGTAAATTTTTTGGATGCTCTATTCCTGATGACGCACTGGCCCAGTGTTTACACATGTTCAGCTTTGGCCATTAAAAGAGGGACTGATGTAGATATAATGACATATATAGAGAGATAATACATAATGCATGCATCAATGAAAATGCAATGTAAATGACACATCTATGTAAATGCATCTGATGAATGAAAAAGAAGGAAGGATGGATAGATCTGTGCAACATGGAGCAGCTAGAAAAAGAGAGAGAGTGAGAAGGAGAGAAACAGCAGTGGGAGTGAGACGTCTGAATGTGCTCTTACTCATCAGCACAGAGGACACTGAGTATGTGTGTGTAAGTATTTGTTTTCGTATACCTTCAGGACGAAACTGTCCTGACTTTGTAGGGAAAACAACAGCTAAAATGTCCGGTCCATTTCTAGATGCTCAGGTTAAAGTTGGGGTTAGGTTTAGGGCTACATGTAGACAATGCAGGACAAGTTTATTTATATTTATTACACATGCACATGCATATACGTAAATACAAACAAACAGCATAATAAAAGTGTAAGTTAGACACACGTATTAAACAGAAGTGCAAACCCTAAATAGAAAGTGCTAAAGTGTGAAAGGCCTGGGCAAATAGAAGTGTCATTAGTCTGGATTTAAAGACGCCCAAATCTGGGGCCTATCTGGGATCTTCTGGCAGCTGATTCCGGTTGGTTCTAAGTCTAGTCTCTGCTAGCTGACCAGTCCCTAGTGGTCTGAAAGGCGTGATAGGTTTTGAATAGATCAGAGATGTATTTAGATGCTAAGCCACTGAGTGATTTATAGGGTTAGTTTACCAGATGAGGATTAATCCTAGTCCTTTTCCTTTCAAGAGTAAATCTCCATTCACAGTGTTGTGAAGCCTAGGTGCCGGCTTAATCACTGCCTGGGACTCCAGGCCATAGTGAAGTAGTAACACTTTAAAATCCATTGTGTGTTGTTGTTTTGGCGAGTATGAACAAGCAGAAGGTAGCTGGTAACAGTGATAAGGCTCATCCTTGCTTATGTCACATGTGCAATCGAGCATGAAACTTGAACCATTCACATGTCTCATGATGTCAAACCTACCCTCCAAGTTTCACTCCCGTCGGTTGATTCCTTCTGGGTGCAACTATTTGTGCAGCGATTCTTTTGATGATGATTATATAAATATGGACATATATAATACATGTGAGAAATTTGGGGGCTGATTTGCCAGATTAAACCTAATCCTAGACTGAAAAGAATGGAGATTCATTGCCACTGCAATTTAATCAGAGATTTGGCTAGGTTCATTTCAAGGAAAGCAGGCTGTAAAGTTGGTCTCCTGATCAGGAATTAACTCTAGTTCCAGACTGCACAACATTCTGAATGGAGATTCTCTATTAAATTTAAAATGAGAATAGGCTTAATCCCTGTCAGGGGAACCAACCCATATTTAATTCATATGGCATATATAATGTTTAAAATAAAAAAAAGGCATATTAATAATTGCTAGTGGTTTCATTTAACAATATCCTATGCAGTGTAGATGGAAATACTAAAAGGAACACACCAAACGATACCAAAAGACGTTTTTTGAGAACACCAAAAGAGACTAAATGTCCCATATCCTACATTTGTCATATATTTAATATTTTCACCTGAGCTCTACTTCTAATAATTGCCAAAAACAATCATGATTATTTTGTGTATAGCCATTTTTGTATAGCTCTTTTTATCCCTCATCACTGAAACTGAAAATTGATTTGTTTTTTTGTTACTGTGACTGATATGTGTAAATGAGCTCTGTTCTGATTGGCTGCCACAATCAAAATGCCATCCAGGCTGGAACAGTCTGGGGGGAACTGACAGGTCTAAACTGCTGTGAGCTTAATGTATGCAAATAAGTTGATTTTTGTGACATCACAAAAACAGTGGACTCTAGATGGGAAACTTTAAATTTGCTTACATGCTAGATCAATCTCTGTTAGTTAACATTTACGTTATATGGGTCCTTTAAATGATAAATCATATACTATAAATATTTTATTGCTGTGATTTTTGTAACCTTCCTAAGATTTGATCATCACATCAAGTATGAAGGAAAACTATTGAACTTCTGAACTGTGATTCTAATCATTTAAAAGTTTTGTGTATGTGACAGCATGTCCTGATATTGTGTGGAAAAACAAGCATCTGTGTGTGTGTAGTTCGAGCTCAGAGCCTAGAACCAGAAAAGCAATCTCAGGCACAATCCTGGGCAAACATGGCACACAGAAATAGAGTGATGGACAGGAAAAGAAGGGATTTGACTTAATCACCGTGATCTACGTGATTAAACACAGCCTAAACTGGCAGCGGATAGAGAGAGAGAGAGAGAGAGAGAGAGAGATGTGAAAACATTAGGAAGACTGTGAATGAACGTCTGTAGTTAGCCATCCAAAAGCTGCAGCACTCCTACATGAAGATTAGGAAGCCAAAACAGGATTTGAGTGAAAGTTACAAAAAGCATGCAAACTTCAAACCCTGCTGCATGGACCCATATCTCACAAACACACAAACACACTCACACACACACACTGCAGGTGCCGTCTGGCGTGTGTATTCTTAGCTCTGAACAGAAGTTGGGTGAGTGAACAGAAGGGTATAGACCCCCTCCTTTGCTGATGCCACTTCTTAATCATCGCCCCTTCCTCTGCCTCCCCTATTAGCCCCAGGCATACATTCGTATGAGTCATATTTACATGCATAATTTACCACTCACATTAAAGCCGTTCAAAAAATCTGCCCTTATCCTTTTCATCTTCTTCATTTATTTGCTCTGTTTTCCCTCAACTTAGTCAGAAACAGGTCTCAATTTAGACACCCCTGTTTGAGAATATACAGCATGCTACATGTTATTAACTGACTGGTATGTGCATAACAATGAAAACAGTCAAATCCATCTTCAAACTATAAACTATAGGATGCATCCCTGCACTAAGGACTTATTTGCACATGTAGCTTTCATACTGTTATCGATTGCATTACTTAGGAAGTGTATCTTATTTAGGAAACAGTTTGTCTAACGGTATTTCCCTTGTTCCCAAAATGTAGTTGATAAGTAGATGCCATCCAAAGGTGTCCTTATTGTTGCACTGGAGCTACTGCACACTGTATGGACAGAAATATCCAGACATCCTTTCTAAGTATTGAAATCAAACTGCATCTTATGTAATGTCCATAGAAAAGCCTTGCATAAGGTAATAAAGATATAAAGACCCCAGCTTTGGGTTGTGGAGAAGGGAAAACTCTGATCTCTGGAGTGATGGGGCTCCATGCTTTGGGATAAGATGGGAGATTTGTGATCCTGAACTAATCATCTAGCATCAGTACCAGACCTCACTAATGCTCTTTTGACTGAATGCAATACAATCCAACATCTACTTTGAAGCCTTCTCAGTAGAGACTGTCACTGCAGCAAAGGGGGATAAACTCGCTTATTAATACCTCTGATTTCAGACCAAACATTGGATGAGCAGGTGTGTACAAACATTTGGACATATAGCACAGACAGCAAGTACTGGAAGCCTACATCAGAAGTGTTAACTCTTCTCAAACATACTTGCTGGTGTAATTCCAGACACTCAGTGACAAACAGTGTTTATAAGTGACCTATATGTGACTACACAAATTCTACCATCAGATTAACCACAGAGGACATGCCTCCCACACTGGATAATGACTGGAGTGATATGCATATGATTAACCACTTTTCATTACGGTTGCATGTCCACATTTTATGACTCTAGAACCACATAACTGACCGATTTTTTTTTTTAAATTAAAGCTCTGAAAATAGTACATTTCAGGTAAAAAACAACCCTGTAATGTGAATCCTATAATGTTGACATTAAATCTGAATCTCAGATCAGAACACAATCTTCTCCTGCTGGTCTCATATAACGAGCTCTTCCAGTAAAGTCTTCACTGTAGTCTTTCTGACTAACTGTGCTCCTTTTTACTTCCTGGCCAAATTGGCCTGGCCACCTCCACCCTGAACCCAATCTTGTCCGGTAATGATCCTGCAAAGTTTAGACTCTCTCTCTCTCTTACACACACACACACACAGACACACACACACAGACACACACACACACACACACACAAACACATACACACATGCAGACCCACATTTAGCTCCTTTCTAATAAACGCCATGAATGAAGATGAACGTCACTATCACGCCAACCTAGCCAAGCGGGCAAAAAGAACCATCTGTGGCTCAAAAGGAAGCGAGAGCCAAAGAGAAGGAGAGAGAGATAGAGGGAGGGTGAGAGAGAAAGTCAGGGTGGAGGGGTGACAGGGTGTGAAAGGATGATGAGACACTGGAGAAAGAGAGAGAGAGAGAGAGAGAGAGAGAGAGAGACAGAGAAAGGGGAAGAGAGAGAGTGAGCTACTGACAGCCATATTGACAGCCCAACAAAAACAGTCAGGCGCATGAAAGGCTGAGAAAGAAAAAAAACTAATGAAAAAGTGTAGGAGGGATGAATGAAAGTACTTTTATGCCTGAAGGAAACTCTTCCGGCTGTTATTTATAAGAGCTTGCGTATGCGTGTGTGTGTATGTACGTGTTAGGCTGCGGAGGTGTGTTTCATTAAGATATGTGAGAAGCTCCTCGCTCTCTTTCACTGACTCACGTTTTTCTCTCTCCGGCCAAATGCCAGACTCACGCTAAGACACTGTTGTGCCAACACACACACACACACACACACACACAGACACTCAGGAGCACCCACACACACTGGCGGGTAGCTTTAAAGAGCATTAAGGTTTTAAAGAGGGCATCTTAGTTTAAGGAGTGTTTAAGGAGTGAATTAATTGTAATTAAGGGTTAGGCTCTTGTACTTCACCATCTGCTCTCTCTCCCTCACTCTCATATATATATATATATATATATATATATATATATATATATGTGTGTGTGTGTGTGTGTGTGTATGTGTGTGTGTGTGTATTTGTATAGCTAGATAGATAGACATAAAATGTAGCTGTTTCTAATAAAGTGGTCAATGAGTGGAACACAATGTAGGGGTTTCTAGTAAAGTGGCCTACTAGGGGAGGTACGTAAGGGAAAGTAAGGGTTTCTAAATACAATATATGGATTTCTAACAAAGTGGCCAGTGAATGGAAGTGCAGTGTTCGTGTTTCCAATAAAGCGGCCAGCTTGTGGAAGTACAAGGTGGGTGTTTTTAATAAAGTGGACAGTGAGTGAAAGCACAATGTAGAGGTTTCTAGTAAAGTGGCCTGTTAGGGGAGGTACGAAATAGGGGGTTCTAACGAAGTGGCCAGTGAGTGAAATTGCAAGGTGCAGGTTTCTAACAAATTGGCCAGCTTGTAGATTGTGGTGATTTTAATAAAGTGGCCAGTGAGCACAAAGTAAGGGTGTAATAAGGATACGTACACTGTAAGGGTTTTGATTAAGTGGCCAGTGAATGGAAGTGCAGGGTAGAGCTTTCTAATACAGCAGAAGGTAAGTGTATAGATACAGTGATAATATATATATGGTGTTCATTCATTCTTTTATGGTCAGACATAAAAAAATAACCAGATGAGTCAATGACACTGAAGACATGCTTTGTTTGAGATACAAAGGGTATTTATTGGTTTATTTACAGTGTAAGGACACAATGCAGAGTTCAGTTTGCTCTGTGTACAGCAGAACGTCTCCTTTTATGGTGAACTCGGGAGCGCATCACCGCTCATTCCTGAGTTCCATAGGCCAAACGGCTGAACGCACAGTGAAAGCCCAGAACGAACCACACACCCACGCCTTGGCGCAGTTTACATAAGCTTCACACAGGACACACACTGCAACTCAAATCCCCTGAAACGAACACAGGCAGATGGACACAAAGTCCGTCTTTCCATTCTTTGGGTTCTCTTCTTGTTACTGCTTCTTCAGGGGATGCAGGCAAAAAGAACACAAAATAGTGCGAATTGTTCTGCAGTCCAACTAAACACTGTCTACATGCCAGTCCCAAATGTTGGTACTGTTTTGTCTCCTATTTTGATTTATGCTAGAGCATTTATCAGTGTGCCTATATACAGGTAGTGCATGTTAGAGGATGGTGGTCTCTTGTGATGGCTTTAAACTAGCACATCTCTAAGGAGACTGCAGTGAGAGACTCTTTCTTACTGTCTTTCCTGTCTTTGCTCTGTCTAGCACTGTCTTTTTATACTTGTCTGCTTGTCTATCTTTCCATCTGTTCTTGTCTCACTGGATGCAAAAAGTGAAGAGTGGCCTGAGGTGGCACTGCAAAGCCTTGTGGGAGATGTAGTTCACCTCCTACAGGCAATTGGCCGGCTTAAGCCTCCCATGCACATTATGCTGAATACAGCACCTCCCTCAAAATGTGTGCATATATGGTGTATGTGTATGTATGTTTGTGTACCAGCTTCATCTCTCCCGAGGCTGCTACAGCTGTCATGCCTATCAGAATCAGGCCCTGTTAAATCACTAGTGGGCCATGCACTTAGAAAAAAGGCTGAAAGAAGAGAAACGAATAGCTCAGTCAGCTGCACTCAGCCAAACAGCAAGTGAAGGGAGAGGGCCAGTATGGAGAGAGAAAGCAGAGAGAAAAAGGAAAAGGAGGAGGAGGAGGAGGAAGAAGGGAGGACCGGTGCATCATCAGCTGGTGGGCATTCAAGCTCGAAACAGCGGACTAAGGTTGAATCCTCGCTGCCATAGTTGGCCCAGTATTCTTCTGGCTCCAACTTGGGCAGAGCAGCCTCCTCCGCGGTCGGCTCGTACTTGGAGGCGAGATTTGATGCCGCAGCTGCAGCCGCAGCCGCTACAGGATGGACGTTCTTCACGGATCCGAATGGGAATGCCTTGGCTGCCTCACCGCTCTTGTGGAAGGCGCCCTTGGATGAGATGGCTGGCTTGCCCTTGGAGAACCACCAGCGTGTCTTGGTGCTGAAAGTGGTGGTGGTAGTGCCGGCCAGTGAGCCTGGGTCGGGCAACGGGCACAGGGCAAAATCCAGCTCACGCAGGAAGCGCAGATCCTGGCCCTTACGAGGTGCCGGAGAGGCACAGGTCACCTCTGAGCTGGACACCCGTGCGCCACGGAAGAACTCCCAGAGCGAGCGAGCCTCGCAGCCGCACCCCCAGGGGTTGTCGTTGAGGCGCAGGAACTGCACACCTGCCGTGTCTCGTAGCGTCTGGCCTGGCAGCTCCCGCAGCTGGTTGTTGAACAGGTAGAGAATGGTGAGGCGGCCCAAGTCACGGAACGCCCGGCGGTGCACCTGCAAGGGACAAGGTAAGTATGTAGGTGAGTAACATGTCTGTTTTTGTGTTTCCAGCTTTCAGCCAAAGTGCTTTAAAGCTTAAAGCAACAGATAAGGCGACATTATTGGACCAGTGACCATTCACATAGGTGTTTGCATATTGTTGCTGTGGACCAATGGAACATTCACTTGCATTACAACTTCTGCCTTCTCCTGTGTAAGCATGGTGAGACTTACAATTTGAATTCCTTTTCTTTACTGTCCAAATGCTAACTGCATATGCCTTAGGAACTCCCACATATATACAGTGCTAACTGCATCAGCGCTGTAGTGTTACAGAGTTTACAGCTCTCAGCCCTACCTGCCGGATGCGGTTGTCATGCATCAGCAGGCGATCCAGGTTGACCAGGCCCCGGAAGGCATTCTCGGAGACCGTGCGGATGCGGTTGCCATGTAGGAAGAGATGTGTCAGGTTGACCAAGTCTGAGAAGAGGCCATCTGCCAGATGGGTCAGCTGATTCTCCTGCAGGTACAGGAACTGCAGGCTGTAGAGCTTGTGGAAGAGGTCAGCGGGCAATTCAGCCAGACCACAGCGGTGCATGTGGAGGCTCTGCAGACGCTCCAGACCACGGAAGGCTCCGCCGTCCAGCCGCCGCAGTGACGGGTTATCGCCCAGGTCCAGCTCCTCTAGCACACGCAGGTTGCTGAATGCCCCCGCCTCAATCCAAGAGATGTTGTTGGAATACAGCCACAGAACCTGAAGAACGGAGACAGAAACGGAGGTGGAACTCAATGACGGAGAGGCAATCTGGCTCATCACTCTGCAGCAGTACTCTCAGAACCTCATAAAGTGCAAAGCCTTATGGGCATTCTATGTCCATTTGTCTGATTGTGGTGCACTGTGGGATTGTAAGAGTGCAGTGTATATTTCACATGCCAGCAAACAGCTCAGTATATTGAATAGGGTCCAGTCTGGCCTGTACGGTTGTATGTAAAAGTTTTAGCACCTCTGGTCAAATTACACGATTTCTTGCTTGAAAAAAAAAGTGATTTTCTACAGGGAATAAACTTAAGCGTGGCATTTTTTGCCTCTTTTTCTGGCCCCTCCAAAAAATTGATTGAAAATATAAAATATACAGAACTTTTTTTCTTCTGGCAAAGAAACAGTAACCCAAACTTTTGCATAGAACTCAATCTAATACTATGTTACCCTCATTTATTCTAGTGTATTTCATCACTGCCATATCAAAACATAAATGTTTTTCCCATTTCAGAAAGCCAGTTGGCAGTTTATACTGTGAGAATGTTCTGTGATGAATTAACCAATAGACACAGCNAATCTAATACTATGTTACCCTCATTTATTCTAGTGTATTTCATCACTGCCATATCAAAACATAAATGTTTTTCCCATTTCAGAAAGCCAGTTGGCAGTTTATACTGTGAGAATGTTCTGTGATGAATTAACCAATAGACACAGCCCAAATTGACTAGGAATAAGTTCCTTTTACATTAACATAATTAAGAATGCATTTTCCTTCTCCTATAAAGCTGCCATTTCTGAGGTATGATATGTCTTTTAGCCCATTTTTCTACATAGTTAATTTGCCCATGTAGTCCATGTAGCGAGCTTGTCTTGGTCACTTGTATTGTGTTTTCTTGGCTCTGTTGTGCCACAGTTGTATATGACGGAGATGCTAATAAAGTTCTTCCTGACTCTTGACTCCTGACATGCAAGTACTTAACACATTCAAGGGTGCCACCGGCTGACCGCTCACCTGGGTCTCGAAGCCGAAGGAGTCTGCCCTGAGCTCGATGATGCGGTTGTTCTGCAAGAAGACGCGCTGAGAGTCATAGGGGACGCCAGCTGGGACGGAGGTGAAGTTCTGAGACTGGCAGCTCACCGTCATGGGGGTGTCGTAGCACACACAGAGCTTCGGACACGCACGACCTGGAGCAATGCGACATGCCAACAGCCATACCACCAACCACAGAGTGAGGCCACCTGGAAATAGAGAGAGGAGGGGGGACATTTTTGTTAGGTTTTGTGTTGGATTGCACTGCATTCAAAGACTTCACATAAACTGACTGTTAACACACTGGAAGTACAACTGGGAATAGCTGTGTAATGCAAGGTCATGAAATGCCCTCCCTCTTTGCTGCAAGCTCTGGCAGATGCCTTTGCGAGTTTGAGAGAGAAAAAAACACCAGGTCGCGCGCGGCAAGGACTCGCGTGCCGACTTGCACACGACCTGATCGGATGGAAGGGTGTGTAAAGGCGCGTGAAACAAAAAGAGGTGGGATTAACGTCAGGCAGGTGAAACAGGAGCAGGCTGGAGGAGCGCAGCTTATGAAACTTTAAGCACGTGAGGGGGGGTCCAGTGACTCCACACAATAAAGGGCCTAATAGAGCCGCGCGCCGCGTGAATTAATCATGGCACGCGCATTCAGCTTCCGCACGCAAGATTTTCCTACGAGTCCGAGCGATGACCCGCAAAGCCGTGTGTTTGTGCGCATGCGCGAGTCTAACTCCTAATAAAGGTCTCAGAATCAATGTGTGTATATACAGTATGTGCACCTAAAAGATGGTTCTTTACGGTTCTCTGGTAAAAATAAAAGGATGACAAAGGATGTATTGCATGTGGTTCTATATAGAACCCTGTATATTATAATGTATATAATTATTTGCATATATGCACAATTCAAGGGTTCCTTAGTAAATACAATGGTTCTGTATAGAACCATGAACACTCAAAGAACCCTTTGCATGATTGAACGGTCCTTTGCATGGTGAAAGGGTAAAAGCTTGACATCCTAGCAATAGCAGAACCCTCTTTGGTGCTATATAGAACCCATTATAATGTATATAATAATTTGAATACATGCACAATTCAATTATATATTATATAATTATATACATTGTTGTGTTGGTTCAGTTGCTGGAGCTTTTAGCATTTATTTTACAGCAAAAATTGGAAGAAGAAAAACCTCTTATGGTTCCCCAAAGAACCTTTCAATGGATATTTCTTTGGAGAACCATTTTACAAAAGAGATTTGTGAGTGTGAGGAACCTTGTTAAAGTTTAAAGAGCGTCCGCATGATGTAAAGCTTTTAGGATGAACCTTTAAACTGGCAAAAAACTTTACATTGTGTCTTTGGTTCTTTGCCATTGCGCAAAGACCCCTCTGTGGCACTTTTGTGTGTGCTGCCGCATGTACTGCTGTTCTACTCGAGTTCCTGTCCACATGACTGCCGAACTAAACTCTTTGCATCACTTCATCCCTGTCTAGTCCCTCCAGTATGTAACTGCGAGCCCTGAACACACTTCTACAACTTTTTACACTTTTACAGTCTTTTTTCCGGTTCATGCTTCCAGAACAATATCTCACTGTATTTTGCCTCCTGTAGCACAACTACTTAACGTGCATGCACAAGTACGAACTGACACTCGTTACGCGTAATAAAGAATGCATAAGAACACTTACTCTTGAAGCTGAGCGCGTTGGAGGCGCGAGATCGCCTGAGAGCCGCGCGAGGTTCCATCTCTGAAGCCTTGAGCCGAGAGCCGAGAGCGAGTTAGCGCTAGCGCGAGGACGTGCCTGCTATCTCCGCTGCGTTCAGCTCTGGCGCGCAAGCTCGAGTCGAGGACGACTGAGGAAACAGCGCGAGCGAGCAGCGTTTATAGGGCGAGAGAGAAGAGGAGGAGGAAGGAGGAGGAAGGAGGGAGGAGCGCGCGCTCAGAGGTAGGCAGCGACGGAATCGCTAGTGCGTAATGCGCGCGAGGGCGTTTTGGAGTGGAGGAAACGGGGAAGCACTGTGTGTGTAAGTGTGTGAGTGTGTTTAGCTCTTTGTGGGAACCAAAATGCCCTCTGGATGATAAACACTGTGACGTTGTGGGGACATATATATATCGCCAAATATCCCCACACAGTTGCTTATCTGTATATTTGTAATTCATTTCGTATATGACATATATAAGAGCTAATAGATCAGACTTTGACTGGGAAAGTCAAGGTTGTGTAAGTTGAAGCGCAGCATCATTCAGCTACAATCACACTGAAGGACATGAAACAGTACCCCACAATGACAGGTATACAAACGTGTGTGTGTGTAGCAGAGAGTGTGTATAAATGAGAACTCTCCAGAGTGCAATTAGAATGAAGAAAAAGATGAATTATGGTTAGTCATGTATTTGGAACGTAGGCTTGTTAAAGCGGAAACTGCTCGAGCAAGCGGCACAAGCACTGAGTGGGATGATAGAATACACCTCACGTTTTTTTCTCCTCCAGTAAAGATTTCAGGATCTGTGTGGATCTAGTAGGATGTGACCGGAAACTACACTAGAAGTATCCAGGCACCCCTTGAACCCAGGTGCTTGGTTCCACTGAAACAGCTTGTATAGAGTAGCAGACCACACAGGAACTTAAGGTCACCAGCGATGTATAAAGTGAGGTATAAAACCTACCAGCAGTGGGCTGTGGAGCAGTGGAGCAGCACTGCCTGGAGTGACAGAACTCCGTCTAGTTTCTCTTGGATGAGTTCGAGGTGCAAATTACAAGGCGTCCTTGGGGAAGGAGGTCCAGGACCCCTTTATTAACTTCTTGAACCCCCCGAATGTCTCAAGATTCAGATTTTGGGTGGTCCTTGAATTTTCTGTTGGGAAGTCTGTTAAGTAATAATAAATTGGAAATGCCAATGGAAATGCTCAAAATGACTTGGAATAAAACCTGTTTACATTCACTTGCATTAATAAAGTCTGTTAAGTTATAATAGACTGCCAAATACAAATTCATGGAAATGTCATTGTTTAGCCTACTGTATCTGCCATTCAGTACTTACTAGAGATGCATCACTGGTCAGCCTCAGGGTAGTCTCGCATTGCCAGACCCTATAGGGACAGTCCAGTACCTTTCGTGCCAAGAACCGCCTACTACTGCAGGAAAAGGAATTTCGACCGACAGATAAAACAATCAATCACAACCCTGCAACGTGGCATGACATATAAAAGTAGGCAATTTTGAAAATGGAGTCACGACATAAGCAGTCCCTTAGAAAACGCGTAAGTATAGGATCGGGTTGAACTCTGGAACAACTATACACAGAATTGTGTAGTACCATTCAGATTGCAACTGGTAAAATCCTGACAGTGTGGCCAGGTTAATGCACTAAAGATATCAGAATCCCCAACTAGATGTGGATGGAGCACTTGCAGTTAAGACTAGCCTCAGGGTGGCATTGTAGCAAATTGGCTCACCTAGTTGACCTTTCATAGCCTAGCTTCTGTAACTATGATAAACTTTGCAGTATGCTGTAACATATCTGTAAATCTGAAAACTCACTCAGTTTCCCTAGGGGATTGGTGGAAAGAGTGAATAGTTATTCATTTCTCAAACCAATAATAAAGGAGGAGATGGTAAGATCTCAGTGAATGTGTGGAAGAGTGCATTACTGAAGAACCTTTCCCAGAAGAAAAATGCCTAAACCAAACACTTTCTGGCCACTGAAGCTACCAGCAGCACTGCTATGGCAAGCATGTTTGCAGCCAACACTGAAGTAGCCATCCAACACGGGAGTAGCATTAGTAATCATTCCACATTATCTGACCTAACCAACGCTCTTGTGGCTGAATACAACCAAATCTTCTAATATCTAGTGCAAATCCTTCCCAGAGAAGTAGAGGCTGTTACTATTTCAGAAGAAACACTGAATGAGCCAGTGTCTATGATGCGGTGTAGTTTATGGTGTAGTTTATGTTACCTTCCACTGATAGTGTACAGAACTTGTTAGAGCAGCACAGTGAAGGACTTTGTGTCAGTAAATTTGGGAGGACAGTGTGTGCATGTGTGTGAGTGTCTCAGTACATGCGTGTGGGCTGTGCTGAATCAGTTATGACCTGTTCTGTCCTGACCATGACTGAGGTCACAGAGTGTTCTCTGGCAAGATGCAATCCATCTGCACATGCACACATGTAGCCCGCAGAAGGGCACACAAAGCCACACCTAGGCTCCCAGTGTAATAGTATATCTATCAAAACAGCTCTTGTACTGTGAAGGCATTGACTTCACTGTGATTATCTGAATAGAGAATGATGCTGGCAAGAATACACACGAACACACACACACATGGATGTGGGGTCATATGTACAGTACATGCACTACCTGGTCAAAAATAGTTTAGATTTAAATAAGTAAATAGTTAACTGGATACTTTGGTCTTTGGGATGTGGTGGAGAAGACTTTACTCTTATCATTAAGACCTCAAACAAAAATTAATGCAACTGTGGATGGAAATAAATGTTGTGTGGTTGCATAAGGTTGGTGAAACAATGCCACGGTAAAGCAAGTTTGTGTGTGTATTTACAGTGGGGAAAATAAGTATTTGATACACTGCTGATTTTGCAAGTTTTCCCACCTACAAAGAATGGAGAGGTCGGTAATTTTTATCATAGGTACACTTCAACTGTGAGAGACAGAATCTAAGAAAAAAATCCAGAAAATCACACTGTATGATTTTTAAATAATTAATTTGCATTTTATTGCATGAAATAAGTATTTGATCACCTACCAACCAGCAAGAATTCTGGCTCTCACAGACCTGTTAGTTTTCCTTTAAGAAGCCCTCCTATTCTGCACTCATTACCTGTATTAATTGCACCTGTTTGAACTCGTTACCTGTATAAAAGACACACTCAGTCAATCACACTCCAACCTCTCCACCATGGCCAAGACCAAAGACCTATCTAAGGACACCAGGGACAAAATTGTAGACTTGCACAAGGCTGGGATGGGCTACAGGACAATAGGCAAGCAGCTTGGTGAGAAGGCAACAACTGTTGGCGCAATTATTAGAAAATGGAAGAAACACTGATGACTGTCAACCTTCCTCTGTCTGGGGCTCCCTGCAAGATCTCGTCTCGTGGGGTAAGGATGATACTGAGAAAGGTCAGGAACCAGCCCAGAACTACATGGGAGGACCTGGTCAATGACCTGAAGAGAGCTGGGACCACAGTCTCCAACGGGACCATTAGTAACACACTACGCCGTCATGGTTTTAAATCCTGTAGGGCACGCCAATGACCATCTGGATGATCCAGAGGAGACATGGGAGAAGGTCATGTGGTCAGATGAGACCAAAATAGAGCTTTTTGGTATCAACTCCACTCGCCGTGTTTGGAGGAAGAAGAAGGATGAGTCCAACCCCAAATACATCATAATTTGGGGGTGCTTTTCTGCAAAGGGGAAAGGACAACTGCACCGTATTGAAGGGAGGATGGATGGGGTCATGTATCGTGAGATTTTGGCCAACAACCTCCTTCCCTCAGTAAGAGCATTGAAGGTGGGTCGTGGCCGGGTCATGACAATGACCCGAAACACATAGCCAAGGCAACTAAGGCGTGGCTCTGTAAGAAGCATTTCAAAGTCTCCAAACCTGAACCCAATAGAAAATCTTTGGAGGGAGCTGAAACTCAATGTTGCCCAGTGACAGCCCCGAAACCTGAAATATCTGGAGAAGATCTGTATGGAGGAGGGGGCCAAAATCCCTGCTGCAGTGTGTGCAAACTTGGTCAAGAACTACAGGAAACGTCTGACCTCTGTGATTGCAAACAAAGGTTTCTGTACCAAATATTAAGTTCTGTTTTTCTATTGTATCAAATACTTATTTCATGCAATAAAATGCAAATTAATTATTTAAAAATCATACAATGTGATTTTCTGGATTTTTTTCTTAGATTCTGTCTCGCACAGTTGAAGTGTACCTACGATAAAAATTACAGACCTCAAAATTTGCAAAATCAGCAGTGTATCAAATACCTATTTTCCCCACTGTATATGTATGTGTTTATTTGCTCAGAAAATCACTAATTTTAGAATACTACAATAAGTAAGTAAGTAAACTTCTCCTTATGGAGGCCCATTATATTTAGAGGTTATCTTCTAAATCAACACTTAATTATACTAAGTGTGCTGTTGATGGAATTGAACAAATCCATGCAATGACTGGAAGCATTCAGGAGATGTGTGTAACCAAACTTTGTTTATGAGACTCAAGAGCTCAAATAATATCAACTACTTTTTAAGAAAAATGGAATTTTGCTTCTTTTTAGTGCATTTATGTGGAATTGCATGCAATATAATTTGTTTTTACTAGCAAAACCACGCTTACAGCTGAGATGTTTTTACACAATTTATGTCCTGTAATGTATTATATTATAATGTATAATGTATTGTACAGTACCAGCCAAAAGTTTAGACTCACAGTAAAGTGCTACCTTATAGTTTAATGTCTTCACTTTTATTCTAAAGTAAAGCATTAAGCTACAAATAAGGAAACCTTCTATAAGTAGCCGTGTCTAAACTTTTGACTAGTACTATATATTCTTTTCAGGAGCAGGAAAAAATGTATGTACAAAACCATCTCCAAAATGAAGGGATCTTCAATTACTTTTAAGTTTCAATGTGAGTTCCAATGTGCATTCCAAACAATTATGGACCACATCTAGTTGTTCACTTGCCATTTTTACACAATCTAAAAGTCTTTTTTGACACTGTTTAGGTTTGACACCTCTTAGGTTTTGTTTTGACAAGGATAATAAATAAATAAATACATACATTACATAAATAAATAAATAAATAAACAAACTTTGGTAACCAAAAAGTGCTTTTGGCACCTGAGAAAGCTCAAAGCACTTGACAAAGTCAGGTCAAATTTTGTGGTGGGTGGAAGGTATGGGTGTTGGTTGTCCTACAAACTGTCCTACAAAGACATTTTTGTCCTGAGAATGTACTAACACACACACACATGGATGCGTTCCATCACACACATTGTCCTCTGAGCCCAGAAGCCCACTCACTGTTGACAATTCTGATCACTACAGGGGGCCAAGGGGAGGAGGCATACAAACACACACACGGGATATACACACACAGTATTCACAAACACGCACATACTTTTACCAGAGATACATACACACAAGTTAATACACCGACACACCTGGACAGCAATATGACATGACAGTAACTGCAGGCAACTTCCTGTCACGCCTACCGTTTGTTGTGGTCGGGCCTTTGAGAAACAGCTTAATGCTAAAATAGCACAATGTAGTACCACACACACACACACACAGCTGAGAATACACACATTCATGTGATCATTTCACCCACAGACTCTGTCATCCCTGAGGATTCAGAGCACTGCAGGGGTTTGCGGGGGAAGATGGACAAACACACGCACAAACACATGCACAAACACACTAACACACACTAGAGGTAGTGGGATCAGACAGATGACCAACCTCCCCCTCACCACTTGGGACAGTGACACACTCATTAAAGAGCAACAGAAGGCACACTGGGGAGTAGGTAGCCTGTGTGTATGTGCTTGTGTGTGTGTTTGCGTGTCCACACATGTTGATGTGCATGCTAACACATGTGAGTGCTCTTTGAGTTGCCAACCCAGTGTGAGTGAACCCAGAATGTCTTGTGTCAGTGAGTGGTCATACTTACACATGCATGTATTACAGTCACTGGAGCTAAATCTTTCCATTAGTTATAATGCGAGCAATAGTGCACTTATGGTGTATCACACATTTGCAAGGCGTATTTCAGCACACTTTGTTTTTTTATTATATAATATAATTTTGCATATGTCTATATATTTATAGCCATAAATAAAGATATGTTTAATAAAACAAAACTAACCGGAAAGAAATGTTCAGAAAATATATTATGTTTTTTTTATTGCAAAGGTTTGGAAACACCTTGTCAAATATTTTGGTGAATTTCAAAGTGAAAATAAGTGAACACATGCTCTACAGGGAATAAACAGCAGGGCCTATATCCTGCGCTTTAAACATTTTTATGGTTTTATGTATCAGTCAGTCTTTACTGCACCTGAGTGGCTGCCCTGTATTCCACCTTATTCAGAAAGCACACACTGCTAAAGCTCTTCAGGTTAAACTGCTTTAGGTTGAATAGGTGGATATACAGTGCCAGTTTAGACACAGCTACTTAGAAAAGGTTCTCCTTATGTTTAGATTAATGCTTTACTTTAGAATAAAAGTGAAGACATCAAACTATAAAATAGCACTCATAGAATTATGCAGTCCACCTTAACAAAAACCTAAAAAATGAAACTTTACAGGAGGGTAAAACAGCCTTTTTAACTTGCAATGGAGATTGATATTTTGGAGGAAGTGGTTTTGGACCAATTCTATTGGTCTGTCCATAAAGAATATTCACTAAATTGAAAGGGGAACTACAGCTTTTTTAGTGAGCAAAAAAAGAGAGAAAAGTTTTTTTATGCAACAAAACAATGTTAGAGGTGGCGATATGGCATGAATATAAGACTGTGATACATCAAGAGTATATGTGATATATCAGGATATTTATTTTTTAGTTGGAACCTGTAGAGTCTTTAAGATAACCAACAGCATCCATTTAGTTTGGTGTGGCTAAACTTGTGACTGTTACTGTATGTATTGAATTGTAAATCTATT
The DNA here is from genome assembly GCA_034552555.1 of Semaprochilodus insignis. Classification (NCBI taxonomy): domain Eukaryota; kingdom Metazoa; phylum Chordata; class Actinopteri; order Characiformes; family Prochilodontidae; genus Semaprochilodus; species Semaprochilodus insignis. Next base: position 23,207,937 of record CM067485.1, read on the forward strand.
GGTTCTCATGACATCATAGGGAATATATATATATATACATGAAATTGAATATAATTAAAAAGGTATAAGTTAAAGGAAAAAGGAATAATATTACATACGACACGTCTTTAATATTTTAAGCAAGATTATTTCTGCTTATTTCCATCTTGTACAGTTTGCAAAATAACAACAGAAAAGAGCCTGCAGCATGCTCAGTGCCCTGTAGCAACCATTTTGGCAAATATCACAACTTGTATAGGCTTTTTGAAGCTAGATAAGAGTCTTTCAGATCTTGTTTGGGGGATTTTTGTCCTTTCTTTTTTAATGCAATGTAAAATGTAAACTGTATATATGTAAAGATTTCATACAAATAAATCAGGTTTAAGATTGTAATGCTGTATGAAGAAAAATGATCATTATACAAACTGCACCAGCCTAAAAGACATTGGATAGAAAGATTTCAACCAGCTCCTGATTGTGTTGATGGACAAACAGATTGTGATGAGTGCTGAGCAAAAATGAAGGCGATGTTTGTTTAACAGACTTGTAATCAACCACAGCGGCAACAAGAGCAAGGCGGACATAACAGAAGGGCAAGACAGAGTCAGAGTCAAGAAACAAGCAGCAAACAATCAAAAACAAGACAAATAATCAGACCAGCAAAAGTACCAAAAGGGCAAAAACAAAAGAGTAAATCAGTGAATCAGAATAAAGTTAAAACCAGAGTAGCAAACAAGAGTAATCACAGACAGACCCGCTCAGTAAGCACAGACTAGCAATACTTCGCAATGAGCAGTGTGAGAGAGGTGTATATGTACAAACAGACTAGATTAACAACAGGTGTGTGATCAGTACTTGGGTAACTAGTATCTAGAAAACGGAACGGGATTGGGAGATGGCGGACACGTGACAGTGATGTCATCGGGTGGTGGGTTATGGGAAATGGAGTCTGGGAGATCAGGGGTGAGAAGAGAGCCAGCAGGCGTGACATTGATTTCATTCACAAAATGTGAAAAAAGCCAACTAGACCATAGACCATCACTAATGCTACAGGCTTATGATACAAGATCACTGGAAAAAAATGTCACCTTGTAGGTTTAACGTGGTAATAACTTTAGGCTCCTGCAGATTGAGAAGAGGTGGTACAGTGCAGTGATGCTCTTAAAGGTGTGATTGCATTTGGGCGCGCCAAAGGCCATGAAAGAAGTAGCTGAATTAGCCGGTGTATGGCAGCATACAATCATACAGGTCTACCAGCAGTGGCAAACATCCCAGTCTACAGGAAAAATCAAATCTCACCAAAGAAACTCAGCCATACCATACCAGGTAGCCATACCGTCATGTGAGTCGATTTTTTCCTATGTAGGATATGACAGGCTATTAACCTACAAACTACCAGCTTCAGTGACAGGCACCGGGTGGCTAATGAAATTTCTGTGGGGACTGGTGCCTCCCCATGCTCACCCCATTACCTTTCATTGAAGTTTACATTTTATTTTCCATTGGAACTTGTAATATTCTAAAATATTACAACTGTGTATTATTTCAGTATTAAAACATTGGTTTTACAGAAAGTACTAGCATAATACACTACATGAAATCCAAGTTCAGTGCAGCTCACTAAAGAGACTAAATGGATGAAAAGATGCGTCTGGTTGATGCATGTAGTTTTTCATGCTAGTTTATGCTGTAGGATTTCATGCTGGTTTATGCTGGTCTAGGGCTGGTTTGGCTGGTTTTCAGCTAACTTCCTCCTACCTGAGGATGTTTAATTTGCCCTGCTGTGGGAATATGGAGGAGCCAAAAGAAACTTTTTGGACAAAGAGATAATGATTTATGGAAGGGTTTGCTTTTAGGATAATGTGTTATGCTTCTAACTAGGACAGTGTTATTACATTTACATTATTGAATCTTTATGAGTTCTAATTACCTAATACAGTGGTCACCATCTTTCCGCCACTACTTTCCTGCAGGGTTTAGTTCCAAACTTCATCCAGCTTGCACTAAAACAAACACTAAGGACATCTGAAGAAAAGCAGGTGTGGTAGTTTGTGGATAGTACAAAACTCAGGAAAGCAGATCTCCAGAGTTGGTGACCACTGAATGAATTAAAGACTTTTAATTAAAGTTTTTCTAGCAGGGCTGCTAGATAGCATTCCCTAGCTGTTTTGCTGCTACCAACCCTCGGGGCATTAAAGACTTGCCTGACCTTGCTACAAGGATGGACCGGAGCGAGCTGATTAGCATGGTAACTTCAGTAGATATCTCCGCAACACCATAAATAGATGTTTTTGACATACATTAATTATTTTAGTTCATTTTTAAATGTTTCAAACAAGAAATCTTTTCAAATTACATGTTAGAACAATGTTAGAGTAGTTTGTCTTCATTATAGACATCGTACAGAGTCAGAACTGTTCACAAAGGTGGTGGTGGTGATAAGAACCTCTAAAATCTCACAGAAAGTTATTACGTGAAATGGTAATGAATACACTGCCCAATGCCTAAGACATTGTTTTATAATCGTTTTGTAATAAGGTTTTGACCTTAAACATATTTTTAAACCTATTCTTGGCAGAGAGCCATAAATGGATTTTAATCAAGACTTAAGCGCAGTTCTTTTTTTATCAAGAACTAAGCACACTTGGTCTGTATAGAAAGGCAATTCCCTATTCTCAATCACCTCTTAGCACTCTATCCTTCATTCCCTCTAATCCTTTTCCTACTTCTTCATCTCCCGCCCGCTTTCTCTTCTCATTGGTGCACAGAGGTGGTGAGGCAGACTCATTCACATCACAGCACTGTCTCTTGGGAGGAAAGAGGGGGAATGTGAGGAGGAAGATGGATCAGCCAAGAGAAACTTCTTGGAAAGAGAGAAAATGATGTATGTATGGGCTTGCATGTAGGAAAATGGTAATTTCAGAGTTTCGATTCCAGCTTAGAATATGCCATTACATCTCCATCACTGGAGATTTAGGGCCATTGTAATGACCTAATGCAGTGATGACCAACTCTTATCCTGGATATTTGCTTTCCTGTAGAGTTAAATTGAATCAGCATGCACTCCCCCCCCCCCCATTACCTAACACTAATTCATCAGATCCAGCCAATCAAGGACTTACAAAGAACAACAGGTGTGGCAAGTGTGGCTAGAACACGACTCAGGTAGGTAGATCTCCATGGTTGGTGACCACTGACTTAATGGAAGACCTACAGGTGTTTTTCCACTTAGTATCCAAAAACAAAGTTATCTACGGGTCATCAACGTCAAGTAAATGTTTTAAAAAAGAACTAAGGTTCCTCGTAGTGATGCTGGAGGAGAACCAACTTTGGTTCCCAAAAGTACATTAAAGTAGGTGGTTCTTTAAAGAACTACATTTGTTGAGATGTGCAAGAAGAACCTCTTTAAAGTTTAAAGAAACTTCACACAGTATAAAAGTTCTAAACCCATGAAAGGTTTTTCCATTTAGGTTCTTGGACTGGATGTAAGAGAGTGTAGGGAGTGTAGGGTAACTCACATAAACTTTGTAGGCCTTGTGATGTCATTCAACTACTCCAATGTGACTAAGGCTGTAATTCTAATGACAAAAGGAAGCATGTGGTATTAATATGTGGAGGATTTATGCAATTATGTGCGTCTGCGACAGCCTGTCTGAAACGAAGTCTTGTTCTGCCTCTCCGTCAGTTCCTCTTCATTCATACTCCGTTCCTCCGCCTCGTTCTCTTCCTTTAGCCTAATTCATTGTTTTGCTATGATGCATGCTGTCAATCACTCCTCCAGTCCCTGCCCTTCCTTCTCTTCAGTAGCACAAGCACAGGCCTGTCATCTCTCTTATTCTGACTATTTTGGGTTTACTTGCGTTCCTCCTTTACTGCCTCCCTCATCTCTCTATTTCTGCCACACGTTTATTCATTTGTCTCTATTTTTACTCAGCGGCGATCCCTGTCATATCCCAAGCCATTCTGACGCAGATGGGATGATGCAGCAGGAGAGAGAGAGGGAGGGAGCTGTATGCTGGCAGCAAAGTAACAGCATGCTGCAACATTTTAATATTTCATTTAACACAGTTTCCTATTTTTGCTCAGCTCTCACTGTAAGTGGTTGTCAATTATTCATGTGGTAACAAGCAGACTACCCATTTTTATTCTACTCATATAAGTACATTTAATAAACTAATACCAAGCAAAAAATTAGTTTAGATGAACATAAACAATATTTTACAATAATTCATCAATTTTAAAACAACATTTGCCTTGTTTGTCCTTTTTAAAACACAACATACTTTTTAAGGTAACTGGTTACATTTACACTTACATGGCATTTAGATTGGCCTGGTTCAGCGTACCAAAGTAAAATTATAGTAGATTTGAACATAAGATTTTTTTTTTTTTTGAACAGAAGATAGTATTTAATATTCTAGTATATTTACGAGAAAATGAACCTACTTTTTCCTCAGGTGCAATAGAACTGATTATTGTACTGAATTGTACGACTGTCAGAAATGCACATATACTCTACAGGGAATAAACTTAAATATATAATTTAGCAAATTATAGTGTAACATACTGCTAAATGTACTATTACTTTTGCACAGAGCACATTGTATAATGTAATAAACATGTCTTATTCCTTTGTTTTCTGTATGTATACTTGAAGTAAGCTAACTAAATTGTTTTATTCACTTTTATAGTTGGACATAATTCATCTCTGTCCAAAAATGAAAAACAGGTTATTCCGAAATAGTAATTTTACAGAAGAGAGCAAATATGTTTTTCACTTCTAGTACAAATTAAGGTAAAGAGATTTTATTCAAAACCAGTTTGGAGCATTTTTATTGGTTTAGTCTTAATGGACATTTCACAAATGCTGCTGAGCTCAAATTATGCAGAAAACCGCAAAAAAAATGAAGATATGTGTTTTTCTTTGGACTGCAGCGATAGGCATATTAAGTGAAGTGTACACCTAAACATATATACAACCCAATTAATATACATGTACACAAACCATTTTTGTGTGATTAGTTAGAATTTATTCAGTGCATATCATACAGTCAAGTCTCCAGGAAGATGAAGACACACTCTACACAAAGTGAAAAATGTATATCTGTTGTAAACATGCCTACTTATAGCTGTGCTGCAGTACTCAGGTTGACTATTACAAGTGAGGTTTTCCCGACTGATGATGTATCTTGAAGGTGGAAGTAAAGTTTAAAGGGTTTATTTTGGCTAGCTGGCTAAAACCTTCAACTGAATGACTTCTTCAACAAAGAACAAAGTTTAATGACCAACTGAGGTTAGTGCTACATCACTAATGCCAGCTTGCACCACAGATGTCTTCATTAGCCTTAAGATCAGTAGCAGGCAGTCGGGTTTTGTTGAGCACAGTAAGAATACCCAATGGTTTTATGATGCATTTCCATAATCCATGCTAGTTACTGTAGTGAGGGAACACTAACAGATGAAAACATGAAAGCAATACAGTTTGGACTTGATGATGAGGCTGAGGGATGAAATGCTGCACTACAGAAAACCTTAAAATAGCATACTGAATGCTCATAAGACCTTTAATGCAGCTGTGTGGAACCTCATTTTACATTTTGTGTGTGTGTAATTGCAAGGCTGATACCACCAGGAAACAAAACATGGAGCCGGTTTCCTGAACAGGAATACTAGCCCTGGTCTACTTTGCTTTAAATGGAGAATCTCCATTTAGAATGCTGTGCAGTCCATGACTAGGCTTAATCCCTGTCCACAAATCACACATTTAATGTTAATTGGCTAAATCTCTGAATTCCTTGATTTCTTGTCATTTAAGCTTGGCCAAAATTCCGATGCGCTCTGTGTTGCCAGATTGGGTGATTGTTGGTCGAATTGGGTAGGGAAAAAACTGATTTGGAGGGTGGACAAAATTTGGACTGCTTTGACATGACTTGTAAAACAGTACAAAATAAATAAACTGTGTATGAATAGGCCTAACTTCCTCTTTTGTCTAAATGGATATCAAAACTTTGATCATTTTATTCACTCATATTGGGACGAGGCCATTGAAGCACCCATCGGAACCGTAGGCAAGGATGGCCCTGATCTGTTTGAAGTAGTCATAAAGTAAGTTTTATAAATGTGTTTCAGAAAAAGGTATGCTTCTTTTAGATGTCTGTAATTGTATAAAATCACGGGTCCCTATGAAATGGAACAGTGGTAATACTCTATATGACATTTATGTGTCTTATTTTATTGAAATTATTAATAGGCTTTTTGTTTAGTTGTTTTCAAGTGTCCGTTTGCAGTCTTAAAACTGCATGGTTATTTTCGCAACACCTGATAACAAAAAACTGACAGTGGCACACTTTGAAACTTATTCACACACCTTCCTTAGTGATTAACATAACAGGCTGTTCATTACTGATGTCATGCTGATTTACATATTTTAGCTAGTAAAAGATGTTGTTTAGCATATCTTGAAGGTGGTTAAAAAGCAGAAAGTAGTTAAAAAGCAGAAGCTTTGAGTCTTTTACTTATGTGGACTTGTTTGAAGGTGTTTTAGAATGTTTGGCAGGAATCATTTCAAGCGATCTGGCAACCTTGCAAGTCCCCTTCATCCACACCACTAGGGGCAACAGCTCAGCGACTGCTACTCGCCGCAGCGCGGCAGAGGAAGATAAACAAGCCTTTTATCCGAACTATTTTCTCCGTTTCCTCAAACCTGTCAGCAGCTAATAAACACATTTTGGCGACCAAAACATAAAAAAAATCTTCAAGAAAATGATGCACAGATTTTGTGAGTAGCAGGCACCTGGAAGTGAGACGTTAGCGGTAGGCTTCGTGTTGTGGGTTGCAAACGTGCAGTGGCGTCAGCGCTGTTAGCTAACAGTTAGCCGTGAACATAATGACGACTGAAATGATGTATGTTGTTTATTCGCGAGTAGTTTAGTAACACCTCAGACCTGTAAAATTCATAGACAGTTATTGACCTTGTTTCTTTAGTACATTTAGCGGAAGGACAAAGCTGAAACCAGCTACCTATTCGCCTTCGTGTTGTATGAAGTTGCCCCTTCCACTTTAACCGCCGGAATGTAATAGGAGGCTAGTTCCAGACGGGTAGCTGTGCTCACCACGCTGATGGTCTGATGGTCATAAATGGCAGTTCATTGAGCTACGTGTTAGCGTACATGGCTAATTGTCAGTTATTCCACTGAAGTGCTGAAGTTAACATTTCCCAGTTATCCCTGTGTTTAGGGTAATCCGAACTCAGTCTTTCTATAGGTGTTTGAATTGAAGTTTAAAGCTATAAGAAACTAGCATTGCTTTAACTGTAAATGCTGGGACTCATTTTGTGTCCAGGAATAGAATAACGTTAATTGTTGTGTTTTTTTTTCCGGGTCAGGCATTCAAAACTCGGACAGGTGGCACCCCTAGTGAAGAGTCAAGGCAGGGTGTTTAACCATGAGGGCAAATTAAACTCACCCTCACACACATCCTGCAAGTAGGGTTAAGTAATTTGCGCAGAATATCTAATTGTGATTTTTCTGACCAATATTGTGATTGTGATTTACATTGTATTAGTTTTCTCAGGCCTTTTTTAGGCCAACAAGACTAGTGTACACACTTTCCCTGGCTTGAGGCTTGAATGTAGCCAGTCAACACAGCACATGGGCTGTTTCCTGTTTGGTCTAATTCCTCTACAGGTGCTACATAAGCTCTATGTTATTAGCTTCATTTTCCCCACTTCAGATTTGTTACAGCAAACATAGTTGTTACTCTTGGCTGTTATAAAAATTGCAACTGTTGCAATTTTTGTTTAAAAAAAAACTGCATCCTTTCAAGTTATGTTTTTGATATAAAGACAGTCAACTGTGCTTTTAGCTCTAAATTTACCCTCTTAAAACTTAAGATCGCATTCATAGGCTGTAATAGAAGAAAACCAAAAAAGCAGCTCTTGCAATTAGAAAATTGCGCTCTGTTAAATTGTGAATTTGATATTAAATCCATTAATCTTTCAGCCTTTCCTAATAGATATAGTTGTTTCTTGTTCAACATTAAACTGAAAAAAATTGTTGTATAGTAGGACATTATATATTCATCTATCTGTCTATATTTTATTATTATTATTATTATTATTATTATTATTTTCCCCCCTCTATGAAGAATATGGCACGTTTTGCTGCTAGGGACATAAATCCTCGTTCCATCAGGATCTCCCTCACACGGCTGAGTAAGAGGGAGCTCCATAAATACGGTAAAAGGAGCCAAATAAATGAGCTCCTAGGTAGTGTATGATAGTGGCTTCTTTTGTTATTGGTTTCTGTGATTGCTGTGTGGTTTTGTGTAATAGGGCTGGGCAATATGGAAGGTTTAAAAATGCAACTAATGGATAACAAAAGGCATCCCCTGTTGTTTTTTGACAAGTTGGAATAGTAATTAACCACTTTGAATGGTTTTGAATGAATGTTTCTCCTCCGTGTCTCCACCCGTATTAGTGAACCACTTGTGATTGTGACTGCTGACAGCTAAAATCACACAGTGTATTCCTAATAGGCAGAATTTTTAAAGTGACCTTTGTGTCATCAGCTGTGTGAGCAGACCTTTAGTCACTGTTCATTTGTTGTTTGGTCATTAGAAAGGCAGCGTACACTTGACTTGCGTCACAAGTGTTTCAGAAAGTTGATTTCGGTGAATTTTTTGAGTACAAGTAAATGAGCTCAGTATTGACCCAATATACCAATATCAGTAATGATACATTGCTAGTTGTAACAGTCTAAACAGAACCAATAGTGCCAAGTGCTCTCAAAAGGTAGGGTGTTCTGCGCGAAATCCAAACCATCAGTACTAATTGGCTCTCTTTGTAATGGCAGATGTAGGTATTAAGTACTGATGATATATATCTTTACACTTGGGATGTAATTTATTGTGGTATTGATAAATAATAATATTGTCATATTGCCCATCCCTGTTGTGTAGCCTATTGGAAGTAGCAAATGATATGGCTTACACTGTATTTTCTAAACACACTTCACTTTAATTAGTGCTGGAGGATATTAGAATACCCTATCAGCTTATTTCCTAAATATTAAAATATAAGTGTATCAGCCGAGCTTGCATTAATTATCCGTAAGTCTCCAGATTGCTAGTACTCTGTGAATTACACAGATGGCAGCTTAATTTGATTAGACCAATTTATTCATTGTTTTCCCCTTAAAAAGTGTTCAGTGTTGTAAAGACTAACCAAACACAGACCAAACCAAATATAGGAAATAAAAATATTGCAGTTGACAGTCCGCTGATGTTGTAAGTGCAAAAAAGGAATTTGAAAATTGTTTAGCAACAGCAAAAATGCTGCTTTTTGGGCTTTGTCCCATGCATATAATGTTCACATCTATAAAATATATTTCTATTAAAAAGCGGTGTTGTGGTATGTCTGCATCATAGTTTGTGATGTATTACCCAGTGATTAATTTAACAAGGCTGATGTACCCAAACTCCCAATGAGCAAATAAAGTTGTTTATTTTTCAGTATTGAATATTTGCCTGGCAACAGATTTCCATCCAAGTCATGCTGCCATTAATTAAATTGCTAATTACGTCTGTGCTTCCAGTAGGCTGTGTTTACACGTTCAGTATGACATTACCTAATCTGCATGGGCATAAATGAATGCAGGTCTATATTTCTTCTAATATAATATAAGCAGGTCTGTAAACAGTCAAAGAGAAATTAGACAGTTTCCTCAATGTAGGTACCGTTTTTTCAATACCACTCAACCAAGCAGTCATTATTTAACAGCACATGCGTATGGCTTGGTTCAAAGTTCTAGGAATGTATAGAAATAATAAATCTGTCTCCAGCTTCAGTGATTAATTAGTGAGAAAAGCAACAACTGATAACAAGGAATTTATATATTTTTAAACTAGTTTGTTTGTATGCATGCATGCATTTGGTGTGGTATTTTTTTCTCTCATTCATTCATCCCTTTACACTGATCAGCCATAACATTAAAACCACCTCCTTGGTTCTACACTCATTCTCCATTATATTAGCTCCAATTACCATATAGGTGCACATTGTAGTTCTACAACCAAGACTGTAGTTTATCTGTTTCATACTTTCTGCATACTTTGTTACCCCCAGAGGACCACCATAGAGCAGGCATTTGGGTGGTGGATCACTGAATTTACATGTATAAGGTGGACCAACGGGGTAGGATTGTCTAATAGTGTAGAAAGTGAGTGGACACAGTGTTGAAAAGCTCCAGCAGCACTGCTTTGTCTGATCCACTCACACCAGCACCACGTCAGTGTCACTGCACTGCTGAAAATGACTCACTACCCTCATAATACCTGCTCTGTGGTGGTCTTGCAGTCCTGACCACTGAAGAACAGGATGAAAGGGGATAACAGTATGCAGAGAAACAGATGGACTACAGCCTCGTAATCGTAGAACTACAAAGTGCACCTCTGTGGTAAGTGGAGCTGATAAAATGGATAATGAGTGTGGAAACGAGGAGGTAGTTTTAATGTTATGGCTGATTGGTGTATGTATGCATGTATTTTAGGATTGTTATTGTTACTGTGCAGTGTTACTCCCTGCACAGCAATAATTCAGTTGTATCAGAGACATTTTATTTTATTTTTCTCCTTTTAATTTAAGCTCCCCTGCTAACGAGCGATGATTACGACATGGAATCAGATGATGAAGCTCTTCAGACTCTACCCTCTCTGGACAAAAGGTGCAAGCTCAGTAAACAAACCAGGAGTAGACCTGATCATGATGACGGTGAAGAGTCCTCAAAAAAGCACAATGACCGTCCGTTGTGGACGCATAGCTACATGAGCCCGATTGACAGCGACGTAGATGATGGTACAGTAAAGCATTGTAGAAGAGGTCATCCTAAAAGTGCCAAAAGACCAACACAGGGCATACACCAGGACTTTGTCAAACTGCAAGAGAAGCTTAAAGGAGGACGTAAGCCCAAGCAGATTAATAGTGCATACATCAGCCCTGTAGAAAGTGAATCAGAGTCAGAAAGTGGTGTATCAAAAGTGCCACAAAAGAAAAGGGGTCGCCCAAAAAACGTAAAGCAAGCACTGGATGTATCGGAGAACCTGGACCAGGAGTCCAAAACAGGTGTCAGTACAAAAGAAAAGACTAAAAAGCTACAGAACAATAAACGGGCCAACAGACAAATCACAAGAGAGAGTACTTCTGACCATGAAAATGAGGTTCCTGCGAAAAGGGCAAAGAAACAGAAAGCACCGACTTCCATAAAACTGAAAGGATGGCATAGAACTACACCGGAATGTGCTGCAAGCCCAAACCACAGTTTCTCTGACTTGGACGACACAGCAGGGCATCAGAAATCCAAAAAAAAGAAAAAGTCTGTCCAGGACTTTGAAAGAAGTTCTGACTTGGAAGATGACAGATTAAGCAATAGTAGCCCTGGGTGTTCTGATAAACATACTGATGACTCTGACAGTAAAGTAGAATCAGCCTCATTCATACAAAGTGGCCACAAATTCAGAAAGAAAAGGAAATGCAGCCGCAGTTTTAGGGAGCGTTCTAGTTCCTATGAATTGGAGGATGACGAGAAGAAGCGGAGCAGAAAAAAAACAACCAAACGAAACAAGCAAACTTTGGGAGGATCTCTAGATTTCCTGGATTGGCCTAGAGGTAGTTCCTCAGCCAGGTCAAGTGCCAAGAAAAAGGAGAGAAAACGCAGGCAAGAAGGTCCATTTGAGTGCAAAGTCTGTGGCCGGAGCATCAGGTGCAAGGCCATAATGCAGAGGCACATGCTCACGCATACTGGTGAAAAGCCGTTTGAATGTGACGAGTGTGGCAGGCGCTACACCAGCAGTTCCAACCTGCGCATCCACCAGCAGAGCCACACTGGCGAGATGGACTACTCCTGCGAGGAGTGCGGGCAAAAGTTCACACACCTGCCCTACCTGAAGCGCCACCTGCTCAGGCACTCGGGCAAGAAGCTGCACATGTGCGACCAGTGCGGAAAAGGCTTCATCCAGAAGTACCATCTGAATCGCCACTTGCTGGTGCACTCTGGCAAGATGCCGTACGCGTGCGACAAGTGCAACGCGAGCTTCAACCGCACAGACTACCTCAGCCTGCACATGCGCAATGTGCACCTGATTGAGGGCAGCGGAAATGAGAGCATGGCAAAGCCCAAGAAGCCCCACAAGTGTGACCTGTGCGAGAAAGCATTCACGACACGCACCACCCTGGAGGCACACGGGCGCGTGCACTCAGGAGTTACGCCGTATTCATGCTCCATTTGCCAGCGCAAGTTCAAACAGTCAAGTCAGATGCACGCGCACATGCGCACACACTCGGGAGACAAACCCCACTCCTGCGACATGTGCGGAATGAAGTTCGCACGCAGATACTATGTTAAGATCCACAAAGAGAGGAGGCATGCGACAAAAAGCAGTTCCCTGCAAAGTTCATGATCTTTCTCATACCGGTCAAGACAAAAGAGTACTTCACAGACAATCTTTGTTATTGTATTTATATTTTATTTTTTTATACCTGGCACTTGAAGATCAGTGTAGTATATGTCAGTGGACATGACAAAACAACCTCAGTTTAGAATTTTCTATCATGGGTCCTAGTATAAGAACAAAGGTCAGACATTGTTAGCAGTGATATATGTCTCTGGTTTGAAATTAGCCCATAAGACAGTGGTTTATGAAAACATCTGTTTCGTCTTCAGTCTTATTTCCGTTTCTTTCAAGCTTTTCTTTCAAAGGTGTCTTTCATAAATCTTGCGTTTGCAACTGCGGACTCTTTGTTTCTTTGCCTTAAGGTACTGCTCAGAAATGTTAGACATTAGTCTAGAAACCAACATATTTTAAAATTCATTCATTTTTCTAAAATAACACTGAATACATTAGTACACGGTTTCTTGACCCTGGTCCTGGAGGCACCCTGCCCTGCACATTTTAGAGCTTCCCCTGCTCCTAACACACCTGACTCAACCTATTAGCATATTAACAAGCCCATTCAGAGTTGAGGGAAATCCACTAAATCGTGCAGGGCAGGGTGCTGCCGGGACCAGGGTTGAGAAGCACTGCATTAGTAAAGCAGAAAGGTGTTTGGAACGTAATGCCTGTTGGGCCCTGCAGAGGGCAGCACACTCATGCTGCTGTGTGTGTCCCAGTTACATGTGTGACAGCTCGCACTTTCTACACTCTTTATAGTTATAAACTACACTTGAATAGATGTGTGCAAACTATATTGATATTGTTCATATATTACTCTACAATACATATCCCAAAGTACACTGTATACAACACACTGTTTAGTAGCTACTGCAAACGTCATCCCAGTGGTTCTCAAGCCAGACCTCAGGGACCCCCAGCTGGTCCGTATTTTTGTTCTAACTTGCAACCTACAAACAGAGAGCCAAAACGCGGACCGTCCTGAGGGCTAGTTTGTAAACCATTGCCATAGCTCGAAGGGTCCCAATCCCAGTTCTAGAAATGTTTGTGTTTAACCTCATCTTGTACACATGAACTCTTACCACTAATTGAGAGTGCTGAGTAAGGTGAGGTAAAGTGGGGAAAACAGAAAGTTGGTAGAGCATGGGGGCCCAGAAGTGACTTCGAGAACCTTTGTCAACTGGGTCATCAACTTTGATGAACTTGTGGTCTGAACATAACATTTACTCTGGTCCCTTTTACATTTACTCTGGTCTTGCACAAGGCTTAGCTCAGTGGTCACCACCCCTGGTCTACTTTCCTGCAGACGCAAGTTCCAAACTACAGCTAACATGCTATCCTCCCTTGCCTAACACTAGTGCATCCGATAAAACATTCTGAAGTTAATGAGCTGGAACAGGTGTTATAGAAGGTGGTTAGAACTAGACTTCACCATAAGGTGGATATTCAGGACCAGGGTGACTACTCGCTTAGCGTATGCCTAGGCTAACTGGCCTTAGATGTTCAGCAGTGGCTGAGAGGTAGAGTGAGCATGTGTCGGGTGGGGGTTTAATGGCTCAGTTTGAGAAATTCAGATTTTAATCTTATCTGCGAAAAGCCGGTGTGGCTGCAGGGCTGCGTTCAGCCCCAACAAAAACTAAACACTTATTATTTAAGTAAACTATTTACATGGAAATGGTGGTGCGTTGAACACTGTGTTGTGTTACGCAAGTGTTGCAGCTATGGCTGCTGAGAAGGCCCTACACTTGGCATTGTTTTCACAGAATCTTCGACGCCTCATTTAAAAAGAAATACAATAAAATGTCTTCAAAGGTCGCATACACCGAGCTGCAGCAACCGCATTGGTAGAGGACTTAAAAACCGGATAAGATTAGACACCACTGCTCTGTACCCTTGAAGACAGTGGTCATGAAACCAGTCCTTGGGGAGTCCTGGACAGTCCACATATTTACGGTATCGACATGCTGGATACTGGAAGTTAAGTTGGAGCCAAAATGTGGACTGTCAGAGGGTCCATGAGGACTGTTTTAACAATCACTGCTGTAACAGAATTAAAATTTCACAATTTCATTAAATTCACAGTGTAAGGAACATGTCCTTTCTGATTTGTAGAAATCAACTTGAATACTGATAAACATACAAAAAATAGCTTAATCATTATTCATATTTAGTCAACACTGTTTCCAACAAATAATACCAATTATGACTCCAAATTATGATAATGTTACTTTGTATATGATCGTCATCTGGAATGGTTTAGCATTTATTGTTGTGATGTACTGGAAAGCATGCAAGCAAAACAGGAGGTTACAAAAGCATTCCCTTAGTGAGGTGGTCCTATGAGGAGGTAGTTATGTTAGCCTTGGCCCGTTCTGCTGCTTGACGCCGGCAGTGCAGGTAAACATAGACGGGGTGGATAAAGGCCAGAGAGCTCAAGATGGTCAGAGCAACGTTTACCTAGAGCACAGACAAATCCATCACTAACAGAAACAGCACATTCAAATTTTCAACACATTAAACAGGTTAACCTAATATTCGTATGATGCATGCAGTTTGAGGTTGATATGTAGGGGTGGGTAATATGAAGGTGTTTATGTTTAATCATTGTAATATACGTTTGTTTATAATGGAAAATATCAAGAGGATACTTAGCCTGTGGCATGGTACATATCCATTTGGAGAAAATAAATATTTGGACACTAATTTATATTTAAAATACATTGCTATTCATGGCAAAATATATTCCATATTAATGCATATTAAAATGGATTTCCGAATATAGTGACATTATATATAGATATATTTTAAAATACATGGGGCAATCTTACACATGTAAATAAAAACAAAAATCCAAAATACTTGTCCAATGCACTTCACTGGAATATCTTAAAAATACAGTTTGAAATGAATTTATGTTCCATTATCTAAATTTTAAGCTGACAATTTTCAGTTGTTTAAATGTAAGTTGATGATTTGATATCTTGTTTATCTGAAGTACATTTTGTGTAAGCACTGTTGGATCACAGTGATTAATGCAAGTGTACCAAATACACTTTTCATGCATTGCAAAAATATATTTGATAAATACATTCGGAATTTTTTTTCCCATATGGGTAAAATGTTGAACAAAAGGTTCAACATGTGCTATGTGTTCAAGTGTCTGACTCACAGCAAAGGGGTTTCCACCCAGAAATCCATTGATGAGAGCAAAACAGGGATACTGCAGGAGTGACACCACAGCTGACAGAGCCATCACTGTTCCATACAACTTTCCAAAATGTGCAGGAGGGAACCTACAAACGAACACATGCTTATTTAAAGTGTTAGTTTGTTGAAAAAAAAAACAATTTTATACATTCTTTCTTTGCAACATAGTTTTCTTTGAAACCCTGCTGGCTACACTGGTAAGATGTTTTAAGTTCAGGGTGCTGAAAGCTTAAGCACTGTATATGTGGTGTATGCTGAGCCAAATTAAAAAGAAACAGTGACTTAACTAAAGCAGTGCATGGCTACTAAAGGCTTTAGAAAACCTATGATCTATCTTTACTGCACTCAATTGATTTAATTATTAAAATACTTTTTGAAGTTGCAGTTAAATGGTAAAATCTGGGCATCCCTTACAAGAGACAAAAATACTGACAAATTTACACATGACCAGTGGTCACAGCTTCAATTAATGCAAATCGGGTTTGACTGGACTTACGCCATGCTGATGAAGGCAGCGTTGCCTCCGTAGAGGAAGGACCTGTTCAGGACTTGCAGGATGAAGGTCAAGTATTGCAGGGGCAGGAGAGGAATGGCTGCACACAGGGAGAACACTACACACTGCAGTACTGTCACAGCCAGAGACAGTACAGCTGCCTTCAGGTCTGCCTCAGTCTCGCTCTGGCCTGCAGCGTGCACATACCAGGTAAGAAAGTAAGAAGTAAGAAATCTAGCATTTAGTACATTTCACACAGTGTGGTTACATAGACAAGTGAAGGGATGCATGATGCTAATGAACTGAGGCAGTGTCCAGAATTAGAAGCACAGACGTTTCCAAACACTGCTTCAAGGTGTGGTTTAAATGCAAATATCATGTGATCATGGACAAATGAAGCTTCAGAATGCATCAGTGTGCCAGTGAAGCCTGGAACTTTGACACAATGACACATCGGCCAAGTCACATCTGATCCCTGAAGATTCCTGAACTCTCAAACAGACAGTTTAAAATTCTGACATCGTAATTTGAATGTTTTGGTGAGAAGCGAGATGGCGACAAATAATATTCATAAGCCAGCATCAGTTCCCTGTGAGCTGGGGAGACTGACCCGGCTTCCAATTGCAGCACAACCACAGTGATATATTTAGCTGTTCAGTAGCACTCTAACGATCATAAGCCCCACCACCAACAACATCCAATCCCAACACCCTTATCCAGTCCACTTGATCCACCTAATCACCGTTTAGAGAAATTCTTTGATTAGTTGAATGAGATGCATTGGGGTTGGACTGGAGGTGAAATTTACAGTAAGTTAGATCTCCAGGAGGAGAGATGGTGACCACTGTACTACAGTATATGGTCTGAATGACCAAGATATAATGGATGGCCAGTAGATGTCACAAGTGAGATGGGTGTCAAATGTTTTGATGTTTCAACACACTTGCCTTGAAGGTTTCAGTGTTTCACACGGTGTTTTTGTTTCTTTAATCACTAACACCAGTGACCAAGTTGATAGTAATTTGTAACACACACACACACACATACACACACACACGTTTCACATTTCACACTTCACATTTCACGGATCAGATTAGAGAGCTGCAGCTATCCTCTCAGTAAACATGAAATCCCAAAGGTTTTACAGGGTTATGGGTTAGGCTGCTAAGTAATATTGTCTGTTAATGCTTATAGAATTGAGAGAATGAGAGAATTGTTTCTATGTACTTGCACCTGCACTAGTGAGCAACGACCCTGCACTTGATATGTCAAATGCCTACTCACCTGTGACTGAAACGTACCTAATAGCATGTAATACCTCCACAAGCACCAATAACAGCTGCAATTTTATTTGGCATGGACTGGACAAGTTTCTGTATGTGGGCCACATCAATTTTCAGCAACTCTTACATCAAAGAATTGCGCAGTTGGGCCAGATTTGGCGGATGCCTTCCCTGGAACAATTCTGAGGATAATTTCCTATAGACTGGGATTTTAGCCACTGCTGGTATGACTGTACGCTTCCATACACCTGCAGATTCAACTACTTCCTTAATACTATGGACTTTGGCACGACCAAACGCAATCACTCCTTTTAGCCAATCATTAACATCTGCTTTGGAGCCATTTTCCACACATTGAATGAGACATTCACTGCACTGTGCCACCTCTTCTCAATCTATGACTCCCGTCACTCACACCCCACAGGTATTTATAACCCCATCATCCGCATGCAACACCATCTACAAGACAAAGATGCAATACAAAGACATTTACTACCCCCTTAAACATGCAAGGGGACTCAGTTTTGGGCTCATGTTTAATGAGTCTGAAATGCACTTGTACTGAAATGTTATGTACTGGGTTTATGATGCTAATCCAGCTCACAAACAATGGAAACGTACAGTATATCCTACAGATTAGTATCCTGCAAACTGAATGTGTAAATCCTTACAAATTTGCTCTAAAGTGGGTTGAGTTTTCATTCATGGTGTTGGTCTTAGGCACTGGTATCCCCATTGCCGATATGAATATTGCATTTCAGTGCCAGTATCGGGGGAACACCAGTTGGAAATAAAGTTTTTAACTATGAAAAGCACTTTTGTCCATTTTTATAGATAACAGAATCACATAATCAAGTCTGACTAGATACCAAACATACAGTATCTTGGCTTATCAACTACATTTGTGGCAAAGGCAAAGTTGACTTTCTGCCTTTAGACGTTTGTGTTTTCAGTTCTGACCTGCTTCTCTTGGTTTTCCTCTGTGGCGGTCCATGATGAGTCCATTCCAGGGAGCACACAGGATCCCGCACAACTGAGTGAAGGCGAACGCATTTGTGTAAGTGCTCACTGAAAAAAAGGCATGACAGACATACAGACACGATCAGAGCCTGTGTTAGTATGTGCATGTATACACATGTTGGCCTCTTCATCCTTTTGTCTGTCTATACCGAGGGCAGGGTCTCCAGCTGTGAGGCGGTTTAGCATAGGATTGAGGGTCCCGATGAACAGGTAATGCCTCAGCTGCATGACTGACAACCACAGCAGGTGCAAGACGAAGAACCAGGAGAGGATGCAGCTCTTGAAGCTTCGTTCTAAAACACAGATAGACATGCATTGTATGACAGAATGCTTCTACATATGTCAAAACTTGCATGTTGGCCGGAAACTATAATCTCATTAACCCCTGTCATTAATATGTGTCCTGGGGATACTTTTATTAAGTGCTAGGTACAGGTGTACAGGCAATAGGTACTAATTTCAGCGAGTGAGACATGAACAAAGCTTCAGTTCTGCAAGATTTATTGCTCTTGGGTGCTCCCTATTTTTTGGTTGGTGGACTATTCTCAGTCCAGCAGTGACAGTAAATTATAACTTCTGTGTCTGATCTGTTTATTCCAGCTAATGCCACTACCACGTCATGGTCACTGCAGTGCGGAAAAATAACCACCGCCCACATGATAACTGCTCTGTGCTGGTTCTGACCAATGAAGAACAGGGTGAAAAGGGACAAATAAATGCAACATTGACTTGATTTAATGGAGACAAGTAGCAGATTAAACAGTGGATATAGCCACTTTTTGCCTTTGTCTATAGTCTAGTCTATAACAATTGTGCAATGCTTCTAGATGTGGGTAGTAGTTATTAAATTCTCAGTCAAATTTACTCATCATACTCAAGCCATATTTTGATGGACTTACTAGTGAGGAAATGAATTTACCTATAATAACACCTTTAGTTCCTAGTGTTTAATACTATGTTATGTGGGTCGAAGCATCTGTGCTGCTTTGCATTTGGCCACACCTCTCACTCTTATAAGTAATTTTGACTGTTAAGACTTGTATGCCTAACACAGTGTGCATGTCCAATACTATTAAAAAATGAACACACAGTGTAATTCTAATGGGAATGTTAGGTTTATTATACAGAACACTACAAATAGGTAAAATTCCCCTACTGGTAGGCCACCACTGTCACACTCTGATGCTCTCATATGATGCTTTTCACTTTGGAAAAGTGAAAGGACAATGTGGAGTTTCTCCACCTCATTTCAGGAGCTGAAACTTTGTGAGTGCTTCAACTTCCAGCTCTGATCTCAGGTAAGTTAGCCTTAACAAGGACTAAAAGAGGGCAAAAAAAAAGAGGGTAAGATTGTTTGATTTGCTGGCAAAACATTCTGCACCCAATCCCTCCCCTTGGGTATCATTTTTGGGTGGTTTCCAATATTGTATCCCACCCATTCCTCCCAGTTCCTAGGCCAATGCAAAATGCATCAAAAAGAGAAGACCAGAGCCACAACTGACACAATTGACTTCCAACACTACTAAATTTATCAAAGGCAGCTGGCAGACCAGCACATGGATATAATGCAGGCTCCTCTCACCTTCTGTCCCTGTTTTGGGGGCTTGGGTGGAATTCTCTGCTTGAAATGGCGTCGTCTTGGTAACCTGGGAAGTCTGGATGTTGCTGTTATCAGCTCTAATTTCTGGAGTGTGTGCCGTTCCACATTTCAGCCTACCACAGGAAAAGAGACACTGAGGCACAGTAGATAGAGGGATTTAAAGTAGAATATGAGGTGTTTTCACATATCGTCGCTGTCCAATGAAAAACATGTATCTCCATTTTTGTCCATTTTGACTTTTATGCATCATTTGAAAACAGCAGCTGCCATTTACACTGTGTGAGAATTGCATGATGAACGGACCAACAGAAATGGCCCAAAAGTGCTTGGAAAGACGTCTGGTTGACTTACATTAAAATTGACTGAGGTTTTTGGCCTCTCCTGTAAAGTTGCCATTTTGGAGATACTTGTTTTTCTTTGGACAGCGACAATATGCTTCATGTTTTCTTAGTCATATTAGATAAAGACTGTTTAAATCTTGCCATATTTCTTTGCAAAGGCTGCAAAACTAGTACGCTGGGAATAAAACCATGTGCTATGCAGTTTATCCCTTTGTTGTGATGTCAGCACTCATCAGCATTCAAACAGTTCAGGTGTTTAAACCACTTTTGGGCCAAAATAAACTTGCTGTTAACAATAGTTTAGATAAAAGGCTAATCTTAAAGGCAAAACATACTAATGAAGAGACTTTGATGAACAAAAAGATAAGCTTTGCAAAGTAAAAGCAATGCAAAGCATAGCTGTTTTAAGCGAAATTGCGATTCACTTCATTTTTCAAAATGTATGCACAATTAGAGGATAAAACAGTCAATTAACAGTCACTCACAGTGGTTTCTCTAGAAATGCTTTATTCTAGAGAAACCTACCGAGTCAGAACTGTTCACAGTGGTGGTGAAAGGAACCAGGCCTGAAGAGACTCTGTTGCCAGTAAAAGCTCCCTCATGGAATGTATTTAAATGAAATGGTTATAAATATCCAGCCTAATATCTGAAACATTTAACAGACTTGAGATTTTCATTCATGGTCTAGAGGGTACTTGTAGAGTGTTGTATGGAATAAAGTTCCCAAAAGAAAACTTCTATTTTTCAGAATTAGCACTATTTTACCATCATCATCATTACATAACAAACTCAGAGGACACTAACACAGAGGACACAGGCTCACTGGTTGTTTTGGGTAGTAAATAAAAAGACACCACAGTAAAGATGTCTCTACTTTTACATCTCTCGTTTCACATCAAACCACTCCGAATGACATTGTTTACGTCTCAACCACTGAATTATGGAGGAATTTTGAAAAGTTGGTGGACTTCCCCTGGCCTTTTTACCTCATGTTATTAGAAAGTAACAGTTAAAATCAAACAAGGCAAACAGTAACTTTTTAAGGACAGCACTGCTAGTTTTGTTCCATGGCTTGATGCCAAGGAGCTTTTGCAGATATTACACAGAAGACATGTGTATCCATTTAGGTCTGTAGTTGAAATCAGGCTGCCCATTGCTCAACAACATGGATAATGATAAACAGTAAATTATAAATACTAATATAGCATGGAATCTACACTGTAAACAGTGTTTGGTTGGCTTGATGATGTTACAAGCAAATGAATTAGCTTTATTCAACCTAAAAAAGGTGCTCTAAGCAAAATCAAAGTATTTTTGTGAGTTGAGTAAAACTTGTTCAATTGCATGTAACAAAATGAAGTCATAGTGTGTGTATTCACTAGTGTGTGCATGTGGGTGTTTCACTTCACAGATGGGTTAAATGCGGAACACAAATTCCTCTGTGTGAAAAATCACAAATGGCACAAAATGGCTCAAAAACTCTCTACTCAGAGAATGATTGGCCTCACCGAAATTAATTACATTTTTTAGGCTGCACTTTTTTACAGTCTACATGCTACACCATGTATGTTGTTTCAGTCCCAACAGTTCACCTTGCATCTACAATTACATGCCAAAATGTTCATATCGTTGCTGTCGGAGTGAAAACTCCAAAAGGAAACTTACTTCACTTTTAATGCAAGTCAAATGAACCACACTTTTTTTTTCCAAGTAATTTTGGGCCATTTCTTTTGGTACATTCATCATGGTTTTGTTTCAGCTGCAGTGATATACCTAAACTCGCTTATAAAATGGTAAAATGGCCTAGACTGACTTTGTTTACACATTACAGATTAAATAGGAACTCTTTAATGATTTATTTTAGTGTTCTAAACCACCTGGATGTGGTTTGAGCAGGTTGAGAGAAGATTTGGGCATTTATATATGGAATCAGTTTGGGTGACTACTGATTTCAAATATTTGTTAGCGATGTTAGCTTATCGGCTCTGACCTAAAGAAGTCAAATTTAGCAAAGTTAGCCTATATGTTAGCTTTCAGGCCTACAAGAGGCTTTTCTGTTGTGACGCTACAATATCTGCGGTGCTCAAACGGACTTTTGAAGAAAGGTGCAGCAAATATTAATTGCATGGCTCCTCAACTTCCAATATGCAGATCAATGTGTTTACAGGGTCTAATCTACAGAGCCCTGAGTGAGATTTATAATTTACTCATTAGTGTAGTTCTCAGAGGTTATGAGACTTGTAGTTTACCCGTAGTTGTAGTTCTCAGGAAGAGGATATGGTATGTGTGAGCGAGGCATCAGTAGGAACGTGCGGATCAGATGGGCTGCACTGCAACTGGACAGGAAGATGAGGGAGGCACGCAGAGACACCCCATCTTGATACAGAAGCTGAAAAACAAGGACAGAATCAGCATCTTCATCCTTCTCCTCCTCTCCCTCAACGTTATCATGATCACTATCATTATTGTCACCATTAAGTAAGACAACCTAATCCTTGAGCTTCACCACACACTTAATTATGAGCTGCAGTATTTGTATCACTGAGTTGATTCTTTTTACCTTGACAACAAGGAAGACAGCGGAAGAAGAGTCAAAGGCTCCGTTATAAAGTGTGATGATGGTGGAGCGATGGGTTCCGAAGAGATTCCCCACCTTTGTTTGTGTTAAAGGGTTAAAAGAGAAAACAGCTGATCATCATGAGCTCAAAACATGGCAAGTTCATATGTGGGTTTACAGTATGCAGCACATGAACCCCCGAGGCAAATTCACACTGTTAAAGTACTGTTCCTTGTGAAAGCAGCTGCCACAGGCTTGACTTGGTACCTACTGAGAAACTGGATATCAGCGTCACAATCTGAAACGTTCTGTTCTCAAGTGTTTTCCACCTTTTTGTTTGCACGGTTAACTAGAAATGTCGTACCTGCATGTTGGTGACTAAGAAAAGTATCCCTCCAACAGCAATGCAGGAGAGAGCCGGGTAGAGGAGGATTGACAATGCTGTGACAGAGGGGAGGAAACAGAGATAGTGATTCCTCAGATTAGTCCACTGCAGTACAAAGAAAAAAACATTACATAAATACAATAAATTGAAAAAAAAATTGATGAAGAGAGTGTAATGTTGCTTAGAGTTCCCACATTATTGCATTCGTAGTAAACAAAAATTCAAGTACCTTCCTTAAATAAATAATAAATATGATTCTTAAACCTTTTCAAATTTAAAAAGTATTAAATTTATGTTTAAGAATTTATAAGTTTAAGAAACAAATTACAATACCATGTAAAACATTTACACTATTAAATAATTTAATACACAGTCAACTACATTGTTATTGACACATTTAATAAAGATATACTGAAAAAAACGCGCCAATAATTAC
The DNA here is from genome assembly GCA_034552555.1 of Semaprochilodus insignis. Lineage (NCBI taxonomy): Eukaryota > Metazoa > Chordata > Actinopteri > Characiformes > Prochilodontidae > Semaprochilodus > Semaprochilodus insignis. The sequence continues at coordinate 23,231,682 of CM067485.1, forward strand.
TGAAACAACTCCAATATATATTAATAGTGAAATTATCATATTTTACAGTTTATCTTCATCAAATGTGCCAGTAATTATAGAGCTGACTGTATACTGATGGATTTGCTAAAATTACTAATACAAGTCTAATAACGTACTATTTCTATATCATTTTTGTTTACTGTGGTAAATCTAGTTAAAATAAATGAAGATGGGTAAGTTTTACAGACAAGAGTCTTGTGCCCAAAAAGCTTCCCAGCATTCTTAGTGGTTGATTAACTGCAGTTTTTTTACACTTATGAATATAATTCTCTTTATGAAATGCTTTTTGAGTGTCATAGCATATTCTTGTGTTAAATGTGAAGCCTGGGTGAGTTTTATGTTTTTGTTATTTTGTTATTGGTGCTTTGTGTTTAGGTTTGCTAGTTCAGCCTCTCACCACAAACGTTAACAGAATGACAACTATGTCTTAAGCCATTAGAGTCCTCAGAAAAGGGTGATTCTAGTCTTATATAAGCCATTTATTCATTACTGTGCTCAGTGATCAATGATCACATCCACTGAGTTGTTTTAATTGAGGCCAATACATTACACAAGGACGACTATTTGATCCAACTTAATCCAACTAATTCAAGAGGAATATGAACTTAGCAAAATAGCGTATTGCCAACGCAATGAACCCCGTTAATACTGAATGGGCTGTTTGAGTTAACCTTTCTTGTTGCATAAATGTGAATCACTGAAAATTAGAAAGTAACTATAACTCATATATAAAAGTCATATATGACTGAACCTGTGTCAAGGCAATAAGCATGACTTTTTACATCCTAAAAAATTTAATTCATTTATGTTTATAGCTTTGATAAAAAAGTCATATAAAATATCTTTGTGGTCATTTAGCTCAATATAACTCTGAAAACATAAGTAACGGTCTGACTAAACTTTGAATCCTATTAGTTGTCTTATATACATGCAAACTCCACTGAAATATGAATGATTTAAAGCATATTTACGCAATGCACATCATTCTTTATTCTTAGGACATGTCCAAAACTAAATGGACTTGTGAGCACCCTGGTTTGTGATGTTTGAAGCTGATTTGCAAATAAATCTGGTGAAATTACAGAAATGCCTCACTAGCATCTGAGAAGGCAATCAGCAAGGTCCCAGTAGTGTAGATGGATCTGAAAGGAAAACATTAACAGAAAATTACAGGCCTGGTGCTATTACACTCCCCCTCAACAAGGTTTTAGACATAAAGAGTTACTTGCACTGTTACTGATAGCTAGATTACTGTTTCCAAAGATCTTTTTATGCTGTCAGTGATCAGGCATACTGCATATTGGTATAGACCACATCAAACCCTTCACGTTGCAGGTTGGAATAAAATATCTTAGTGGGTAGACCAACTGAGGTACTCACTCTGTTCAGCTTGAAAAACAAACCCCTAAATATCTAGTCAGCTGTGCAGTCGTAACTTATCTCAGAACAATATGTGGTAGTGCTGTACATGGGGAAATGTACTCATTTCTTACACTTAGGCTATGTGGCTAAATAGCTCAATAGGAATCAAAGCTTGTCTTCTTAACACAAAAAATTACCCATGCCACTGAAAACAGTTGACATTCCAAACTAAGTTTACCAGACAAATAAGTAGATAAAGGGAATGGCACTGCTGTAGCACTGATCAGACTGTGTGATATCCCTCAGGCTGCCCTCAGGCTGCCATAAGTAATACCTGATTGTCAGGGGCTATATATATATATATATATATATATATATATATATATATATATATATATGATGCTAAAAGTAAAGTTTTGATTCCCACTGCTCTGACCAATGACCAATGCATGTACGATATGACAGGAGTTCCTTGAAATTCTCATCTAAATGGGCTCAGAACTGCATGTGTGCTCTTCCTTACTGAAACAGTTTTGAACAACGGGATATCAAAAAACATAAAACAGTTTTAAGGAATTGACCAAGAAGGCACTTGTACTGCCTATAAACAGGAAAAGGCCATAGGGTCTATCTGTGTGCACGCTTAATACAGAGTGTGAAATTATGAAAAGACGATGGGAGGTACCTGGTTAGCCCCCGCCCCCTCTCATTGTCTAGTAGTTTAATTAAGATGTAATTGTCCTTGTTTTCCTGCCCTCGGTCACTCTCTTTGCTCCCATTAGTGCCCCACCTCTTTCATTTCCTTTCTGCTTCCAGTAGAAAAACAGACTGTTATTAGAGTTCTGAGTTTCTCTGCTCTGAGCTACATCAAGCCAAACTCACAGCTGGTTTACTTTAGCTAGCGTACCCATACCAACCAGCCTCACATAATCTCCATAAACATTCCAGTGTCTATTTATTGCACACACCAAATAAAACTCTTGAACCTTGATCATACAAACACACTTGGTCATACATTCTCCCTTTCACACATCACAGCAAGATGTTTTCTTTATCAGGTTTTCTCTCCCTCTCTGCGCTGCCCTGCCAAAACACATCTCCTCCTCCATTGGCATTCTCTCTCACACTCGCGCTTTCTCTCTCCCTCTCTCTCTCTCTCTCTCTCTCAGGCATGCAACCATTCCCAAAGCTCTGCTCACGTAACTGCAATTTTGACAGCAGTGTTTTGCAAGCCCTAGGACTGGCGATAAATTGTGGTCCGTTCGAGATTGCAAAACCGAGCCCACAACAACTCTGAAATACTCATCATTCTTTTCTACACAGACGCAGCAGGTCCCAAATATGAATACAGGCATAAATACACCACACATTCACTGTAAGTGTGTGTTCCTCAGGAGATTCTTAGGACAGACTCTGAATGCAAGAATCAACAGCTACTAAAATAGTTAAAGTTCTAAAAGGTTTGGAGGGTTTTTTTGTATTTAAACAGCAGAGCCAAATGATCACCAACAGCTGGACTACAAAAAGTAAATAATTAGTGGGACCATGCATAAGTCTCTCAACAGCTTTGAAATCTCAGAATTTGCAACTTTCAGTTACAAAAAGAGAGAGTGAGAGAGAGAGAAAGAGAGAGAGAGAGAGAGAGAGAGAGAGAGTTTTATTATCCATAGCTCAGTGTGTTGGGTACATGAAGACATCTTAAATGTGCAATATGTATATAAGCAACACTACAGTATTTGCCCTTTTATTAACCACACTGGCATTTCATTTCATTTCATTTCACAGTTGTATTCAGTTGTAGAACATCAATCAGACAAAGTGTTAAATTAATTGAAAGTAATAGGCGACAGGCTATTTCATGTAATGACTCATGCATAACTGTACACTTCACGCCTCACATCATCAACATCAGATCATTAAAAAAGTATTTTGGCTGATTGCCAATTTCATGTTCTGAGCAAAAGTCTGCTGATGCTAAAGTTGGCTAATTCTGATTCCATTATAGAGAACCTATTGTATATACATAACAAGCATTCTTCTCAACCTGCAGGTATTTATAAACTGATCATCCTCGTGCAACACCATCTGCAGGAGCATTAAGTTACTAACATCCTAAGCCTTTTTTTTGTCTGGGGAGCTTATTTTTTTAAAGGATTTCTTACAAATGTCTCTATATAGCACCACTAAAGGTTTGCTATCGTCCAGCCATTCCTTTTTCTGCATCTATATAGAAAGGTTCTACACCAGTTTAAGCTTTCTCTTTTACAGGAATGTTTCTCTAAAAAAACATCCACTGAAAGAATCTTTAGGGAACCAAAAGTGGTTCTTCTGTGGCCTCGGAAAGAATCCTTTCAGTCACCTCTATTTTAAAGAGTGTGACGTTTCTGTTTAGCTGCTAACCGTGGCTTTGCAACTCAATGCCTGAAATTGTAAAGAGGAAGTTGAATATAAATGTAAACTTCTTCCGAGCCAGCAGTTATTCATTGTGTCCCCAGGAGGGGAATGGCCCTTTCGAATATTCCAATTTGACCCAGTGGTGTTAGACCTCTACTTCCCCACCTGGAATACGAATACTGCTGTGAATGGGTAGCTGAAGAATGCCAGATTATCCTACTTGCGCCATTGTCTTTTTCTCTATTTAAAGCTCTCCCTCTTTATCATCAGTTAAGTTTCCAAGTTTGCACTTGCATATTGGACTGAAGAGGTCCTATGTTAAGTTACAGTATAATCAGTCACTTTTTTCACAGATATGTTTGTATATTCATATTTATATTCAGACAGTCATCTAAACTGGATAAATATATGTAAAAAAGGCAGAAAAAATAATTTATGACTCACATCCCCACAAGTCTGGTTACCCTGGTACCACAGTGGTCAAACAGAAAGCCATTTGGTAGCGTGAAGAAGTTATTCATGAAGGAGGCGACAGTGAAGATGATGGAGAACTGCTCGTCCTGCCCACTGCAATCTGAGTGCACACACATCATATTTCATATCAATTTCTTATTCTTATCACAATATTAGCATTGCAAAACTCATAGTTCAAAAATTTTGCCCATTTACAAATCACTTATTATTCATTATGAGCATCCTGACCAATCACAGATGGTCCAGATGAGTGTGTTGGTGACTGGATGCCTTAAGGCACTCACTGGATCCAGGAAACAAATAATTTTGGTCAGTCTTTAACAATGCTACAGAAATATCTGGGGGATCTGCATGGTTTTAATATACTGCAAAATGATGTGTAATCACAATATGTATAAATGTGATAGGTACTGGTTTGGTAGGTATTATCAAAAAATACTGAATTGATTATTGGAGTCAAAATATAATGTTTTTTCCAGCCTTATTCAACACATTTTGCCAAAATAGAACACACTTAGCTCTGTATTTCTTTCTGTGGGGTGATAGAGTGTTTGAGTATAATAGTTTACTACAAAATGCTAACTTTCAGTACTTCAATTAAAAATAGCTCAGTTCAAAGGTATCAGTATCAGAAAAGAAAAAAAGTGTTATTGTTCTATTTCTAAATGTAGAAAGCACTATTCTATAATTAATATATTTCCAATTAAATAGTACTTAATTTACTACATGTTATTAAAGAGGGCTTATTTTGTTATTCATAATTGCTCATAATTTTATATTTGAGATCTACTGGAATAAATATACATAATTCAATTTTCCCAAAACACAATGATTTTGTCATACTGTACATCTGTATTCACCCTCTGTTAGAGTTGGTTAGAGCTTCTGTGTCTTTAAGCCCCGCCTCCTGATGAGCCCGGTGTACTGTGATGGGTCAAATCACCCAGTCTGTTCTGATTACCTGCTAAAGTGGTTCCACCTGTATACAACACCCTGTAATTTCTGTACTTTGTTGGAGGCTATGCCAAGTAGGTGGCAGGCAGGCAATAAGAACTGGGTTACTAGATGATGTCACCTTGTAACAGAGAAAAGGGCTGGAATTCCAATTAAGCGTTTCAGGCAGCTAAGAAAAGTGGTTTCTGTGGGAAAGAGTTTCTCCCTCTGACCTGGAAAGGGAAAAACTGGAAAAGCATAACAGGTTTCCTTTAATTTTTCAGGAGATTAAATAACATAAGTAATGTATGTGAATATAAGGAGTATAAGTTTGGATGTAATTATTACAAGACACAGAGCAACTGGGACTCCTAGGAACCATGCAATACCTGGTAGACCATCATCATCAGATGAACAGTACTCAAAGCTTGCATCTATGAAAAGCTAGAAGCTCCACTTTTACTTTAAATGTGCAAAAATCCACAGATGTTTCTGTCCATCCTTCCACTGTGAGAAGACAACTCAATGCTATGACTCTGAAAGGATATGTAGCTGCCAAGAAGCCCTCACCGAGAAAAGGAAATGCAAACAATAAGAAAATATGCAAATCCAACAAAGAAGTTGCTGACATTTCCTAGAACTGGACACACCAGAGTCCAGACCTCAACATGACTGAATGTGTTTTGGATCCGGGAAGCAGAAAATGCAACTAATATCTATGACTAAACTTTCGGAGGTGTGCAGCTTACCTTCTGTGATGGTCCCATTGACTGTTTTGTTCACACACAAGTAGTCGAAGTAACCGTCGCTCTTGAGCACAAAGACCAGTGAGGCCCATCCAAACACAACTCCTGCGAAGCCTAAACACTCCACCAAGCCTGAGACCAGTGTAAGCCAGTAGCGAACCCTCAGCCCACTTCCCTCGCACCCCAACATCCTGCTCTGCTCGCCAACGTTCTGTTAAGTCGACTGACTTACTGAGTGCTCCTGTCAAAAGAACAAAAACAAATCAGATACAAAGAGTTGCTGTTGTTTGGCTACACTATTTACATGAAATTATTTAAAAGGATAATAACTACATAGTTAGTTATATAATGAATAACATTTACATTCTGATTACATTCAATATCATCAAATTCAAATTTGCACTTCCAGCTTTTTTCCATTTATTTTGGTGTCATGAAATGACATAAACAGTAAAACGGAGGGATGGCTTTTCTTTCCATACAACAATAACATTTCAGCAAAATCTAAGAATAGCATAAGCTCCTCATCTACTTACAAGCAAAGATGTGGCTTTGACTGGCAGTTTAAATCCACTCTGACTGACTTTCTCTCCTTGTTTCAATGAGCTTCAAGTGAGAAACAGGCTAAATGAAGACAAAATTACACCGTGCTATTGTTATCACGGGCAATACGATTTCTGTAGCTGTTTCTCACTCCTGAGTTCTCTAACTACGCCCTGCCATGAAGAACCTCTGCTGTGTCTTCAACTCTCCTCCTCTTTCTTTATATGGACCTTTCCCACTCCCTCCTTCCCTCCCTTTTCCTCTGTCTCTTCAAGGACATCCCTCTTCTCCATATCCTGCAAAGTGCCCTCTCTGTTTGTGAATGAAGAAAGGGGAACCTAGTCATGTGAAGTCTGAAGGGGAACGTGCTCACATGGAGCACAGAATGGAGCTGAGATTTTTAAAGCAAACATTTCTTCTTTCCTTTATGTTGCTCTGACAGTGAGCCTGACCTACCAACAGTGAACCCGTGCACACAGTACTCAGAGCTCAGTGTCTCAGATTTGCTTGCCCTCCAGCTGTCTTGAGAAACGATGTTAGTCAAAGATAGCCAACTTCGCCAAATATGGGTCAGATTTAGTCTGGCCTGCTGAAACACATAGTCTTAAACATCACATAGCCTTTAACATCACAGGTCATACAGTGGTCTACTTGCTTTCAACAGGAGCTGGGTGTTTCTGATAATATCACCACGCCACGGATCACACACCATAGCTCATCTGTTGCTGCACAGTTTGTGTTGGTCATCTTCGAGTCCTTCATCAGTGGACACAGGACACTGCCCACAGGAGGCTGTTGGCTGGATAGCAGACGATTTTCAGTCCAGCAGTGACACTGAGGTGCTTAAACCGATTCACATGTACCAGTGCAACACTAACATGCCGCCACCACCACATCAATGTCACTGCAGTGCCAGGAATGGACTACAGTCTAACTGTAGAACTACAAAGTGCATCTATATGGTAAATGGAGGTGATAAAATGGACACTGACTGTAGATACAAGGTGTACCTAATGAAGTGGTCGGTGTAAGTAAATACAGCAAACGAGTAAACAGCAAACGAGTAATAGAAACTTATAGATTGTATAGACACAGTATATCAGGCAGGAATAATGAAATTAAAAGCCTGGAGAGAAGTCTGGGTATGCTTAGTCAACTACAAATATTGCAATTACAATTATATATAACTGCAGTACAGTTCTGTAAATAAAGGTACTGAAGATACCCCCCGAGGGTACCTGAGCAACTTAAATATCCACTATAGTGACAGTTTGGTAACTTTTTTCTGAGAGTGTGCACATGTGGTCATCAAAAGTATGGTATAATTAGGCCGAATAATATTCAAAAATTCACTATACCATATATTACACTCTCTGTTACTTTTAAAACGTTTAAAAAAGTATGTTTCGATTTTTGTATCATTTATAGTCTTTTATTCCAAATGTACGTGGGGTTGACACCGGGCCAAAGAATAATTTGCATCTGCAGTGCAGTTTCTGGTCAGAAATAATGTTAATAGTCTTTAACTCACCACTAAATATTGTTTAGATTAAGGGTCACCAATCTTATTTTTAAATGCCATTTCATTTCAGGCAGCAGCACACCTGATTCCACTGTCACGGGGGTGGTCTTCAGTATTTTTAGTTAAAGAACATTAATAAACCAGTTCCTTTATCTAAGAATGTACTACAATCTAAAATTGATTGTCTCCAGGCTTTTTACTTCATTGTTTAAACATTAGGTTATAAAAACACAAATATATACCTCTTCCCTGAAAAACACAACATTTAGAATCAAATCAGGTCCAACTGAAGTCTAAAGGTCAAGAAGTTGGACCCTAAAGGGGACCTTTTCACATAAGCATTACCTGTGAGGGTACATCAACATTGTGTTAACTTGATCGAGGATATATATATGTGTTCACAGTACCCCTTTTTTTTCAGTGTAGGCTTGCTAGAATAATTAGGGCTTAAAAGCTCTAGAGGACAGTCCAATCTTACCTGCCAATCTTTGTTTGCTGCTAACATGGCTAATGGAACATTTTAAGTCCTTTTATTGGGAAACCAGGGCGTTATAAGCCCAATAACGAATTTTTTCTATGTACGTCCTTTTCTGCTTTGGGACTGGATGGGCTATGGACAGTAGAATGGAGGGTCTTGGACCACAGTCTCCAGCTTTGTTGGACTTCCCTATGGATATTAAAGACATTCACTGCTAACCACCCTGCCTAATGCTGTGGATCTAAGGGCCTGTGGATCAGCACCTCAATGAACTTTGACTACCCGGTGAGATCAGTCCTTTTTGTTTTTGTTTTTTTATTATTAAAAACTTGTTTTTTTTTGTTTTTTTTTTTTTTTTTGCTTCAAACACAGTCTGAACTGTGTTAGGATCAGGGTTTATACAAACGCTTTAATACTGCATGAGAACTGGATGTATATGGAGTTGTGAATAGTTTTGAGTGTAAATACATATGTTGTGCATACAATGTGATTTGTGGTTTCCATCTGTGCAATAGAAGCTGTAGTAAGACCTTTTTTGGGAAGAGGTTTGTTACAGATTGGCGCCCGAACAGGGACTCATCTAATGCTTTGTGTGTATTTACATCCAATTGTAATCTCTAATCTCTAAGATTGGTAACATTGGCTTTAGTTTGTTAGACATGACAGAAGAACAGGCAGGTACAATGGGTGAGCCTGAACCTGAACCAGATCTAGATTTTACTGCTGGTCCGTTCGTTACACGCAGAGAACCTCAAGAGCAACTTAGTGAGCTAATGCAGACTTTTAGTCAAATGTATTTAGATGAACAGTCTTTTCAGGAAGAAGATGAAGATGGTGATGTAGGGGTAGTAGAAAGAGTGGGTGAGGAAGAGAGTTCACCACCAGCAGACCAGTCAGCTGGCGATATCAGTGAAAGAGTACAATTATTGGAGGCTAAAGTAGTAACTTTAGAAACCAAATTATCACAGATGGAGGTTAAAGTAAATCAGTATGATTTGGGAATAGAAGATTGTGTCAAAGCAGCACAAAATAAGTGGCAGGATCTCCTGGAAAGGGAATGTAACAGAGTGAAAAGTGTATTAGAGCTAAAGATAAAGGATCTAGGGCAGGCGATGGTTGACTGTTTGAAACGTAGAGATGGACAGATTGATGCCATGCTTCAAGTTCATGGCACTGCTACCTCTACTCCAAAACCAGGCAATTGGCCACAACAAGGTAGCTGTTGTGAGAATTTGTCAGTACTACCAAGTAAACCACCTATTCGCATAGAATTCTCACGTTTTGGCGGTCAAGGAGAAGAGCAAGATCCAGTGTCCTATATTGAGAAATGTGAGGAATTCTTAGCTGTGTGTCCATTGTCTGATTCCGAAATTCTTGCAACTCTGACACCAGTGTTAACTGGATCTGCAAAGGACTGGTGGCTGGCTGAAAGGAAAGAAGTAAAAACCTGGACACAATTTAAAACATCTCTTTTGCGCACTTTTCTTTCAGAAGACTACGAAGCTGAAGCAGAAAGAAGGATTTTGGAAAGAAAGCAAGGAATTCATGAAAGCATACGTGATTTCGCTTACCATTATAGAGCTTTATGTATTCGTTGGAAGAAGGGAATGACAGAAAGGGAAATACTACAAGGTATGCTTAGAAATTGTAATCCTAGGTAGGCCAGCTTGCTAAGGGGTAATGTTAAAAGTGTTGAAGAGTTGGTTCGGATTGGTACTCTGATAGAGCGAGATCTTAGCCAAGCTAAAGTGTACTGGGCCCAAGCAAATGCTGAAGATAATTGCAAGAAAAAGCAGGGCCCAGTAAAGACACCCAGCCAGTATGCAACAGTGCAGCCTCAACAGAGAGATGTCCGGCCCCTTCTTATAAAATACCATTATACTGAAGCGATTGTAGATACTGGTAGCACACACTCTCTCATTCAAGAATCCTTGCAACTAGCAAATGGACAAACTCAGAGAGCCTTGGGTACCACTGAGTGGGAATGCAAGTTGAAGGGGCAGACTTATCAACTACCATTATACATACTGTCTGATGCTGATCTTGCTTTTCCTATCCTTTTGGGTTTAGACTTTTTAGTAAACACAGAGATGGCCATTGATTGTAGTACAACTGTCTGCAGCCTGCCGTTGGAAGATGGAAACAGACAAGAGTTAAATTTTTGTTCTGATACACTGATACACACATAGAGTTCCAGTTTATATTTGTGCATTGCACAACCAGTCCCTGCTGTTTCAGAAGAGACTCTAGAACATATCCAGAGGCTGACAAACTCAGCAGAAGTGTGTGACGCCTTTAGACCACAGTTGGAAAGTTTACTACAGGATTGGCCAACAGTATGTACAGATGCCATTGGGTGTACTGATGTGATTAAACATCATATTGTCACGACTGATAACCTTCCTCTGAGAAAGAAGGCATACCGTGTACCAGTGGTCAGGCAACAGATCATTGACCAGACTGTAGAAGAGATGTTGGAACAGGGAATTATACAGCCTTCTACTTCCCCATGGTCGTCACCTGTTGTACTTGTGCCAAAGAAAGATGGAGGATGGCGCTTTTGTGTAGATTATCGTGGTCTTAATTCCAAAACCCACCTTGATGCTTATCCCATGCCCCAGATTCATGAAATTCTGGAGTCATTACACAATGCCACCATCTTTAGTACCCTTGACTTGCGAAGTGGATATTGGCAAGTAAGTACTGAGTCCCAGAGTGTCCCTGCGACTGCCTTTATCACAAGTAAGGGACTGCACGAATTCTTGCATTTACCGTTGGGCCTCAAAAACTCAGCAGCCACATTCCAGCGGTCAATGGATGAGGTGCTTTGAGAGTTAAAGGGCAGAAATTGTTTTGTTTATATTGATGATGTCGTGATCTACTCACCCAGTGAGGAACAACACCTGAAAGATCTTGCTGAAGTGTTTGCTTGTCTGGGAAAAGCTGGTTTGACTTTGAACCTGAAGAAGTGTGATATCATGCAGAGAACTTTGAACTTCCTGGGACGTCATTTCTAATGATGGTATCGCAACTGATCCAGACAAAGTAAGGGCAGTGTGTGAATTTCCAGTGTCAAAAAACATAAAAGAAGTTCAGCGATTCCTTGGCTTTGCTGGATGGTACCACAGATACATACTCCATCTGTCCCTGATTGCAGGCCCGCTTCATGCATTAAAACAAAAGGGTGTAAGATGGCATTGGAGTGATGAGTGTCAAGAGACATTTGAGAAAATCAAAGCAGCTTTGGCTTCAGCACCAGTTCTTACCTCTCCAGATTTCACAGTTCAGTGCAAACAGATGCCAGTGAAAATGGCATTGGAGCAGTCCTTGTTCAAGAAAAGGATGGTGAAGAGAAAGTAATAGCATATGCATCTAGACTGTTCGTGGGAGAAGAGAAGTCCTACTCTGTTTCAGAGGAAGAGTGTCTGGGCAGTTGAAAAATGGAGGCCATATCTGGAAGGCACGGTGACAAGTAATCACCGATCATTCTGCTTTGACTTGGGTTTTCAATCATCCAAATCCGACCTCTAGACTCACAAGATGGGCTATTCGATTGCAGAGTTTTGATTTTAAGGTCATTTATAGAAAGGGTCAAAGTCACGTAGCTCCTGATGCTCTGTCCCGTACTCACAGTGAAGAGAGAGTTGTTAGTCAAGCTGCTTTGTACAAGAGAACCTCTGTAACAAGGGATTTGCCGGTAGATTGGATAGATATTTCCAGTGCTCAACAAAATGACCCTGAAATAAAGGACCTAATGGAGAAAGCAGAGGCTCAAGATGTAGACAAGACCGTATACATTATTGTTTGCAAAATGGGTACCTGTTTTGGTATGTGCCCAGGAAGAATGGAGGTCATACCCTACAGCTAGTCATTCCCAGTAAACTGAGGAAGGCATTTCTTGAATATGCACATGATAATCCATTGTGTGGGCATCTTGGGAGACTAAAGACCCTCTTAAGGCTTCTTGAAATAGTATATTGGCCCACCATATGTAAGGATGTCTGGAATCACTGCAAAGAATGCCTTACTTGTCAAAAGTACAAGCCTAGAGTGACAAGAATACCTGGTCAACTTCAGTCTACTCCTGTGCTAGAGCCCGGTTACATGCTTGGGGTTGATATCATGGGTCCTTTCCCTAAAAGCACTAAGCAAAATAAGTATTTGTTAGTAACCGTTGATAACTGCAGTAAATGGATTGAAACTTTAAGATTGGCGAGAGCACCTCAAATTGTGATTAAGGACATTTTCACACGGTGGGGAACTCCTGCGTGCTTGGTTTCTGACCAAGGGGCACAATTTACCTCCGATCTCTTGCATAAAGTCTGTAAACAGTGGGGTGTGATCCAGAAATTTACTACAGCCTACCACCCGCAGACTAATCTGACGGAACGGGTAAATAGGACTTTGAAGCTCATGATCTCATCCTATGTGCAAGACCACCATAGAGATTGGGATAAATGGATCGCAGAGTTTAGATTCACTGTTAGTTCTGCTTGGGAAGAAAGTACGGGGTTCACTCTGACTGAGGTAGCTCTTGGCAGGAAATTGAAAGGGCCAATAGAGCGGTTAGTTCACCAGGCAGTTAGTCCAGAACATGACACTTATGATACATTGGCTAGACATGAAAATCTCATTCAACAAATACGGGAGAATGTAGAGAGGGCACAATGCAAGCAAGCTCGTTACTATAACATCAAACGAAGGCATGGCAACTTCAAAGAGGGTAATCTGGTATGGATCAGGGTTCATCCATTGTCAAAAGCTGAAGAACATTTTTGTGCCAAGTTAGGGACCTGCAAGAGTTGTAAAGCGTCTCAGCAGTGTAAATTACAAAGTTGCTATGGTTATTGATCCAGATCGTTCTGATAATTTCCATGTTGCAAACTTAAAAAAAAATTATGGGGACATCCTATCTGAAGGGGGGAGTGTGTAGCCATGACACATGGTTACAGGTTTTGAGTTTTTTTTGTGTGTGCATGTAATGGCATACTCCTGCCACCAGAGGGCTACCTTGAGCCTGAGCTTTGGGAATCAGTTCTTAGGAGAAGAAGTGGGCAGGTACAGGTACAATGTGCTTCAAACAATTTGTTTGCTGCTAACATGGCTGATGGAACATTTTAAGTCCTTTTATTGGGAAACCAGGGCGTTTAAGCCCAAAAAGGATTTTTTTATGTACTTCCTTTTCTGCTTTGGGACTGGATGGGCTATGGACAGTAGAATGGAGGGTCTTGGACCACAGTCTCCAGCTTTGTTGGACTTCTCTATGGATATTAAAGACATTCACTGCTAATCACCCTGCCTGGCTTCAGACTGATCTAATGCTGTGGATCTAAGGGCCTGTGGATCAGCACCTCAATGAACTTTGGCTACTCACCCGTTGAGATCAGTCCTTTTTGATTTTTTTTATTATTAACATTTTTGTTTTGTTTTTTTTCTTTTTGCTTCAAACAAAGGCTGAACTGTGTTAGGATCAGGGATTATACAAACACTTTAATACTGCATGAGAACTGGATGTATATGGAGTTGTGAATAGTTTTGAGTGTAAATACATATGTTGTGCATACTATATGATTTGTGGTTTCCATCTGTGCAATAGAAGCTGATGGTTAGGGTCTCCTCAGATAATGTAGTAAGACCATTTTTGGGAAGAGGTTTGTTACAATCTAATAATGAATTATTTTCTGTTACTGATTTTCACCAGGCTGAAACATTGTATGTTGACCTAGCATTGAAAAGGCTTAATAACTTCAAATGTACTTAGAGGTATGGTTCATACTGCATACTGATATACGTTCTCTCATTCATCAGTTGTGTTTTATGATTGAACTCCCTTAAAAATTGCCTCAAAAATTGTGTAAATTAGATTTTATTGCTATATTATTGGTATAGGTTACTAAACTCAATGCTTCCTCAGTACTGTAACTTATGTCTTGAAAATCTGACAAAGCTTGTTTAGATATTAGTGTTTCATTGATCTTCTTTCAAGATTACACATAAAAGGTAGCCTTATTGTAAGCATTAACCAGAAAGAAACTATATTTCTAGAATGGAAAATTACTATTTACAGAAACAAGTTTGGGTAACAAGAGCTGAAGTTTGGGTAAATTTGACTGGTTTTTGAAAACAAGTAAACAACACCTGCAGCAAACTGCAAATAAAAACATGTTTTTAATATTTATATATATTAATATTAAAGCTTTATATTTGATTAACTTAAAAAAAAGAAAAAAGGTAATGACATGTAAAAGTCTGTATTTTAACTGGAGTACCCCTCAAATGACACACACTGCAATTAACAATGTTTTGGATATCAATCAAAACTGCTAAAACTAAAAACTGTCATGAAATGCCAGTGCTGATGTATCAGTACAGACAGTATATCATCTGGCAGTATGTTCAGCTCCAGGAATTTTGCCCACACATTTCAGCCTCACGTTATTACCCTCCACCGTTATTATGCTTGGAACCTGCTAAAATGAGGGAACAATGGAGGCTTTAATATTGCCTGACAATGAATGTGTGCATCTCTTTCAGCGACCTACTTTTTAATGATGCATCTATGTGGTACACGGAACTTCAGAGCCAGAATTTGCCCTCATTAGCGTTCTGATACTAGCCAGTGCAAAATGTCATGCAAGCATTCACATCATGCTACTGGAGACAGTTAACCATATTGTGAATGAATCTCTCTTTACTCTCATTCACAGCACCAAAACTCTGAATTTTGCAATGAAAAAGTCAAACAAATGTTAAAAATACAATTAAGAAATCTTTTCTGGAGAATAAAAAGAACCTTCCTATTCACTGCTTCACCCGGTTTAACCGTTAAGAGGTCATGACCAAAATGACAAATACAAACAGGTTCGCCTTGTTAATGAGTACCAGGATTCACTTTCTCTTTAGCACACTCTGACCCAAGCTCAATAACTCACCAGCACGTGACAAAAATGTTCATGCAGTGATAAGCCAGGGAATGAAATTTAAGATAGAATATATGAAAAAAGGGTGAATTTGAAATGATAACTTTTTGAACTATGTGACAGACAGTCATATGGTGTGTCTGCAGTACATAAAAACAGCAAATGTCATAACTAATCTACTAATCTAGTTCATAAGATATTAACTTTTTTTCCCAAAACAAGAATTTCTGGTTCATGTTTATTGAATTAATGATAATTTGTATTTGCAATTGATCTTCTGTAGAGTTTTTTGGTGGCAGAAACACATTACTGCCCACATAATTGGTTTTACAAGGTTTGCTTTGGTGACTAAGACTGTTGCACTCTATTGTCCCTCCCAAATGGTTAATAGAAAATTAAGCAAATAAAAAAAACAACAACATCACAATCGAATATTCCGATGTTTAAAGAAACATTCTGTTACTTCTATACATCCAGGTATAAAAAATGTGTTTCTGACATTGATAACAGCTGCACAGCTAATAAACCTACATACTTTTGCAGACAGTGGTCATACATATGTCCCTATCCTCAACATGACACATTTTTCCTTTTGAATATTTAAATTATGTTACATGCAACAGGATAGTGAAGAACTTTAACGTTGGACTGCTTCACGTGATCTGAACATCTGAACTTACATGACACTTTGGTAGGCTTCCCCAGTTCCTCTTTTGGAAAATACAAATAAACACATACTCGTTCTCACTCACGCACATCCACATATGCCACGAGTCTAAAATTATGTCTGAAGAACTTCTTCTGCAAGTGGTGCAAGATGCTTCCACATTACTTCCTTCTTCAGTGCAGAATTTAGTTCAGGGGTGGCACAAGACAGGGTTCCTCACTAATCCACGGGTTTTCAGGCTGATGCAACCATGCTCAGAATAAGATCAGACCTAATTGCACTTTCACACTGCTCATCACAAGACTACTGAGAGATTTCCATTTAAGTGTGACCAACTGCGTCAAGAAATAGCGTCACACACACAAAGCTCTGACATTTCAACTAAAACACAAACACAAAAAAAAGATTTAATTCCTGACATTAGTATAAACAATAATGTAAGTCTTAAACTCCAGAGACACTTGCAGAGACAAGGTGAGGATAGGAACCAGACGTCTGAGGGATTAATGTCTCTAAAAGCTCCCTCCTAGAAAGTTACTACTATATAATATATATACTGTATACTGGTTATGAATGCATCGCTTGAGGCCTGAGACGTTGTTGTATTTTAGTTTAAAGAGAAAGTTACATATAGTTTACATCACGAACGGATGTGAGAATGCAGTTGAGAACAAAAGGTGCTCCAAAAAGCCTTGTTATTCCAGATTTGCAACTATTTTGCTACATTTTATGGGGGGAAAAAAGTGAACCTTTTGGAATAACCTGGATTTCTGCATTGATTACTAATAAAATGTGGCCTGATCATTACCACAATTACAAACAAATACAGTCTAACTAAACTAATAACACACAAACAGTTGTACAGTGAGTAACATACATAAGTGAATCTCTGTCTTAAAAACTTCAAATGCTATTTGGCAAGTGTTTCAATTAAGGAGCTGAGATTGAAAGTAAGGGGTTCACAGTTTACATAAATCCAGCACACAATGCCTGTTTACTGTCAAATCTGTTCTTCCCAAGAAAGGCTACTGTGAACAACACTTTGATCCAAACAGCTGGAAGAGAGTTCAAAAGCATTGCTGAAGGCCTGAGTGTATATCAATATATGGTTAGAAAAATGGAGAGAATTCAGGACTGTTACTACTGCCCCTAGAAGAGGGAGTCTTGTTAAGATCACTCCAAGAACACAATGGTCAATCCTGTAAGAGGTGAGAAACAACCTGCAGAAGGTTCTGCAAGCAGCAAAAACTTTTGTTCACTATTAGAAAAACACTGAACAAAAATGGTGTTTATGGAAGGACACCATGAAGGAAGCCCCTGCTGTCCAAAAATCCCCCACTGCAACACATCTTAACTTTGTCCAAGACCACCTGGATGCTCCACAATGCTTCTGGGAAAATATTCTATGGGTAAATGAGACAAAAGTGTGACTATTTAGCACAAATGCACAACAGAATGTTTGGAAGAAAAAGAGTACGGCACTAAAACACCAAAACCTCATGCCAACTGTGAAGCATGGTGGTGGGAGCACCAAGACCTCAAACCAAGTGCTAGGTGATGCAACAAGGCAATGACCCAAAACAGACAAATAAATAAACTAAAAGACATTTGGAAGAGAGAATGATTTGTGTTTTGGAAAGACCAAGTCAAAGTCCTGACCTTAATCCTATCAAGATGCTGTGTTAAGACCTGAGGGGAGCTGTGCAAGCAGGGCAACCCAGAAATATTGATGAACTGAAACACAGTTGAAGGGAGGAATGGCCCAAAATTCTTCCTCAAAGTTGAGGAAATCTTATTTGCAGTTACAGGAAACATTTGTTGCAGGTGTTGTTGCTACAGGGGCATCTAAAGGTTATTAAATTGAAGTGTTCACTTGTTTGTGCTTTTAGGTTAGTTGGACTGTGTTTGTCTATAACTGTGACTTAGGTAGTAATTAGTAATCAGTGCAGAAATCCAGCAACTGTACATACAAAATGTGTTTGAATCAGTCGTCATTTTGAATAATTATTAAAATGGCTATATTTGTAGACATTGTGACTCCTGGTTCATATCACCACCACTGTAAAAAAAAATACAAGTTGATAAGAATTTCGAAACATTCTGTTTACATATCAGTGACTGAATTATCAAATACTAAATACTTACTAAGTGAGTGAACTTATATCAGTATGCAGTATGAGCCATGCCTTGATTGGTGTAGGTCCTTCTTCAGTTTAATCTCACATCATGTGACTGAGTTTAACCATCATGGCTTTGTGCTGCCCTATGAAAATGACTGGATGTTATAGAGAAACAATACATTCAATGCTTTCACTCTAGGGTCACTCAAAGCCAGTTTGAGGACCGTTCTAGCTTGTCAGCAGTTTTGAAGAAAGTCTGTCACTCCTTCCTCATCATGAGGCTTGACTTCATCTTTCTTCCTCAAATTGAATCAAGGGCAATCCCGAGTGCCATCACACATTTACCTAAATAACTCCACAGACACATGGTCTTATAGAAGGGAGCTGTATGATTAGGCAACATACAGAATTAAAGAGAAGGAAGCAAATGACACATGACCAGCGATTCAAATGAAATAAATGACACAATCACCAATTTATCTTTCTTGCTGGGAAACAAAACAGTGTGTGGGTGTGTTCTTGTAGTGGTATATTTGTGAGGACCACATGCCCTCATAAGTATAGGACAGTATGAAATTTTTGGTAAAGTGAGGGAAATTTGCTGGTCCTCTCTTTATCACATGTTGTTTCCACCATAAAACACATTTTTTTGGAAAATCTAATAATGCAGAAAATGAGTCTTTTGAATACTGAGGTTAGGGTTAGCTTTAAGGGTGGGTGTAGTGTTAATTTGGTACAGTGTGAACACATTTTCTCTATGTTGCTGTTATTTAGCTTACAGAAGTTCCAACGGTCAGTATTATGTCACCACCCCAACTGTTCCACTAACTTAAAAAGTTTTTAGGACTTTATTTAAAGGTTACTCACTTTAGGGACTTCATAATAGGGATGAGCAATATGATGATCTTTTAGCATTATTGTAATTAATTATGTCACAATATGCATTTCTGAGCGTGACATGGATATTGTCAGTTCTTAAAGAACAATGATTGATTTTCATTTCTGGGGTGGATGGGATCTTCCAGCAAGACTATGCGATATGTCACACGGCTAGAAATGTCTGACATAGGCATGGAAGAGCATGACCAAAACTTCCAAGTCCCACCCTGACCCCCTAATTCCCCAGACTTGAACCCAGACAACAAAGACAGACTCCATACATTGTTTGATTGACATTTAATGAACTACTGTTTTGTGTTGATTTTCTTATTGGTGGGTTACACTATGCTGTGCTGAGCTTGGCCCAGGAGTCATTTGAATGGAGTGCAAATCACAATTTAATGAACTGATTTGATCATTTGGGCTGGCTTTTATTCTACAATCCTGCAGTAGACGGGCTTTAACCTGTTTAACCAGTCATGCATATGGCCAACACTGGCCAACAACATTAATATATATATTTTTATATATTTCACAATATAGCATTAAAGCTAGCTAGCTGTAAATTGACACTCTTTTAATACATACATATACATAGATAGATAGATAGATAGATAGATAGATAGATAGATAGATAGATATAAGGTCTGGGGGGGTATTCCTGTTTTTATTCTGCTCTATTCTGCTCCAAGAATATATATATATATATATATATATATATATATATATATATATATATACACCATTTATACTGCAAACCAGTGACATATACATGACGTTAAACTGGCGGATATGCGCACATGTATCTTAAAGGGTCAGAACCTCCAGAATAAAAGCAGGAAGACCCTCAGGCTTTACCTTCAGCTAACGTCTACATGGCGGTACCATTTCCTTCCTGGTGAATGGTGTAGCAGCAGGTCCCTGGTCCCTGTGCCTTTGAACAGGGTCTTTCATGGCGCAGCTATTTACTTGAACGCCACTGGACAATGCGCTGCGTAGCATTTGTTAGTGTTAAGCGAGCATGTTAACAGCTATTCTCGGCCCACTGTTTATGTGTGTTAGTCAGGAGAAAGGGAAACGGTTATTTCTGACCAACCCGTCTGCAGCTGTCTGAAGTGCCAGTGGTAAAGCCTCCGCGTCCCGCTGCAGGAGTCGTGGTGAGAAGGAGGCTTCAGAGTGAGGCTGTTAGAGGGATCTGCTCCTCATTTACCCCCAGTGCGCGCAGGCTCTGGTCTAATTCCCGTCATTTTAGAGCAACAGTCGGCGTCAGGACGTTTAGTGTCACACAGCCAGAGGATCTGCTCTGGTTAAACTAGTTGCAGCAAATAAATAATCCAATCAATATTCACCGAGCTGAAGCTCATATTCAAATGTTTACAGTACAGATGGACCTCCAACATACAGTCACACGCAGAAAGTTCAGGTGGTGATGTAACTGCATGATATGTGTAAATAAGTGAGCAGATCCTCCACAGAGAACACACTTCGGCACATGTTAATACACAGTCACTGCTGACAACTTCAGTCTATAATGTGGCCTGTCAGATCGTTATGGCACCTTTTATAATATTGTATGCTTTATTTTTAATCTACACTCATCATCAAAAGAATAGTTGCACCCAGAAGGAAGTGTGGGATTGCAATGCTATTGGGAAGGAAAATGAAGGTTACCAGGAACAATAAATGATGATACATTTAGACTGATATGGGCAATATTTATTGAGCTACACATACAGAAATAGTGTCTCTCGGCCACCATAGTGTCTCTCGGCCACCATGATTGCTAATGCAACATTCCAGATATCTCAGCATGGAGAGATTCCTAATGGTGTTCTGTGATAATTCATCCCATGCAACTTAAATATTATCACGCAGTTCCTGCAGATTTTGCAGTAGGGGTGGAGTGTTGATAGCGCGACCAATAGCATCCCACAAATCAGGAAGAGGTCTGGTGATGCAGTTGGCCATGGCATAGTATCTGTGTGTTCAAGGCAAGTTCTTGAGACGGCAGCATTATGCAGATGAGCATTGTCCCGTTAGAACAGTGCACCTGAGTGTGTGTTCAGAAAAGGTAGGGCCACTGGTTGCAGGACCTCATTAACATAACGTTGGGCTGTCAAAGTGTGTGTAATGAAGACCAAAGGCAATCTGGCATTTTACGAAATTGGACACCATGACACCAGGCCTTCTGGACATGTGACTTATGACAACAAACTGTTTGTCTTGGCGCTGACCAACACAAAAGCGGGACTTGTCACTGAAGATGATCTGCTGCTGTTCTGAGCCACTCCATTGCAGTCTTTTGCCGACGTTGATGTGGTGTTAAGGGCAGTCACCGTAACGGTCTGTGAGCATGTAGTCCTGCATCGCGCAGTTGTCTGCCAATGGTGCTGGAACTAACGGATTAGAGGGCATCACTGATTGCTGAATGTCTGCAGCTGCGGCTGCTAGGTCACTCTACGCAGGTTATACAATCCGTCAGTTCTCCCTCTCAGCGGTTCGTGTAGGTCTCCCAGATACTTCATGCCACTGGTGCATTCCTTCTTCTATCCACTGCCACCAACATCATGCTATGGTAATACCCGTACGATTAGTATGGGGCGCAATATGTTAATAAGACCATCCCACTTCCCAGAGCCTGACAATGCGACACCTCTTAAACTGTTCCAAATGCTCAAATTGCTTAGAAAGTGAAAAAACATGTTGATTAGAGTGTTTTCAGACTTAATAATATGTCTGTAAGCTATTTATAAACATAAATAATTTTATTTTTCAAACAAAAATGCCAGTATAGCAATGTGCAGTAGGCTAATCTTAAATCTCCATGGAGAGCATGGATAGCAATTTTTTTAAGCAGTTCCGCATGATTACGTGGTTGAGATGTAAACAGAGCCGTCCAGAGTGGGCTGATGTCAAATGCTCCATTCTATAGAAACATGCTGAGTCAGAATCATTCATAGTGGTGGTGATTGGAACCAGACATCTAAAGAGTTGAATGCCTCTGAAAGTTCCCCCACAGAAAGTTATTAGATGGAATGGTTAGATATATACTGTTTGTTGTCTGACACATTGTTCTGTGATAATTTTGGTTTAAAATCTACTCTAATCTCTTCATGGTGTAAGCATGTAAGGTAAGGTATGTATTCATGCATGTAAGGTAAAATGGCAACCAAAGAAGACTTAGAGACGGCACAGTGGTGCAGTGGGTAGCGCTGTTGCCTGCCAGGAAGATGGGCTTGGGGTCAATTCCGGCATTCGGTGCAGCTGGGGTCCTTTCTGTGTGGAGTTTGTATGTTCACCCCGTGTCTGCGTGGTGTTCCTCCGGGTGTTCTGGTTTCCTCCCACAGTCCACAGACATGCGGTCAGGTGAATTGGAGATGCTAAACTGCCCTGAGGAGTGTGTCTGAGTCTGCTCTGCGATGGACTGGTGGCCTGTCCAGGGTGTATCCTGCCTTCTGTTCTTTGAGAGCTGGGATAGGCTAAAGCAATCCTGCAACCCAGGAGGATTAAGCGGGTTAGAAGATGAGTGAGTCAGAGGTGAGAGAAAACTTATTTTTTCACATTTACCACTATTTTACCATTGTGACCGTTACATATAACAACTCGTTTGGGTTCACTGACAGTTTCAGGTAATAACCAAAATGGCCATATTTGAGATTTGAGTAGATCAAGTTTGTAAGTTTCTCTCTGTAATTAATCACTTTATCCAAAACTTTGAGTAAATTTCAAAGACTTGGAATTATTTGGAAATTGAAAAAAAGCTTGGTGCAATTCCCCTTTAAGCTTGACCAACGTGGTTTTGTAACACTGAATAAAAAATAATTGATTGTTTGTTAGTATCCTACCAAGAAAGGCACAGTGACGCTTCAGCCATCTGGACATTCCGGGTTGGTTTCCCAAATGAGAATTACGCCTAGTAGATTACATTTTCCTTTGAATGGAACATCTCAATTCAGAATGCTGCTTAGTTCAGAATAGACTTAAGCACTGTCCGAGAAAACAGACCCTGTATGTTAATTCAAGTCCACAGTGTATAGAAGGTACTGATACTGATGTTCACTGATTAGTCCAACCTTGTAGTGCCACCCCTGAGCAAATAATCATGCTGCAAAGGGCAACAGATTCCTGCTACATTCACTATACAAACAAAGGTTTGTGTACACCTGCTTATCCAGTGTTTCTTCTGGAATTAAGGGTATTAGTAAGGTCCATCATTCAAGAGAACACAGTTCCACCGCTCCACAGCCCAATGCAGTGGATTATACAGCAACCTGTGTGGGTGCAATTGTATTGCAATAGCAATATGTGCAACTTAAAGTAACTACATTCACAAATTAGAAGAGGTGTCTGAATACCTTGGGATATATAAAGTACCAGGAATAATTTGAGTCTAAGGTTCTGTATCTATAGTACGGTGTAGGGATGGGTTGAGCAGCTAGCAGCCAGTACAATGAGGAGTCAGCACCATTCTGGACTGCAGGAAACCACTGAACGTACATCTGTTTTCCCTTCTGCTAACTCTCCTCGTAGTGAGACATTCTTTCTGATAAATGTTAAAATAGTACAACACCACCATTTTTTCCATTTCCATAGACGGTTTGTTACAGTGCGTCATACAGCGCCAGAAACCAGCGAAGCAAGTCCTTTTGAGATTATGTAATGTAGTTTGATGTGCATGATGATTTATGTCATGCAGTTTGCACAATTCTAGTTAGTGACCATAAGCTTCCATTACTTGTTAGCTACAGACTAAAGAAACAAGTATGTCTTGGCGTCCCTACATTTGAGGTAGGGAAAAAAATGTGTGAACTCTTACTGCAAGTGAAACATGCTATTAGGGAAGGTGTACCGGTCATGCAGATTACCATAGCATGTTGTTGGTGGCAACTTTTCACTGCATACTACAGTTACATCGCCAAGCTAACATTAGCTAGTGCTAATCACGATTGTGTTCTGACTACTAGTGCTAGATGTATTCAACCACACAGCAGTTTTTTTGATACTCACCATATCCCTATCCTACAAGCACAGACCAGCATTCATTTTATGCTGGTGTATGCTGGTTAATGCTGGTTTATTTGATCACCTCATCATGTTTGACCAGCTAACAGGTGTCTTAACACAATATATTTTGGTTTTGGTGATCCATTGCTGACCACCATACAAAACACAGCTATGCTAGTTTTACTGACCAGCCATGCTGATCTATGCTGGGAGTTGAATGGTTTCAGGAACCTTAACAAATAAGTTATGATGAATTCATTTTCCTTCTTTTTCATTCTTTCCTTCTGAAACTCCAAACAATGACAATATGCTGGTTTAATAAGACTTTTCCCTTATTATACTTAGAGAATAATGGTTCTCATGATTGTTAGTGGAGATTTATTGAGCCTTTTTGTATTTGAATGTTGATTTGCTGTAAGCTGTGTTTGTGGCGCCCTCTAGTGTTGCTGTTTCCATGTCACAAGTTAAAGAGGGGGAAGGGATAAACTGTGTGAAAGAAGAGTGAGGCTGACAGTTTAGCTCTTGGGGAGGGGGAAAGTAGAGGATAATGAAAGGAGGAGGGGGAGAGAGCAGATAAAGATGGGCACTGAGAGAATGAGAGGAAAGATAACAGTTTATTTTTAAAGCCATCTGCTTTGTGTTGAAGGAGAAGACAGCATTAGAAGACAGGCAGGAGCATGTGCATATATAGAAATCAGAGCTCAGGAACACTGGCTGAAGTCAATGTAGAACTGCAGCACAAAAGTTTGGACAAACTCTTTGTCTTTTCTGTTTTTATTTTCACTGTAAAATAAATAACAGAAATCAAAACTATGAAGAAACTATGAACATATGGAATTATAAGCATTTTATTTTGATTATTTATTTATTCATTTATTTATTTAATAATTTGAGTATTTTTTTCGCCATAGTACAGCTTAATGAGGAGAATCTTGGAAGGAGTTCCACACATGCTGAGCGCCTGTTAGCTGGTGAGAACTCCTTGATGGGAGTATATACCAATATATCTGATTTTTTTTTTTTGTTTGGAGACACATCATACATGTATACACAAGCACCAGATTCACTGCTTATGGTTTTCTTTCAAGCATTTATGCATTCACAATCAGATCACAGTTTTGTTCTGTACTGTACACGCTCTTGCACAGTTTCTGCACATTGTCTGCAATGACAGGCCTGGAGGAGTGGACGAACAGTGGACATTGACACAGTACAGAGAATTTGCAGATGCTTGACCATCCCCCCTGCACACACCCACCCTCACACACCCATCACCTCACACACACACATCCACACACAAAACACTGTAACTCTCTGATTCAGCAGATTCATTCAGAGCGCCAAAGGGCCCAAGATCACAGAGGTAAGACATTGTTTGTCTCTATTATATGCAACTCCATATTCTATAATTTCTTCTGTACAGTCATATGCAAAAGTTTGAATGCCCCTGGCCACGTTTCATTTTATTCATTTTCTAAGGGAATATAAGTCAACAGAGAAGTTACAGAGAACACCCTGAAGTGTGGTATTTTCTGCATATTTTAGTACACAGGTTCTATTTCGTTTGTTGAGTTATGAGCCCCCCCCCCAGTATATGGCAAATTCACCAAAACAGTACTTAAATGTATATTAAATGTGCATAAGTGTGTTCTCTGTAGAGTATGTATGTGGGGCGCCCAAACTTTTGCATGCAAAACTTATTAGTAGCACAAAACTAATTTCACTGTCACTTTCACCATCTTACAAACTGATGTGTATCAAGTCTTCCTTCCATTTTAGTTAGTGATAAACAGCCACACATGCTTAGACCATGAAGTGTTTGTATCTTCAAAGTGGATGTAGAAGCCTTCATGCCTAACAAAAGATATCCCCAAAGGGTTCTTTGAGCGATGCCATAAAAGAACCACCTTTGGCTACATATCAACATATTTCAAAAGGAGGTTTGTGAATGTGAAGAGCCTTTCAAATGGTTTAAAGAACCATCACATAATGCGAAGGTTTTATCTAGCCTTTATGTTAGGTGGATGCTCTTTAAACTTTACATTGGCTATTCAAAATCACACATTATTAACAAGCACAGTTATGTACAGAACCCTCCACCACTCCAACAGATTCTACTGTGAACCAAAAGTAGTTCTTCTATGCGCATTGTGCAAAGAACCTTCTGAGGACATTTATTTTTAGGCGTGCATGGTTCTAGAAAACACTAATAGTTATACATTATGTGTCCAAAAGGTTGTAGACACCTGCGCAGGCAATATCTCTTTTGAAATCAGGGGTATTAATAGGGAGCATGCCCCCTGTGTGCTGCAGTGACAGGTTTTACTCTTCTAGGAAGGCTTTGGAACATTGCTGAGCATTAGTGAGGTCAGGTACTCATGTTGGATGGTCATAAATGCCACTCCAACTCATCCCAGAGATACTGAATGGATATCCATCACTCTAGAGAACACTGAAAGCTTTCCACTGGGAATGGTGACCTTAGGCTCATGTGTGGCTGCTCCTGAGCATTCTATTCTGTTGGCAGGGCTTCTCTTTGGAGATCATACAAGCTGAGTATCAGTAATGAGTGGCTGAATTCACTGATAATAAGGGGTTCAGAATTAGCTCCACTAGTTCATTAGGACATATAATCATTAAGTATATCATATCTATTTCTAGAGAGTGAAGGAAACAAATGTTTCTAGAGAGATCTGCTTGTGTGTGTGGTGTGTGTGTGTGTGTGTGTGTGTGTGTGTGTTGTATACTGTTGTCGCTTAGTTTCCAACAGTAGCAGCTGTTGGGGGTCTGGCTCAGCCAATATTACCAACACTGCACTGCCTATTTCTGTAGCATGTGTTGTTCTAAAGGTCAGAGGCAGAGCAAGAGAGTGAGTCAGAGTCAAAGGAAATTTAAGGAAAGGACAGAGACACACAGAGAGAAATAAGAAAACTTGTTTTTACTGTGCAGCGGCTGTGACATTTTAAGGTTCTTTGTTGTGCAGGACCTTAGGACAAATGGAGAGTTCTACAGTGGCAAGTGGGTCAGAAGAAAGAACGAATAAGGTGAGAGCATCACTCATTTACTGATACCAGTAAGTTTGTTAAAGATCAACAGTAATAAATGGTTATGCCATGCATTCTCAAATTGACTCTGTTACATTACAACATAATGTAAGCGCAAGCAATGAAAAACATTTACTCAGTATAGATCTGCACTTTCTGTAATGGTTCTTTCTTAAAAAAGGCTTTTCACACTTTACATATGGGGTTGAAACCATCCATTGAAAGGTTCTGATGCAACCAAAACTGGTTCTTCTATGGCCTGTCTCAAAAGGCCTGATTAGGAGTGTCGAGCTAAGGAAGTTTTGTATGTACTGTTTAGTAGTGAAAGCATTTAACTGGCTCACAAAATACATTTCCAGTAGCTCTGCATTTTGTATTTTTGACTAACATTCTTATTTGCTGTTTGAGTTGGTTGTTAGAATACTAGGTATCAGTTTCTGCCATCTTATTAATGAACATACATTAGTAAGTACACACACACATACACACACACACACACACACACACACACACACACCTGCTTATGCGAAGGAATGTCTCTGGCTCTTTTACAACTGGTGAGTCATGACCTTTTGACCTTATGTGACACCTGGATCCGTTCCTCAAGAGCAGATTTCCACCATCCACACACACCCACATATGCATGTATGGCTAATTCTACTGGCTTTGTTCACAGTTAACAACACAGTTTGGACTTTTAACTGAATTGGCCTTTAGATTAAAAGCCATTGGCTTTGAGTGAGCCTGTAACCTAATTATGTTTATTTTATTAAAATAAATGATTGAACATTCAGTTTTGTCACTACCAAAAAATCATACCACTACTGAAACTTTAACTATCTATTGTTTCAGTAGTGACTGTTGAGCTAGTCATGAAATTGTCACACAATGTAAAGAACATCTGCCAAATCTTCAAATTATGTAGAAAAAAAAAACTGACAAAAGTGTAGATATGTGGTTTGTAGATATGTGGACGGTGAAACAAAACAGTTTTAAGCAGTTGTACACATTTAAAATCATAATATTTATTATAAAAACACAAAAAAAGTTTACTCAATCGCAGAAGACATGTGGGAGTGAATTTTTATGGTTATACGCTGATTTTCAGACTTTCAGAAACATGTACTTCAAAACAATCAGCTGCTCGTCATGTGGCCATGAGGAACTTCCTGCTCTAAAATGCAGGGGTGTTGTTAAAGGGCTCCACCCATTTTGGACATGGACAAAATGTGTTTTGGTTCTAACATGTAAATGAGAGACAGTATTGTTTTTCCATTTAAAACTAAAACACATGATAAATCTCAAACTGTAAACATCACTTTTAATGAAATCAAAAGATCAGTTTTTAAAAAGTTATGTATTATTTTGGGACAGATACCCACCAATAGAAAGTACCATATAAATAATGTTGTTGTATATATTTAGCTTATTTATGTCTCTGTTAATGCTTTATTTTGTGTTGTGATGGATCATAACACAATCCTTGTAAACATCTAACTGTCCATCTGAATTGTTTACTGCTCTGAATACAGCTTTTGTTTGACTGTAGTTAAACCTATTTTGGTAAAATGCTCCATATAGTTAAATATTACATCAAACTTGCAATTTCTGTCTGGGGCTTTCTTTTGAATATCTATGACTCAGCGTCTTTGAAAAACATATTTTAGGACATATACTTTACATTACACTCATTCAAAAGTTTGGAATGAATGTAAAACCAATTTGGTGGCAAGAGTATAAAAGTGTGTGCACAGGCCTCTACTAATTGTAAGACAGGGACAGCTGGTGTTCAGAATGATGAACAGAACTATGGTTGATACCAAAAGACAGAAGAAAATATGTAGCAATGAGAATTAAGTTATTACAAAATATTATATCCAGAATTCATGATATTTCAAACACATTACATTCATTCATCAGTGCACCTATATGGTAATTAGAGCTGATAAAATGGACAGTGAGTGTAGATACAATGGTTTTAATGTTATAGCTGATGGGTGTAATTACAGAATGCTATGTATCATTTATCACACAACAGAGTTTCAACCACATAATCAGGGCCCAGTTCCTTGGAGGCACAAATATCTTAACTGGTAAAGGGACTGTTTAGTGTAGTGCTAAGTCATAATTGATAGTCAGAATTGTGCATGTATTGATGTTCAAAGTTAATCTTTTTGGCAGGCGGCTTTAATAGCAGAACAACTAAACAAACTGGAATGACTTAGACACAGAATAATTCAGCAAGCAAACAAGACGGGCTGCAATATGCTTTACAGCAGTGGTCATCAGCCCTGCTCCTGGAGATATACCTTCCTGCAGGTGTCACCTCCAACCCAAAACTAACCCACCTCATTAAGCTCATGAAGGACTTCTAAAGGTAGTAATTAGATGGACTGCCTAGACTGCCTGGAACAACATGACATTCAGGATAATCTGACAAATATTGGAAAATCAAGCTGAACCTGATACTGCAACAGTTTTATTGCTCTGTCTGTAACACAAAAGGCTACTACTGTTTTCGGGCTCATGCCTGTGACCAAATCACAGCTGTGATGTTATTCATAATAACATATTCTTTATTATACTCTATGATTTAAGTAACTTGGGAATTTCTGAAATACTTTAAAAAACTTGGCAAGTAGTTTTCCACATGGCGTTAGTCACCAACCCGTCTCTTCCTGGAGATGTATTTCCTGCAGACTTTAGTTATAATGTAATGTGCTGGATCTCCAGGACTGTGGTGAATGATCACTAGTACAAGTAATAATTGTAAAGTAACTAAAATTCCACACTTGTAAATGTAACTGTTTATTTTATTACACATTTGTTACAAGAAAGCCGTTCTCGGAATGTTGGAGTCTGTGAGATCTGTCGTAGCTTTTGTGCAACCATATGTAACCATGTTTGTGATGGCTGCCTGACAGGATGTCACAGAAGAATCCCCTGAGGAAGAGAGCCCTAGTGGGCAGGGCTCTGACTTATTGGGTGTGGCCTGCGAGAGTACAGAAGGAACCAATGAGGAGAACGGAGAGGAAGAGCCAACTCCGCAAACTGCAGCCAGTGAGGGAGGAGCAGAGGTGATGGAAAGTGATGCCAAAGACAGTGATGGAGAGAAGGATGGAAACAAAGATGGAGGGACTATGACAGATGAGAAGGAAAACCAGAGTGAAAGCAAAGAAAACACTGATAAAGAAAAGGAACAGGAAATAAAAGAAGCTGAGAAAGAAATAGAGAAAGAAGTCAAGGAGGACGGAAGGAGTGCTGCTGTAGTAGAGGAGGGAAAGGGTGAAGCTAAAAGTGATGACAAACATGAGAAAGAGGAGAAAACCAAAGAAGAGGAAACTGTGAAAGAAGAGAAAACTGAACAGCAGAAAAACAATGACTCTAAATGCCTGGACCAAAAGACTGCAGATAAGGAAGCGAAGGCAGATGAGAAAATGGAGGGACAGACAAACAAAGAAAAGAACAGAGACAAACAAGAAAAGACGAAAGGAAAAGGTGGAGCGCTTCCTACCTCTTCCACTCTGAGAACCTCCACTCTGGCCTCTTCTCGGCCGAGGAATGCCCGGCCTTCAGCCCGGAGAGAAGCCATGGCAAAATTTCAGCAGGATCAGTAAGTCACTCTAATCGCCGTCATCATCATCACGCTTAAAAACAACCATATCATCACCGCATCCATTAGCAGGATCATTATGCTTTTATCAGTGTCGTCCCAGAATTCACCCACATATTTAAAATCCCAAACAGCAGGTTCTGAGAGCAGTCCTTTTTCCAGCCTGAGCAGTTGCTGTAAGCATGATGTTTTTCTCGTAAGAGATTAGTGTTTCATTGACGTACATTTCACTAATGTCTATAGATAGAGTGACTCCATTAACCCCATTTCCAGTAACTATAAAAGACTTTCTAATTGGCACTTTAATTGGGCTATTAGCCTGGAATCCCAGTCTGTATCAAGGCAACTTGATACAACATAAATTTAGTAAAAAATCAAACATACACATAATTCGTACCCCTCTACCCTTAAATGTAGTTAATGAGCCAAGACGCCAAGACATGTTTCTGTTTTTTGGCTTATATGGACATATACATTTTTGATCTTCATTTAAACTTGTCTAAGCTCGTCTAGATAAACATTATGTAACTGAACAAAAAAAAAAAACAACATAAATTTAAAACAGGTTGAAAAAGTAAGTACACCCCTGGCTTCAGTAACTGATGTACTTTGGCAGAAACAACTTTTCTGTATACATTTTACATATCTGTCTGACCAGTTTCTGACATCTCCTCCATGAAGAATGATTTAAACTGTGCAGTGTTTAAGTGTTTCTTGTGTACATAGCCTATTTAAAATCTTCCCACAGCATTCAAAACAATTCAGGTGTGTGTTTTGAATAGGCCATTCCATTACTTTCCTTGATTTCCATTTGAGACATTCTTTGGAGGATTTACTTTGGATTTATTATGTTTGGGATCATTATCCTGTTGGAAGCTTCTTCGGTTTTTTTGACAGATGACTTCACATTCTCATCAAGTACTCTCTGGAATTCACTGTGAATTATGTGACTGTAGGTTGGCAGCAAAGCAACACCAAACTATAGCACTTCCAACCCCATGCTTTGCAGTTGGTACTTATGGTACTATGCTACTTCTAAACAGTTCTATCATTGACTCATCTGTCCATAGCACAGTCCATTCCCAAGGTCCTGGTTCATGCCTTGATATTCATTAGCAAATGTCAATCTTGCCCTGATGTTCTTTTTAGGCAGCAAAGGTATTTCTCCTGGTGTGCCTCTCATGTAGGACAAATTCATACAGCATTTTACTAATAGTGTATGCATTCACGTTGATATCAACAGTGGCAAAAGCTGCTTTTAGTATCTTTTACATTTTGCCCTTGAATTTCATTTGCTTGGATGGCCTGGGTGGATATTTTGGTGGTTGTTTTGAATCTTCTCCACTTGTGGATGATGTTCCAGACAGTGGAATGATTCCAATGCTTTGTAAATCTTCCCATACCTACTTGCGTCTACAACATTTTTCTTTCTTAAAGGCTTCAGCAAGCTCTTTTGATATATCCATGGTGATACCACACACACTCCTGATATCTGAGGTGTAAATAAGACAAGTTCCTCAAAGATATTCTCCAGCGGTATTCTGATCGTTAGCACCTGATTGGGTGTAGCTGATTTCAATATGCCATGTGTGGAATAGTGATATGTATAGGGGTGTGCTTACTTTTTCCATATAGGTGCATTTTTGTTTAATCATGTAGAGACTGACGTTCATTTTAAGTGACAAATTATTTCAGTTTGTTGGGGTATACTTACTTATTCACATGAAATCATGTATTCATCATCATGTAGAACAACATCATTGTGTAGGGCTTGGCATCAATGTGTCAAACTTGTGGCACTGCCAGGATTCTGTCTCTTGAGAATACCACAAAACTGATAGAAAATGAGATACACAAACACAAAAATCATTGTGGTTAGTATTGTAAAGTCATGCAAAATGTACCCAAACCTAACATTTACTGTAATAACCACACACAAAGAAGCAACAATTATAGCTAATAAACATAAACCAAAACTGCATTAAATACATAAATAAATAAATGAGTAGCTCCACCATTATAATATAATTAATTTTATTTACAACTGCTTAAATACATTAATATTAGGTTTGTTTCTGCTGTTTATTTGGTTTTAAGATGTATGACAGTTGAGAAAGCATATAGTAAAGCATTGTATAAACATTGAATATTTTATGCACTATGTAAAATTTGGAATATTAAATATAAATATAAAATAATGTCAACCACTGTTATCAGCTGTTATTCAGGCTGTTTACACATTGCTCAAACTTCTGATGCCAGACATGTCTTGACTGTTTAGCTACACTTAAGCTAATGAGAAAATAGGGCCATGTTCTCCTCAGACCTACATTAACATTACTATACATCTTATAACCATTAAGAGGATAAACATATGCTGTTGTGAACATCACGAGACATAACATCTCTCTGTTTTAGCTTGTTTTTCAGGAGTCAGTACTTGCTGTAGTTTTAGTGTTTGTATAATTCCTTTACTGAATGAATGAATACAGGCTGTGTTTACTCATTGTAGGACTCCTGGCGTCCGCAACTTTAAGGTCCAGAAGGTCTCCGCAGGCGTGTCGGCTGGGGCATCAATCAAGCAAAAGATACTCCATTGGTGCAGCAACAAAACAAGGAATTATGAGGTGAGGGTTTGGCTGTAGGTGGGGTATAACTACTGAGTGTTGAGCTGGTGAAATACAACAGTGAAACTGGGACATAAACGGCAGCAAACTGGGCTTACACTGGCCATTAAAAACTTTGGGGATATCTTGCCTTCTTTCCTACAGACATCTGAATGTAACTGCTGCATTATTTAAGGTGGAACAAGAAATGTGAATAAGAAGCTAACATCAGCTTCACCTAATCTCTATCCACCGTGTGAGACTCAGTTACAGTCAGCAAACCGGGGCTGTACTACTTGTGGTGGGGGCTGCTGTTTTAACCCCTAAATTACTACACATATATACTGCAGTAAAACATTTATAGTTTGTATGAGCATTATTGAGTTTCTGTGCATTATATACTTTAATAGGTTCAAAATGCTACAGGCTCACTGGGAATGATCCCAACTCACCCGTTACCCACTCCTTTGTTGGATCGGACTAAACTGAAACCTAGTTAAGCCACAAATCCTTCTTTGTGAGACTGTCTTTACTATGTTGCATTATTGCCATTTTCATTTCCATGTAAAACATTTTGAAACACT
The DNA here is from genome assembly GCA_034552555.1 of Semaprochilodus insignis. Lineage (NCBI taxonomy): Eukaryota > Metazoa > Chordata > Actinopteri > Characiformes > Prochilodontidae > Semaprochilodus > Semaprochilodus insignis. The sequence goes on from CM067485.1 coordinate 23,265,592, forward strand.
AAGTGTACCCAAACATTTGATGGGCTAGCTCTGACACATTCAGTACTACATGTCAGCTGCAGAGCCTGCTTGTTTGCTGCTTACAGCACGGGTACAGTTACATGTACATTCTACCTTTCAGTGTCTTACAAGCTAGTAAGGTTTTCATGTAAGGACAGCACAAAGGAAGCGACTGGTGTTGCATCTCAAATTTGCCTAACACTACATGTACCACGTTCCTTGATGCTTCTAGAAAAATGAAGATGAGACAAAAGTATACAAAACCATGTTCAAAATAAAAAGGGCACTGCACACCAACACCAAAACCTCATCCCCACTGTGAAGCATGGTGGTGGAAACATAATGGTTTGTGGCTGCTTGTTTGCTGCTTCAGGAACTGGATGCCTTACATATACAGAGGGAACAATGAAGTCAAAGGTGTAACGGTACATTTTATTGGAGAATGTAGGATCAGCAGGCAATGACCTCATACTGAAGAGACAATGACCTCATACTGAAGAGACAATGGGTGGTGCACCAAGACAGTGACCCAAAGTACACAAGTAAATCAACTGAAGAATGGTTGAAACAGACTATGATTTGTCTTTTGGAATGACCCAGTTAAGATGCTGAGGTATGACCTAAGGAGGACTGTTTGAGCAAGGAAACCCAGAAACATAAATGAACTGAAATACATTTGCAGGGAGGAATGGTCCAAAATTTCTCCTCAACGCTGTGGAATTTCTTGAATGCTGGAGTTCCATGCTGCTACATGGAAATCTAAAGGTTATTATATTCAAGGGCTCACCTACTTTTTCTAACCTGCACTCTGGGTGTTACTCAATGTGCTTAATTAAAGGCATGAAAAGTGCAACTGCTTGTGTGTTATTCATTTACTAAGGTTATGTTAGTCTATAATAGACTTAGATAATGATCAGATCATGTTTTACTGTTAATAATGCAGAAATCAATGTAATTCCATAGGGTCAGTGTCTGTACTGTGCTACATCTGAATGTGTGCTGTTGTTTTGCTATTGTTTGTTTCCAGGGTGTTTCTATCGAGAACTTCTCATCCTCCTGGAGTGACGGCCTAGCTTTCTGTGCACTAGTTCACCGCTTCTTCCCAACTGCATTTGACTTCTCTGCTCTTAAAGCCAGCGAACGAGAAAAGAACTTCACCCTGGCCTTCAGCACTGCAGAGTAAGAGTTCATGCTATAAAAGGAATAAGTGCATTAAGAAAGGAGTGACTACTGATATGGAGGGCCGAGAGAAAGAAAGTGTCTGTACGTGTGTACCTTGGGTATCACATACAACAGGAGTGTGTTAGAGTGTCAATGTGTCCATAATTCATTCCCTCCCTCCTCACCTCACCTCCCTTCCCCTCCCCTTCCCTCTTGTTTCTCAGATCTCTGGCTGACTGCTGCCCCCTTTTGGATGTATCAGATATGTTACTAATGGGGAAAAATCCAGACCCTTTCAGTGTATTCACCTACGTTCAGTCCCTCTGCCAGCACCTCTCAAAAATAGAGCGAGATAGGAAGGAGAAGGAGAAGGCTGAAGAGGGCAAGGACCAAGGAGAGACTGAAGTCCAGGACAAAAAAGAAGGAGATGAACTGGGTGAGAATAAAGAGCAAGGGATAAGACCAGGAGAGGAGCAGGGGGAGGAGGACAGAGAAGGAGAAAGAGATCCAGATGAAGAGAAAGGTGGGAGTGAAGAAGGTACAAAGATGGAGACGGATCAAAATGACAACGTAGTAAACACTGAGCAAGCAAGCGAGACTTAAATACGTAGTATAGTAAATAAGCTGCCAGCGAATGACATGACAGAGTGAGAATGATGTTAGGAAGGCAGATACAAGCAATAGGAGTGTTAGGTAGCTAAAGACACAATATTAAATATTTTATCTTATAATAAACAGCTAAACATAATTTTAATAATTTTAGCTATAATGACATAGCTAAAGAGTGCTAATAGTTTAAGCTATTATAAATAGCAAAACATGCAACATTAACAATTTTGTGTGTGATTTTGTGAAGATTTTTTACTATTGCATACTGGACAAATGACCTGTGATTAGCTACCATGTTATACACCAATCAGTCAATTTATTAGGTGCACTTACTGTGTATCTACATTATTTGCCCATTTTATTAGCTTGACTTAGTATATTGGTGCACTTTGTAGTTCTACAGTTGCAGACTGTAGTCCATCTGTTTCTCTGTATACTTTGTTATCCCCCCTTACTATGGTATTCAATGGTCAAGATCCCCACTGAGCAGGTATTATCTGGGTGGTGGATCATTCTCAGCACTGCAGTGACACTGACGTGGTGGTGGTGTGTTAGTGTGGATTGCACTGGTATGAGTTGATCAGACACAGCAGTGCTGCTGGACACCTCAGTGTCACAGCAGGATTGAGATTCATCCACCCACCAAACCTATCCAGTTAACAGTGTCCTGTGGGCAGCGTCCTGTGACCACTGATGAAGGTCTAGAGGATGACCAACACAAACTGTGCAGCACCAGATGAGCTACCGTCTCTGACTGACATTACATCTACAAGGTGGACCAAAAAGATATTAGTGTCTAATAGAGTGGACAGTGAGTGGAAACAATCTTTAAAAACTCCAGCTTGGTCCACTCCACATACACTAACGGTGTCAGTATCACTGCAGTGCTAAGAATGATCTACCACCCAAATAACACCTGTTCTGTGGTGGTCCTGTGGGGGGCTTGACCATTGAAGGGGATTAACAAAGTATGTAGAGAAACAAATGGACAACAGTCTGTAATTGTAGGACTACAAAGTGCTCCTATATGGTAAGTGGAGCTGATAAAACAGACACCAACTGTAGACACAAGGTAGGCGTACCTAATAAAGTAATCGGTCTGTGTATATGTGTATATAAATATATACACAATTTGTGTTTTGCTTGTGAAAATGTGCATTTATTATGCTCTAAACTAAATGTAAAAATAGAGAAACTTCACAGAACGTGTGTCAGTTCAACAAAAGAGAGAGATGTTCAGTCTAACTTTGTAGTTTTACATTGACTGTTGTTGAGCGTGTGAGTAAATGAAATAAACAGATGCAAAGCAATGCTGTATGATACATAACACACACATCTCAGAACACCATCAATCTTATAGATGCAGACAACCTTCCAATTAGCTTTATCATATGACTGTGAGATTCTTACTCACTTAGGAACTCTCTTTTCATAGCATGACATATGTTTTCCATGGCAGTCGACTCCTACAATAACATCTGAACCCTTTAACTCTAACAGAGACTTGTTAAACAGCATTCCCAATGAAATATACAGTTTCATCAAAGATAATGACAAGATGCCTAATCATTATTGAGACTATTTACAAGCAAGTGTGATGTATAGGGTGTATATGAAAGGTGATGTTCATAAATCAATATGTTTTCATGCTACTTTGTACCAGTTTTGTGTGTTCATGGCTTTGTTCCTCATTCTTGGCCCAAAGTGCTCAGTTGTTCAAACCTTAAAGTACAAGCTGCTTATTTCCAGATGCTCACAGATATTAAAGTAAAAGCCCGTTTAATAACAGTCAAGTGAATGTGTACAAAGACAGGAGCAAACAGGAAAGCTAACACCGGAGCAACCAAGACAAACACAGGCAAAACTGAGTCAAAAACCAGAGACAGAACCACCAAACTAACAAAACCAAACAGGCAAACCAAAGGAGAGAATCAAAAGACAAACAAGGGAAATATACAAGAGCCTCTAACAGGATAACAAAAGGCTCAGTGTGCAACAGAAAGTTAGCAATACTTCACAAACTGGCAGACAAACTGAACATATATATATATGTACACACATGGTTGAATGAGACACAGGTGAATGTAATCAGTACTCAGGTGAAGGTGCACAGAAAAGCAGTCTCTGATTGGCAGCTTGCAAACATGTGGAATCGACATCATGGAGAGGTGCATCATGGGAATTGTAGTTTTCAGTGACAGAGGCAGAAGGAGAACCTGGAAGCTGACATTGTATGACTTGGTAAGTCCATAGAGGCAGTCACATTACATGACATCAAGAGTGGTGAATGAAGCATCACTGGTGTTTCTATAGGTCCTACACTTTTAACATTCTGTGAATATAAGTTATTATACTGTTCTCTTTTTCTGAGGTTTGGTCTGAATTGGTCATAATTCACCTCCGCTGATAGTAAAATTTTCCCTCCAGAAATCTGACTTGCTTGTAGAACAGTGCCGCACACCGATTGGCTGGTCTCTTTCTCTTGGGTTTCTCATTGGTTTGCTGGATTTACCCTGCTGCCCATTGATTGGATTGATGATTTTTTCGTCCTACAATCTGATTAAATATTAAATTAATTTTGTCAATCTTTTTTAGCTGACTTTTTTCCTCCTGCAAGCTAGTGGTTTGCTTATGGTATCTATTTAATAAAAATAGCTTAATATTTTTATGTATTAAACTAAATAATAATGATGTATTGTTTATTAAAATAAACTTCATTAACTGCATGGATAACATGGGCAAAACAGTAACTTAATAAACTGGTCAGTCACACAATGCTATAAAACGTGTGGAATCACACTGCTAAGCATACAGTCAAAGTAGCTCATAGTAACAACCATGAATGTAATGAAAATTAATGACTGACCTTTTAGCAAACCTATGAAAACTGGAGTGTTTATCACACAGGCCTATTTCTTAGTTCAGTTCCTGATGTTGTCAGGCTAGTTGCGCCCCTGTGCTGTAGTATTGCACATGGCTTTTTGTCACTTATTGGATACTGTACAGTAAAGCACTGGGAATAATAACATTCAGTATACAGTGCATACTAATGTAGTATACAGCACACTACATTAGATCCAAATCCAACTCCTGTTGTTGGTCTAGGGATGGAATCAGACCTACCCCCTGTCTGCAAGCCAAATGTTGACATGAATGCCCTTACATACAAATCCATACTTACACTCTTATCTATTGCAACTTACGATAGCAGGTTAATGTAGCTTTAGGACCAATAAGTCTTGGATATGGATAATTCTACTGAACTGGTTTAATGTCAAGAGTTTAAAAACATTTTATGGATGTTTAACTGACTTTAGACTTTTTGAGTGACCCTATTCTCTGGGGCTGGAAGGGTAAGTTTACTTGGGTGAGTTACCAGCCAGCAACTGGCTCCAAAAAATAGGCTCAAAAGAAACCCTTTTCTATTGCTTATCTCATTTTTTAATTCTTACACTGTGAACTAAAAGACTCAAGACTTGGTCTGGAAAGCAAGCACACACCAGAGATTAACCACAAGACGAGTACTTTACCCACATTACCACCTAGAAAGAGACACCAGCTTGCAGCATGGCAGATTTAAAATTGAACACGGGGTACAGAGAGAGCTCTCCTTACACAGGTGGTGCCGACTGACAGTGATTGCCTAGGAGGCTGCTCTCTGTCTCTCTCTTAAGGCAGGGACCTGTCTAGCAGTGTCTCCTGCCACTGGTTTGTTGGCTGCCCCCGACACCCTATAATAATTATGTTTTCGTATTTAAATAATTTAATAACTGATGCCTGTTTCAGTGACAAGAGCTCCAAAATACTAGCTAGTACACAAAAATAGACAAAATGTTTACTTAATTGCAGACAATACATGTTTTGGTAGTAACAGTTCTTAATGTTACACACTGATTTTTAGACTGTGGGAAACATTCACAAACAGCCAGATCTAACTGTTCACCATGTGGCCATAAGGGACAGAGATACAGTCTTACTTCTTACTCTAAAATGCAGGGGCATGGCTAAAGTAAGGTCCTGCCCATGGACTAAAACTCTGTTTTGGTAGTGACTTGAAAACATAGGACAGCTTTTTCTGAATAATGCTATATAAAAATATTTAAGTCACAATAAATAAAAAAGGTTTAACTTTAAAAAAAATGTAAATAAATCAAAATGTGTATTTTAAACAACAGCAGCATCAAAAAAGTAAATGAAGTTGAAATTTAGAGGTTAGAGTAAGGGGGTACATAGACCTCCAGATAGGAGGTACCCTACAAAAAGTGATTTTGACTGTATTTGGCTTATTACTATCCCAGTGACTGCCTTTGGTTTAGATAGACCACCACTGTAAAGAATATGTTTTGCTACAATGGACCCTTTAACATTAAACCACTTTGAATGGCTTTGTTACATTTGAATTTGGCATAAAAATGAATGGAATTGTCTTTTTTGTTTTTTGTCTTTTTGTCTTTTTTTTTTTTTACTTTGTGACTGCAATGGCATTGCTTCCGGGAGGGGAAACTTAACCATTTTCGTGGGCAGGGAATTGGTGTTATCCACTAACCTGTACAACTGGTATAGACTAATAGACAACTGATAAACTAATTGACTCTACTAAATTTAACTAAGTAAATGAATATATTTAGAGGTTGATTCATGCCAGTCAGAGTTTTCATCCTCTGCAGTGTGAGTTCGAGGTAAGTCTTAAGTCTTTAATAGAGAGTTTTAGTTTAGTCTTATTGTGTTCTAGACACCTCTGATCCACAGACTTGTTTTCAGACTAGGTGTTATATTATTCCAAACCAGCCCACCTTAAACTTTAACTGTATTTCTCCTGATAATCACACCATTGCCTTTGTGCCACATAACACTTTCTTAAATCTGTGCATTTTGATATTGTTTTCTTACTTTTATATCTTGATTGATTATTTATATGCTATACCGAGGTCAACACTGATCAAAAACAGATCAAATAAAAACTTCATAATATTCAATATGTTACAAATGATGCTAATGATGCTAATGAATCTGTGTGATATAAATGAATGTCCTGTCAATGTTTTACCACCCACCTACTTGGATCTCTCCCCAGTCATACTTTAGTTTTCAGCAGTTGTTGTTGCTAATGTCATCAATGTGTTTCACATAATTCACATATGACAGTTGTGAAAACAGTAGGTTCATAAACTCTCTTGAGGCTCATATTAGCTCCCTACTGAAATTCCTGTACCTTCCTAAATACTGCATCCATTACAGCTAATGTCCAAACTAGAGTCAGAATGCAACATCAGTTAAGGTGGAATGGGAAATAAGAATAAGAATCTGACTTAAGCTTCGTCATGCACAGCTCTCTATGAGTGAAGAGTTGGTTTGGAGCCAAAATATGGATTGTATGGGTTGTCTTCTGTGACTGTAGCTCACTTTAATTGCTCACTTATTTCTCTATACGTAACATGTGTCTTATTAAACATGAGCCCAACAGCCTAAGCTTGCATTCTCCTCAGAATAAAACAGGAAGATGGAATCTTGGTAGTCACAGTAGTATTAGAACAGGGTGCAATGTGAAACCCATGGAAGGATCATATATTTAAGGAACTGAAAAAGAGCTGCAGTTGCAGTATATTTATTAGATGTAGTGACAGGGTGTGACAGTCACATATACACACACAGACATACATACACATGCGCACCGCATGCAATGGTCATTAATCTCTCGGGTTACAGTGTTGACCTCTTTGGCTGCCAAAGTTAAAGTCACAGTGCTCTAAGATCTGTATGTACTGCTTTAATGGCAGGAATGAATCACTTTGTTCCCTATAATAAGCATTGTAGATGCAGTCTGCATGTGCAGATTTTGTTTTTGCATGTTAGTATGCTTTATAAGTGTGTGTCAGTGTGTGTGTGTGTGTGTGTGTATGTGTGAGAGAGAGGGGGGATTAGAGAGAGAAAGTGATTTTGATCTACTTTGATATGCTAGCAAGTGAGAGAACCCTGGTGAATGCAGGAACACTTAATGTGTCACATTTCTGTCTATCATGTTCCATCTGCCTTCCTCCACATGCCCATTTGCTATTTGCTACTAAATATATTTAGGGGTCTTATCACTTTTTCATTTGCTCTCTCTCTCTCCCTCCCTCTGTATCATATTTCCCTGAGTCTTGGTTAGCACAAGTGTAGCTGAGCTCCTTGCACAACAGATCTATCAGTGCCGCTTAACACTCCTGCAGACTCGTGTGGAGATTTCAGCTGTGGAAAGCCATTAGAGTAACAAGAAGAAGCGAAAGGAAAGGAAACAAGTGATTATGTTCATACGTAGCAAGATGGAATGACATGACTATCATGGAAAGGCTGTTTCAAAGGCTGTTACCTTGTGGAATTATAGAAGATTACTTTGCTGAACTACAGGACCTCTGGATACCTCTGGAATGAGCTCAGAAAATGGAGAGAGGATTTGTCTATGAATCTAACATCTATTTTTAAATGAATATTACTGTTGTAATAGTTGGATGTATGACCATAAGGTTATATACCACAGTGCTCTCTGATGCTTTTGGGCAGCTAATTGTCTTCAAAACAAACTGAAAGGCCCTTTTTTGACCCCTCATCCTTTTTCAGCATGCCTTTGTGGATTCTCATTTTGAATTTTTAAAGCCCGTTCCCTCAAACATGGATACTTCACCTACACCCTCCACCTACCAGTCCAACTCTCGAAATGGATCTCCTTCGAACCTACCTACATCCTCGTCCCGACGCACAACCCATTATCGTGATCAGGGTGGGCTGATCTATGGTTTGGGAGTAGCCTGGACCCATCTGCGTCCCTTCTTACCCTTCTTCTTGATCTCCTGCCTGGTGGTGGTGCTGGTTTACTTGCTGCAAGCGATTGTGTATGGAGGGCCGTTCACTGATCCGCTCTTCTTCAGAAAGTTTGAGCAACGGTGGCCACCACCTGGTCAACTGGCACCCACAGGTTTGCCACGGCATGGGGAAAAAAGCCAGAATCTGGCTACCTGAAGCAAAAGTTTGGTGATGCTTCCAATGAAATATGTATCCAGTTTACATATGTCAGGATCCAGGAAACAGGCCACAAAGCTAAAGGTCTTGGTGCTCAACAATTCAAGTGAAGAAACAGAATTTAATGGCCACTGTAAACATACAGGGCTCCAAAATGAAGAGGGATTATTGTGGGATTTAATAAGCCACAGTTCAAATAATGGAGGACTGCTTAAAGAGATATGACTTCAAGACAAATCATAACAGAAAAAAATTAGGACAGAATATACTGTAATAATGGAATATAATGGAATAAGACTGAAATATACCAGATGTTGGTTTCATAAACAGCATTTAGAGTAGCCAGTACTGGTCATTTAATTTTAGAGAAAAGCAGAAATATCTGGTTATGGACATCTTCAGCAACAATCATTTCATTCATTTAAAAGGCAATTCCATTAATTTTCTTGCCAATTCCAAATGTGAACTAAGTTGTTTAAACTATATGGATATCTTTATAGTGGTGGTCTAGATGTTTATAGACAAATGTAATTTTACACAAATGTAATAACTTTATTTACTATCTAACCACCTCTGAGCTTACACAAGTCACTTGAGTTTTTATATTCAGTAGTGGTAAATCTGAAAAATAAGTTTTCTTTGGGAACAAATTTGCCCTACAATGCCCTGTATCCAATGTGAGAAACACAGGGGGTCCTGGGGGGTCCAGGGCTTCCAGTTAACATCTTGGAACCCCTGAGACTCATAATTTCAAAAATCATAATTTGGAGTGGGTCCCTAAAAATAAACTTATTATGATGGTATTCTGTCATTGTTTAGCGGATTTATCCTCAATTGGGAAACCTCTGTCTTTCTTGACTAATTAGGGCTGCAGCACTGGTCTGCCTCAGGGTGGCACTGTAGCAAACTGGTTCACCCCATTGATCCTTCATACCCTTTTAGCTGTAACTATGACCGGGACCCCATCTGAAAAACTTCACATTATGCCGTAGAATATTTGAAAATATGAACACTTATTCGATTTTCCCAAAAGATTGGTGGAAAGAGTGAATTGTTACTCATTACTCATACTCTAAAACCAAAGACAAAAAAAGGGGTGTGTAAGATCTCACTGAATGTGTGAAAGAGCATATTGCCAAACCAGAAAGAGCGTTTCTAGAAGAAGAATTGTTAAACTGGCCAGGCAGCACTGGATTAGCAAATGAACATGGGGGTATTTACACACTGCCTGCATGTACACTATATTGCCAAAAGTATTCGCTTGTCTGCCTTTTACAAGCATATGAACTGGAGTGACATCCCATTCTTAATCCATAGGGTTTAATATGATGTCGGCCCACTCTTTGCAGCTATAACAGCTTTGACTCTTCTGGGAAGGCTTTCCACAGGGTTTGGGAATGTGTTTATGGGAATATTTGTCTATTCTTCCAGAAGTGCATTTGTGAGGTCAGACACTGATGATGGACGAGAAGGCCTGGGTCGCAGTCTCCGCTCTAATTCATCCCAAAGGTGTTCTGTCGGGTTGGGGTCAGGACTTAAGTACAGGCCTGTTAAGTTTTTCCACACCAAACTCGCTCATCCATGTCTTTATGGACCTTCCTTTGTGCACTGGTGCACAGTCATATTAGAACAGAAAGAGGCCATCCCCAAGATGAAGTTTGGAGGTCTATAGCGACTGACTTTGCAGAAAGTTGGCGACCTCTGCGCGCTATACTCCACAGTATCCGTTGACCCCACTCTTTTACGTGACCTACCACTTTGTGGCTGAGTTGCTTTCCCAATCACTTCCACCTTGTTATAGTGCCACTGACAGTTGACTGTGGAACATTTAGTAGTGAGGAAATTTCACAACTGGACTTGTTGCACAGGTGCCATCCTATCAAGGTACCATGCTGGAAGCTCCTGAGAGCGACCCATTCTTTCGCAAATGTTTGTAGAAGCAGTCTGCATGATTAGGTGCTTGGTATTATACACCCATGCCCATGGAAGTGATTGGAACACCTGGATTCAATGTTTTGGAAGGGTGAGTGAATACTTTTGGCAATATAGTGTTCCTCTCCAACAATAATGAATTTCAGAAAATACATTTAAGGCCAAATCCAACACAAAACTATCAGAACACAAAGGCTCATCAGACAGTATATTCTTACCATTTCATGTAATAATGTGAGCTTTTGAAGGTGATGGAAATTTTAGAGATAGGTGTCTGGTTCCTGTCATTACCACTGGGAATTCTGGGATTCTGACTTAAGTGTCTGCAAAACCGAAACATTTCACACAAAACTGCTCTCTATGACTTTGCTTACATCTCAAACCTTTCTTTGCAAAACAAACGGAGAAGCTGGTGGAATTCCCTCTTAAGCCTGGTGCTGGCTTCACAACCTGGAGGAGGTTTATTTTTTATCTCTACTGGAGGATGGAATGTGTCCACACTGCAGCTGCCTTACGTGTTTAAGTAGGTTATGAAGTGTCAGTGCATAAATTAAGGCTATAGATATAGTTATTACTCTGCTTTATGGGGGAGGTAGTGTAGAGTTTGGCAAGTGGGACTGAAGTTGATGCGTGTGTCTCTAAAGTCAGTAGGCTTATTTTTATCTAATGCTGTGGTCCAGTCATTCTATCTAATAAACAGTAATTGCCTCTTCTAGACTGTGTAGTAAACACTGGATCCTTATGGCTAGCTTGCTCCCACTTTGCTGAAACATTACCACAGCTGAGCTGAGAGTCACCAGAGTTGTTCAGATATCATAACTGAGGCTTTTGTTGCTAATAACTTTCTAATGAGGTTTCAAAGAATCCGACTCAGATTGCCTGTTTTTTAATTGAAACAATAAATAATTTCTTACAGTGTAGTGTAATATGGGGGAAGAAGCCCCTCAGGATAAGATGCCCCCCCCCCTTTAAGTTTCACTTCTGATGAAATGATGGGGCCAAATCTAATCTGAGCACATTTACAGAATGGCTAGGTTCTAATGTTCTATTTCATTCTGAAGTGTAATTTTTTTTTGTCCAGTGGATTATCATATCATATACATATCATATGTGTATTTAATAAGTTGTATAAGAGAATCTGTTAATATGAATGCTTGTGGGAGGAGCTGTTGTGCAGAGAACGATACATGTTATACACAATACAAAGTTAAAGCCTATTGCTGTGTTAAAATTTCTGTTGTTCCTATCATTGTAACAATAATACATAAATAATTTTATAAAATATGCTAATAATATAACGACAATAACTGTTTAAGTAGTCAACAAAGCTGACATTACCAGAGTTTCTGTTTTACTATAATTTGTCTTTGGTCAGAGATTATTGCAATAAAGCTGACTATGATCCACTGTCACTGCAGTGCTGAGATCCATCACCCACATAATACCTGCACTATGGTGTTCCTGTGGGGGTTCTGTCCATTGAAGAACAGAGTGAAAGGGGGTTAACATGCAGAGAAACAGATGGACTACAGTCTATAATTGCAGGACTAGAAAGTACTACTATGTGATAAACAGAGCTGATCATATGGACAATGGCTGGTTTTAATGTTATGTTGACCTGTTGTTCTGTTGACCTGTTTGACCCCCCCTTAAAGCAGAAAGAAAAACTGCAGATGTGTCACAAAGTATGTGTGGTAGTAAAACCATAATCAACAGTTTGACAACTTTAACGTTCATGTTTGAATTCTCTCCAGCTGTCTGGTCACGCACTTACGGTGAGTGGCCACTAGACGGCGCCAGCGCCGCAGACAACAGGGCGCCACTGGAGCGAGCCTGAATGAAATGGGACTTTAGGTCTCGAGAGAAGACTGAAGCAGAAAAGAAGGAGGATTCAAGGCGTAGCTGGACGGTACTTAGGGGAAGAGGAGCAATAGCAGCCCAACATGCAAATAAATAATAATAATGATAATAATAATAATGATAATCTGGCAGAATAGCCCTGAAATGCTAATGTTTAGCTTTCCTTATCCAAATCGCATCAAACCCAAGAAAGCCTACCAAACAGAGCACTCGTCGTGTTTGTCCAGCATGCTAAGCTTTACCCGCAGACCTACGTAATGCCCTCGCGCAGGGCTGGGTCGGCGAGAAAACTGTGCGCAGCTTTGACCAACAGAGGGCGCTCCGTGCACTGCAGCAGCGCCCACCGTGGCCGGGCATATGTGCGAGATAATGAATTTATGTGCAATATTTGATCAAGGCATATTTTTAAAATCATCTTGTGTACAGTGACACTGAATGTATATTGTGTAGGTGATCGACAAGGAGGCTTTGCAATGAATGAAGCTGAGGGTTTTTTTTCAGCGCGTCAGTTGAAAATATAGGCAATGTACGGCGATGCACAATCTAATTATTTCTTTGCAAAACCTAATTAGGCATTAAAAAAAAAGGTTAACGCCAGCGCCTGAAACCGTTTTTGTTTAATAATCCCATTACTGACGGCTCATCATGTATAAAATGGCGCAGAAGGACACAAACTTTCCACTTGTTAAAGTGAATCTCCCAGAAAAAGGCGAGGCCAACTCCACTGTAGACCAGGTCTTAGGATATGAACACGAGGCGGAATAAGAAACGTGGGGACGCTGTAAGTAGAAAGTCTGTTGCAGTGTTTGAGGTGGACTTGTTCTTGTTTTCTTCTGTACTTAATGTCTCCTTGTCTTCTCGTTGCTGCTGTTGCTGTTGTTCTTGTTGTTGCTGTTGTTGTTCTTGTTTTCTCGTGGGTTGTAAATCGTAGCAGTTGGGTGTTTTTGGGGGGTGAAAGGATGGCGATGCTGCTGCTACTGCAGTGCGTTTTTTCTGCTTGGATCACGTTTTCAGACCATCAGCCTACGTGGCAGTGCAGCCGTGAGGAGCTGCTATTCTCAGAGGGACTGAGGCTGCTATTACAAAAAAAAGAACTCCCCAAAAAAAAAAAAAAAAAGCAAACTGATTCTTTTTATTTATTTGTTTATTTGTTTGTTTGTTTGTTTACGTTTATTTTTGGGAATACCAAACAGTTTCATTCAGTCGAGGAAACCGAACACTAAACCAGCAGGACGCTGTGATGTGTGAATATAGAAGTGTCTCCACACCATCACAAGCTGCAGTCATTTTTAAAGATAATTCTATTTTATTTTATTTTTTTCATTTATTCTACTTTTAAATAATGGCGCCGAGCTGCGCGCACTAAATACGCGCGCGCCTTTGCAGTTCGCGTCCCCGCAGTTTGCGCACATCTATCCCTCAACCATAGAAAGAGAAAAAGAGCAAAAAATATCCAGCAAAAAAAAAAGAAAAGAAAAAAAAAGAAAATGTTGAAACATTTTAGCTGGATTAAAGCAAATACTATGGCAACCGGCTCGCTTTGGCACCATTAACCTCTCTTTTTACCCAAACGGATCCATCACCAAAGCCGGCGCGCAACAAAAGCAGAGACTGACAGATCAGAGCTGAAGAAAGCCTGAACTGACTGCACTGTAAAAAAGTGCGACCTAAAAATGACTTTGATATGTTACAAGCAATAGAATAAGTTCAACTCAGAAAATGACTTTGACTGAAAGAACCGTTCGTTTTTTTTAGTCAGATAAGCCTTTTTTAGGTCGGATAAACCTAATTCATTTGCTTGTAACAAATTAGAGTCATTGTTTTAGGTTGGACCAATGGAACACGTTTTTACAGTGTGAGCAAATAAACGCGCTTCACTATAAAGACCTTATTTTTGTTCATTGGTTATTGAACCTCTATTTTGGGGAGTCCACCTTATCCCACTCATTACTGATCGGGTGCAGACAGAACTTGGCTTTGCTTTGAGGGTTAATGGGACTGTTCACTGCTCACTGTTAAAAGCTAAAACAGCTAAAAACAAAACAAAACAAAACAAACAAACAAACATAAAAGCAGCAGCAGCTAATCCAGCATCTGTACAATGCAATAAACCAATGGGAGAGTCGATGGCAAAGACCTGAGAGAGCGCGAGAAAAGAGCGCGCGGAGAGAAAGAGAGGGGGATACGGTAGTGAATCAATTTCCAGCAGAAGTCTTTCAGAGCGCTGATCAAAGAAACAAAACACTGAACAAACACGGAGCGCGCGGAGCGGAGCGCTCAGTCCCTCATAGGAGCGCGCGGGCTGAGGCTAATGATTCAAATGAAGAAACACACTTTCCATCTATTACACACTGAGTCGACTCTTCTCCTCTTCCTGTCGGTCCACTTGGACCGGTTTTACACCCATTACAGACGCGCGCGCAAAAAACATCTAAAGATGGTTCTTCAAGGGTTCTTTAGTAAAGGCAATTGGTTCTATTTAGTTCTCTGTGGAACAATTGCATGTTTTAAATGGTGGAATGCTTCTACAGACTGATGGAAGATGGTTCTACGAAGGGCCAGCAATTGTTCTGCTATTGTTACAGACCTGACATCGTTTCAAATGTGTAGAATTTAGAAATTTAACTGTGTAGAGTTTAAGGCTTTAAATAGTGGAGTGATTCTTCAGACTGATTTTTTTTTATGGTTCTACACAGAACCAAAAATTGTTCTGGTGTTGTTATATGGTTGACAATATTACAGTTGTGAAGAATATAAGAATTTAAATGAGTAGAATTTAGGAATTTTACTGTAGAATTTAGGAATTTAAATGAGTAGAATTTAGGAATGTACCTGTCTAGAAGTTAAAGTTTTAAGTAGCGGAATTCAGTTCTTCAGACTGAAAGTATGTTTTTGACAATGGGTCTACGTAGGAACAAACATTGTTCTGTTTTTGTTATAGGTTTGACCTCGGTTCAATTCAACTGTGTAGAATTTAGAAATAGAACTGTGTAGTATTTAGGAATTTAACTGTGTAGAATTTAGAAATAGAACTGTGTAGTTTTTAGGAATTTAACTGTGTAGAATTTAGGAATATAACTGATGGAAAGTATGTTTTTGAAGATGATTCTACTAGGACCAAAATTGTTCTGCTGTTATTATAAACTTGACATCGTTTCATTTGTGCAGAATTTAAGATTTTAACGGTGCAGAATATAAGAATTTAACATATAGAATTTAGGAATTTAGACATATTTTGAAGTATTATTTTGAATTATTATTTTGAATCATTAGTGAAGTTTATATTTACATTTTTAATAATTTTAATAATAATAATTTATATAATTCATGTTTTTAAAACGCTTGTATGTATTTTCTCATGAAGACCCTGCAGGAATGTGGCCGCTCTCCGCTGGTCTGCTGAATGCAGGAAGCTCCATTATTAGCGCACATCATTATTCTTGTAGCTGGGCTCGGCTGACTCGCTCGCTCTGAATTGATGAGATGGTGATTGTCAGCCCAAATCGCCGAGGCGTTTCACTAATTTCTAGTTGACACCAGCTATTGTTACCGCTGCCTTCGTTCGCTTACATGTAAAGGGAGGCGGGATGAATTGGCCAAAAAGAGAAAGAGAGAGAAGAGATAGAAAGGAAAGAAAGGGTCATTTATGGATTTTAGCCAGGC
>CM067485.1:23284999-23310717 GCA_034552555.1 Semaprochilodus insignis
ATAGATAGATAGATAGATAGATAGATAGATAGATAGATAGATAGATAGATTAGCTGATGCCTCGAGACAATAAATTAGCAATACAATAAACATATCACACCATAAAGTTAATGTAAACAAGATGGTCTGAAAAAAACGACACCTTTATAAGCCTACATCCATCCGTTATGCTATACATATATCTATCTCTTTTTAATATGCCCGCCAATTTTTAATTACGCCTATTTATCTGATCCCATTTTAATAAGAGATTGGGCTGTGGGGACTTGACGGAGCGCGTCTCTGCCGCCTGCCTTACAAAGACATCAAATTAAGGAATGAATTATTGACAGGCTCGGGCAAAAACAGGCCACGGCAGAGATTTCTTTGTCCGAGAAGCACTTTTCTAACTGCCCCGTGGAGAGTTTGATGTCAAGAGGATCATCTGAGCATCGTTATTAACTTATCAAACACAATCTGAGAATGACTTAATCAAACAGAAGGAGCTGGAGCGGGGAGCGCGCCTGTAATAACGCCTTTAAAATATGACGAAATTATTTCCCGTCATTTCAGGCAACAAATTGAACATTTATTGCATATATATTAAAAATTATACGGCTCGCTGTGACGCTGATGTCTCTCTTATTGAAGCGCTCCCAAAGGTGAGACCAGGAAGGTTGTGTTTGCCTTGTTAGTCCCAGCGGAGAGCGCGTTTTCCTCCAGACTGTGGAAGTGAATTCGAACACAAGTCATGCGTTGGGCTTAGAGCGCGATTACTTCTCGCCACGCATGACTTTCTTTAAGAAGGGAGGCCTGCAAACTCTAACTCTAACTCGATTAATCGACGAAACAACAACTTCATGCACTTAATGGCTGGGTTCATAAACAGCAGCATTAACGCAGAACAAGGCTCGCATTGTGGACAAGACTGGAAACAGCCTAGACTGAGGCAGCCCTGCTGCTCTTTGTCCTTGACTTGGAGATGGATGGTCCGTGTCACCAGCATGATGGGTTTGCGCGATTAAATTGTCAGAAAAGGAAAGGATTTCCCTAATAATGCTTTCTTATGAAGAGTTATGGAATTCGGCTTTTGCTGGGGACAGACGGGAGGACTAACAAGGGTCACAAAGGGAGGGGGGCCAGAGTTAGCACAAAAAATGCCCAAGGTCACGCAGAGTTCCCATCCATGATCGTGACAGAGACCTCGCTGTGTGGTCACTTCTGGAGGCACTTTTCTTCTGCAGCCGCCTGGACCTGGTCAGAGTTCTTCACTAGTGGCAGCTTAGTGTGATGCAGCCTGCTTGGTTCTGTTTACAGTGGGTTTTGTTCAGCAGCCTAAGACCACCATAGGACTTGTGCAGTGTAGTTCTATTAGGCCTTCAGTGAATAACCCGACACCCCCCCCCCCCCCCCACTCCACCCCTTACAAGCCATTCAGTTTAACCTCCATCCGTTTTGTGTTCGATGTTAACATCTTGGACCAATAGCAACAGCAAATCAGTGTTGACTCGAACACTCGCCCCCTTTGTGCTCATTGTCTCGCTGCCCTCACCCTGAAGATTTATGTATTTTTGATACTAAATTCCTTCTGTCATCAACACTGCTCTCTTGTTGACTTTTCTTGACCTTGCGACCCGGTGCCCAAACTTTCCCATATTTAAAACGGGATCTTTCCTTCCCACTCTCTCGCGCCTTTTTGGGGGTCTCGGCTGCTCAATGCGCTGGCCCCCGTGTGCTGTTTGCTCTGTTCTTGAACTTCAGCTCATAGGCCAGGTCCTGCACCGCTGCCCTGTCCCCATCCTGTACTTTGAACTTTTGCGTCTTCCCCTCAGCGAACGCCTTTTGTCCCCTCCGCGCTACAAGCCCACCCTCTTGGCTGCCCAGCTTGCTAATTAGTTAACCAAACGCTTCCCCTAACGATTCCCCGGGCTCACCGAGCCTGGGCCGTTTTTTTTGTTCGCCTCAGCTGCCTCTGCCTCAGGACTTTGCTTAGCCTGTTGGAGATTTGGCCTCTCTGACCTGGACTATATCGGCCCTAACTGCCCTGTCCGGAGGTCCATCCATCCATCCAGCGCACACCACCCCCCCACACCAGGCCACCACCACACCGCTACCAGGCCAAAGGCCAGCAGCGCCAATGCCCACCAGCTGCTTGTCCACAAAAGGCACACCAACCCAGCGTTTGCTTGCCCTTCACCCAAACCTGGCCAGCTCTGCATCAGCACTTCTTCCTTCTGTCCAGTCCGTCCTGCGCCCTCCGTGGAGGTCTCGACAGAAATGGATGCTAATTGCCGGGACTGTACGCTGCTGCGACTCCGCGAGCGCCTCGGGCGATCTGCTAATTGACAAGGCCTTGTCTGTGTTTCGGAGCAGCTGCTGCTAAGCGCAATCTCCAGCGCGGCCTCCAGCTGCCCGGAGGAGTCGGAGGCCAAAGGCGCGGTTAAACCGAGGGGTAGATTTATTAAAACTCCCTTTGGGTGGGTGGGTGTGCGGGGCACACCGCGATGATTTCCGTTGGCGAATAGCATTAATAATGCACACGCCAATTTAGAGCAATTAGGCAGGGTGACATTTGTAGCATGTCGTCCCATGGATCATGCTCAACAAAGCGGGAGAGGGGACTTTAAAAAAGGCAGAATTAGACCAAGAAGAAGAAGAAGAAGAAGAAGAAGAAGAAGAAGAAATCTACACCACTCTCTAAACAGAGTAGAGGGTCAAATAAACATTTCCACCCCGCTTTCTGACTCTCAGACATACTTTTTCTTTAGTGCCGAAAGCAACAACGACGCATTAAGCCAGCCGCAAGAAGCAAATCGAATTATCCGGAGCGGGGACGCACATAAGGGGTCCTGAATTTTCAAGCTTGGACTTTTTTTCTTTTTTTTAAGGCCACTTTTTTCTGAGGTCCATCACTCCGATAAATAGGCCATTCTTTCGGGCCATATAAGCCAAGGGCCTGTGGGTCGAGTCCGCTGAAACTGAGGTGGTATTGTTTGCTTGTGAAATGGAGAGAGAAAAGAGAGAGAGAGAGAAAGAGAGAGAGATGCTGGCGTTTTCCCACTGCCCCAATGCAAAGAAAATCCCTTTCTGTTTGCACTGAAATCGGGATTTTTTCGTGTATTCTCACGAAGCTACCCCCCCAACCACCACTACCACCACCATCGCCACCTCCCCACCACCTCCTTTATGTCAGGGCAACAATGCCCGGAGTGAAGCACCCCGTAGGAGCGCCGCGGTCGGGGATCTCTCGGATTGTTTTAGACATCTTTAGATTTCATCAATCAAAATGACTGCGGTTTTCCATAAAAATGCTGAATTTGGGACAGGCTCTGAGAGAGCTAGGTGGAAAGGAAAATGCGACGCTGTCTCCATCGATGATAAATGGCCATCCTTTGACTGGACGAATGCAGAGAGCATACGTGCTCGTACAGGTTCCCCCCCACTTTCCCCCCAACACTCCAACAAAGGTTGGACAAACAAAACAGACGGTTTGGACGTTTTAGACTGTTGTTGGATGCTTTTTACACGTGCATAGAGAAATTGGTTCATATCTTCCTCTAAAACACTTCGGTTTGAGTTGATTGCATTATGCCAGCCACCGCTCGCCCCCCTCCACACCCTACCATACACCCTCCTGCTAAATCTGGCAAGAACAAACA
This sequence comes from Semaprochilodus insignis, assembly GCA_034552555.1. NCBI lineage: Eukaryota > Metazoa > Chordata > Actinopteri > Characiformes > Prochilodontidae > Semaprochilodus > Semaprochilodus insignis. Next base: position 23,288,638 of record CM067485.1, read on the forward strand.
AATACAGTCATTTCTCTAATACTGATAAAGCTAATCTATATTTGGCCTGCACTAATTGTATCTTGTATGCAGGGTCTCCAGTTTCCGTGTTTGCACTCAGCAAAGCCCCTAGCTTTGCTTGAATTTACACCTACAAAGTCAAATTAACTCCTACAGCTTTCATTTAAGTCCAGCTGGAGTCTACTGAGCACTGGAACAGTTCATTCAACACTGGGGATGGGGTTTGGGGGGGTACCACGGGTTGCCAATATGTTTTCTTCATCACCAGATTTTATATTGCTTTATGTGCATATAGGCAAATTTCTAGCTCGACTTAGTAGAATTGATGGGGATTGTAATTCTTCGCATGTCAACAGTTTGTCAGTGCCTTTAGAGCTCTCTCAGTGTCACCATTAGAAATAACCAAACATTACAAATGAAGAAGCAGAAGAATATGGAGCATGTATCAACAGCTCACTCTTAAAAGCCATGCTCAATCAAGGGTTCTTAATAAAAGGAGGGGTTCTATTTAGAGCTGGGGTGGGAACAATACCATATCATCGCAATACTTAAGCCACAATACAATAATATTGCAATTTTGCAGAGTATTGCATTAACATGGTTATTGCTTATATATTGCATACTAGGAGAGTACAGGGAACAACCCAATGCAGGAGACAATTTAACACAGGCTGTTATGTTATTACACAAGGTCAAACAGCATGTGCTCCGGGTACATTACCACATTTCCTTGCCACAGTCTCCAGTGGAAATTCAGAGCAATTTGTCCACATTTTGAAGAGATCTGTGCCAAAGAGTGTTTTCAGGGTGTTTAAGCGTGGCGTGGGTTATTTCAACATTGCAATGTTTTTTCGGTTCATGAACTGTTTGTATGAATCACAAAATTCAACCATACATCAATATCTTGTTGCATAGAATGTAGCTCTGCTTTGAAGCTTGCAAGGAGAACAAAGCAAGTGCTAACTAGGCTTAAATACAACCTCTGTACTGTGGGGTTAGTATTACACTGCATTACAAGAAATTTCATTGAATGAAAATGAATGAGAGATCAAAAAAAAAAAAGAATTTGAGAAGAGAGGTCTATTGGGGCTGGCTGCTAGGAATGTGGGTTGGGGTAGATGTTTCAGAGAAGCAATTGGTTTTGTTGTTCTATAGTACCAAAAGTGTTATATGTTTTAGCAATTTCTTAAATATATGATTGACACTTGATGTCAATGTATCAATATAATATTTCCAAGCAAAACATTGCAAAAATATATTGCATGTTGTTACTGTCCAAAGAAACCCAAATATCTCCAAAATGAAATGGTAACTTTTCAGGAGAGGACAAAAGTCTCATTTAATTTTAATGCAAGTCATTGGAGCCACACATAATGTAAACAGCAGCTACTGTGGTCAAATGATGCATAAAAGTAAAATTGACAAAAATGTAGATATATGTTTTTCACTGGACAGCAATGATATATTATATTGTATATATCGTATCTCACCAATCCTATTTAGAAGAAGCACTTAATACCTAAATGAATGTTTGCATGGCAAAATGGCTCCAGACTGATGGAGTTGATGGTGCTATATAGGACCTTTTTCAAAAGGTTCTATGTTGAACCTTATATGCAATACATTCTCCATCAACGTGAAGAACCATTTCACCATGCAAAGAACCATATCACAATGAAATAGTTAATAACAAAAGCATTCATTGTACTAAAGAAATCTGGAAGGGCCATCTATTTTTAGCAGTGGCTTATCTTCAAATCGAAACGTGTTGCTTCACTTTGATGAATCCCATTATATTCCAGCCCCAGTGGCTTCATAAAAACATATTACAAATTGGCATGAGATGCTTCCCCTACACATTATTATGAATTATCTCCATAGATAAATAATTCAACCTAGTGCTTATTTACCGCATGGGCTTCTATCCCAGTGCTAATGATCCTGGTTTCTTTTCCCTTCCAACCTCTATGCTGAACATTTACACACTGGTGAATAAAGGCGAATGGCACCGAGACCTGTTAAAGAAACAAAAAGTGTGTGTGGTTGTGGAGGGAGGGGGGTGGGATTGTGAGGTTTGAATCGACCTCGTCGCCTTGAAGAATTGTTTAATTTGGGCTCTGGGTTGGAGCACTGGTCGCTGATAGGGATCTAATAGATGGGTGAAGGGCCGTTTTCCGTGCGCCCTGCTCTTATTGCGCCCTAATCGGATTGAGGTATTCCTGCAGGAGAGCGGTGGGAGCCTCCGGCCAGGGGGGATCGTTATTAAAAAAGTTAAGGGCAGGGAGGAGAATTCAACACAGCCCACTGTTGAGGCCTGATGGAAGAAAAAATATCATCGACAGAGCTGACGAGACATCTTTTCCCCTAGGTAACCACTTTTGCATTTGCTGCTGAGGAGCAAAGGGGAGCACAGCTTTATACCTGCAAGACTAATTGGGAGTCTTTTTTTGCAGCTGCAGGACTAAAAATTATACTAATAATTTCTGTGGATTATTACAGTTTTATTACATTTTTATTACACCAATTAAAGACTGATGCAAATAATAATGCAGTACAATATAATAATGCAATTCAAATTCACATAAAAATAAGCATAACAATACTATTAAGAGCAACAGCAGCAATCATAATATGATTATAAATAATACAGCTGTTCACTAATAATATAAACAATAATCACCATATTCATAATCATTCTCATAGTTTAAGCAAGCGCTCTAACTAGGTAGCCTACAACAGATCCATATCAGAAGTGCGGCTGAGCTCGCTGCTGAATGCATAAGAATGATCTGAATATCCCATTTGTTTCCTAATGCTGTTGTAACTTTACACAACAAATGCTTGATTGGCTGGAGGAGTGAGGGGTGAACAAACTCTATCTCTCTTTCTCTCTCTCTCTCTCTCTCTCTCTTTCTCTCTCTCTGTCTCTCTCTGTCTCTCTCTGCCTTTCTGTCTCTCTCCTTTAGAGCTGAGGCCTGTCGGAGCTGGGAGTGGATGATTGATGAGGGAGAGGGCCAAGGCCGAGCGCACACACACACACATACACACACACACAGCTGAATGGAGCCGAGGCCTGCGTGCGAGTGTATTGAAGCCAGCAGCCCTGGGGAAGGTGCTCTGTTGTCCCCTAATCCGGTTAGCCGTCGAGCCACCAGCCGTCTGAGGCACCGGCAGGAGAGGACGAAGGAGAAATGGGTGGACAAGGAAAGGAGAGAAGAGAGGAGAGGAGAGGAAAGGAGAGAAGAGGAGAGTGGATGATGGTTGAGTGGTGGTGGTGGGAGGGGGCGTTGTCGGGGGGTTATGTTGGACGAGGGGAGAAACTCGCATAACCCCTGCTGAGAGAGAGAAAAAGAAAGAGAGAGTGGGAAAGAGACTTTTCTTCTCAGGGTGAGCGCAAAAGCTCAGGGGTCTCTTGAATATAAAGATGCACTGCAGAACAGGACGGCAACAACAAGTGCCTTGTTGCAGCAATGCAGATGACTTTCTGTGCTTTCTGAAAGGCAACAATAACACTATAATGATGTATATGGTGGTTAGCATTTCCATCTATCAGTACAATTATGCAAGCTATAGCCAACAGAAGCAATCTCCTCATATCTCCTAATCCTAAACTTTAAAAGAGGTGGAAAAGGCCTTCTGTAATTTGAATGGGCATTAATGGAACAAATTTTTACCCAGTTGTTTTTTACCCAAGTGTTCCTATTGGTCCATTCTTCATGAAATCTGAATGCAGTGTAAAGGCCGGCTGGCATTATGCCAAAATAATGTGCAAATTATCTCAAAAAATGAAAATGGAGATGAGTTTTTGTCCTGACAGCAGCACTATATTGCAGGAAACTAGAAGACTAGGTGTCACTCACAGCTCAGTTAGTGTGTCAGATCTTTTTCTTATATACCTGCAGGAAAAGCTTTCCATGAGATTAAGAAATATGTTTGTTTAGCCTAGCGTATTTTAGAGCATTGTGATTGGTCTGTGGTCTGTCATTGCACTGCTATTTTTCTTTTAGAACCTATTAATTGTTTTTATCTTTCCCATATTTTATATCTTATCTTACATTCCCATGTAAAACACTATAAAAATGTGCAATAAAAATTATGAAAAGGTCTCAATATTAGAGGCAATGGTTTATAGAGGAGGCACCCTGTCTCTGAATCCACTTTCACAAATTCTCATGAAATGCCAAATAAACAATGTTTATATTTGGCAATAACAGTATTCACTCCAGTCAATCCAATGCGACATATTTCAGTTTCAGGCCGCCCTGGTTGAATTCCATATTTTGTTGATTTTCTAAGTGAAAGTTAACAAATTTTGATGCACAAGTACTGTTTATTGGCAGAATTTGTATAACTCTCAGGACAAGTTAAATAAATCAGGAAAAGTCACCAGATGTCCTTCAACAAGATTTAATGGACCTCACTTATTGACAATTCCATGTTCAAAGAGTCATAAATTGTGATGCTGATGCTGCTGGATGTCAGTTTGTTTTCCTCGCAGTTCTTGGAAATCCAGCTTCGGGCATGAGATTCTTAGCTCTGTGTGAAAACGTTGTGTCAATGGCCGGCCATAGGGGCTCTACGAGTGGCCTCCACACAATGCCATCTGCTCTCTGCCTCCATGCACCTCATGCAGTACAGACATGGCGCTGGTCAAAAGCGCAATTAGCAGGGCCATCATCTCCCACCAGGGCCGCCAGGGACTCTGACAAGGTATCCTGCAGCCCAGCGTTGTTCCTGACCCGAGGAGAGCGCACGGGAGAGCGAGAGAGACAGGCAGGCGGCAAGAGAAAGAGTGAGAGATGCCTTGCTCAGCAGGCACATTCTCGGCCCTCTTTTTCATGTTCTCCCTCCTTTTCTCATTAGCCGTGGTGGACAGTTCAAAGACCCTTGAGGCGTCCAAAGCAAAGCACGGCAAGCCCAGTGTGTTTTGACTTCCTGAATGAGCACGTCTGCATGTTTAATTTGTGTCGTTTTGATGCATGTGTTATGTAATTGCGTGTGCCAGTCATGCATGAATACAGGCATATGCACATATGCATATGCACATGGCCTATTGTCATGCATCATGAAGGAGTGGGAGGGGAAATATTTGTCATTGTGCAATAATAACTGGTTATTATGTGAACGATCCTTCATTTTGTAATTTCTGTATGATTAAACAGACTATGTTATATTTGCATATCTTTGTCATTGCTGTTTCTATGGGTTGCTAAGGGTGGAAATAAGATGTGTAATAAAAGGCCACATTGCTTTTGATGAAAATGTGTTTTATTTGTAGAATACAATTTTGAATGGCTGTGCATTGTCACAATGAAACAGTGGCCCAGATGTTGTCAACCCGCCACAGTGGTTAACGGTTCAATGTAAACCCGTAGTACAGGATCACTGCAGATTTGTGATTAGAGCCAGGGTGGGTGGCCATATTTGGAGCCACAGGATCTCGTTAATCCAATTCCAACTTGGGATTTAATTGCTTAATTGAAGTGATTATTTAACCATAGGAATCCCATTCACCCGTTCTATAAGATTTGATTCTGTCTCTTGTCAGGGTTTGTTCATTTATCCACCGAATGAACTGATTGGATTGATGTTATCTGAATGAAAGGTAGACTACACATATGAAGCTACTATAGATACAGTTCAACTACACTGTAGAATTAAACACCCCATTAAGATTGCAACCAATTGTAGGGTTAGGGTTATGATATAAATGTACATTGTAAAACATCTTAGTAGGTTAAGTTTGATTTGCATAGCCCTTAATACTGTTAATAGTATTACTCATATTTTTAATCTGCCCAGGGACAGCATATGCATTTGACATGTGTTAAATCTGTCACATGACCTAATAATGTGTGCATTATTAGTTAACTAAACACATCAAATCAACTAAAGTAAAAGAGCATTGGCTAGTAACCACATACATTTTAAACCATGGCTACTCAAGACAGTCTAGAAGTGGTGATGCTTTATTTGCAGTCTGAATAGCACTTTAGAAAAGCTGTACACATACTTGTACTTATTTCAGTAATTGGAAGATGACATGAAATGTTGCATGAAGTCAAAGACTTGTTTTAATATTTTATGAAGGCTTATGAGTTATTTTAAATAGTGCTTTGTAGTCTTCATTTATTTAAGTAAATGAAGTAAATTTAATGTAAGTTATTCATTTATCAGCATCGGGAAAAATAGCAGAAAACATTGAATAGAAAATAAAATAGAAGCCTCAATAAATAAGTAGGGGTACACCGATACAACACCAGGTATTGGTACCAGTCCAATACTGGCTAAATCACTGGATCGAATATCGGAAGACAAAACACTATCACGTAAATCCTTAACTAAGTTGCACTTTAAATTTCATTTTGAATGCTGGATGCCAGTTCAGTCTTAGAAGTGCATTTTTCTGCCTCTCATGATCCAGGTACTTTCAAACAAACATATATTCTACTCCACCAGTAGATATCTTTACAGGAATAAATAATTGAAGTGTGGTCTTTGACTCATGTTCATATATGATCGTATGTAGTGTATTGCCCTACAAGGGTACAGGGAGCAAATAGCTAAAATGTCAATGCATTGACCTGTAAACAAGTCACTGTAACACTGTCACTGTAAAAACACAAAGGACAAATACTCATAAAAACCTTTAAATCATCTGTCAATCTAATTTAACAGTATGAGGTACAATTTCCTTCAGACAGATGTCAAGTTTCAGGAGACAATAATTGATATATACAGTGTATGTTCGCTGTATGTTTGTAGACAGCTGCTCACCCAGTCTTTCTTCTGAAATTGAGCAGCTGAAGTATGGAAACTGTCCCCCTTTGCTGTAGGAACAGCCTTGACTCTTCTGACATTAGATGTTGGAATATTTGCTGTGAGGAAATAATTGCATGTAGCTAGAAGGGCCTTAGTGGGGTCAGGTACCGATGTTGAATGACTAGTTCTGGATAAGATCTAATCTTTCACCGTAACAACTGCTGTAAATGCAGTGAAAATAACTGCTGGAGAGAATGATGCATTTAGGGAAATACAGGTCAACCTTTTTGTCCAAGCAGTTAAAAAGTTATTTTTGGTCAAGCATATTGGGAAGCCTTTCTTTACATATTGTACTAACAGTAGAGGAGTTTCCCGGCATGCATTGTTATTGGGGTAGTCATGATTAATAAGCCTTCATTTATCCATCTACAGTTCATTTTCTCATGATTTGAACATGTCATTTCTACCCTAAAGATGTGGTTAAATGCATTACATCTGTTCTGTTATACCTGTCATGATGGTGTGTTGTGTCTCAGAGAACTAGTGCCAACCTGGACTGTTCTATTCAAACAGACTTTGAGTTAGTACCAAAGTCTTTGGTCTTAAAGGTAAACAGTTGTTTGAATTAAATTTGTGATCATAATGTTCACTCTAAATATATTATTTCTAACTAAAACCCAACAATATGCAAAATTTCCCATACAGTAAGATATCTACAGTAGACTACTGTCTATTTGTTTACAGTATTACTCTGAAAATTGCAGTGTGCAGCAATGTCTTGTGGATTATTTTGTAGATTTCTAAAAATGGAAATAAGTACACATCCACTACAGAGAAAACCCTTGTGCATGTTTTAGAGGCATACATCTTTTCTTTTAAAGGAACATATGTAAGGCAATGCAACATGTTGAATTCATACTCTAAACAATAGGAGGCAACATATCACAAGAAACTTGTGGAAACTCTGACTGTTAAGCAGCTACAATTAGACAAGAATGGGTCAACATTCCTCTCCCAAAACTCCAGCAATAAAAGAAGAGGGGGTGCTACGCAATGGTAGACATGGCCCTGTCCCAACTTTTTTGAGATGTGTTGCTGCCATCAAGTTCTAAACGAGTTAATAATTTGCATGAAAGGTCTTACTTTCCACTTCTGATACGTATTTTATTTTCTATTGTGAATAAAATATGGGTCTATGAGATTTGCAAATCATTGCATTCTGTTTTTATTTACATTTATTTACATTTATTTACAATTATTTACATTTATTTACATTTTACCCAGCGTCCCAACTTTTTTGGAATTGGGATTGGATATTATCTCTTATGCTTGCTGCTAAATGTGGTTAAGTGGTGATAATGGTCCGTGAATGATCTAAACAGGAGCAGCACCTTCAACATGATTGACAAGATATTAGAATACACTGTTGTAGCAATGCTACTTTTTCATTCTCTCATGTTGGGCTGATGGCAGACTTTGTGCTATAGTGACTCACTATCACCTATTAAGTACAATGTAGTATTATGAGACAGGATGCATTGCTAACTTTGGATATATCTCTGCAACATGATACATGGATGTCTTTGATGTACCATCAAAATGATTATTTCTTTACATTGTATTGATAGTTTTAGTTCATTTTGGAATGTCTTCATTTCAAAATATTACACATTGCTCCTTTAAACTTTGACATAAGAGCAAATAAATAGGAATTGTGCACCAAACTTTTTTCCATGTAAAGGATGTGTTAACTTATTTTCACTTCATATAATGTGACCAAGTGTGTTCAAACATTCGCATATGACTGTATATAAACAAACTGTTTTGACATAACTGGAAAAAAAGTTCAGTTAACTTCTGTAAATTAAATTACAGGAATATTCTGTATTTAAGCTTGGAGCAATGCTCTGTAATTGTGAAAGGCAGCATCACTGCCACTGAATAATTAGTGCAATTTTACAGGTATTTGTTTTTGCAGTGTAGACTACATGTCAGCTTCGGTGGAAAATTATCACTGAAGATTCTTTTTAGTCTAGGCTTGGTATCTAATCTTATCTGGATCTGGGAAGCCAGCCTATAGTGTATAGTGTCAGAACTGCTACAGAAGTCTTCTCAAGCTCCTAAGATTTACATGATGAATTTTGTGTGGACAAATGAAGTTGAGTTCAACACAACATCGAAAGAATGCAGAGCTGAAGAGCATCACAATGTATCATCAACCCGTATAGATCCACCACTCTACAATCTGGTTGATATGAACAACAAAAAGGAGGAATACAGATATGGCTCATCCTTGTAATGTATAATGGAGAAAAAAGTCATCTTTTTTATTAATGTTACCATCAATACCTTTCAAACGCACGGTAAATACTGTTCACTGACTTGGCAGCTGTGTCTCAGTCTGGCAGTGCCATCGATCTGCCACTGCGGAATTATAACTGGAGGGGGTTGGGAGCGAGACAGAGAGAGAGAGAGAGACAGAGAGAGAGAGAAGCCTTGGTCCGTATGCAGGACCATGAGCGAGCAGGAGAATAATCACGGCCTAATCAGATTCCTGCGTTTGATAATGGACGGCGGGAAAAACGAAGTGGAATTCCAGGCAAATTTGTGCAAATGAAAAAAGATTCCCTCTGACATGACGCGCCGGTGAGAGGCAGGATCTAATGAGGTGTAATTTGTCTAAGAGCCTCTCTGCCCCTCCCTTGCAGCCACGTTAAGGCTTGGAGATCATTGAAGAAGATGCCCATCACTCACTCTCATTCTGCTTCAGATGAAATGGAGGTGCATACAGATGTGTAATGTACCGCACTGATCCGGCTTTGTTTGGGTGGGTGCTAAATACGGATTCTGTAGCTTGCATGGAGGTTTCTAATGAACAGTGTTGGTGCATACAGATGTGTATACTCTGCAACAGCGACATGCCACGGTATGATATTGGTATCCATAGGAATTCTGTAACTTAACCCAATTTAACCATTTGTTTATGCATGACTGGAAAATAAATACATTTGACATAATTTGAGCCACTTTCTGATGCAATTTAAGGTGCAGTGGCACTGATTTCCCAAAACACCTCCATGATTCAATTGTCATGATGTAAACAAAGTCATTTACAGTAGTTTGATGTACAATGGTTGATTTTGGAGGAACCTATTAACTGTGATGTTCAAATAAACATAGCCCTTGTAGGTCCAGGAACCCTCTAATAAACGCTTTGAATCCTAAAGGTCTCAAAAATGAAAATTCTAAGGGTTCCCTATAAATGACGTTATAATGGCGTTAGGGACAAATAGATGATCAAACACATATTCAGGGAAAGGTCTGAATGGTCTGAATTGTTTAGCTGCTTCACCCACGAGGCAGTGAGCTTCTGTCTTTGGTATTCCTAATTAACTAGAGATACAGGACTGGTCTGCCTCAGGGTGGTGCTGTAGTAAACTGCTTCAGTTGGTACTTCATAACTCGTAACTGTAACTATTCCCAGGATATATCTTGAATATTGACAATGATTCATAATATGTTTGCATATCTGAAAACTTTTCCATAACCATTTTCCCCAGAAGATTGGTGAAAAGAGTGGATTGTTACTCATTTGGAGACAAAAGAGGAGACTAGAGCATTTCCAGAAGAAGAACTGTTAAAACATAAACCATGTTGCCATTGAAGTTAGCATCAGTGCCACCTTGGTGAGTGAGGTAGCACCCAGGTAACACTGGATTAGCCAGCCCCCCAAATACCAGGGGGGATTTTGCGCAATGGGGAGATATCACAATATCTAGCCATTTCATTTACTACTCAAATGATGTATGTTAACATACATGAGCTTATATAAGTAATGTTGCGGTAAAAAAGGTTTTCTTTGGGGAACGTTGTCATGAAGCAACACCTGCAAGTACCACTCAACCATAAATAGATATTAAAAGTACATTTTAGGTCGAAACATTATCTCAAAACTAGGTTTAACACATTCATAACCATGTCATGAAATAGGCAGCTTTTAAAGGCATTAAAAGACCAATTAATGGAAAATGAAGTTTTTGAGATGTAGAAAAGATTTTGATGTGGGATCAACACAGTCCCATATAGTCCATATATAGAAATTAATGTATTGTTCTTGTGATGTCTCCAAATCCAAAATAAACTCATATTTGTTTTCCTATTCAGTTCACTGATGTTTAGCCCCTGATGCTGAACTTATAAGAAGTGTTTCAGCCTGGACATCTTTTTGAATGAAGCGCAACACACGGCAGCCAATCAGAAAATAACTCATTTATAGACACTAAAATGGCACTTAAAGGCATCATTTAAAAGCTTTTTGGCAATAGGTGTTTGAGTTTGTAAAATCATGGCTATATTACTAAAATAAATGCAAATAAACACGAATACAGTCAAAACAACAAGAACTTCTTATTTTTAATATAAATGGTACCTGTTATCTTGTCAGCTAGTTTGAGGACAAAGTTTGGCTCCAGATGTCTCCTTGATGCCTTGATGTTTGACCACCAGCACATATTTATCTGCCAAACCAGATACTGGATGAAGCATACAGAAAACAGTGGGCAGCTATGAGGAGAGGTTTGGGAATGTTTAAACAAGCACTATGACATACATAAAATCATACTTAATGTGGGTTTTTTTATTGAAACATTAATGCAAATGCTTACTGCCCAGACGAATAGCTTTTTAAATCTAATTTTTCTTTGGCACAAAACTGTATATTAGTCCTAAAAGCAGAGCAACAAAAGTAGTCAGTTAAATTCTAAAGGCTAAATTGAGGTTGGAAAATGGCCATGTAAAATTACTTATGACTGTTTTGCTGCAAAAACACTACAAATATAATAAATGGATCTCAGGTAAGAATAGAAAAACAATAAAAGAAATTTCAGGGTATGGGGCTCTTGAACCACTTCGGATGTCTGGTTCCTATCCACTGTGAACAATTCTGACTATGTACACTTCACATAAAATCAGGTTACATGACTTTCTTTATATCAATGCAATTATAGAGGGGTTTAGAAAGAGCGTTGGGGGTCCCCTTTACATTGTCACCATGAATAAAGAATGCTAGTGTTTGTTCAGGCAGACTATGCAGTGGATGGAGGAGACTGCTGAAGAATGGACTGTGTTGCTGGTGAAAATGATGATGCAGTGTGCGTGTGTATGCTCTCCCTCTTAACTGCGTATATATTTCTGCCCCATAAACAGCCTCCCCCCACCCCAGCCAGGCGACTCTTCCTCGTCCCGCGGGGAGAATTAGCCTCCTGCAGCCGGAGCTTCCCATCGCCAAGCTCTGACAACTTCCATACATTACTGGAGATTTTCATATTTCAAATTTCATCTGCATTCATCTGGCGCAGCCGGGCTGTGCTGGGCAGGGCTGTGCTGGGGGAGTGTGTGTGTGTGTGCGTGTATGAGGGGGGCGACAGGGCGTCGGGGAGGAGAGCCGAACCTTCGGCAAGCTGGCGGTGGGGCCCCAGAGATGGACCTAATTGAATTGTGAGGCCCCCTTGATTAGATTAGACTTGCGGCAGCTTGCTGCCAATCTGAAGTATGGGTGCCTTCTATCCTACTTAACCCCTCTGGCCCGCCCCACTACACATACACCCACAACCGGCCAACGCACACGCGTGCGCACACACTCTTGCGCGGCATGCCGAGCTGCCGGCCAGGCCCTCGTACCTTTTTTTTTCTTTCTTTCTTTCTTTCCAGCATCAGAGTTGGGCGCTTTTGTGATTTTTCTTTCTCTTTGTCTCTGCTTGTAAAAGCACCGATCTTTCACTGGCAGGTCCTGCTACTCCAAGTCTTCCTGCAACCCCCCTCCACACCAGAGCCCACCACTGCTGCCCAGGGCCAAATCTAATTACCCCTTAGTTTGTTTGTTTTTGGGTCTGTGTGTGTGTGTATGTGTGTGTGTGTGTGTGTGTGTGTGTGTGTAAGTGCTTTTTCTTTCCTGGCGAATAATGTTTTCCCCCTTTTTTATATAAATGTATTTTGTACTCGGTCATGAGTAATTGAAAGGCTGTAGGGGCTCTTACTGTAAAGAACCATGGATATTAGAACGAGCACACTTTTAAAGCATTTGTACAAGGCCATTAGAAAGTTTTGCACAGAACCCTTGGCGGCACGGCTTAAGTAAAGCGCAAATAATGAATTCAGAAATTATAATAACTGATTTCATGCACAAGCAACCAGAGCCTTAAGTATTTATTTGTAACCTTTGATAAAAAACTACATTAAAAAAACACACCTAAAAGTTCTGAGCGGAATCTTGAAAAAATACAACAAACAAATACAATACAAAGCAAAAGCTAGAGACCACCCTTCATACTGTATATTTAACTTCTAGTCAAAACAGCCAAAAGAAGAAATTCATTCTTCAGGAGATACTTCTGAAGAGATTAGATATAAAACAATTCACTTGCCTAAGGCAGGAAAAGGTTTCCTAAACTGACATACAGAAAATGATGCTGCTAACAGCCTGCCTTGCAAGACTTGGTAGACCACCAAAACTATGACCATCGCTTAAACTGTACTTAAAGCTTCCATCTTTGAGAGAGAAGAGAAAGTCAAGCTTATCTATGGCTTCAATTCTGAAAACATATACAGGTGTTTCTGCCCATCCTTTCACTGTGATAAGACCATTCAACACAATAGGTCTGAAAAGATGTGTTACTGAGAAAAAGAACTAGACAAAAGGATACTGTAAAATGAAACTGCTGGTGTTCTCAGAAACAACGACTGACCACCCCAGAGTCCAGACCTCTTAAAATAGTCTTACTGTTTGTGTTTGGGATTACTTGGACCATGAGAGGCAGAAAATGCAACCAACTTCTAATATGGAACTTTGGAGGTGTGGAAAAATATCCCTGCAGATTTTTTTGGAAAACAAAGGAAATAAAAGGCTAAAGGTGAATAGACTGCCACTGATCAATTAATAAATTAGTCCCATTAGCATTGGGGCTGGAAAGTAAACAAAAGGTTGGTCTCCGCAGTACTGCCTCTGTGAACTGTATTTGGACCAGTGAACAGCTGGAGAGTGCATTCTTTATAAGAGATCTTAAGAATAGCAATTGAGTAACACACCCGCAAATCGGGTTAACTGGGGAGAACTATAAGATGCTTAAAAGGACATTTGAAACATAAGATAATGCTAAATTCTTAGTAAAGGGTTCTATATAGCTCTCATACTTGAATAAAAGCAAAAGTCATTTTGGTGCCATATTTTAAAAGGTTCTTTAAATGCTCATATACATCATGAGAACAACTATTTAAAAATACTAGGCACCATTTGGGCCTTCTAATTGTGTTCATGGTTCTATATATAACCATATAACCACTACCTTTATTAAAGAGCCCCTATTTTGAGCAGGTATTGTAGATGTTTGCACTAGTCCAAACAGAGGTATATAAATGTTCTTTGGTGTAAATGTATATGGAAATCTTTTACATTATGTTCTTTAGACTATAAAAACATTCTTTATACATCAGAAAATGTCCTGGAAGGAACCACCCATTGAAAATGATCCTTTATTTTTGAATGTGTGATTCAGATAATCTCGCCATTGACGTGTTTATTCTTCTACTGCATAATGTTAGCATGAAGTAAGACGGTTCAGGGCCTCCCAGTCTTCATCCCTGACCCAGCTCTGTCATCTCCTCCATGCCACATCCACGCTCAGAGTCGATGAATAAGCCAGATGAATATGTACTGTTGTACGGCGAGGAGGCATCATGCCGTGATGCAATTATCATCTATTGCTCCCAGTAATTCTATCAGGTCTCTGTTTAACAATAATCTCATGTCGAATGTCTGGGACCGGGGTCCTTTCTGTCTCTATTGTTCCCTACTTCAGAAAAAAAACTACCCAAACACACACGCACACAATCCAATTGGAGGCTGCGCTATTGGATTTTTGCCCTGTAGAATAAACTGGAATCATATTTTTGGCTGGGAATTATCAATACGTCTTGCGCAGGGAAGTGAAGAAGACACCGATGAAGGGAAGAGCCCGGAGAGGAGGAGAAAAGAGGATGATAAAGGGAGAGAGAGGATGGATGAGAGACATGGGAACGGTCTGGAGCTCAGATAACAGCGCCCGGATAGATGCAGCCCCGGAAGAAGACAGAAGCAATTAAAGAAGGAGAAAAAAAATGAAACAAACAAAAAAAACAACTCTGAAACATCCCAAGGACTGAAAGTACTTTAAGTACAAATGAAAGTGAACCTCATGTAGAGGTTATTAAAGAGATGCAAATAGTGAATATAGAGGAAGGCACACTGTATATTCAACTGATTTTGCAGCGTTGCAGTATTTAGCTGTCCACCTATTTCAATCTTATAAGAGAAAACCTGAACGTAGCATCAAATATGAAGCAAAACACATTATTAAAATGAACCATAGAAGTGTGTAGGTTTCAAAACTTTCTTTATGTAAAGTCATAGTAATACTGGGTTCTTGTAACTGTACTGATGATATACAGAACACGTAAGTGTTATAATACCTGTGTTGCAGTCAAGCTTTCACCAATTTGTTGGAGGGTATCAGGTCTTATAGTTAGAATTACAGTAAAAGAACACTATGAATGAACAATTCACCTTAGAAGTAAAATCATTTTAAACTTCATTGTCCAATATTGTGCATTGTCGCATTCCCCAAAAACAATGTATTGTTCCAGTATTATGGAAACACCATGGTGATTTTTCAAATAAATGTTCTTGCATTTGGGAATTCATTATAAAGTTACAGCAATGTTTTTTTTATTTTTTTTTTACAGTTGAAGGGCATGCACATACAACCTCATCAAACAGGATTGTTATATATGATGGCATTTGATTGAACATCTATTCACTGTCTGTGCAGGTATATTGTAACAAAAGGTACTTTTGTTGTAGCATTTAAATGCATACAATTATTCCAATACATATAGCGATAGTAATGCTGTTATATTTGCATTTCTACTAGGGTTAATCATTAGTACATTCATTTCAATATTCATTTCAATTCTAGAAATATAAATCCTACAATTATTACTATACTTAGCAGAAACACAGGGGTATTTGCAGCAATGCTGGGCGTATACTGAATGCAAGACACTATAGATTACTTAACATCCTGTGGTGTTTGCCTTAATACAGATAGTAAGATATGCAGTTTGCAGCTATTTGAATATCTGTAATACTTGTATTTCTTATGTAGTTATAATGAGGATATACATTATACATTTTTTTTTCAGACATTTTCAGTGATACTGAGGAAATAGAGTAATTGCACTAATACTGAGGATATGTAGAACATAGTTATTATTATACTGGCTGTAATACTTTGGCAATATACTTTGGCAATATTTTGGTTATAATTTTGTTGTATCAGGAATTTGCACAAAGTACTGTAGTGTTTGCAGTATAGTATTGCAATATTGTAGATATATAATATCTGTAAAACTGGGGATATGCTATTTGAATATTTGTAATACTTGTATTACTGTATGTAGCAATAATGAGGATATACATTATACATTTCTTCAAACATCTTTATTGATACTGAGGATATAGAGTAATTCCACTAATGATGAGGATATGTAGAACAATATTATTATTAAACTAATTTAGCACAGTAATTTAGTATAGTAATTTGGTGTAGTAATTTGTATAATGCTTTTAGGAATATTGGGGTCTGTGCAGTATTACTGGGCATATATGCCTACAGTGTAATTGCTGCATTACTAGTAGTGGGAATACTTGCACTGTTGTAGTCGTCTTTGGAACACCTTGCAGTAAAAAGGGGGATATACAATACATAGCTCTTTAAATACCTGAAACAATACTGAAGATAAACTGTAATATTTTAATATGGGTAATAATACTGGGTATGTGCAGTAATACTATGTATGCCTACAATACTCAATAGTTAGAGGACTGACAGTTGAAACAGTTGCACAAGAGCAATTATAATTTGCCACTATATTTGTAGTAAAATTGAGGATATACAGTAGACATTTTTTTGAATACTTGTAGTAATACTGGGACTATAGACTGTTGTACTCCTATGTATAATAATGCAATATTGGCGTATACAGAACACAAGTATTATAATGCCTGTAGTAATACTGGGGTATGTGCACTTATACAAAGGACTTGGACTAGTGCTTTTGTGTTCTCCATTACACCAACTCGAGGGGATGATGATCACCTGTTCCGTTCTGAGGTTTGCTTCTTCTAGCCTTCCAGACGTAGCTCTCTCAGTCCCACAGCCATCCATCCACCCTCCCAGGCTCCTCTCTCACTTTTCATAATTATTGAATTACGCTCCGCGCCTCCCATTAAAAGGGGGACATTTTCTTCTTAACCACCTGCTCTTCCACCCCCCTCCACCCAGCATTTTACACCATCAATCTTTCAGCGTTAGTGTAGCCCTAAAAGCTTTCTGAGTCCCCTATAATGGGGAGGCAATGTGGGGTCAGGCTGGGAAGGGGGACGGGGGGTGCTGGTCATTCTGTGCTTGTGTGAGTTGTGATGCCTCAGCGATGTGTTGGGGGCACATTGGTCATTCTATCAGTGAGTATGTGTGTGTGAGGGATTGCTGGTAATAACAGGTCACTAGCTGTGACCCCACAAAAGAGAAAGGGAGGGGGCAGTCAGAGCACACAAACGTGCCCTGTGGGTTGGTCAGCGGTCGCCCCTCACGACTTGTGTACCTTGGGGCACAGTGGGGTAAGACATTGACCCCTGGTCAGTTAAGCTAAACAAGGCCAGACTTAATGCAATGATCCTGCAGGGCAGTATGCTCAGAGCCAGTCTGCCTCAAACCCACAAATATACAGTACATTACTCAAAGCCTGAATAGCATTGACTCAAAACTGCCTGTCTTGTGATGCCTATTTGTCCATAACATCCTTCCATAAATCCATCCACTAGGAATTTTTTTAATTAACAAGCAGGGCTCACTTTATGAAGTTATTTTGAAGTTTTTGAAATATATATTTTCTGGATTTTTAAGCTTGAGTGGCAATCAAACTCAGAATTTCAGGTAAATCATGCCAAGTATAATGTCAAACTGTTTATGAAAAATTGACAGTCAGTGCTAAGTTATTACCACCACAGTTTTGTGGCAATGAGAGAATTTTAAGTTGGAAACTTGCATAATCCATGGCTGAATGCACTTTACTATACTGTGCTCTATATACATGTAAAGAAACCTAAGTCTCACAATTAGAACGTTACATACTTACTTGGCATTGGTAAATGATGTAGAGGCATTGCTAGAAACTATCGCTATACATATTAATTATTATGCAGGTTCACCTCCAAAATGCAAATAGTTCTATCTTTCTTTGTTTTGTCGTTTTTTTATGTATGACATACAATATTTTGAATGCACCTGGTTCCCTTTGCAATGGGTGTAAATTTCATGACGAATGGACCCAAAGGAATGTCTAATGTCCAAATTTGGCTCCATTGACTAACGTTAGGAATATAGTATGTTTTTCTTTCTCCCGTAAAGTTATAATTTTGGAGATACAAGGTTTGGTTCTGACACCTTGACAGGTACTGGTTTCCCCAATTCGCCTGGTGTCATTGCCATACAACCACTATATGTTGGCAAATTCATACATAGAAATTTACAGATTAAACATGTTTACCCAAGCTTCACATAAAACGTATGTTTGGCTGATGCCTGCAATGAATAATGGTCAGGTCTATGTTGGAATGCTTAATAATAACAAAAAAACCCAAAACATTAAAATAAAGAGGAATTCTGGAAATTCTGGACAGTAGAGACATGCCTGTTGTGCCAAGTGTGCTATGACTGTGTTGCTTCTCCTTGTTTCTGCCACTCTGCATTGCTGTTGATGTTTTTGTATGGTTTGTTTTTTAGCCTTTATATGTGGAGTACCCGCAAAGTTCATTTGTTTGTGTTTGTGTATGAGAGTGTGCAGAAGTGTGTATCAGCATTGACTGCAATTGTGTGTGTGTGAGTGTGTGTGCATGAAAGTGTGTATCAGTATCGACTGTAATTGTGAGTGTGTGTGTGTGTGTGTGTGTACTGTAATCACTGTGTCAGCACAGATGGAAGACCCCTGTGCGGAGAGCTGGTGCTGATCGCTCAGTTCCCAGCATGCTGCTCATTACCTAATGCTCATAAAGCCACTCATATTATTCATCTGTGACAGCAAGGCTGCTCCACATAACCTAAACAAATCATTCACACACACACACGCACAAACAAAGCTATGCATGCATATTCAATGTATGCACAAACAATACACAAATTGAAAAGAGTTGAAAAACAAATAAGTGTGTGTTTTGACAGTTAAAACACTTTATAATAGTAAAATAATTACACATAAACATGAGCACAGCAAAAGTAACAAAACCTTTTGTTTCTGTGTCATTAATATCTTGGTTAGCAAAGCTCTGTTAGAAGAACACAGGTTCAGTTCCTGCTTTCTTGCTGCACTCCAGTCATTACATTCATTCCTTCATTACCTTCATTTCTTCATTTCAGCAGCACCACCAATTTATTTTAATAAAGGATTGATCAGCTGAAGCAGGTATTAGATGGTAACTGTAAATACTTCCTTGAGGAGAGTTTGGAAATGGTTAAGCTAACACACACATCATATCACAGCATATTGTTTATTTGTACTTACTGAGCAAATAATAATATTTATTGCCCACATAAACAGATCTTCATGTCATTTTATCAGATGGCCTAAAAGCTTTACACAGTATTGTATGTGTATAACACTAGCACACATAATCAGACAGACATATACACATGCACACACATGCAAAGACGTACATACACACACACACACACACACACACACACACACACACACACTTGTTTTAATTCAGTTGTCTTAATGTCAAGAATGTCATGTAATAGTAGCTTTGTGCATGTATGTATCTGTAATAATCTTTAATATATGTAGTAAGTAATAATCAAAGACAGTCATGTGTCTCCAAATTGGCAAAATGGTGAAGGTAAAAATGATCTTTATTTTCAGTGTTAGTTACATAAAAAAGCTTTATTCACAGTAATTTTGCAACATTTAAATTGGTCCAATTATCATTAATTTTTCAAATAATGTACAGGACAAATGCAGAGATGCACAAATCATAAAAAAAACTGAGTTGTAAGATATGGAGATATGGATCTGCCACATACACTGTATAGTCACATATATAAGAAAATGCCTATAATAATAACTGCTACTAAATAAGAACTGAATAATACTATGTAATAGCATACTGCTAATATAAACCTATAATTTGTAATAATATGTTTCATATATAATGTATACAAGTAATGCAATGCAATAATAATAAAAATACAGTAACATACCCATTTGTCTTATACAGAGACACGCATTTATATTGTCACTGTCAGAGTAAAACTTATACATATCTCTGAAATAGAAACTTTACAGGAGAAGGCAAAAACATGCTGCACTGACAGCAGATTTACTGTGAAATTTACAACCAATGTAAAGAGCAACTGACATGTTTACATCATGTACAAAACTGAAAACAAAAAAATGAGATATAAGATTTTATTATATATAAATGTTTATACACACACACACACATATATATATATATATATATATACTCGTCATACAGATGTATGTACACTTGTACATGCACACACATATGCAAAGACACACACAGTCTTTATGCAATGTCAGAATGTATTACATGTGTTTACATGTAAGTACCAATGTGTAATGATACATCTTAACGCTAAATGTAACTCTATGCATTTCATGTTTGTCCTTAAAATGCACAAAAACAAACCAACAAACATACAACGCGCGCGCACACACACACACACACGCATTTTAAAAACAGGAAAAGACAACAATACAACCATGCAACACACACACACACGGCACCGCGCATATGAGAGACGAACAACCTTAATAACACCTTAAACTTTTCTCCCTTCCTCTCCTCCCTCCCCTGCCTGCCTTCACTTCCCCCTTTAACGTGCAGTAATGTGATTAGCGCGCGGCTAATGGCCTCTCCTTCTGGCGCTCGGAGACATTCTGCCCAGACCTTGGAAGGCACACCAGGCCCACTGCAAAGAGGCTACATCTGCAGCAGAGAGAGAGAGAGAGAGAGAGAGAGAGAGATTCCCCCCTCCTCCTCCTCGGCAAATCTATAGGGAGAGAAGGCAGAGACAGGTGCATTTCTGCACAAATCGAGTTAGCCAAGACATGCCACATCCAATTGGGCTAAATTGATGTGAGAGTTTGTGATGTCTGCCGTGGGTACTACAGCAAAGGTCAGTGTGCCGAGACAATGACATCAATCTGCCCTGCACGTGGCCAAAAGAAATACCCCTCCTACTTTTAGAACAGCCCAGGAGCACGCGCTCGAGAGAGGAGCATCAGGAGAGGAGCAGAGAGAGGAAAGACAGGAGAACTTTTGAGGCTATTGTTATGAGAGAGATGGCCATATATGGTACTGATGGTCTGATTTCCTACGTGCTACCTGCTGAAATGAACGTAGACTGGTCGGTGCTGTAGCGCTGCGGTCTCCAGCAGGCCTCCTCTAAAGTTTCCTTCTCGCCCCAGAGAACAGCCGTGCTGCCGCTTCTCTCTCACTTCAGGCCCCGATCTGGAAACAGATATGAGAGGGTATCGCTTCCAAGCCCACCTATATTCAGCAGGCCATTTTTTTCCTTCTTTATCGAATTAGCGTTATTGCTGCTCTCGGCTTCGCTCCGATTCTGCAACCCAATACCATCCAGAGAGCAGAGCATCATCTGAGCGCTCTCTCTGACCTTTAACACGATCTGAGCACTGCTGTGCTTTTAAACCCAAGCCCTGAAACAGAGGCCTTAGATACCTTTCGTGAGAGAGATCTATAGTATATACAGGGGGATCTATCAGTAATGCACTGATTTGAACAAACAGCATCCTGAATAGATGTCAAATGTTACTGTATGTAATCATATAAGTAAACAATTTGATTGTGTACATGATTCATTAACACTTTACCATAGATTACTATAAGGCTACATAAGCCTGTCATGACAGCTGACTTAACCCTACATAAATACTTATAACTGCATATTCCAATAGGAGTCAACTGTTATAAATGCTACTTTAGATAACTCAAAATTGGTGAATGTATCCTTTATAGGGAACAATTGGAATAAGCATGTATAAATATTTATATTGGGTTATGTCAGCTGCCTTGACTAGCTTGTGTAGGTGTCATGTAGTCTTATGAACAGTACCCTACAGTAAAGTTTTGCCTGTATTAATTATTCTTAACCCTATGCTGAAAAGACAGTAGCAATTTTT
>CM067485.1:23325635-23520851 GCA_034552555.1 Semaprochilodus insignis
TGGTGGTGGGGAGGTTGGGGGGGTGGCTGGCGCGTAATGGCGGGGTATTAAATTCTAATTAGAGATGCAGGGGATCAATGATAGGGAGGGTTGGACAGCCCCGATCCCCCAGTGCCAGCCCAATAGACTGATGAGTTATTGTCATGTAAAAAAGCGCTAGCAATAAGACCCAAACGCCGCGCTATTGTCCAAGCGGAAAGAGCCAAGTTTATTATGAGGACTATATGCTCTAGAGACCTGGGGCTAGGCGGCTCCTTGGGAGGCTTTTCATAAAACAAGGCTCAGCTCCTATAAAGGAGGGCAGTTTTGGAGCAGGCGCCGAGCAGTGCACATCGACCAGCGGCGAGAGCCTCCTCCAAAACCAGTCAAAACGCAACTCCCCATCTCCGCTCTCTTTCTCTCTCTTTCTCTCTCCTTCTCTCTCTTTCCTTCTTTCTCTCTTTCACTTTTTTTTTGCATTTTCTTTTTTTTTTCCTATCTCTCTCTTCTTTCTTTTCCATGCGCTCCTCGCCAGTTTAATCCAATTTGAATCTGACGCTGGTGGCGTGCGCGCGCGCGTGTGTATATGTGTGTATTGCTTTTTGGCTTTGGGAGCGCCGGCTTTCCTTCCACAACTGAGCCTTTTCAATGTATAAAATGGAGTATTCTTACCTCAATTCCTCTGCCTACGAGTCCTGTATGGCCGGGATGGACACGTCGAGCCTGGCCTCAGCCTACGCGGACTTCAGCTCGTGCAGCCAGGCAAGCGGCTTCCAGTACAACCCCATCAGGACCACGTTCGGGGCCACCTCCGGCTGCCCGTCGCTCACCCCGGGCTCCTGCAGCCTAGGCACCCTGCGGGACCACCAGAGCAGCCCGTACGCCGCAGGTAAGCCCCCTCCCCGCGCCCCCTCTTTCGCGCGCGTACACATAGGCACGCCGTTAATGCCGCGTACACCCTTCAGCCTGAGAGAGGCGAGCAGCACACCGGCCCGGTATATAGAGCGCCCTGATTGCATTTGAAAATGGAAATGTGTTTAGTATTTACCAAACGAAATTTGCTTACACAAATGAAAGAATTTATCACGTTAGAAGCGATCGCAGGCAAGCCGTAATTCGGTTACGGGGTTACACTATCCCAGTCACACCCTAACCGCCAACAAAATTATCTTAAGCTGCCAAAATGATAGGCATAATTTATTTACTCCGCGATGAGACATAAACCTTCCAAAATAATGAAATAACGAAGGAGGCTTAAGCTCATTATTGACACCGGGATTGAAGTTACAGTAGCAGCGAGCATTTATGACAAGTTTCCAATCCCGCTCTCCAATAACATTCAATTAGCTCGGTTTGGCGGATAACCGGATTAGGACCGAGTCCTCAGGATTTTCATAACATTATCTTTTATCGTGATTTGATCATTTGATCTTATCACTCTTTCCTCCGTGCAAACTTTATTCCCACTTTCGTCATTTCCAACAGCGGCTTGACCGGCACTCTTGATTCCGGACAAAGTTTCAGGCACATTTTACACCTCTTTCTTTTTTTCACACATTTTCTCTCTGCCTCTACCTGCAGTTCCCTACAAGCTGTTCACCGATCACGGAGGCCTAAACGAGAAGAGAAAGCAAAGGCGCATCCGGACCACCTTCACCAGCGCGCAGCTCAAGGAGCTCGAGAGGGTCTTCGCCGAGACCCACTACCCGGACATTTACACGCGGGAGGAGCTGGCGCTCAAGATCGACCTGACGGAGGCCAGAGTGCAGGTGCACAGTCTTAAAGTTCCCGGATTGGTTTTGAGATTTTTCCCATTTCGAAATGCGGGTGTCAGTAACCTTGGTCTTTCCTGCAGGTGTGGTTCCAAAACAGGCGGGCCAAATTCCGCAAGCAGGAGCGCGCGGCAGCCGCTGCAGCCGCCGCGGCCAAGAACGGGTCGGGAAAGAAGTCGGACTCTCGGGAGGAGGACAGCAAAGAGGCCAAAGCCACTGACCCGGACAGCACGGGCGGTCCTGGCCCCAACCCGAACCCCACGTCCAACTGCGGAGGGCCGAGCCCCACTGGGGGTCAGGTCAACGCCACCGGAAACGGCGCTGTGGAGCAGGCCAAGACCTCGGTGGGCGGCATGGGGGCCAGCGCGCCGAGCCAAGGCTGGGCCTCAGCCCCGGGCACCATCACCTCCATCCCGGACTCTCTGGGGGGACCGTTCGCCAGCGTACTGTCCTCTTTGCAAAGACAGAACGGAGCCAAAGCCACTTTAGTAAAGACCAGCATGTTCTGAAAGGGTGGTCCGACCAGAGATGACGACGACGGCGGCGGTGAAGAGAGAAAGAGATTCAAGAAAAACAAAATAAAAAAGGAGGAATGCCAAAAGAGCGAGGGACTTCTCTGCTATAAGTAACTGAGGAGACCACGACTGGTCGCCCCCTCCTGCCCCCCAACCCCCAAAACCTGACTTCTTTCGATGCCATTCGTTTACACAACAAGCTGGATGATTATACCACACACCTAGCCCAAGCTATATCATCTTTTCCCGCCCTTTTTTCTTTCTTTCTTCATTTCTTTTCGGTTCTAGTTGAGTAGAGCTGTGGTTGTTGATGCCATTTCTCATAGATGTAAGTAAACTGATAAGACTGCCTGGTGCGTCTCTGCAGCTGCAAAGAGCATTTCACCACGGACTCCAGATAACGTCATCACGGCACCATAGCTGTTTGTTTACACTGACTTTTAAGCGTTCCTGTACCGTAAGTTTCATGTCTGTACCACAGATTACTGCCTCTGTTCTATATTTCTACTTATAAAGCTACCAAGCCTTAGAGCCCGGGGCTCTGAAAACATTCATCTAAATATCTATCAATCTACGGCAAAAGTATACCTTAAAAATGGCACAAGTACATATTTCACTGTTGACAGGAATAACGTAAACGTTTTGTGTGTCTTTCTACGGCTGTGTTTTTGTGGCTCAAATTGTATAGTGTTAATACGTAATATCGTCCTAGATAAACATAGACCATACCGCCCCTTGTAGTTCAGTCTTTCTAATGTTTTACCGAGTTACCACTGGCGAATTACTTTGAGAATAAGGGAATGGATGCAAAGCGTTGTGTTGGTTTCTTTTTTCCCCCGCCCCCCAGTTTGTTCCTTTTCTTGTTTTTTTTTTTTTTTGTTCCCCTTTGTTTGTTTTTATTTTTGCATGTCGTCATTTCCGTCCAATTTTATAATGAGTTTGCCTATTTTGTGAGCATAATGTAACACGTTTTGTCCAGGATTTGAGAATTATTTATATGTAGGTAATGGATGCTTATATTTAAGAAAGAAATATTTCTACATGTGCACATAGTTTTTCAGGTGTACCATTGACATGGTTGTTGATGATAAAAACCAATAATGACGAAAACGACACTGTCCTGATTTCTCTTCAGAGTGACGAAACGTGTAAACACTGGAAAAAAAGTGTTTCGTTGGTCCATCCGAAAAAAATAATAACTAATTGTTACAGGCAAATGAATTAGGTTTATTCAACCTAAAAAGGGACTTTGAACGAACGATTCTTTCAATCAAGTACTTTGAGTTGAGTAAAACTTGATCAATTGCTTGTAACATTGAACTCGTTTTTTATGTTGCACTTTTACAGTGTTGGACCTTTACAGTGTAGGATTCCTCCAAGGTTCACCAAGTATGTTATTTGTAGGGAGTTACATTGGATGATACTGAAGAAGTGTGCTTCGGCGGTTCTAATGCTTCAGGGTTACATGAGCACCTATTGGCAGAACGCGACCCTCAGTTTCAGCACCACGGACAGCGACAGGCACCGCGCCTTATGAGGAGCCATTGATAGGCGTTAATGGTAAACAGCTATTCTATTCTGTTTCAACTTTCCGAAGCTCATCAAAACCTCTTCAAGAAACAGATACAGAATCATACATTATTCTCAACATTTCGTTTAGTACATTTGGGCCTCATTCACCAATATCCTCCTAAGTTTGTTTCTACGGTCTGAGGTAAAAGTCTACGTCAGATTGGTGACGCATTCGTGATCCCTAGAACTGTTTGCACTCGTGTATATTCTGCTGTTACCTTAGAACAAATCCCAAATAAGAAAACACTGGTGAAAGTCTGGATCCTCTTGAAAACCGGCTATAAAAGATTGGTGTATGAGGACCATCGAGTACAGTAGTTATATAATAGTAGTAGTTAGTAAAGCAGTTATATAGCCAGTCTGCACTGCAGACCAAGCCTTAGTATGTAATGAACGTGGGACGGGCTTTTAGGGGGTTAACACAAATATAAGGCACCAGCAGATTTCCTTCACCCACAAACTGTCGTCATCCTTTGCGATTGCATGGGATGTTGACGTAACAAAGTGCGTTAATAACTGATGGTATATATGTGGCCTATTCAATTAAGCACATACGACGGATGTAAACATTACCAGGTGTAACGCCAAGCCAGACATAGAGAGGTACGTCTAAGGCTGGACGTACGGAAGTGAACTGCGCAGAGCCATTCGTTTACACAACAAAGTGGATGATTATACTATACACCTAACCCAATCTCATCGTTTCCCGCCATTTTCTTTCATTTCGGTTCTACTTGAGTAGGTCTAGAGCTGTGGTCAGAGCATATCACCTCGGTGACGCAATGATCTGAAACTGCAATGCACGGTTTCAATGCTCGAGCTTCAGTAATCGTTGAAACGTCTACGTGCAGCCTCCTCCCGTACCAAAGACCAAACAGTCACTTCTTCCACCTCAGCTCCTCTCAGGATTTGCGCTGCAGCTTCTTCACTCTGAGCCACTTTATTACAGTGCAACAGCATAGCTAAAATAAAAGGACTGCTTACATAAAAGCGACAGCTATACCTGCGCTCACTTCATCTGCTCAAACTGACACGCCAAACAAAACGCGCTTGGAAAATACAGTATATGAACCGTGCCAAGCGCGCACACATGAACAACGCAAAGCGAACAGAAAGGCAGCAAATGTTGCGGCATTCATCCGAGTGACACATTTCTACCGTTTAAACTCTTATAACCGGTTGATTGTTCTTTAGATCAGGAAACGCGGCGGAAAATGAAGGTCTATCGATCAGGTGCAGCCACGATTACACGATTCCCGCCATTACAAAGCGCAGGACAGGAGATGCAGCAGCTGGGATGTACTGTCTGTCTCAGCGGCGTCGATCTGAATCCAACACGGACCTTAATACAGATTTTAGATAAAGCACCTCGAAACAATCATTTTACCAATACTGAGGGGTAGAGCATGGTCGTGATGATTCTCAGGTCTTTCCTCATATCCCAAATGTCATTAACGACATACAGCAGAGCTACTTATAAAGATGACAATAGGAGTGTTATCAGCTTTATGCAATTCAACAAGTCGACTATTCTGGAGTTTAGATTGAAATTATGTAGTAGAGGATTAAACTAGTATTAAACTATTAGGATTAAGTAGCTATTACTACCAGTTAAACAGTTCTACGTTTATATTATCATATATCAATAAATAAATAAATAAATAAATAAATAAATAAATAAGATGTCCATGCGCTTTGACACATTTTCTCAAGCAGCTTCATGATGATCCAACTGCTATACTTTATCAACACCTTGTTGCTTAACAAAGAAAATGATGCTAGTGGTGGGGAATATTCATAAATGCTTTGCAAATAAAGTCATAGTGACATCACTATCACTACTCCAATTTCATTTAGAAAAAATCAGATAATTTAAGCATAAGCTTTTAGATCATATGTTTATTAGTATCGTGGAAAAATAAATATGAATTCAACAAGGTTTGCCCAATCATAGCCTGGGACTGTACACCTTAAGTGTGGACTGACACAGGTTTTATGAAGGACTCAAGGAAGTTTTTTTAAGCAAGAGAAGGAAAAAGGGAAACACATTTAAGCAAAATAATAATTATAAATAAAAATAAATTTAAACCAAGATATGGGTGAATGAGACCCAGTGGTTCTAGATAAAGGTTACAGTGACTACTGGTCATTTTCATGTTTGAATGACTGGGGTGAAAGTAAACTTAAATATGTATTTTGTTTGTTTGCAAACTTTCATTTGAAGAATAAAATATACACATTTAATTCATTTACTTGCTGAGATTTTAAATAGAAAATGAAATCATGTCATGTCAACTTTTGCACATTCAAAAACAAATTTTATGTTTGGGCATTGGATGTATACTAATTTATTTAAAAAAAAAAATTAACAAAACCTGGAAAAGCTTAAATTGTTCAACATCATGACTGTGCCTCTGGAACCATTTAAAAATTGGTTCTATGTAGCACCAAGTATATACATAAAACATCAAACCTTCAGACACAAATTTACAAACACATGGAAACTTATTTTGTACCTTACAATTCTATAAATCCAAATGTTTACATTTCAAACATATCTCAGCAACACAAATGACTCAGTATTTATGACCAGCTTAATCAGCTCCAGTTCCACTAAACACTGCCAGGCATTTAAATAGTCTTACAGAAGAGCGTTTAAAAATGTATTAAAGTGTATGAAACCTCTGGCGGTCGCATATTTGCATTCCTTGTTTGCATTCTTCACTTCCTAACTGAACAATAATTACATCAGTTTGCATTATTTTCCATGTAATTGGTGTATTACAATTCTTAGTATGTATTAAAAGTCTCAAAGTCATTAAAACATAAACCTTCAAATTCACAGTACAGACAAGTCAAACTGTGCTTCATAGCAGAATCTGTGATATTTCTGGGTGGAGACATCTAAACAGCAAAACACTTCATTTTATAGGATGCCTGCTATTTACAGACCTTAATTGATCAGATGGAGACGTCAGCTGGGTTCGGTTCTTTCAATCTCAATAAAAGCACCAACCTTTTAACATACTTGGTGGAAGCTACATATTCGGGCATGAAGGAAAAAACCCTCTTGACTAGGAAATCCATAAATGTAGGTGTCAATGCAGCCAGTCTGAGCATGATTTGATTGTAGGAAGTGGAGGTGGGCAAGAAAGAATGAGGTGTTCAGTTGGTCCTAAACACGAAGTCTTCTCACAGAAATCAGCGGAAAGAGAGAACAGATAGAAAGATTCATTTCCTCTAGCCTGCGTACTGGACATCATGTTTTTCTTAGTGATTTGCCAGACTGGCTAAATATATCCCCACCACCATTAACTGCAGCAGTCACTGATTGAGCAGGCCGATGCTGCAGCTTCTTGTTCAGTAAACAAAGCTATGGAGATGAATTGATGATAGAGCCCATACTTTGATGTGTATCAGTCAAACAACCAGTAGAGAGGAATGACGTTGCTAGGAACAGTGTTCATTTTAAGATACAAAAATCTAACATAAATCGATTGACCAAGTGCAGTTGTGCACTTTGTCCATCACTGTTCAATATAAGCTGATAATAGAAAATGAATGAAACAAACATTTAATTGATTAAAACATTTGGATCACAACTCCAGGTCCTGCTCAACATGAATATAGCCATGAGTGAACTAGTTCCAGGAAACTGAAAGTGTCTGTATTTGAGCTAGGATGTTCGGCTTTCATCTGATGCTTTATCTGGTTATCACAATATATGGCATGTCTGGGATATATGGCAGAGAGTGAAAACAGTGCCAATCAATACTGCTCACCTTTACATGTACATGTTCTGGAACTTAGTGTAAGTGCATGAGTGAGAGAGACATATAGACATACAGTACAAATAGAGCAAGAAAGAACACAATACAAAACCAGTTGATAAAGACAAGATATAAGAACAACAGATGTCTGCAGTGAATGCAGTACTTACATGACTGCAAAGGAAAGAATGGAGATATGGGTGTGGTTGGGGAAAAAGGCTAGAGTAAGGGCGCCCCCAGGTGGGAGAGACAGGTATTACTTTAGAAGAGAGAGAGCATGAGACACAGACAATGAATAAATGAATGAAACGTGTAGACATGAATTAACATTATGACAGTCCCTACAGAACGACAAGTTTACAAGTCTTACGAGAGTCTTTCAGGGTGAAACCAAACTCAGCTGCCTAAGTATCCGTTTACTGGAATGTAGTAATTCAGTTTATTCCTATGGGTCTCTTTTGGAGTTCCATACATTACATGGCCAAAGTATACCATTATAAGGCCACCCCTTCTAATTATTTGGTTCTGGTGTTTCGGCCACACACGTTGCTAATAGATGTATGAAAACAACGCACACAGACACGCAATCTCCATAGACAAACCATGACAGCAGAATGGGTCATACTGAAAAGCTCAGTGACTAGTCACAGGATGCCAGTCAGGTGGTGAAATTTCTGCCCTGCTAGATCTGCCTCAGTCAGTGTAAGCGTTATTAGAGTGGAATGGAAGCATCTTGGATGGATGTCCAGATGTGCTCCAGCTTGTTTAGAGGGATACTTGCAGCCACATGGCCTTTTTGCAGATACGATTGGACACCCCTGGTCTAGGAGCAACAACAGTTCAGCCACTACACATTAGACCATGTAAACTTAAAGAGTGAAGCTACTACATCACTCACTCTGTAAGCAACATCAGCACAACGACTGTGCATTGGGAGTGTCACGAAACATGTTTCCATGGCTGAGCGGCTGCACACAAGATTAGTATGCACAATGCCAAGCTTCAGCTGGAGTGGTGTAAAGCAATGCCACTACTGGACACGGAAACAGTGGAAATGTGTTCTTTGGAGTGATGAATCACGCTTCCTTATCTGGCAGTATGATGGATGAATCTGGGTATGGCGGATGCCAGTAGAGCACTATGCATAATGCCTGCAGTGAAGATGTAGGATGGATAATGGTCTGGGGCATTATTCAGTGTTTCAAGGTCCTTTCTTGTTCCAGCGTGTAGTCATTATTGTTAGCAATGAGGTTCCCAAAACACCCTGCTGTTAATGTTACAGCATGTCATATGTTTGTATGTCTGTGTGTGAGGATGACTGTAATTTCTTTGCACCAATATTTCTATTGTTTTCTATGTCTTCACAAACAAGCATGTTTGTAGCTTTAGCCAATTAATAAGGACTCAGGGAAGCTTTGCTGGGCATCTGGGTAACAGTACAGTCTAATTTTAATATAAATAATATAAATAAATGTGCCACACACCAACATGAGCACACACCTATGTCTGGGTGCTGGCTGATGAAGCATTCTTTCCAGAACTGCCTCCTGCTGATGATGAAGCTTAATGTTTCACAAATACAAACATACTGTACATGGTTGGTAACAAAGATATTATGAACACCTTTAAATAACAACAAAACATGATGTCCTTCCGCACAGACATGCTGATATAATGTAGGGGATCACTGCTCTCTAGTGTTGGCAAAACATAACTACAAGACTTACTGAAACAGACCTGTTAAGTTATATGGTGTATGTTACAGAATAAAACTCACCTGACTTCACGTCTTTGGAATATGGGAGGAAACCAGAGGACCTGGAGGAAAACTATGCAGATAAGTGGAGAACTTCAAACAGCAATGACCCTGGCAACCTGGCCGGGAAACTGAACCCAGGCACGGACACGTTAGACCTATTATATGTGTAAATAATGTAGTTTAATTAGTTGCCAAGTTATCTACCATAAAGTCTGACTACTTCTTTTAAAGTCCAGACATACTGAATGTTACATTTTCTGAAAAGTTTTGAAAGTCAATTTTCTTGATGCTTTATAGCTTTATAACGTAAACTGTGTCATTTCATATAAAATAAATTGTCAAAGGTTGCCCCAACTTTTGCATACAATTGCACATACCAATTAACTTGTGTCATCTCACTTTTTACCAGTGTAATTACTCTACCATGTTCTGCTCTGTCAGAGCACCAGTTCCAGGTGAAGTCCCACCATGCTTTACTGTAAGCATGGTATTTTTAGATATTAAGATGTATGATATTCCTTTATGTTATTTTTTAAACTATTTTGACAGATTGTATATAGTTTTCATTAATTAAGAAATTACATATTACCATCTAGATGGCTGACTAGAGCTAACTTTCACAGAAAGTACCATTTGTGTATGACCTGATGTATAGCTCCAAAGGGTCCTGTCAGGACCACTATCTGTTCCTGCACCTCGTTTGGCTGAACAGAGATATCTCCCTTTACTTATAACTCCAATGGTTCTACTTCATGTTCTCCATGCTTCTCTACCTCCATTAGTTCTATATCATGGCTAGAAATCAAATTAACATCAAACCAGCTAGTAGGGAACATTCCAAGAACTTCAGCTAATTTTACCTACAAGTTCTAATAAAGCTGTAACTAAAATGTTTTAATCTAATGTTCAGAGAATGTTTAAAGGTGTTTATAAGTTGAAACAATGTTCCTTTAAGGTAAATGTTAACTAAGACATACCATTTTAAGTGCAGTGTTCAGAGGATGTTTTAAGGATTTTGTCAGGGTCGCAGATTATGTTACATAATAACAAAAGAAGAATTCATTCTCAGTTCAACATTCGGAAAATGATGATTTTATCATGTTTTTTTTATCTGTTTTATCAATTTTATATAGAACATTCTCTATAGAAAGAACATTCTGGGAACCAAAAGAAAGCTTCCAGCTGAAAACATTAATGGAATACTACATTACTTATTCTCAGAACATTTTTAGAACAAATGATGCTGACAGTGCATCCAAAATGTGGTTCTCCATAACTTCTCAAACTACTGGTGACAATATCCAGGGTTCCTTTTGANTATAGAGAACATTCTCTATAGAAAGAACATTCTGGGAACCAAAAGAAAGCTTCCAGCTGAAAACATTAATGGAATACTACATTAATTATTCTCAGAACATTTTTAGAACAAATAATTTCTAGCTGGAAGAACGTTCAGGAAGTTCATAACATTTGATGATGCTGGTGATGCTGGCAGTGCATCCAAAATGTGGTTCTCCATAACCTCTCAAATTACTGGTGACAATATCCAGGGTTCCTTTAAACTGGGAAGTTTACTTCTGCTGATAGTCTTATCTTTGGAATGTTTCATGCAGTGGAAAACCAATGGTTTTCCAAAAGTTGGAATACCAAATACATGCTCTTGTACTCATAAGGCCATTGTGAGGCAATTTTGGCCTTCATATTGCATGGTTTATTTTGGCTTTGCAGACCTGATTTCCATTGCATTTCCAGTATTTATTCTTAAAGGAACCCACTCAAATATTTAAAATTGAGAATGATTTGAAAATGGTCATTGTTTATGTTTTTTTGTTTTTTTTACTTTTTATCTGACCATACAAATTCGTACCTCGATTCCTAAAAGGCCAGCTATTAAAACTTCAACAAGTTGATTCAAGTTGTTGATTCAAAAAGTTTAACAACAATATGTAACTATATAATCTAATGCATCTAAAACAGCCATTAACAGCCAACCACCGTCACCTTTGTTTGCAGTGGTGTCACGAACGAGAAACCTGCACTGCTACAAACTGAAATGGTATTATCTTTAGTGACAAATCCAAGTTTAATTTGGGATCCTACAATGGTCGAGTTTGAGTATGGAGGCCTCGTGGAGAGCACTTAATTTTTGCCTTTGCTGAGGAGCGACACACTGCCTTAACTGCTAGTGTGATGATCTGGGGAGCCATTGCATATGAGTTGGTCACCCCTAGTAGTGATATGAGGGATTTATCTGTCTATTGTTCTATCGTTCTATCATTCTGTTGTTCTGTCTATCCTATACAATTCTATATCTGTTGTTGTCTGACTCTCTGCCTTTATATGTATCAAACTGTCTCTGCATATATTGTACATATGCACATATATATCTATCGATCTATTCTTCTCCAGTTCTATATCTGTTGTATGACAGATATAGTATGATTTTCTAGTATCTCTACAACCTAATCTATTGATCTATTGATCTGTCTGTCTGCAATTGTTTGTTTATCTTTAAATCTTTCTTTCTTTCTTTACGTATTCCTTTATAACCCCTTAAATACTGAGCGGGAGGAAGTTACAACAACTTGATTATTATACATTTTATCCCCAACAGAAGCCTTTTCCACCTGCTGATTAGGCACCAGGAGTCCTTTCACCCTGTCCTTCAATAATCAGAACCCCCGCAGGACCTTCACAGAGCAGGGACAGATGACGAGCGGTGGGTCATTCTCAGCCCTGCAGTGACAGTGATGTGGTGGTGTCACAGGGTAAAAGTTCTAGAACTAAAACACAGAGAAATATAAAAGGAGAGAACATTTCAAGAAGAAATTGGATCAAAACTCTGACGGTGGTAATTCTTTTACAGAACATGGGAGTTATGACAGACGTCCCCAAAGTATGAGAAAAGGTATTTCTTTATCTGAGGAGTGGACAGGCTGGAGTCTATCGCACACCAGGTCCCACACCAGACCCTCCCATGGAAGTGCAGTATTTACAATCACCATGTAATACCTGGTTTAGCTGATCAACCCTTCATTAAATGAAATCAAACCAGTCATCAAAACAAAATCAAAACAATTTAACAAATCCATGCAATGACTGGTGAGCACTGAGAATTCTGGAGTCCTTTGTTCTTCTTTACATTTATGACTTTTTATAAAAACAACTGACTTTTGCACAGTACCATACACATACTTCAGGTCAAGGACTAAATCTTAATTAAGTAAGATCACAGCAATAAACTTATAAACTCACATACATCATATGAGTTAGAAGAAAAAGCAAAAAACATTTTCTCAGCTCTTTATTAAACATATAGCAAAAACACAAACAGAGGCGGCAAACCAGTGTGAAGGTTACCCTGATGATGACCAACCCCAACAAAAAACACCCACACAATAACCTCACATCCTGGCATACATTAACTCATAAAACATGTGTGCATAACTTTAACCAGCAAAACTCCCAGGAGACACAAGCCAAATAGGTGGATGACAAAAAGCTTTTCTTTATGAGAAGTGGAGAAAAGCTGACAATAAGAATCTCAAGACTAAAACTTTAAAATAGCCATTAAAGCCATATATGACCACAAGTTCTCCAAATGCTACATCCAGGTATGATACAGTACAGGGACAATAAGGATATAATACAGCTGCCATGACAGCGCTTAACAGCCTGAAGACGGCTCAGTTGGATACAATGATCATACTGTTCAGGAATGCAAACGCAGTCACTAAAAAACAAAGGGCCTCATCGAGATTATAAATGTCAATGCGAGTCCTTTGACTAACACTGAATTTAATGTTGAATGTTTGTCCAGTACGTTGCTTGATCTGTTTCAGACTGACTTGAAATATTATAGACATAATCAGAACTTCTCAAACACTGTGCATATTTTTTCTGTAATGTTATCAAAACATTTTTATGAGAGCTATGAACTGGCACAGTAACATCACATTAGGATCAGTTTATAAATACATCTTTAACAAAACTGGTTTATTTAACATTAATGGAAACAACAGTATACACACATACTAAACACACATAATATACACTGTGCAGAGTTCTTGTACTTCCAGATTTCCTCACATGGACATCGTTCACTGACATAAATAGATACTACTATAATCTCATTCAAAAGTAGAGAAGTGGTCTTATTACTGGGGACGGTGTGAGCCGCCTTAGAATAAGGCTGGATAAAATATGTTCTGAATCTCAAATTATACTCTGATCAGATCAAAATGAATTTAAATATACTTACACACTACTTTTGCATAATCCAGATTTCACGCTCCACATATTGCACTGTGTAGGGAGTAAGGGCATTTGGGACTCAAAGTGTTTTAGGGTTAAGTGCAACCTAAAAAAATGACTAGTTTTGTTACAAGCAAGTTTTACTCAACTCAAAAAATACCTTGATTGAAAGAGTCGTTCATTCAGAGTCATTTTTTAGGTTGAATAAACCTAATTTATTTGTCTGTAACAAATTAGAGTAACACTAACAAAACACCTACAGTGTAGAATTTATTTGAAATCCTTTAAATCTTTTTTAATATTTTAAATTTTTTTTTTCTTCAAATAACTTTTTAAAAATTCCTTTACTTTATCTTATTTCTTTTCTGAAGAATAATTCTAAGAGCAAGTGGAATTCCTCCAAATATTACATCCTAAACGTTTTCTTCTGCAATGAACTGGCGGCCTGTTCAGGGTGTATCCTGCCCTCCGCCCTTTGAGAGCTGGGCTAGGCTCCAGACCCCCTCCCCACCCCAGCAGAATTAAGTGGGTTAGAAGATGACTGAGAGAGTGTGTGAATGTGTTCTTAACTTTCTGCTAGCCTCACACTTGTGTACTGTGGCTGTGAAAGTGGAGAAGATAAGCCTCTAACTAAAAGAGTTTAAAAGCCTTTAAATGCAAGCTGTTTCTTTAATCTGTCTTACAAAGAAGTTTTGAAGAGCGAAAGAAAAAACCACAAAGGTCTTTCAATGGAGCAAATCCTCTCACCCTACCTGATCATACACTTCTGTGACAACACCAGCTCTCAAGAAATTTAATTACATTTTGTTTAGACATTTTAACTATAGAGCTGCAAAGAAAAGCAAAAAGATATTTCTTTTAATTACTGTGAATAATGATCACACAGAGATTTTTTGCAGGTTTTTTATTGTATTTTTTCTTCTTATCTTTTGTGAATCCGGACCCTAATGTTTGTATAAAAAGTTGCCTGCTGTGTTTCTTCCGTTTTGCTGTTTTGGAACAGACAGATGTACTTGTGTAGATGTTGCACAGTAATGTGCTTTCAAGAGTCCTAGTAAGTTACGCTCAGTTTCAGCACCTTGGACAGCAAAAGAGACTCATGGATTATATAGCCCACCTCAATGGACAAAAAATGGAGTCACCTGTGAGTGAAACATACCTAGTAAAATACCTCCACGAGCATGAATAACAGCTGTGATTGGGTTTGGCATAGACTGGAGTCCATGTTTCTGGATATAGGCCACTTTTGCATCAAAGAATTGCGCAGTTGAGCCAGATTTGGTGGATGCCTTCCCTGGCACAATTCCGAGAAGAATTTCCTGTACACTGGGATTTTAGCCACTGCTGGTAGACCTGTATGACCGTACTCTTCCATACACCTGCATATTCAGCAACTTCGTTCACACTATGGCCTTTGGCACGACCAATCAGTCACTCCTTTTTACCAACTATTCACATCTGCTTTGGACCCATTTACCACACATGGAACGAGACATTCACTGCA
The DNA here is from genome assembly GCA_034552555.1 of Semaprochilodus insignis. Lineage (NCBI taxonomy): Eukaryota > Metazoa > Chordata > Actinopteri > Characiformes > Prochilodontidae > Semaprochilodus > Semaprochilodus insignis. The sequence goes on from CM067485.1 coordinate 23,340,761, forward strand.
CTGTACCACCTCCTCTCAATTTATGGCTCCCATCACTCACACCCCGCAGGTATTTATAGCCCCATCACCCTTGTGAAACACCATCTGCAGGAGTCTGAAGTTACTACCACCTTAAACATGCAAGGTGAGTAATTTTTTGTCCAGTGAGCTTATATTCACAATAGGGAACATGTCTTTGGATCTAGATATGTTTTCTATTTAATATGTACTGAGATATGTAGGTTGCATTTGTGAACAAACAGACTCACAGTCAATCTTTTCAGCACTTTATTTATAAACATAGAGTATAGTGTAAAGCCATTGCATTTGAACATCAAAGCAATCTATTTTTGGATAGTGTACATTTGAATATCACAATAAATATACCTTAGACTTGATATCATTTCCAAGGTAGCTATTCATCCTAGACAATATCAAAGTTGTCTGGCAATGCCTCCGCTCTGTAGCAACCTATGTAATACCTAATAAAACATAAAACAGCTACTCAACCAGACCCGAAGCGCAGAACACTGACTATATAAGAAATTATGAGAGCATATTAAATGTCCAATATGATCAAAATTCTTGAAGGGAGAAATTCAGTGATTTTAAAAACGAAAGCCTTCGATATACCCTTATGGTCATATCATGGAATAACAGCTATTAATTCATATTGGTTAGTGCTAAGCGTAGCTAGTGGCACTGACACGAGTGGTATAGAGGCAGTTTATGAACTGATTTTAAAACAAATATAACATCTGATATTGCTAGTCGTGTGCAGTATTTCCGAAAAAAAAAAGAAAGAAAGAAAGAAAAAAAAGACATCCTCTTCTAAACACCACCCAATTTTCATCCAGACTAGCATTAGATGATGCTTAAAAGTCTGGAGCAGAATTTGTTTGCTTAGTCTACAAGAGCAGGGTAGACCATCTCTGTCACTGACACCTTGATGACGCAGTAACAGCAACGCAGGATTTCATTGCGCTCGAGCTTCAGTCATTTAAACGACGATGTGTAACCTTCTCAGCCTCCACCATAGCCAAAATAACAGTCACTTCTTTAACCTCAACTAAAGACAAAGTCTTTGGATTTGAACTCTTAAAATGCTTTTGCCTCTTTGTGCAAACACTCCCTTCGCTCTAAGGCACATTTATTCAGTGCAATACCATTCCCACCACTAAGAAAGCAACAATACCTTAAATCATTAGTGACTTTAAGATTCATGGGGACAGAACTACAGTGAATCTGCTGTTGTTACTGGAACTGGTATACATGCACTCACTTTATCAGTTTGAACCAAGAAAACATATGGCTGCGTTAACTAGGACATTTTGGTATCCGTCAAAGAACAAATTGTATGGTTGAGCATTCAGTGCTGATGTCTGTTATCCAAACGTCTAACGCTGTTTTCCATGCTAGCCAGCCTAACACTCAAAGCAGTATTTTCAGTGTTTGCTTCTGATCTTATGCTCAATCTTAGTGGTCTTTTTCTGCATCAGGCTTTATGAAAATTACGGCCCAAAGATAACCAAATTAAATCTGATATGCTTGTCCTATCAGTTGTTCAACAGCAGGCAATGTGAGCAAGTGCTAAACGACAAAACTAAAAGGCTCCTCTTACAATAAATGAAGCTGACCCTTTTGACAGACATCTCGTCGATCTGTTATTTCAACTTAAAATGGATGCAGAAACTCACCAAAGGGGCCTTCCAATTAGCATTTTATCAATTTAGAGTGAAAGTGCCAAAACACATCCACTTCGATTCAGGAAGGGCTTTTTAATTAGCTAGTTAGTTGGATCAGGTGTGTTGGGAGCAAAGCAAATGCTAAAAGGTGCGGGGGCATGGGGTTCTCCAGCATCAGGGTTGTTTTAGCCTGCTGATGTGGGGATAAAATATAACCTGTTGTATATTATTACTCTATTACTCTATTAATTCAAAGTAGCTATTAGTAAAGTAAATTTACAAAGTAAATCTTTTGGCCTGACGCATGTACTTGCTTTTTCTAGTGTAGGTGTAAAGGCTAGGTAGTCCCAAAGACTAGAAGTAGCATTTAGAACGATGTTGCACTATGCATGGCAATGTGAACAATGTGAGAAGTCACTAGAATTGATCTTCTGATGGAGCATACTCTGACATAACCATGTGTCAGCCAATAGGAAATGGTGTGGGATGGAGTTGTAGTCAGTCATTTCAATGTTAATCAAGACGGAGGACAGACTAAATGCTTCCGGAGCTATACAATCCAAGTCTGAAGATCTAATCTAATGAGCCACAAGTCTTCTTTTTTACAAGAACAGGAAAGACCTGCATTTGTTTTGGTATTATGAGCTTTTTAAATTTGTTTGCATTACCTTTTATGTTTGCACACATTTTCTCTTCATACAATTCCTGGTTAATGCACTGCAACAAACCAGTTGCACATATCAGTGTGTTTTCAACAGATACCAAAATGTTCTGTAACAGCAGCCTGACCCGGTTCACAGTTTTTTTCCTTTAGCCCAGGACATATAACCAGTGAAATGGGTGCCTTTGATCAGAAGCAGCAACGATTACAGACTTTCGGCCATTACAAAGATCGGGAAAGAAGATGCAGCAGCTGTGATGTACTGTTTAAACTTAGCCACATCCATCTGGATCCAAAATGGACTGTAATACAGATAAGCCACCTCTAAATAATAATTTTACTGAAGTCAAAAGTAGTACTAATGTGGTGATTTCCTTGCTATACTTCCAACATATACATAGTTATTTGTAGTAAAGAATATAATGCTTACTCATGCTATACTCAGAAAACTGACAACCGTTTTGTACAGCTTACACACCTGTTGGTTAGAAATGGACCAAATACTTTTTCCATAAAAATATAAATCATCTCACCATCAAACACAGACTGACCAGATGGAGACATCAGCTAGGTAGTTTTTGGTGATTTGAATTTTGATAAAAGCACCAGGCTTTTAACACGCTTGGTGGAAGCTATACATGTGGGCATAAAGGAAAAAACTCTTGACTTAGAAATATTGCATTGATCTCAACCAAAGTTGCAGGTGTCAATGTGACCAGTCCAAGCATGACTTGATTGTGGGAAGTGGTAGTTGGTGAAACTAAGGTGTTCAGGTGCTCCCAAAACACGAAGCCTGCTCATAAGGTGGTGGGCTGACCAGCAGCTGAAAGAGAGAACAGACAGACATATAGAGATTATTTCCTCTGGCCTGGAGAACAGAATTTTGGAGAATGACTTGCATTTATTTGTTTCCCAGCATTCTTTAAATATACATTCTTGTATTAAGAGAGCCATTTGTAAGATTGTGCTATCTCCAGCGGTGGTAAGCAGTGTCGATGTTAATGCATTTTCTTGCTTCTATTTATATCACTTCTTTTGTTTTCTGCTAAATGGATTATTGCCAAAAGTGGGTGATGGTGGTTGCTATAATGGTCACTTGCTAAGAGCTTCAGCCATTGTTGCATTTTCTCTTCCTTTCATTGGCTGCTTGTCCTTAAATGATTTAACAGGAGCAGGACTGATGTGACTGGCAAGAAATAAGAATATGGGGTTGGGACAGAACCACTTCTTCATCCTCTCATGTTGGTCTGATTTGACTCGGCTCTACAGTGACACACTGCTGAGGTACAAAGTGGCATTATGTGGCAGGACGGACTGGGGCTAGCAGGTTAGCATGCTAACTTCAGTGGATATTTCTGCAACATGCAACATAGTCATCTTTGACACACTGTTACAGTTCTATTGACAAGTTTAGTTAAAGTTGAGACCATAATAATTGTACATATTGCTCCTGTAGGTGCACCCATTACAGGACAAAGTCTGCATTGCTTTGTAGAGTTGAGCTGGTGATAATATAATCATGATACATGTTGCTGTTACGTCAGTCAGGGACAAGAGGTACATTTACATGTGTTTGTGTGTGAGTCCATGAATGAATAAAAAAAATCTCACAACGAGAACGGATGTAGCACTGATGACAGTTCAGCAGACCGTTACGGATCCTCACGTCTGTTCCGGTGGTGGTGTCACCTAGCTGTCCCTTACAGATCCCACACTGTGAGAGAGAGAGAAAGAGAAATTGGCTAGGGAAGAGAATATAACAACAGCAATCAAAAATGTCCTATTAAATTTTTTATGATATACACACTAATTCCCATCTGGATGATCAGGCTCAGAGCTGATCAGGGCATATTTTAATGCATCAATACCTGCTATATTAAGCCTGTCAAAATTATGATTCTTAGACATAAACAACAGACAGTTTTTGGCAAGTGCTTTAGCAAGTTAGCAAGTGCTTTAGATTTAGATGTTGTCTCTACAGTCATTGTCCATTTTATCATGCCCACTTATCACAGAGCTGCACTTTGTAGTACACCTACCTAAAGCTCCCAGGCTAAAAATGTGTGGCATGCATAACTTCTTCTTATCAAAACACCGGCAGTGCTATTCCTTTAGGGTAAACATTAAACCACTTTCTAGTCTCCACCAATTTTTGGTTCACATCTGTGCCGAAGACAACATTCCCATATTCCAGAATGACAGCTGTGGGGCATCGGTAGATAGATAGAGATAGATAGATAGATAGATAGATACTTTATTGATCCCAGAGGGAAATTCAGACATCCAGTAGCAGATATACAAATGTGTATGTGACTGGTTCAACAGACATGACGTAAGATTACTACTATACTCAATGGCCAAACATATGTGGACACCTGACCATCACACCTTATATTAGTTTGTTAGAAATCTCATTCCACAACTATGGGCATCAATATGGATTTTGTTTTGTGCACAGGGGCACAGTCATGTCTGAACAGGAAAGGGCCTTCCCCAAACTGTTGCGACAGAGTTAGAAGTGTAATTAACTTAATTAATCTTTCAACAGAACTAAGGGGCAGAGCATAAACCTTAAAAAACAGCCCCAGTCCATTATCCCTCCTCCACCAAATTTTGCTGCTGCCACTATCTATTCCAGTAGGAATTCTCCTATCATCTGCCAAACCCTGGTTAGACCATCAGACTGCCAGAGAGTGAAAAGTGATTCATCACTCCAGAGAAAATGTTTCCAGTGCTCCAGCGTCCAGTGGTGGCATACTTTTCACCACTTCAGCGATGGCTTCACATTGAGCATAGTGACCTTAGGCTTATGTACAGCTGCTTGACCATGGAAACCCACTTCATCAAACTGCCGACACACAATTATTGTGCTGATGTTGCTTTCAGAGGCGGTTTGGAACAATTTTTGGATGTTATGTGCACTCAGTGGCCCCAGTCTCTGAGTTTGCGTGGTCTGTTGCTTCATGGCTGAGTTGTTGTTGCTCCTAACCGCTTTTATTACACAATAACTGTACTTACATTTGACCAGGGCACATCAAGCAGGGCATGAACTGACATGTTGCAGCTGCTATATTTGAAGTCACTGTGCTTTTGAGTACGACTCACACCACTGTGTGTATATACTGTAGCTATAAGACTTTGTGCTGTGTTTGTGGTGAAACACCTGAACCCAATAATCTACGAAAATACAAATATCTGATTACACACACACACACACACAAACACACACTGGTATACAGACCTTAAAGCACTGGATGTGGAAGTAAAGGCTGAGAGTCTCAATAATCATGGCCGCTCCTTTACCGAGTGGATTACCACAACTCGAACACAGCTTCTTCCCACTGACAGATCTATACACACACACACACACACACACACACACACACACACACAAGCACACATAATCCACTTTAACTGTTTTAAATTGGCCAGAACACAAACAGGGCAGATTGCATGACTGCAAAGGAAAGAAATGACACAAGGGTGAGTGGAGAAAGAACAGAAGGACTTGATTAAGGTTTCCTCCAGAGAGAGGTGTTAGAGACAGACACTATTCTAGAGAGAAAGAAAGGGAGAGAGAGGAAGAAAGAGAGAGAGAGAGTCCCTGTACCTGTTGGGTGATGGAGGAGGTTGTTGTGTGTCTGTGTGTGAGGAAGGTGACTGTGATGACTTTACACCAACATATTCTATGGAGTCAGACCTGAGGAGCAAAAGCCACAACTCTTTCACAAACACACATCCACTCACTCACAGTTTTAACCATGAGGATGGACTCTGAAATGACTTGATGGACCTTGGAATGTGAACACACCTTTTACTGTTGCTAAACCATGAACATGTGAACTGGGGCCATCAGTTTATTTTCATCCCCCTTAAAAGTTACACACACATACCTTCTGCGTCCTCCAGGTGCTGACTGTGTGTTCTTGGTGCAGTCCACTGAAGCAGTCTTCTTCCAGGACTCTGATGATTGCAGCTGCTGGTGAGGCTTACTACTCAATGAAACATCTACATCAAATACAAACATATATAATTTCCTTAATCAACAACAAAACATGATATAAATCCACTCAGGCAAGTTGACAATAGCCTGTTTGTATGGAGAAAACCTGGAGAATAAGCCTAACCAGACTGTACTAAGAATACAGTAAGACACAAAGGTAGAAACAAAGTCTGGGTCTGTTTTATTATGGCGGTGTTGGAGACCTTGTGTTCACTGATGTGGTTTAAATGTAACAGTGCAGGTAATCACAATGTTTTTAGAATGTACCTGTCATCTGATTACTGTGCTTTTTATAGTGACTGTAATGGAATACAGTTCCCAGTTCTGATTACAAAATGCTATCACATTCTATTACTACCCAGCCCTGCACATGTAACAAGTGAACTCAGGTTTCAGGGTGGATATCAAGTGCAGCTTTATTGTAGGACGATGACTTAACAACCCAGTACCAGTTGTGTCGAGAAAGGTGTTGTTTAAACCAAAGCAAACAATACGCAAAAACTTAGTCCAAAAGCGAGAGTCAAAAGCCAACAATGCAAAGGTCACTGACAGAGAACAGTGCCCCAAAAATACAAAACAAGACCAGCTGAGAGGGCTGACTATATAAAACCTCATGGAAAACTGGTGGGGAAAAAACAGTATAAGTAAGTCATATTGAGGTGATAGTGACCTCTGGAGGCTGAGAGTGGAATTTTCAGGCCCTGATTAGAAAGCTCAACATTAGACCTTTTTCCCTGGTGGGTGCATGTACATGTAAAAGCAACCCAAAACATTATTGAGCATGATTGTACACCTTCCACATTATCCTATATCTAAGCTATATCAGCTTGTCTAATAGGGCAAATGAGTTGCTGTTGTTGCAAATTAATACTTCACTTGCCTCGAGAATTCAGGCATTTGGTCCTACTTAACTGTGTGTATGGCACAGAACATTTAAAAACTTGAATGGCCATGTGAGGGCCCAAGTTCTCCCACAGTTCCAACTTTGGTGATTATCTGTGATAAGATAAGTAAGATGTTCCTGTACTCACTCTCACTCTCCTGAAGTTGGTGCGGACTTCGGCTCTTGTCTTCCATTCCTTCTCTCTGTCCGTTGGGCTGACTCACCAGCTGGTCTCTGCTCAGCTGTTGAGGGCTACAGTAATGCAAGATGAAAAAAGAACAGACTGATCAAAATAAGGAGAAGAAAGAGCAGAATGAGAGTAGAATGTTGTAGTTATCATCTGTTAGTGTTCTGCTTACTGTGTCTTTAACTGGACTGACCTTCTTGTCGTCTTGGAAAGCTCCTCTTTTGTCCCTGCTGTTTTGTTTCTCTCGTTTTCCCTTTGTCTCTTATTATCCAAGGTCCCCTTCTATAGGAATAAAAACAATCAGTGTTTCTCTTGTGTAAAAAAAATGATAATCACAACGTGCTCTACTAGCAGGTTACTGTGCACACTACCACTACCAAGGAGGAGGACTGATAATTGCTGATCTATCATCCATCTTTCCTCACCGCCTGTTTCTCCATCTCCTCCTGCTTCCGTTCCCAGTCGGCCAGTGAGCGGACAATGCTGTGCTGCTTGGGGTTGCTGGTAAGATGGGTGGTCTCCTGCCAGCAGGGGGAGAGGGGCATCGGTGAGTGTGGCGTCAAAGGCGCCACTGTCTCCTCTAGAATCTTTTGTTCCTACAACATAAGCAAAAAGGATCAAACACATCTTATATCAAACACACAGAACTGATCCAAAAGTAATAGTGCTACACCAAAACCGATACCAAATCCAATGTACCAAGGCAACTTATAACACCCTACCGAGTGACACATGCATGAGCACCAGGAGATGGACCTTTGCATGGTGTCGCAGGCTGGTGCTCACATCAAGGCAGAATATGCAGCTCAACAGCTGCTACTGATAGCTTGAATGACTGTAATATTTACTAACCTGCTGACACGCGTAGATGTAAGTCAAAGTTCACACATGACATGGCTTCATCAAAACTTACATCTATAGTATATTTTGTTCAGTTATTTTGCTATTTTGCACAATGAAAAAAATTACATTTTCTTTTGTAATGCTTCTTATGATTTATAGCAGCAGATCAGTGGTGGACAAAGTACACAAACTATGTACTTGAGTTAAAGTAGAGATCCCCAAGGTAAAATATTTGTCCAGTAAAAGTAGAAGTCCCTCCCTTTAGACCTCCACTTGAGTAAAAGTATAAAAGTATTTGCCTTCAGGTGTACTTAAGTATGGAGAGTAAAAGTAGCATGATTTATTATGGCTCTAATGTCCTATTATCATTTCTGGAACAAGGCACTTGCTTAATCAGTTCATTTTAGGTGAAGAGACTCTAGTGTCCACTCTCAGTCCACCAGCCTTTAATAGAAGGTCATTAATTAGTCTGACACTGATGTCTATTCAAATGATCATATGCACAAAACACTGAAGGCAAACAATTTCTGTTAGGTAGAACTATGAAATAGCTTTTTACAAATAAGCAAAAATTCAGTTTAAGATTTATTTGCAACTTAGTTACAAGTGTATGTTTAATAAAAACGTAAAACTTTAAACACAGGTTCACAAATGAGCTTTCCTTTGCTATATTGCATCAGCCTTTACGTGCACATAAGCCGGAAGGAACAACAAATTTCACATAATGTAGTGAAGTAAAAAGTAAGATATTTGAGTGTAAAATGTCATCCAAAATGGAAATGGAAATGGAAATACTACAGATACACGAAAAAAAACACTTAAGTACAGTAACTAATTGCATTTACTTCATTACTGTCCACCACTGCAGCAGATACACAAGGATCTCTGATTGGTCTTCTGATTGATCTTCTGATTGGTATCAGAAGTGGTATTGGTGCTATCGATAGTGATATTTTTAAGGTGTTTAAGGTGAGGTGAGAGATTTTCTACACAGTTGAGCCACATTATTATGACTAATATCCAGAGCAACCGCCGTGTGCAGCACAGACAGCAGCTAGACAGGCTGGGAGTGGCTCAATAAGATCCTGGTAGGTCATCCCACAGCTGCTGGAGCTGCGTGGGGGAGGATCCATAGAGCGAACACAACAATTGAGCTGATCTCACAGATGCTTAGTATTAACTGGAAGTCTTGGTCATGCTCTTCCAACCAATGTAGGATGGACATTTTTAGCCGTGTGGCATTTTGCATAGTCTTGCTGGAAGATCCCATCCGCCCCAGGGAAGACAATCAGCATGTATGTGTGTATACAAACTGCACAGATGGATTCATACCCAAATCGGTTGAGAGCGCCTTTCACATTAAATAGTGGGCCCCGAGAATGCCACAAAAACCTGTTTTGGAGGTTCACGTAATTGTTATGAAGGTTTTGTGTCCATTTCATACATCCTTACAAACATCACCGCTGCTTACTGTTATGTGTCAATTAAGTTGAAATTTTAAAAAAATGTGTTACCTCTTCATGGTATTTCCTCTCTTCCTCCTCCACCTCCTTCTGAGCCCTCTCCCATTCCTGCTTCAGCTTCTCCTGCTCACGACGGTACTTCTCCTGTTCACATACACACACATACATACATGGAAAAGATGAGGGGAAGAAATTGCTTCCAAAAGCCTTCCTTTCCCAACTTGCCACCTGCAAACAGCTGCTGAAGGATCCTTGTGCACCTGCATTAAGGTTTTGGAAATGTTAGCAAGGAAATGTTAGGAAGATAATAACAATGTAAAGATGTAAAGCTGGAGGTTAAGTGAGGGAAAGAAATAGAGCAGCAAAGCAACAGCCCAGGAATAGCCAAAACCAGTGCTGCAGTAACCGTTAAAGACACAATCCTACAGGTGAACGTCAGACCAATGTGATGTCATTTGTTGAGTAGATTTGCACTCCACAGCAGGTAGCATTCTTCTGTGGAAATGAGGATGTTTTGGGTGACACCTTATTTGAAGTTTGCCTTAACAGGGACTTAAGCATTGTGTTGTGAAGGCATTTTATGAAGCAAATGTCACTGTGTTGAAATAAAAGGCCACCCTCTTTAAATTGTGCCTTTAAAGTTTGGTTATTGGCAGTAAACAGTGCATATACACACTCATACACACATACACACTCTCACATACGCACGCACAGTGGTGCTCGTGGGTGGAAGGGTTGTCTTATCTTAAGCTGGGGACCCATGCATCATGCAGGGTGTCGGTTAAGTCAGTGGCACTGAACCTTTGTCGTGGATACAGGATTGAAACAAGCCTCAGGTTCTCAGTTTAAAACATGCCTTAAGTTTTCTCAAAGCCCAGTGCTTAGGAATGGGGTGAAAGATCAGTTTGCATTGCTCTGAACTGTTTCTCTAGTGCTGAAGCAAAGTTCTTCTTAGGTATGTCTAACACAGGCAACAGCTAAGCCAGAGTGGACTAAGCATGCATCTGCTTTATTCTTACACAACAGTGCTAGATTATGTTAGGGCTGCTTAGAACTCTTAGTACCAACCCAAAACGCCAGTTTGGAAAAAAATGAATTCATGTTCAACAATTTTCCCAATCAAACAAGACATGTTTGGTGTGAGAAAAGAGGATAGAGAATAAAGTTCGAATTTATAGAGGCTAACAAGTAGGTGACGATTGACATGGTATGAATATGGGTGCCTAATAGGGGTGAGCCTTGGTATTTGATATTTGAATTTGTAAGGCATTAATGCAAAATCTAGAAATAATACACCATCAAAAACAAACAGGACATTGAAAGCTACAGACTACTGCTCACTAGTATCATCATGGACAAAACAGAGCACACAGAATTTTAAAAAATTATTCAGCAACTCTTTATTAAGCCACTTGTCCACCATATGGCACAACTCAGCTCAACACTCGCTACATGAAACTATGAGACTAATTGAAAGTAGACAGTTAAGTATATTAAGCTTTCTGTTTCTCAGCTGTTACATCACCGAAGGTTCTTCCAATTTGTATGGCCCCTCGACTGCAACCAAGAAATGTAACTTTCATTTGTGAGAAATCGAAGGACACAGCTGGACCTTCAGTCTCCCACAACACTTCACATGCAGCTCAAAACAATTTGAACTTATGGGTCATAAATATAAGGACATTTAGCTATAGAGAGATGCTTATTTAGAATCACATTTTTTTAATATTCAAAAATTCAAATTCTATAATGCCCTCTAAGGTCTCGTCTACACATACCTGGATATTTTTGGAAGAAAAAAGGTTGAATAAGTCTGTCCACGGAAACAACTTAACTTAGCTTTGCCTAGCTTCACAGTTAATGAAACTACACTGGTCTTGTAGTTCCAGTTTGAAAACCAAACAAGCAAACCTCAGATCCCAAACGTGTCTTGTAAAACCTGTCTGTGGGAAAATTTGATTTGAATTCGATTTTTGGCCAAACTGTCTTTTTAAGTAGATTATTTGATGCTAAAATAAAGTGTTGTTTGCACATGCCTAATGCAGAAAGCAGTTAATTCAGGGTCCCATAAGCATGCCTCCATTTCATTCATAATACAAATGCTTTATGAGATTAAGGATGCTTAGTATTAAGTGCCCTCTAAAAACCCCATAAAAGCCAATACTAAATAAACACAGATCAAGCTTGCCCGTCTATTTGTAATCATTATTTAACAACCACTTGGTGTTTTATTGGGTTAGCAGGCTCTAAAGCTGAAGCATGCTCAGTAAATGCTGCTGCGATTGCATCCGCAGCCTGCGTATCTCCAGCATGACTCTGGCTGAAGCTGAAGCTCAGGTTAGTGAAGCTGTTGTACCTGAAGCATGCGCTCCTGCTCTTGCTGCCACCTTTCCTGCCGTTTGCGCTCTTCCTCGGGGTCCCATGAAAAGTGTTCGCCCCGCTTCACCAGATTCATAACAGCGGGAGCAACCTGACCGTACCGCGTTCACGCCCGCACAAAGGACGTGCACACACACACACATACACACAAATAAAACACCATAGGAAAGGAGAAGGAATGAGGGGATAGACAGAGTTGGTCTGAAACTAATCCCAAGCTTTACATGTTTGCTACACTACCACTGTGACAGAAAAAAAGATGATGAAGGGAAAAAGAAAGAGAGTTTGAGCACAACCTGCTACCTCCCCATCTGGCAGTGTGCAGTCTTTCACTCTGCAGTGTGTGGTAATCTATTACTGATTGCCTCATTAAATAAGATTATTTAACTTATTTCCAATTTGGGAAAATAAAAATGAGCTGATCAAAAATATCACATAACCGTAACTATAGCACAGATAATCACTTATTATTAGCCATTAATTTGATATGCATTTTGATACCAGTGGAGAAACAGCAAGACAAGTCACTGAGAATGAGGAAGACGGAGAGGTGAGTGTAATGCTGTCACTTACATTTCCTTGCTGTTTCTCTGCAGTCTCTGTAGGAAAAAGACACAGGACTTACGAGTTGCATTTAATATACAGTACAAAGACGAGGTAACACTTTATTATGGTGCACTGCAGATGGTTTGCGGATGCTTATCTTGTTATTAACTATTTCCTTATTCCTACACATTCACTCTAACACCAACCTTTCCTGTCAAGCCCTGAACCTACCTCCTAACCCTGGTTCTAATCCTAACCCTAACCATAATGTTGGCAGTTAATATAGCTTCACCAAATAACTTATCTATAATTAAAGCATCTGTAGATCGTCTGTACAGGATTGTACAAATTAGTTGGAACCACATAAGAAACAAAAGTTAACAAGAGCTGCCTGCACTGCTGCATTTTTATTACTGAGCTGGTGAATGTCTTGTTAAGGGCCAATGATAAGACTAAACTGGCCTTTTGTATTGCTTGGGTGCAATCCGTTTCAATGCCAAAGCCTTATCTCATAGACCATTGGTCATCGCCATAATTATTGATAATTAGGTTTAAAAAAATGTAATGAAAAATCTTTTTGGGGTTACCGTAATCTCACTGAAAATAGTCAATTTAAAAGAAAAAAAATATTACTGTTTAATATTAATATTTTTGAACAAAACTACTGACTATTGACATAGAAAATCTTAGTGAACAAGGATAGGGAGCATGTCCCTGTTTATACTTCCCTTTTTAAGCACATCTGAGTGCTCAGGAACTAGAAAGGATGGTTACAAAGGAAGAATTATATTCACGAAGGATCATGACTTGAGATTTACAGTAAATGATAGCTATTTTTCGGGTCAGCAAGTATCCAAAGCTACAGTTAGATGTCAGCCCGATGACAACAAACTATTTAAAAGCATGCTAGATGAAAGCATTTTCATTTCATCGAATCACAAACACAAGTGCCTGGAATTCACCTGTGGAAAGTTTGACTGGAACTTGGTTTTACAATCATACGGAACTAAAAATATTTATTTATATTTTTCATATTGGCCATAACAGGACTCAAGATGGGTTTCGCATAAAAAAGATGGTTATGGTTATCTGGGTTTTGGGGCTGTTTTTCTTCCAAGGCCTTGGACCCTGAAGCACTAGGAGATTTTAAAAGATAAACAGTTTGTAGTTGGCAATAAGCTAAAACCGGGCTGCGGGCTTCCAGTGGGATACTGATTCAAACCACGCATTCAAAATTTCACAAAAAATGTTTTAATGACTACAAAACCAAACTTTTGGAAATCCCAATTCCTTGTTTCGAACCCCGCTGAACACCAGCAGTGTGAGCTGTATCCTGGAGAATTCTGAGAGGTTCTGTATTGAGAAAGGGTCTCTTTGGTATTCCATAACCTATTTTCTGCAATTTCAGGAAAAGACTTACTGCGAATATGCTGGCCGGGAAGGTTGCACAAAGGCCTAAAAGCAGGGGTGTCAATTACTACACCTTTTTTGTTAGAAAGTGTGTGTGTATTAATTACCAGTTATAATTCACTGAAACAAGCAATAAGGTAAAATGTTAATAGCAGAGCAAAATGTAGTTTCCTGAAAGTTAAAGTCCTCAACTCATAATATGAAGCTTAGTTAAAGCCGGAGACATGAAACATGACCAGACAGGTTAGGATCAGGAAATGTTTTACATTTGTCTGCAGTAAATTGTGCAAATAACAAATCCACACGTGGACATCAGACAAAGAGTGCAAAACAACCAGTGTAGGGTTAGAGCAACGTGACGAACGTGGAACATTAGCCAATGGGAAGCCCAGAGGAACACTCCACATCACGGGGTGGGGCAAAGCTTAGCCAATCAGTTACCTGACGAGGTGAAGAAGTCCCAGCGTAACTTAGGGTTACTGGACAACGGTGTTAGCTGGGCACTGTTGTTCAGCTCTACACAAAGACCCAGTGTCAGGGAGAGAGGAGAGCACATGTGAGCAACTGCTCAACCTCTAAACTTCTGCACGGTGAAAAGACTGTCAGGTAATGTGCTTGATTGTAACTTGCCTATTGCTTGAGACCCACAGACTGGCTTGGGCTTAGACTGGTCTTCACTGGCTGGTTCTGGTTGATATGGAGTTGCTTGAGGAGATTCCAGGAGAGGTTCGCTGACCTAGAACATGAAGCACATTACTTGGATACACAGAAAGGACATTATTTCTGAGTAAAGTGCTGATATTCTCCATATCATGCTAAATTCACTTTAAGTACCATGCAAACATCATTTGTTTTAAAATGGATATGAAATAAAGCCCCATTGAGCCATTATGCTGTAATAATAAAAATTGTTTTACTAGAGAAAGTCGGTATAAAAATTATTTTAATGCAAGTTGTGGGAAAGTGAATAACCGTTGTGCTGTTCCTGGCTGTCAGGAAGCAAATGTATCATTGTAAAGGATTTAGATATGCTAAAAGAATTGCTGAATTTATTTTTTCTGATGTTCTCAAGGATTTCAGTGAGAATAGTTTGCTCCACACTTTTCAGGCACGAGGCTGAAATGAGGCACAATTTAGAACAGCCTATCAAAACAGAAATGGTTTACATACACTATATGTATTTTAAAGGCACAGTAACAGAGCCTATTTAATGCTAAGGGATAAAGTAAAGTTGGAGAATAGTAATGTAAAAATGAATTACCGCTATTGAAAAATGAAGAAGTCCTTAAATCTTTAAATGTAAATGTAAAATTAAATAGTTAAGATGCACACATAGTTGTTCAGAGTGGTGTGATGTTAAATGCTTCACTCTAAAAAAACTTACCAAGTCAGAATTTTTCACAGTGTGGTGATAGGAACCAGACGTCCAAAATGTTTAATGTCTCAAAATGCTATGTGCAAAAAACGACATGAAACTGACTACTGTTCTCAAGAGAGGCAAGTTTGGTAAGTTTCTCTACAATGAACCATTTTAAATTACTCTGACTGATCTGACTTTGTTTATATCTCAATGATTTAATTATACAGAACTGATGAAAGTTTTCTTCCAGCACACAATATGAGTCATTTATACTGTGATTAGGTCAGGGATGGGAGACCAAACATGGAGAAGTTCAAAATGGAATTTAAGAAGATTCCAAAACTGTAATTTGTTTAACAGGCACCAACCTCTGTAGCTGAACTGTCTCTGTGAGAAGGCATCTGTGTCTCCTGTGTGGTCTGCACTGTGCCATTCTGGCTGATTACAGCAGAGTTAGAAGTCTCACTGGTCAGCTCCTCTGGAGATCGTTCACTCTCTATGCAAGAAAAACACTTATGAGAAAAGAGGAAGAAAATAAAATAAGAGCCACTGTTCCAGGCATGTTTGCTGTCTTTCTGTCTGCATTTGCACATTCTTGCAAAGAACAGAAGGCCACAGGGTGACCAATTTCCCATTTTGGCTTCCAAAGCAGCGCTCAAGAGCCCTCTATGTGGCCTTAATGTAGTTACTGGGTGAAGTCTGAATGGCAGTCTCTAATGCAGAATTCCTTATAACACAGTTTCTAACACCATTTCAGCTAAATTATGACCCCTCAGTCAATACTTTTAGTCCAACTGAGCGATAGCAGTGTCAAACAAATGTTGGAACACTAATCCAAAAGCATACACCAATGTATCATCCAACCTACCTGACCCTAAAATTCATTACCATGCTGAAAGATTCATTCCATGCTCATAAAGAAAGGAAAGCAAAGAAAACTTGGAAATTCAGATGGAGACATAATGTTTGTGAGAAGATTACAGAGATGCCAAAATTCCAAAATCAAGAGTGAAAAATGCGGTGGAAAGAGAGAGTACATGTTCAAAGCCTGCTACACTCTGGTCATTCCAAAGAAAACATCTAAAAGACCTGGTTCAGCATCAGTTGTGTAAGCTCATGCACTCCATGCTCAGAAGATGTAACGCAGTCATATTGAAGTCATATTAAAGGACGTGCAACAAACCATCAGCCTAAATAAAACACAAAATACTGACCAACATAATCATGCTATTATATCAGTATTATTACTGCCTTACTCGCTCTTTCAGTTCATTACTGTAACAGTTTTCAATCTGAGTTGTTATTGTTATGACCTTTCTGATGAATACAAATGAATTAATAATACATTTGTCAAGTAATAAATAAATATGGTACAGTATTCAGAGATTGTCCCAAGACTGCTTTTTTGGAGCTCTGTATGTCTTATCACCAAGCTGCATTATGCTAGTAATCTGCATTCAGCAATTCTTTAACAAATTTTAGTGAATGACAAAATAGTCAGATTAGTCTTGTATGTCACATAAGTCTAAGCAGCTTGTTGTTGCCATGCATGGTTGTGACACAGGCTCAAGCATCGACTGCAAAAAGAAAGACAGACCTGGTAATGCTTTTGTTCTGGGCTCCTCCTCTGATACTGGTGGAGAGATGGTCCTGGCCTGTGGGAGCTTCTCTTCCTCAACTGGCAGTTGCTAAACGTATACAAGCCCAAACAGACAGTTCTCTTATTAATATAACAGGATAAAGTGCACTTTAAATGAATAAGGTTAGTGGTCTGGAAGAAGAAGGCTCAAATTCTAAAGGAGGTTTGTCAGTGTTATTGGAGGGTCTTCCAACATGATACATAAGCTGCATTAAGTCATAGCTTGGGCATAGAGTTCCCGAAAAGCTGCAATTTCTGAAGAAGAAAAACTTTCATCATTAAATGCACTCCAGGTGTGTGTACACATGCACTGTCTTGACTTTTCTGTATAACTGAAAATGCCAGTTTCCCTTTACATTGTGCTAAAATGAACCAACAGAAATGATCCAAATTTCAAGGATTTGTTTTAAAGTAACCATTTTGGAGACAGCAGTGCAGACTTTCTGGTATTTTGTCTTCATTTAAAATCTCATAAATAACTTCTGCACGCTTTTTTTTACAGAATTACTGTTTATCTGCTGAATCTAACCTGGTGGGGAAAAAGGTGACCTGTACAAACAATATTTCACATTTAATATAAAAATAATAATTTATTATTTCATTTTTTCCAATATGTCAAAATCACATACACAGAAGTTTCACACTAAAGAGTTCCCTTACAAAGGACGTTCCCTGTTGGAAATGTGTTAATTTAGATTTAAAAAATTAACAAAACATGCAATATGCCTGGGGGTCCATGCTTCAGCACCCCCATATGGTACCATGTCCTGACATCGTGTGAAATGTCTTAGCGTGTGCATGTGTATATGGGTGTGTGTGTGTGCGTGTGTGTGTTTGTGTGAGCAGACCGTGGGTAAGGAGGTGGGTCGGCTGGGAGTCTGTTCTTTCTGTGTTTCCTCTTCTTCCTGGCTCTGTGCATCTGGCAGCATGCCACATTGTCCTGCTGTCTCTGAGTCTGCTCTCTCCACGCACTCTGGCTCAGGAGTGTGTGTCGCTGTGTGTGAGGCTGTGTGTTTGTCCGAAGGCTGAGATTCTGAGGTGGGGTGTTCTGTGCTGTCTGAGTCTAAGTTCTGTGAAGGAGACGGATAGAACAGTAGGGGAGAAGAATCTTCTTCTCTCTCGCTTTCTCTCTCTGCCTCCTGTGCTCGCTCCTCTCTGGCACTGCGGTCATCGTTCGTTTCACCGTTCACTCGCTCCATTTCATCCCACTGAAAAGAGAGAAAGGCAAAGGCAGGTATTACAACACGTTCCGACCCACAAGACTACACTGCAATAAGTGCAACAACAAAAACATCTACCATATAAATTCAAGCCAGGCGTATTATCCAACGAAAGTAATCAGGATGGAGAAAATGTCTGAATGAATTGCTGCGCTGTGTGCATATAGGCTGTGCATGAAGGCAGTAAATGGAGTGTTTCATCACGGCGGAGACTTTTTGTCCCCGCGGAGACATTTCACACAGAGAAAGCCCACTCACACACACACACATTCACATAGAACATAGAACACTGTCACCTATTCAACGCACTCCAACCCACTCAGCACACTACACATAGCACCCTGTAGGGGGCTCTATAAATCTGCACACTTCTCAGTGTGAAGCTACGACAGTATTCTGGCTTATCAAGCTAAAACTCATCTCACTGCCAACCCATAAGCACCATTTAAATTTCTCCTGCATTTTATACTTTTCCCTGAGGCCTGGTTACAACATTTCCATGGCTTTATAAATTAACAGCAATCATAACTCATTTTTACCTGACTATTTTTTTAACCTCTCTTTATCCCTCAGAATATAACTGGGTGTTTTACTACTGTGCCTTTAAGGCTGGCTTTGCAGGGTGAAACGTTTATGCAACTTTAATTGTTTGAAGCCTACATGAAACTAAACTGCACTTGAGGTGTGCAGTGTAAAGCGTCCTGCAGCTCAATCGGTCAATCAGTCTGTTGGCAGTATTTCTGGATGTTGGTGATGTACGGCTTCTGTAGAGCTGTAGAGAAATTGTAGATGTAGCGACGAACTGATGAGGGTGTTTACAAACAAGGGCTTTCCCACATATTCCATAGCCAATGTTGTTACATTCATTGAAGAAGCATATAGGTTTTTAATGCAAATAATTTAAGGACTTCCCCATCTGCCGTCTATAACATTATTAAAACATTCAGAGACAGAAAAGTTAAATACAAATTTACATTTTAATTATGTAATTTAATTATGTACAGCATTTTATCACTAAAAGTTGGATGGAAAAAAAAGGTCTGGGCAGCAAAAATTTAACCTTTTTGTACACATTTTGATTTTATCAATTGCAATTTGGACAAAAAATGGAAACGTAGCTTTTACAAACATTTTAGATTTTCTCTTTCATTTTTTCCAATATGTCAAACAGAAATTTTACACTAAAGAGTTCCTTTATAGAGGATCTTCCCTGTAGGAACGGTGTTAATTTAGTTTTAAAAAATCAACAAAACATGTAATATGCCTGGGGGTCCATGCTTCAGGCCCCCCATATGATACCATGTCCTGACACTGTGTGTAATGTCTTAGTGTGTGCATGTGTGTGTGTGTTTTAAGGCATTATGTATAGCATTTTATCACTAACAATAATAATAATAATAATAATAATAGGTTACACTTATATAGCGCCTTTCACATACCCCCAGCGACGCTTTACAATTGAAGGGGAAAAAAAGAAAAAAAAGTCAAATGGGGACAAAACGGCTGGGCAGCAAAAATCATACTTTTTTGTACACATTTTCATTTTATTACTTGCAATTTGGACAAAAAATGGAACAGTAGCTATTACGAACATTTTATATTTTTTATAGAAATATGATTTAATTGCTAAGGGCAGATAAAGTAATTATCCTCCTTAAAGGATAACTGACTTCCCATATTGATGTGTAGCGATTACCCGAATAGCAATATTTAAAACTGGCAAGGGGGAATCACCAGTAGCAAAACAAATGATTATTTACAAACAAAAACATATTAACTAGCTAGAAATAAAACTTTTTTATCACTGTCTTTTATCTCTCGAAAACAGAATCATGGCTTGGAATGTATTTTTAATAATTTCATATCTTCTCTTTAGACAGGAGCTCTGTTACCTTGGCTGATCTTGCCTCAGCACTGGCCGCTCTGACATGGCTGTACGGTTTGGGAGCGAGTAAGGGCGCACTCCGCTCCAAACGGGACGCCCGTGAACTTCTGCTCATGTCCTCCTGACCTGTTCCATATCCTATTACTCGGGCCTCCACGGTAGCCGTGAATTTAGGTGTCGGCAGGGACTGCTGGCGCAGGTACTGCAGCGGGCTAGACGAGGAGGTGAAGGGGTCAGGAGTGGTGGGGGAGGGGGAAAGGCGTGTGGGGTCAGCAGATAAACTGCGCTCCAAAAGCTTGGGCAGCTTAAGGCGTTCCAGTATGACCTCGCTGATGGTGAATCGCTGGGCATAACGCTCCAGAACAGCAGCCGCCTCCTCCGGAGTTTTAGCCCTCAAGTAGGCCTCATGAAGATCCCGTTCTCGCCGCTCCCTTATAGAGAGATACAGAGAGAGAGAGAGAGAGAGAGACAAAGTGACAGAAAGAAAGCGATATTAGCTAATTACGTAGCTAGCCTCATCTATTTTGGTATCTCTGTTTTTTTATATATTACTCCCAGTGTGAAGATTTGAATAATGCAATTAATATTTACAGATATACTGATGAGCCTAAACATTAAGACCTACCATGCCTGTTATGGTTATAATAGCTACGACAGTGGAACAGACTTTACAAGACCTTTGAAGGTGCCCTTTAAGGTATCTGAAATCCAGATGCTCGATCACAGATTGAGATCTAGGGAATCAGAGGCCTTGGGAACACCCTGTGCAACAATAAGTGTAGAAGGGTTAATTTTGCTGAGTAGAGAGGCCGCTGCCAGCAGGAAATACCATTACTAAGAAGGGGTGTACCTTGTCCTGAACAATGTTTAGACAGGTGGCACACGTCAAACTGATGTCCAAATGAATGGCCATCCATGTATAAGAAAAATGTACAGACAATAGGACTCCTTGAACCTGGCGAACTTCTATTGTTCCAAGGTCCAGTTCCAGTGCCTGCTTGTCCATTGTAGGCACTTTTAACAATGGACAGGATTTAACATAGGCACTCTGACCAGTATGTGGCTTCACATCAGGTGGCAAGGTACAAGGTTTGTGACAAATTCCTCCAGTAAGCATCATTAAAAAATTCTGGGATTTGTGCCACAGTAGCTCTTCTTTCGGTTCAGACCAGATGTGACAGCCTTTGTTGTCCTAGCACATCCATACACCTTGTGTGCCCTAGACCCTGTTGACAGTCCGACATTTAGCCCTCCTCAGACCACTATCAGAAGGTACTCACCACTGCTGACCAGGAGCACCCCAAAAGGTTTGCTGTTACAGAGATGCTCTAATCCAGTCTAACGATTTGGTCCTCAACAAAGTCGTTTAGGTCTTCATGCCTGCCCAGTTTGACTATGAGAACCAAAGTTTGAGTCTGAAATATCTCAGACCATGACATGAAATAATCAATGCTATTCGCTTCATCTGTAAGTGGTCAGAATGTTTTGGCTCATCTGTGTATACGCAAAAATGTCTAATTGGTGAAAGCTAAAATTACTGATCGTCATCCACTGAAATCATCCTTTCCTCAGCTATGATGACGTTAAAGGTCAGTAACAAGCCAGAAAATTCGAGCTAGAGAATGTAGACACATCTACGTACTTGTCCTCCACAATCTCCCTGTAGGTCTTTATACTCTTCCGTCTCTGTGAGCCTTCCTCTTTGTTCAACAGCCGCTCCATCAACTTCCTCTCCTCCTCTTTCTTTATCAGGTCCTGAGACACACTCCTCCTGCGACTCTTCCACCGTGCCAGGTCCTGAAAACACAAACAGATCACAAATATACCTAGGTATTACATGTTATTAGGTATGTTTCAGTCATAGGTGACTTAATTGTTTGTCCAGTGAGGTTACATTGTACATACACTTGTGAATTATGAATACTTGTGGCTCCTGTGAACACACTGTGAAATTTGCAGTCTTACGTCTAATATGATATTCTGCATCATCTGCAATCTTCATCATCTGTGTTTTTACTTATTCATCCTGGTCAGGTATAGCATTAAACCTAGTTAGTGTACTGATAGCCACAGTGAGGGACAAAAAGATCCTGACATAGCACCATGGACTATAGCAGTGGTCTTCAAACCTACGCATCCCATTCATAACATTTTCATATAACAATTTCTGGAGCTTAAAGTCTTCAGACTTCTCGCTCCTATTACCACCACCGTGACCAATTCTGACTGTGTTAGTTTCTTTAACTCTCCTGTTATGTTGTGGGTCAAATTGACCCGTTTCAAAGTTTAAAAATACAGGAAAAATATTAGTACGATTTTTGGAGCATGAAACCTTTCTACTAGGCTTAATTAGTGTGATGAATGGATAGAATGGAAAATGACTAATTAAACTTGTTTGACCCAACAGTGTGAATGGAGGTTTAAAAGGGTACAAATATCTGTTTTCTTGTCAAGACACAAGATTATTTGATGATTTGCCAATATACAGAAAAAAAATCATTATTTGAAAAACAAGTGAATTATAAGTAAACCATGGTCTGTGAAGAGTAAGAAACTATATTGATTACACCTAGTGTTGGTGTTAATAAAAATAAAGATAATGTTAAAGGAGAAAAAAATAACTTTTTAACTATTTTCAGACTTTAAACATGCATCAGATCAATTTGACCTGAGAACATTATTGCTGTTCCTTGAGGTTGAACACAACAGGAGGGTTAAAATGGACCATGTCACATTAAAACATTAAACCACCAAATTAATGAATGAGTTTTCCTTTGAGATTTGAGATTTTTCCTTCATATGTTTGAGAGGCACATGTAGGGGGTGTTGTAAGGCAAAACGGAACCCCAGAACCTCAGAATACTTGTGAAGGTTAACTGGTTGTTTTGGACAGTAAATCTAATGGATATATTTGTTCTGCTTCACTTCACTGTAAAGAAATCTGAGTTTGTAAGTTTCTCTGCAATGAATCATTTCGTATCAAACCACTCTGAATCTCAACAACTGAATTATACCGGAATTAAGAACATTCCCCTTTTATCTAGCTGGAATTGCTGTAATATTCAAATACCGTTTGTTTAAGAATGCTGATACTTAAATAGCAAACATCATTAAAATGCTCATTCCTAATATGGTCACTTACATCCTGCCAGTGGCTCTCCTCCTCCTTTAAACGGGTGTACTGGCCATGCATCAGCTCGTGACGGGCCTGACTGTGCGGTGGCAACATGGTGTCTTCTTCATTCCTCATGTCAATCATACTCATACTCCTACAGGAAAGAAAAGGCGGGTGAGCACATGATTCACTTGATTAACTGCACTCATCTCTCATTCCATTTTGAGCAGGTTTGGAACCATAAGGAACCAACTGACTGGAACTTTAGATAAGCTTGGGTCAGTGTTGTGTGTCAAGAACTAGCCGTGCTTCTCATTATGCCATGCAGCTTGAGCAGTGCAAGAGAAATAACCACATAGAGGTAAATTCAAATGTAGCAGCAGTAAGTCTTGTTCAGTCAAGCTTTCTGTGGTCTAATAATGTACATAACGATATGACAATATTTGGTTTAAGGCACCATTGCAGATTGCCCTACCGCTCAATAGTCACTAGTTGATGAGCTTCAAACCTTTAAGCCCAAGCTTAACTTAAAACCAACACAAATTGGACAAAGTAGACTACAGGTGTAGAGCAAACCTGGTCCTAAGACAAAGCAAAGTGAATCCTGTGGTTTACCTGAAGGTACTGCGCAGGTAAAATAAAACACAACTATATCATACAAGAAACACAGTATAACACAGTAAAAGTGCCAGTAAACATTCTACATGCTAACTCACGTTTGAACTCAGGCTTAGGGAAGTTATTATTTTTACAGTATTTTTTACTCAATTTTTTGTTTTTTCTAAATCTACTGGAATAAAACTTTATGGGTCATTTCCCATTTACCATGTTTGATATCAGCAAACTAACTAGCTAGAAGATACAAGGCGATGTTTAAGATTTTTATTAATTTATTCAGAGTGTTATCTAGCAAGCTGCTTGATGTAGTGCTTGAAGTTATTCTTTTTTTTTCTTTTCACCCTCTTGAAACAGTAGTAGTGTACTATTTTTAAAGGGAACCTAGCAAAACTTAAAAACATATTAAGTTGACCTTAATTACGTCCTACATAAGCAGGGCAATATGCAGCCCATCTTTATGCAGTTGTGTCATTGTGTTACAAAATGGTATAGTCCATTATTACCATGACTGAGAGGATGAGGCTGCATTGAAATGTATATGTACACTTTTTCAGTATAGGTTATCTAACACCAACATGTTCAGTATATGTAATTTGCTTTTTCATGGGTTTGGTTCATGGGGGCCTTAGAACATTGCTATGTGTTGAAATAAAAGCAATCACTGCTTGTTAGACATATTAGCATTGTTTTGCCGATCCCTTGTCAGTTTCGCTAAGTGCACAGCACGTCAAAAAAAGAGCTTCAGGATTTCACCAGTGGATATCATGAACAGCAGCTCAGTGTTCTGAAATCTCAATCCAATGTTTTGTTCATGTGGAATCATTTCAGACAGCAAGAAGTACGAATGACCAATAGCAGCCCAGCCACAGTGTTAGAAAGTGTAATAGCAGACACATCAGTCAGACCTGAAAGAAGAAATGACTGCATATGTGCAACAACAAGCTTCACTGAATCACTCAGTGCCCGGGACAGTACACAGTCATGTGCCCGTGTGGTTAGGAACATGCTTCTGTGCTGCTTTTAGTGAGCCAAGCTGAGCACATGCAGAATAGGTCAGCATAAGCAAATGCACGCACAGACATACATGGCACGTTATTAGAGGAACTTACTCCGATACACTAGCTCTGTGGCTGAATCTACAACAGGCCAGACATGGGGAGAAAAAAGCACACAGAACGGTTTATCATGACATCACTCCACTCAAACACACTTCAGTATGCAAAATGAAATGCTTTATTAAATAGGTCCTTGCTACGGGTTTAACAGTACACTCAGCCCGTGCTTCGATGCACAATACTGGCTTCATGAGTAACTATTCTCACAATTTTTAGAACAATATTTGAATGAAGGGAAGCGATGACTGTACGCAGCTGTGGCTAAATGTAATAATGAACACCCTGACTGGTGCTGCTGAATGTCTGCAAACTTTGATGCACAAACAATGCAAGATTTCACAGTTGCAATTTTTCTCACACAGCGCCTTTCCTTGCACTGCAATATCACAATGTTTAGGTGCATCGTTACACCCTTTCTGGCAATGTCAAATCAAGTGGTGAATGCATGATAAAGAGTTTACCTCTTTATTGACACCCTTGATGAAAACAAGCCTTTGTTTAGAATAAGGTTTGGGAACAGAGGGACGGAACCCAGGTTTTTGTTGCTCTAGCACGGTTAACCTACCCTATAATCAGACGTGCTTGAGCAGGGAAATCACCAAATGGGGCAGGAATCTCCAATATATATACATATACATATATATATACTGAATTATATATATTGAATTGTATATAGTATATATATACTGAATGGGAAATCATAACCAATTTTCCTTCCAAACTGCATCATATTTTCATATTTTAGGAGTTCAAACATGTTATTATTTCCTTTTACATAACATTATTACCCACAGGCTGGGGCTCTGTGATGTAACAACACGGTCATGTACATAATGTACGTAGAAGAACACGGGAAGGCACATGTTATATTAACAGCTCCCTATAAACTGACTTAACACTTTGAGCAGCATCCCTTAGCCACGATAACTGCTCTGAACATTCTCTTACAAGCCTGGATGAGGCTAGAGAAATAATGAATAATTACAGACTACCATGGGAAAAAATGGGCCAAGCCTAAAATATAATGCTGTTTACCTTTTTGGCCTGCCCAGAGTTCAGATTTAAACCCTACAGAAAACATTTGGTCTCACATTAAGCACAAACTAGCCTTGCCATGTTTTTTAACTGCATAAAGCCATCAATACTGAGTGGAACTAAGTTTGCTCTTATTTCTGTAAAGATTGTCTGCAAGTTTAACACACAAAGCTTCGACATTTAAAGAATACTAATGTGGAAATATGTTCACTTATTGGAGAGGTACACATATTTTAGCTTAGAAAATCAACAACTAATCAAACACACTTTTTGACCAGGGGCACACAAGCTTTACCATACAACTGTATCATCTGAGACTGTGATACTGTGATATAGCTTGTAATACTTCATTAATATTCTTTAGCACTAGGTCTATGGATATCATTTTTAGAAATAAAAGGAAAGTAGGACAGAAAAGGAAAAAATATGCTCAAACTAGTAGCTTAGCCAAAAACATCCAACATTTAAAGAAGTCCAAAGGAAAGCGTACCCTGTACTAAGATACCTATTTGTTCAATGATTTATTGTTAAGATCATTGTAACATATTATTTTTATCATTTGTAGATTAAATAAGATCATGCTGAGAATAGCAGGCTTTTTAACAGTCTTTTTTTTGGACATTTTCACCAAGGGTGCCAAAAATGACAGAGGGAACTGCATGCTCAGAGTATTACCCACTTCTGGACACCAGAGGGAAACCTAGGGCAAGGTCAAAGCAACATCGCACCCTATGCTGCTATACCCCAAACACATGGAAAAGGCCTCATCAAAACGTCCTGCTGGAATCACGTCTGTTATTAACCCAGGGGTGGGGGTGGAGGGTGGATGGGGTACTTCAAAGCCAGTGTCACACAGCATTCAAACCACAACAGCTTCCCCAAAGCATCTGTGAGCCACAGAGTCGTTTAAAATAACAGCATGTGTGACGTGATGTGAGGGTGTGTGTGAGCGACAAGCCCAGCTTGCGGTCTCATCTTAAAGTCACCACAAGAAACACAGAATATAGACCATCACAAACCAGAAACACCGGGCCGTGTACTTCTCATAAATGTAACTACGGCAGGAGGCTGCAGTAAATCTCTCATGCAGTGCAAATAAATATGACTAGCATACTTGGCTTTGATGCATGAGCCAAAACAATGTAGAAGTTGCAGCTAAACAATAAATCTGCTGAGAAACAGGATGAGTAATGGACATCTCAAGTATTTCTTATACCTTCTGTTTTTTGTTCATACTTTCTGTGCATGTGTGTATTTGGCAGCCTGCTGCATAGTACATTGCTGTCTATAATCATATCTTTAGAAAATCTATAGAAATCTATAGAAATCTTTTATAGCAGTATACCAGTCAGAGCTGAGACTACTTACCAATGTATCGATAATTATCGGTAACAGCCATAAAATCAATCAAATGTTTTGTTTATTTCTTTCTATTTAGTATGCAAGAGCATTCTGTGCTCCAATGCATCATCCCAAAACACCAGTGTCGTCAAGTTAAGTCAATTTCTCTGAATTTAACACAGCAAAACCTTCACATCAAGCCCACTGTGCTTTTCAAACTTAACACTGAGAATCTGGGAAGAGGAAGCAGAGGAAGTACAAACTGATTCATTGAAAAGCAACGACACCAAGTTGAGGAGGTACTCAAGGTGTTCACAATTGCAGTCCTGGTGATCCCATGCTCTGCACACTCCTGACCTAGCACACAAGGGGTTTATTCAATAGTTATTGAGTTGAATTAGGAGGGCCAAATGAGACAAAGTCCAAAAATGTGCATAGTGGATCACCAGTATTGGGAATGAGATACACCCACTGAACCAACTCACAGAGCTGGAAGAAATAAGTGTAAACATTTTTCTGTATTAGGGATGCATGATATTATCGGAATCATATCAGTATCGGATGATAACTGATCTTTTTGATTCAAACCAATATTTGATGACATTAACTGTACGCCAGAAATGCACCTTGAACGTTTACATGGCGCAGGTTAAATGTGTCCCACAGCACTAAGCGCACAAGCAAAACAGCACTACACTCACAAGCAAAACAAGCAACTACTCAGCCAGTCAGAAACCAAATAATTACACAAAGATAACTTTGTAACTTTAAAAGTGATAAACACCATAAAGATGATAGAATTCATCACTCTGAAGGACATTTGTTTTATTTATCACTCAGAGATTTGTTCTCTGTAGCGTAGGATATTGGGTTCCGACGGCTGCTCAATCGCTTTGAGCCACGTTACATCTAACCCAGTCATCAATGTGTTTTGCTTCGACCCTACCGGAGCTACACAACTCACACTGTGTAAAAAGTCATATTCACAAGTTCACTGATGATAACGTGACATTCATTACCCCTACCATAGACATTCAGACATCTAATGTGAGTCCTATGAGACCAGTCAAAAGTTTAGACATGGCTACTCACAGAAGGTTTCCTAATGTTTAGCTTAATGCTTTACTGTAGAATAAACAGTTTATCTGCAGTGGAGGTTGATAGAACAAGATTCTTTTTTCTAAGCAATTTTGGACCAATTTTATTGGTCTGTCCATCCTGAATATTCACTATATTAAACGGGTAGCTGGAGCTTTTACACTGTGCATAAAAAAGAGTTAAAAGTTTATTTGTGCAACTAAATATACATTAGAGGTAGAGATATGACAGAAATATAATACTGTGATACATCAAGAGTATATGTGGTATATCAGGATATGCATTGTTTCAGACATCTCATCAGTTGGAACTGTTAATTGTAAGCCTGTACAGTCTTTAAGATAACCACCAACATCCATTTCGCTGGGTGTGTCTAAACTTTTGACTGGTACTGTATTCATACTGGAACTCTTGGTTGCTATCACCACCACTATAAAGAAGTCAATCAATATCAACGAACCATTTTACCTCAAACCACTCTGAAAGACTTTGTTTATACCAGCACTGAATTATGCAGACGTTTAAAAAAAGTGGAATTCCCCTTTTAAAAGTGAAAGGGTGTTATAAAGTTCTCAGAGGGAAGAGAGGAAAGTAATTATAGCATTGATCTTCTGCAAATGGCTGTGGGAGGTCATGACCTTGGCCTGTCGCAAATGGTATTTATCAAGATCAAGGACACATAATCATGGGGTACGATGTCATACAGGGGCTTTCATGTTAAGTTCACAAGCTTTCAGAAACATTTAAGACAAATCATATGGCTTCCATGCAAACTGCGCCAGGCATGTTCCCTGCCTTTCCTGTCACAGGCTTCATCTTAATAGCACATGCAACAAAAGCAGTACGATCTCCTGTTGACCTCAAGTACACTCCAGCGCTGACAAAGAAAAGGATGTTCACAACATAAAACATGCACAGCAAGACAGTCACAACAATGCAAAATAAAAGACAAGCGGCCATACAGAAACGGAAAACAAACGCACTTATGGAAGACAATATGACACAATACGAATTCAGCAAATACGCATCAATATCTCAAGCACTGCGCTCTGTCCTTTGAGGGAGGATGCCAAACCATGATGCCCTTTTTCATGCTACAGCTGAATTAACTTTTTTAAAGCTGTACAAATACAGAAGGTGAAGAGAATTAAAGGAATAGTTCTAAGACAATGTATACAAATTTATCCTCATGTTAGTTAAGCTAAAGTTTGGTGTTAAAAGCTGGCTTAATTAATTCTGCACTGGAGCTACAAGGCTAATATAGCTAACAAATCATAAATCAGAGTATCAGAAATATCAGGCATATCAAAATTTCATGTTTTGCTGGATTTTCTAAGTGAAAATAGGTTAATAAATACTCTACAGGGAGCACACTTCTGCACATTTAATGCACAATTACTGCTTACTTACTGAAATACACAAAATAGGAAAAGAAACAAGAATAAAATGTTCTTGCACATTTTATATTTTAGTTATTTAAAATAAAGTTTTTAAAACATTTTTATATTTTATATATACAGCTCTGGAAAAATTTAAGAGACCACCTAAAAAATTATCAGTTTCTCTAGTTTTACAGTTTCTGGGTTTGTGTTTGACCAAAATGAGCAGTTTTGTTTTATTCTATACACTACTGGAAACACGTCTCCCAAAATTCCAGATAGAATATTGTATTTTAGATCTGTTTATTTAGAAAATCACTAACGACGCCTCCAGAAGCCTGTTTTTTGAACCATGCTTGCTGTGCATTTCACCCCAGCCACTGCTCACCAGTCTTTCTGTAGCTCATTTGAGGTCATCTTAAGGTGGTTATGTGACATTCGAATGAGGTGGCGCTCATCACGGTCAGTAGAGAGTGGTTTTCACCTTCTGCCAGTCTGCAGCTGTGTTGTCCTGTGCGTGTTTGCTGCTTGACCTTGTTCTTATGAACCAGACGCTCACTGTATCTGCCAGTAAAGCTAGAACTGAACCTTCTGTTCCTCACTAAGAACTTGCTGTACATGTGGAGACAAGAAGAAACTGGAGTGGTCTCTTATTTATTTCCAGAGCTGTATATATAGTTTTCTAATATGTTGGAAAGCAACAGCAAATAAATAGAATTTGTACAGAAAATGCCTTTTTAAGTTCCCTGTAGAGAATATGCCAACATATTAACTTAAATACATACTAGAAAAATCAATAAAATACGTAAACAGTAGTTGCTTTATGTTAGTGGTCATATCAAGCACAATTCACCATGTCATCTCATTTGAAAGACAAACCTTCCCCATAATCTTTCAGCAAAACATAATGACTTTGCTCTACCATTGAACCATCCTCTGAGTTTTTATTACATCACTGTGCACAGGCAGGTGGGGTAAATAATAATAACCTATAATATCACGCTTTTCGTCACCATCCCACCACCCTCACCTTTCACTGGGTGAAATGCTCAGCTAGCTCAGAGACACTCCTTCAGCTCAGGGACTTGGGAATATGATATGGTTCAGAAGGAAAATGTGTGATGATGCCCAATTGGTATCAGGGTTTAAATGCTCAATAAAGTTGCATATGATCTGTGATCATTTGGAAGCTTTCATGACTTGTTAGCCTAATTAGACTCGTAGATTCAGTGCAAACCTAAAGAAGCAGACCTGCCTGGGCTGAGCTAATCAGAACTATTCCTTTAACAGAGGAATAAAGAGGCATCATTTTAGAAACCGGTTTAGAAATAACACATAATTTAACATATAATGCAGCAATAACTACAGCTGAAAATAAAGACGCTCTTTCATCTTAAAGCAGCAGGCTCAGAGACGGGGGGCTCACGTTGGCGAGAGGTCATCGTCCAGCCAGGAAGGCCGTCTCTGCGACTTCTCGTTTTCTGACCCCGCCTTCTCCGTGTGACCCGTCTGATTGGCTGATGAAGGCACAGGGAGAAAATGGGTGGGACTCGGGCTGGCATGTTTGGGTGATGTCTGGCTGCGCCGTGCCCACATGTCGTCCCGCTCCACGTCGCCTGTGGGGGACGTCCCGCCCACCTTGTCTGCTGTTGGTGGAGGGAACTTCTTGCAGGGGCCAGGGCTGCCGCGGGGGCTGGGAGTGAGAGGACTGGTCACTATGATGCTCGTTGTCATGGAGCTGGTCGTCAAGGATGTGCGGTAGAGTTCCTCAGAGCAGGAGCGGGCGGGGCTACTGCTGAGAGAATGATGGGATTATCACCACGGACAACAGCGAGCGACGTGAGACTTGGTGCAACTCGTCAAAGCAAAACAAACAAAGCTGACTGTGCTCATTATAGCATTAGCAAAATGCATACTGGCAAAGACGTTTAGTGGCAAACGACAAATCCAAACATTCTCTCTCTAAAGGAAAAAGTTCATACTGGAAGAAGCTGCTGAGACACCATTTCTTATTCACTGTGAAAAATGGGATCTTTGCAGTAGAATCGGTCATATTCAAAAAAAATTTAATTGGACCAGGGGTGCAAACTGGCATAACATTTACACACAACTATATCTAATATTTCCCATTATGAGGCTGTTCTAAGAACATTATAAGAATTTTAAAGTTGTCTGGTCATTTCCACTAAGAGGCCATTTTCTCTTGTGTTGTATTCCATTGGTTGATCCCATTACTTTTTTACTCAAGCAACATTTTGTACAATAAAACAATTGTTCACGAAAAAAAACAAGCAACATTTTGTGCACTATTAGTTAATAAGAAAACAAGAAACAATTAATTGCCAGTTGCCAAATAAGTCTTTTTCACAACATAATTACTTAAAACAAGTCAAACTGTTTTTTCCCTTGAATTCTCAGCATTATCTCAGCATATTCTCACTGTCCAAAAAAATATCTCCAAAATGGTAACTACAGGAGAAGGCAAAAACTAGCTTAACTTTTAAAATAAGTTAATGTAAAATGTCAAGTAACTTTGCAACTTTGCAAATTTCTATTGATCCATTCATTGTAAAATTTTCACACAATGTGATGAGCAGGTGGCTAATTAGAGAAATAAAGTAGTAGCAAATAGGGCTAAAAGATGAAGCAATTCTATATCAAAATTACAATTTAACAGTTTTCAAATCTCAAGTGCAATTTTCAAATCGCAAAAGCTTCATTTTTTCAATTACACAATCAATGTTACCTTAAGTTTAAAAGTGGGTATATTTAGGGCAGGTTTTCTATCAAAATCAATTTGAAAAGATTTTTTTCTGTTTACAGAAGATGGAATTTTTACAATAGCCTTCAGTATCAACCATGTTGTGGTGACAAATTTGAAGTTGGAAAAATTGGGAGCTTGTGAGTCACCTCTAGATAAATTAGACCAATCTGAAACAGCATAGATACTGTGTAAATGAAGACAACCATAATTAACTGGCAGTCTGGTGTGTTAAGTGGCTACACTAGTCTTCTTGACCTTATAAAGACCTGGGCCTCAATACATAGAAAATGAACTTAATGTAAATTGTAATCACAATATTGGTCAGAAACATCACAATTAGATATTTTGCCCAAATCTTTCAGCCCTAGTAGAAAATGAAGTAGAAAGTAAATAAAATGAAGCAGAAAAAAAACAAGATACCTGTTTTTTGGACAGCAACAATATTTTGCAGAGCTTTGAATTCCAGCCGGCTTTGGACATATTAAACACAGACAAATACTCACCCTCTACACCAGTGCTGGACAAGTTCAGCTGGAGAAAGTAAAACTGTTTCCCTTCACTTGTGTGAACAGGTCGAAAGAAAATGTGGCAGGACTTTTACTTTCTGCAGCTGAACGTCCAAAAAACCACACACACCAGCAAAACACACCAGTCAAATGCAGCACAAGTATCCACACATATGTGGCAGCTGGTATGGACCATATGTCCTGTCTCCAGTCTCCCCTCATTCATACTCTCACCACAGTGTCATGTTTTAATGCATATAAGAACCAACACAGACTTCGGCACAGATGAACAGTGGGTATAATTTAGTGCAAGCAGATGTAAATGAACTCGATTTTGCATATGAATACAAATAAATCCATATTTTTTATTGTTTTGCAGTAACTTCTCATAAACTAAGGAAAACAATACATGCATAAACATTTGCGACACTGTTTGTGAAGGCTTTATCTTAAGTATGACAAAGCCTGTGCATTTTATCTCCTGTATGTAATCAGAACTCATCAGCATGCAAACCTTTCAGGTGGTTAAAGCACCTTTGGGGCAGACCATTTTCAATATGTGATTTAAAGGGGCATTCTGACCTAAATCTAGAGTTCAGTACTATTGCTTGTAGGCACGTACACAGATAGACCCCAGGTGGTGCTCAAGCACCTGCTCTTTTGGCCTCTGACTAGATAACTGTCCTTTTTTTGACTCAAGGCATCAGTACTCAATTAAGGAATCAGTACTCAATTAAAAGCGTGTTGTAATGCCCATCAACTGCAATTGAGTTCTAATTCTGCAAGATTACACTGCCCCTTCCCCTCCCCCTACGACTTTTCCTGTCACAGCCACCACAGTTAATGCACGCGAATCGAACACTAAGCGGAGTAACATCCACATCTCCCTGACCTGCCTTCTCCAGTGGCAGCAGGTAATGATAGTGTTTGCCCTAAGCCTTAGCCTTATGTCAATGTTGTGGAATTAATCTACTACATACAATCTCAATACAGCCAGCCTAACTGAGGCATTGCCCCACCAACAAAGTTACATTTACATTACAGGCCTCATGGGCCTCATGATTTTTGGCTGAGATTCAACCTCTCTAACATGAGGGTTTATCTCCATGCAGGTAAATGACTTAAATCTGTCATCATGTGAATCTGCACCCTGAAATCATCTGCATGTGTACATCGTAATCAATAACGTACAAGATGCACATGGTGAATGAACAAACTAACCAGCAGAAGAAGCCATTGCTGATAGCATTCACATTATAGGCCTTATGGTTCAAGTCTGATTTTCTGCTCACATCTGATCTCTCTAACATGAGGGTTCACATTCATGCATGTAAATGACTCAAATCTCTCATTGTCTCTCATGTCAACCTGCACCCTGAAACGATCTGCATGTGCACGCTCTAATCAATAACATCATGTGAATGAACCACATGCATCATGCACAGCAAACTAGCCAGCAGAAGACCACCTAGGCCATCGCTGAGAAGACAGTTAGCTGGTGAGATGTGCTGCTTTTCCACTGTTTACTGGCTCTATATTCAGGTTTGGCACAGTTGCCACTTTTGAATGATGGCACATGGGCAGTGAAAAGACCTGAATTCCCCGATTCTCATTAAGGTTTACTTACTCCTGTGACACAAAATGTACCAATTGTTATAGGCAAAGCAACTGATCACAACATGCCTAGTCCAGGGTCTTCACCAGATCAGACTTTTAGTTTAACTGCTCATCTAATTTTATTGAAATCCCTAACAGAAGGCCCAAACAGTATTTTAACTACACAAACTGGTTTGGTGATTCTAACTCATATATTGCTTGAGCACCTGCCCCCCTAAATGTCTGTAAATGGTCTTAATTGGTTGTGTTATGAAGTACTATGTGGCGGTTTGACAGAATTCATGGATGTTTACATGTTCCTCACTGATGACTTACTCAGAAGGAGGGAGGCTAATGAACATAAGGCCAAAGTATAAACAGCTGTTTCATCAACTAAACCATCAAAGTGTTTTTGCACTTTAACTCAAAATCTGTGAGAAATTTCAAAAGAAACTTCAAAAGAAAGCAAAGAGTCTAAAAACTTTTGACACTAATACAGTGGAATATATGCTGTTTATAACTTAAGAGAGAGAACAGACACAGGCCGCAGTGGGAACAAACTAAACTCTCCTCCTTTAGGCTCCTTTCTAAGAGAGGAATATGAGCAAGACAAGAGTCCTAAAACATTTTAAAGTGACGTGTGACTGACAGTTAAAGTGCTGTGCTCTGACTTGGCCCTTCCATGTCCAAACAGGATGGACACTGGGCTGCTGGTGTCACTGCGGGTTTTAGATGCGTGAGAGACGGCCTTTCCTGAATGGAGCCTTTCATGTCTGCCCAAAAGAAGCCCCTTCTTTTTTGGCCCTGGCGACACAAAGAACCCTCAGTGGCCGTCGACTGGCACCCAAATCCACACACCCACCCAGGAGCCCTAGTGCCATATGCCCACCACGACTGGCACAGGCCGACAGCACCAGCCCCATGCCAGCACACACACCCACCGACACACACACAGTCCTGGTACAGACAGTGCGGAGGCCCATCATGTTGAGATAAAAGCACTGACCAGCATGGAATCTTCAGCATGCTGTATAACAGCTCAGATTACTGTGAGAACAAAGCTGACACCCCTGCATCCTCTTCAACACGGGTTCAAACGTGAGAGCACATGAATGGCTAATTTAAAGAATAATTTGGTTTATTTTTAACTTCATTTGAACATGAAGCAATGTCTGCAGCGAAGCCTTGGCCTTTGGTCTGAATATGAAGGCTTATCTGCATTACACTACAAAAGATAAAAAAAATCAGAGAATCAGCACTACAATCATTTCACCTGAGAGAAACAGCTAACAATAATCAGTTTTCTTCCCAAGATGCAGTAACGAGCCATGACTTTCGGCAAGTTTGGGCCATAAATATTAAATGTATCCACTTCTATAGTCAGTGCTCATATGAGATTTCTAATAGTATTTAAGGCTAAGCTAATGTTGGTGTACATTTACATTTTTGATTTTTCTAGCCATCCCATATGTTTTGTCTGAAGCTTGTAACACACATTAGATATATTTTTACATGGTATGTTGCAGTTTGACTTCAGTAAAGAGCCCTAGCATACAGCTGACACTGTTCTCCAAAAGCTGTCCCATCCTTTGAAAGTTTAAAAGTGATCGATTGATTTGTCTTTCATTTTCCAATTTTGCTGCGAGTTAATCTAATCTAAGGCCCCCTTTCCAGCTCCAGAAGTCCTAACCAATGGGAAAGCTACCTGTATCCACCTAAAGATCATGAAAAAAAATGGATAATGTTTGTTGGATGTAACAGAAATAATGTTATATACAATAGCATTAATACAGTATTTGGCAGATTTTAAAAACAACACTTTGACAATGACTCTTTTAAAGAAAAATCAACATGTCTTTTCCAGATAGTGAGCATATATTGGTCCATGGGCTTGATAAGGTCAGCTCCCCACTGACTGTTTGCTACTGCTGGTCCAGTAAGCAAAATGCTAGTCATTGTTTTCCTTTAGAGGGCCAACAGTGGTCCACTATCCTCTTGCTATCAGGGTTATTGTACATCTATAGTATTTTCATTTTCAATAAATAGCTACTTCCAGCCTGAGAAAGCAATGAGTCTACTGGCTAACTAAACTTAGCTATTTTTTTTTATTTTGTCATTTTAATACAACAAGAACAAAAATTCTATTAAACCTATAACTGCTGTGTCAGATTTATGTGACCTTCTATGAGTGTTTTGTCGCTAGTTAATGTAGCTAATGTGAGCCATCATTCAAGGTAAGGTACCAAGTTAGCCTACCTAGCCACCAGTATGCAATGTAAGTTAACCTTCAATGTAAACTACTGGGTTATTATAGGTAGACAATAAACACAGTGGAACATACATTTTACTTCTTTACTTTTACTTCAGTAGTTTTCTAGCTAAAACCATGTCTGTACCAGTACGTTTACATCAATACAAGATTTTCAGAACTCTTTCCACCAAGCTAGTTCAGTTGCTTTCAGAGCAACTATAGTAGATCATCATAGATAACAAGCTACACTGGCAGATGCTGCAGTCTGCATGCTCACTGTAATTTTCCCATTTGGTCTATTTACCAATTGTGGCTGCCACTAAACATAGTTCTGCACTAGTTGCATTTAGCAAATCCTGCCATGGAATGCTAAAGCCATTAGGAAAAGTTAAGTAGCTCATGGGAATTTGCTCTCCTGCAGAGCTTCCTTCCAAGTTGAACCTACCACACCTGATTCAGCCAGCCATGGCCTTCAGGAAGGTTTGTGGCAGGTGCTGGAACTAAACTCTGCAGAAGCCATGACTCCCAGAAGCTCGAACAGAAAGGGCAAACCCTGAGACAGCCCTCTACTATGTCTAATTATGTAATGTAAGGCCTTCATTTCTAATATTATACCATTCCAGACTTTTGTTTCAAATCATGCTGCTTATAATGGACATATAACAGACACATAATATCCGTTTTAACAGTGTCCCTGAATGGGCAAAGCCAGCTCAGCCCAACTCAGCTATGCTGAGGGTCAAACACAGGAAACCTGCTCATTTCCTCTTTTTCCTCTGGGTGGGACATGTGCTGCGTGTGTATGTGCATTTGTCTAGGTGAAAGGGAAATTGTTGCAAAGTGGCTCATCAGTTATACTTATTATATAATACCACACGTGTGAAAATATAATAAAATGTACAGTATAATCTGAACATTCCTTTATGTATATAGGTGAGGACTTCATGCTGATGAAGTAGTAAAACATGGTATTCATTCATGACATCAAAGAAAAGACAGTAACTCTGCTATTTAACATTGCTATAACCAAACAGTCATGGAAACTCATATAACTATACATGACATCTACTATGGCATATATATGGCAATGTAATGTAGTGGGGTTTAATTAAAGCGTTACTGACCATGAAAAAGCAATGTACTCCTTCAGCTTAATAAGGCACTACAGCCATTTTCGGGTTGTATTAATTTGTCAAAGGAAAGGAAGATCTATTTTACCTTTCACGATTTTCAAGTCAGACAGCAATAAAATCACACCTGGGAAAGAGGAAATGACCCATGTAAATTTAATACTGTCTGCATAGTGCAAACGGCACCCTGCAAGAACCCCGTGTTCAGGCCAAGATCCCAATTCAGTGGGTGGGGTGTTTGAGTGGAGTAATTCACTTTGTCACTAAAATAGTTCTAACAAGTTCAAAGGACTAATGCTGTGTTAACTAGGGATGTGATACAATATTACTGAGTATCACTTGAGTAACATAGTATACTCTTTTGTGATGCTGCATCTGTTCTCAGAAAGACAGTACTGATTGATATATATTTACATGCAGAGATTTGTGCCAGACGGTGGTTTATTTTGTGTTGTGTTTAAACCAAACCTGACTGCTTGATAGCAGTGTTCAGTCATTAGACTCTACCACTCTATAAGGGTGCACTGGTAATAGAATTGGCAAACTTAAACTGACTAGTTAGCATTTTTATACTATGACAGTTTTCCTAAAATGACAATTTTCCTTGCTCACAGCATCGCAATACATCACAATCAATATACTGAATCACGTACTGAATCATAACCCCTGTATTATGATACATATCGTATCGCCAGGTTCTTAGCAACATACAATTCTAGTGTCAGCATTGCGATGGTAGACAGCCAACAGCAAACTGGATGTTCCATAATTTCCGATGAAGCAGTCATTGCCAATGGTGGTCAGTGGAACATTCTGTCAAGATTTCCCTTTTTCGGAATCACATTTGCACACCA
The DNA here is from genome assembly GCA_034552555.1 of Semaprochilodus insignis. Taxonomy (NCBI): domain Eukaryota; kingdom Metazoa; phylum Chordata; class Actinopteri; order Characiformes; family Prochilodontidae; genus Semaprochilodus; species Semaprochilodus insignis. The sequence continues at coordinate 23,379,706 of CM067485.1, forward strand.
TGCCACTGCTTAATAGCCAAGCAGTTTGAAGCCCAACAGATGCAGAAATAAGGAACTGCTGGTAGAACACAACTGCTTCCTTCTGATTCCTAGAATAAGGCAAGGGATATTACCCAACCCTATCCAAAACTGGCGGCCCAAGAATCAATCAACTCCCAGCTTCAGTGGGGGATCAGGTGGTGGGTGGTTGGCTCCTAATCAAGCTCAACACCACCCCACTGATCACTACACCAACAATGCAACATCTACTTCAGTTTCTATAATCTAAGTGACTGATCCTTCAACAAAGTTCTAAAGAAAACAGACAGGCAAAATATGCGGTTTGAAAAAATGTAGAAAGTATCTTTTGGACCTCTAAAATCTTTCTGAGCTGAATGATTGTAACGGGCCAACATGCATTTTGGCTCCTTCTCTGTTATTCTATCACTATGGGCCAAAGCATTACAACAAACATATTTCAAGTAGTACTGCCTTAATGTTTCTCACTAAATTCCTGCTCTCGTGAAATCCTTAGGGCTCCCTTAAAATGTTTATTAGATCAAACTTTTTTACTGAACAGAAACTCATCAAAGACCACCCTGCGTGGGCTGAACTTCTGCATCCAGGAAGCCTCTTATGAGAGGCTCCTGCACATCTTCATAACTCAGGCACCTAAAACATTGCTGAAAGGCTCCAAGTCCAAACATCTGGACTTGTGTTCCTCTACATGTCAGAGGCTGAGAAGCAGGCCAGAACTTCAGCTTGGGACAAAATACAAAATCTCCTTGGAACCCAACTTCCAAACACAAGAACATACTGACAGAAGATAAGGGAGTTATTTCGTCTCCAGCTTTGTAGTGTCCTCCCCAAAAACTAGCACAAACTCAGCAGGAGGCAACAAGCAGGGCAAAAGAAGAATAGGAGGCTCTGCAAAGAGGAGTCAGGTTAAAATGAAGCTATGTGTAGACATGATTGACTAAAGATCCAACAAGAAGGACTGACCCTGCCTCTGTTCTCCACTGAGGTTCTCCCAGAGCATAACTGGAAATGCCACATTTGCATGGTCAACTTGCAATGGTCGACTACTGCTTCAGCTTGATATTCCAACAATATAAAACCAATTTTCTTTCAGACAAAAGTATTAAATGATTTCAGTATGCAAGTCCCATAGCTTTAACCAATTAACTGGAAGCTGACATCTGAACAAAGCACCTAGAAATGACTATATAATAACTAAAGAGCCCTGTAATATTGAATGAAACATCTACAAAGACGTTTTGGTGTGTGGTTTACAAGATTTACATCCACAGTGCACATTATTATTGTATATAAAATAACACATCGTTTATGCAATATGGCCTCATGCCAGAACACACAAATAGGACCTCACAGAAGGGACCTCGGACGGCCCAGCCGGGAACCAAACCCAGGTCCTTCTTGCTGTGAGACGACAGCACTTCCCATTGCACCACTGCGTTGCCCACCTCCTGTTATATTATCACTATTTCTGTGTTTATATCACAGTTTCATCATTTATATTACATTTTTGCAGAATTTCGAAACAGATACAGATTAACAAGAAAGATTATTTGTACTCTGAGAAAGAACCAGAAATAGGTCTGGTGCAGCAGCATAGCACTGCCGTCGGAACAAAACCTCATATTTACATTTTTGTCATTTTGTCCTTGTTGCCTTTTACATTGCCTGCACATGTCATGACAAACTACCTCCCTTAAGTAACTTCCATTTAAAGGTTTACTATTCTGTAGATATGTTGTTTTGTCACAATAGCGACTGAAACATACTCAACATTTCAAAGTTGTAGGTCTGTATAATTTTTTTTCATATCCAAACAAGTGAACTGCCGATTAAAAAGCTTAATTGCAAGTTATTAATAAAATGCTTTGAATATCTATTAATTATCTCTAAAGACTGCATATCAGAGTTAGAATGCACATCAGGAGAGGGTAGCTGTATTTGGTCATGGGGCATTGTGCACCTTTGAGTTTCATGCTGTGGCTCCTCTGCATGGTTCTGCTGTGTGGGTGAGGTGGGCTTTGGGGCAATGCTGCATTCATGTGTTTCCTCTGTAGTCTTCATGGTCCTAAGGCTTTCGGTGGGGAAGATCAGGTCCGGAATGGATGTATGTGATTCCATGCATGCTCTTGGATCCTCATCATCCATATGTTGCAGCTGCTGGGTTTCTGGAGAGGGAGGGGATGGGTGGTCTTCGGGGTGGGGGTCTCTAGTGTTATGTGTGTTGGGTAAAGGATTAGAGGTGTCACCATGGAAAGAGTCAGTTTCTGAGTGAGAGCCTTCAGACGGGCTGTCTATGGAGGCTGAATCTACACACTCTAAGCCAGTTACTGCAGGGGACAATTCTGAAGCAAGACAAGGACTTTCACTACACCACACAAGCACAGTGGGGCAGCCACAACACAACCATAAAGTCCAAAATAGGACACAAAATGTTATATACCAACAACAGGAACAAAGGGAAAGCAAAGGAGTGAGTAGGATGGAAAGCAAAAAGGACAAGAAGAAAGAAAAAAGGCAGATTACATGATTATGTGGTTTACATTTACAGCCATCAAATCAGTTTTTGAAAATCAGGGTACTGTAGCTGCGATTGGTATATTACAAACACCAATCACAAACAGAGAATGGAAAAAAGTAGGCTAGGTTATGAACAGTATATAAAAATAATAGCAGTATAAAAAATAAATAAAGTTGCTAAAGACGTGGAAATACGTATGAATATGGAAATATTAGCCCCCAAACTCATAAACACCCAAGATCAACAAAGAACCACATATCAACATTTTACGTCAAATTTTTGTCATGTCAGATTCAACAGTTAGATCCCCTCCTATCACTCAATGCTACACTCAAAAGCAAAATAGGTGCCACAAAGGATTCTTTGAGATGCCATAGAATAACCACTTTTTAGTTACCCAAAGAACCCCAACTGTAAATGGGATTTATGAGAGTTCACGTAATGTAAAGGTTATTCATGAATTCAAGCATTCCACCTTGAACCTTTTCATGATGTGGACCATTTACTGAAACATTATTTGGGCAACCAAAAATGGCATGAAACACAACTTTATTTTTAAGTGTGTGCCAAGTCAGGAAAGTCAAAGCCATCATGTGCTTCCTCTGAGTAGAACTTAAATCAGCCCTGAAATTTTGGTTCAAACCCAAACCTCATCATTAGGTTCTCAATTCAAAACTGACCTGGGGCCAATAAAATTCTGTCTGAAACAAATTCAGACCAAAGTGCTGAATAAAACCCAGAACTGTAGCAACAATAATGCCCATTATTATAGGTCACATACTTACCATTAAAAAACAAAAAAGAAAAGTTAAAGTTTAAATTCCGATTTAACAAACATCTTAATCAACCACTGCTTTAAGTCACTTCACCATCACCTCTTAAATCCTAAAACTCTATTTCTTTACATGAAACAGAACACATTCAACAAAAGGAACATAAAAGCTTCTTTTGGCCAAACAATAAATATTTGGCCAAATATGAGTGTTCGTCTGGATGCACTTAACTGTACTTTCCTTTTTACAAATCCACTGTCACGTAAGAATGGGCCTTATGGAGAAGATGACTCAAGCATGTCAAAGGAAAAAACATTTTAGAGTAAGGAATAACGAGAAAGAATTAAGTATGGGTAAAGGGGGAACTGCAGAGTAAAATCTGTGGGTGTAAACCTGTGAAAGTAAAACCTGAACCTGACCCAAGCCCAACACATTCGGGAAATGACGTTCATCCAGCTGGATTCGAGCACTACCTCCACGACACAGGAAGCCAGTCACCTCAGTCAATTGGCTCCAACAGAACAGCACTGCTGCTTGGAGGAGAACACTAACCAGCAATTCAGTCAGGACAACTATCAGATGCCCACGTTATTTAGCATTTTAGAGTTATAGGGGAGAGGGAGGAGGTCCTACTCACTCAGTGACAGCTAGGCTAATTACGCTCTCCTGAACTCTGTCTCTCCCAGGTGGCTGTGACATCACCAAGAATCAAGCATCACTCTAGAGTCCCATTTATTTAATAGCCCATAGTTGGGCAACGATAGGCTACAAAGAAAAAGTAATGCACTGAATTTACTTTCAAACGTGTACCTCATTTCCACATGAATGTGGCCGCATGGCAAATCATGCAGGTGAAAAGGCATTTGACCTCCCAGAAAAATACATAAACGTTCCCATCAGTTGTGACACCAGGGATGTAACCTCATCTACGTTCATACACTCAGCTCTGTGACCAGCTTCAAGCCAATTAACATCCACATCTGGTCTCCATCAAGCTCTCCCCTTATACCACAACTGTATTAAATCAACAGCACGACTGAACAAGGAAGAGAAAACCCCCCACACTTTTCCTTTCTTAAGTCCCCACCTTAGTGCCAAGCATTTAACATATTCCCATGTTACTTTCTTCAACTAGTCAGGCCGTGAGGGAAAACTGTCTGCTTCCTGGTGTTGTCAGTAGGACTATGTTGAGTTTGGCGGTGCTTGAGGGTGTTGCGAGAGTGTGTGCTCTTGGGAGGAGAGACAGGCCATCCTAAAACACTTTCCCCAAATGCTTTAGCGGTTGATGTGCGCCCTTAGACTTTATTTCGTCTGGATGTTTTTGCCAGAGGCCGAAACACTGAGTAGCACTGGATGGATATGGCTGGGAAACATGAAACATGGGTCTCATAACACACTACTGGAGCTTTAATTTGTGAGGTAATAAATGCTAACAGGCTGCTAAGAAATGCTTACAGTGCCTAATTTCTCTTACTCTCATGAAATAAATGAAGGACATAACCATATGTCAAGAACCCAACTTTCCTTGGATCTGTTAAAGCTTCTGAGCTGACCTTTAATCTTTACAACTTTCTGCTGACACGAGGCAGTTAGACTCAGTTCATCCGGATCTAATTCAGTTGGCTACTAGCAGTGCTGCGGACTGATGCTGATTGCCAGCGTTGATTTGTGTTCCATCAATAACAACAGTTTGGATGCTGCTTGTCTGGGGTGCCATCATTTTTATATAGAAGTATCACTTCTATATAAACTGTATAGTACAGCATTTATATTGTACATTTTTCTTAATTTATATGTATATTTTTCCCTGGTCTTCCTTGTGCTTCTTTATTTAGTACCTATGTTGTATTTGTTAGTACTTGTAGTGTGGGAGCTACTGCAGAGTAGTAGTAGTAGTAGTAGAATAGAGGATTACATCGTATAGTGCAACTGCTTATTTCTCAGTGTATATGAAACTAAACGCTTGAATCTATAAATCTATGTAATGTTTACATGATGGCATTGAAAAACTGTTGCCGTACGCCATCTCTCGGCATAATATAGACTCAGCTTGTTGCAATTATTCCTGGCGTTAACAGTGACATGGTGCTAATATGATATTGCTCATTTTTCAGCCACTAAAACAGAGAACTTCTTCCCCTTTCGCAGCATTTGTGTTGAAAAACAGAAGATGAAATATCTAATTATGATTTGAATTTGATGATTAGCTGAGTATGAAAAGTTGTTTTAATCATGTTTTGAGGGGAAAAAAAACTTTTCCTTACAATTTTGCCATGTTTTGTTTTGACAATATAAATCAAATTGACTCTAGAGTTACATAACCACCACACCAGCTTACTACTGGTATAGTTCTCTTACTACTCTCTCTCGATTACAAACACTGGGAGCTTGTGAGAAAAAAGAAAAATAAAGCAAAGCTTGGAGTGTTACCGAAAGGGCAGTACTCCACATAAAAACATACCTCTTCTACACATAGTACCGCAGAAAGATCAGGGAGCTAACCTGAAGGGTCTTTCTCCTCCTACAGGTGAAGTGGCATTGCTCCAGCTCTTGCGGTTGTCATCACGCTCAGTGCGCTGACGTCGTAGTGGGGTTGGCATGTAGGACGTCTGATTGCTCTTGTTGGGCAGGTACTGGTTGAAGGGTACTGCAGTTCGTGGCTCGCTGCAAGAGGTTCGCCTTGCCAGCATATCGTCCCGTCGCATATCTGGAAGCTTCCTGTGGGGAACGTCACACTCCGAGTCGCTGCCACGGCCTGAAGGATGAGAAAGAGCATTAAAGGAACTCTGCATCTGAAAAATATGTTAGCATTAGCAGACCAATCACTACAAACCACCAACTTATGGTTCCTCCTTGATGGAGTACAATTAGAGGTTGTGGCCCATCTGTTAGTACAAAATGAATAATGCCATTAACCAGTCAGTGGTCAGTCTCCTGCGTGGATATGTCTCAGTGGTGGGCCACTCTCAACTCAACTGTAGCACAGACACTACAGCACCACCTCCTGTCAGTGTCACCGCTATTATGAGACTGGTAGTACTTTAATGGTAGTACTTCAATTTTTGTCCAAACTTAAAATCTGCCCACATATGTTTTGTCCATGTTCTGTGAGTTTGACCCAAGCCACAGCACCAGGTTTTGAGTCTGAACCTGACTGGAACTAGATACAATTTATCAAAACATGACTACTGCTGAACTACATCAAGTTTTGAGTCTCAAATTGACCCTATCTGAAACTGCCCACCATCAACTCAAATGACAAATAAAACTTTCTGTATTTCTACACTATATATATCATATCAATTTGTAAAGATATTGTTGGTTAAATTATTACATCGCTACAACACTAGCATAAGTAAAAATAATTACATAAAATTACATGATAAAATAAAACAATGTTTTGTCTAAAATCAAGTCCTAAATCTTCCATACTGCAGTGTCCCCACACTGTGCATTGCTGATACAGTAAGGAGGTCAGGATTATCTTGCCCAATTTTTACACAGAACATAAAAAAAATGTTTTTTTGCCAAACATATTCAACATAAACGCCATTTAGCCTGCACCAATCCCAAACTGACTTGCTGTCTTATTTTCAGATTCAAGATTCTCACAAGCATGGGCCTTGTTGACTTCAACACTAAAGTCTGTCAACACCATTGACCATTGACAGACCATTGACAGACTTTAAGTGACTTCATCATGCCAAATTAAAAACTGTTTTCAAGGAATAAATGGGAGGAAGAAAGAAGTAAGGAGGAAGACTAAATCGGGGGAAAAGTATGGTATAATCTTATACCTGTATAGTGGACCTATCAGCAAAAAAACAGGGGTACACTGGGACCCCCTAATTAACCTCTTGTACCCCCCCCCCCCCGAATGTCTTAAAGTCAGAATTCTAGGAGGTCCCTGAAAATAAACTTATAATGATGTTGTTCTGTCATTGTCATATATTGCTTTACCCACCAACTTTGACAAGCTTCAATATTTTGTATTCTTAACTAACTAGAGCTGCAGAACTGGTCTGCCTCAGCATGGCACTGAGGCATACTGGTTCAATCAGTTGGTCCTCAAAGGCCCTGAAACTGTAACTTTCCTTGGTATACTGCTGAAAAAAAACTTATTTTATTAATATGTCTTAACATATTTCTAAATCTGAAAACTGGAAAGAGTCCAGAATTTTTCCTCATTTCTCAAACCAAAGACACAAGATGTATTAGATCACAAGTGTGGAAGACGCATTACCAAACTAGAAAAGAGCATTTCCAGAGGAAGAACTGTTATAAATCAAACATTTTGTTGAGACTGAAGCTCACATCAGCACTACTATGGCAAGTAAGCAGCCAGCCAACGCTGTATTACGAAGCTAACATGGGGCCCCCCAAATACCAGGGGGTATGTCAAACACTGCCTGTAAGGTAGCTAGAGCACATTAAGTGGCCAGTGAGAGGACGTGATGGTGAGTGCACTCTATACACTTGTTCCTTTGTAAGCACTTGTACCTTTAGAGATGAGCCCAGTATAGATATCTGACACGTTCTGGGAGTTTGTTCTAAGCAGCTGCAAAGCAGCTCCTCAGTGCAGCTTCTTCAGACTGTGGGCACTACAATACGCTGATCAGTCTCTGATATCTAAGATATCTCTTGGGTATGTTTTCCAGCATGTCCAACCCAATTCTTCTCTTCATTACGTTCACTTTAGAGGAGGAATTTCTAAGAGCCAGGCCTCATGTTACAGCAATGAAGAAGTATCAGTGAAGAACCTGAAGAACATCCAGACAGGAATTCAAAAAGAAGAAACTGGTAAACTTCTACTTCATAGCTGCAGCAATGCTAAAACTTCTAATTAAACAGAGCACCTGGGTCAACAGCCTCTTTTCTGAAGGTCTCCTCCTTCATTCTTCATCTCAACACATTCTTTAACAAGGTGCTCCCCACATGTGGCTTAAGAACTACCTTAACCTTCCGTCTGCTGGTCAATGCTGAAACACGGTATGTGCAGGGGAAACACATAATGTAGCCTTCTGCATTCCACATGACTCGGCCTGTATCTTTTGAAGGCTATGATTGATGGTTTCTGACAGAGGAAAGATCTAAAGCAATCAAACCAAACCACAAGTGAAGCAGACGTACCAATGCTTAGATTTGTGCCAGCAGGACTACAGCATGTGGTCAGTTTTTACCTGTTGCAAGAAATAATTCGCCCCTTCCTGATTTGTCACACTAAATGGTTTCTGATCCTCACACAAAACTTTAGTGTAACACAGGGAGAACACAAGTTTTATAGCAAAAGGTTCCACACAGTCTGTAGTACATTATTGCAAAAGTCTTGGGGATCATCAAGAATCTGGCAAGTGTGAGACGATGCTGTATCTTGTTTAGCAGATATGCTTTCTAACGGTGGAATGCTGCAATCAAGGTCTGCAGTTCCTTAGATCTTCATCAAAGCAAGGTCCTGGATGAATTGCTGCTTTGCTCTTGGAGGAATTTTGGTAGGCCTGTGACTTCTGGGAAGATGCAGCACCGTTCCAAGTTTTCTCCATTTTGAGATAATGGCCCTCACAGTGGTACACTGCAGTGACCTTTTAACCTCATTTTGTTTAAGCGATGTTTAGACTTACCAGGGCTGGCAGTAATCAAATCCTGGTTGTGGCTAGCTTAATTGACCCCACTTATCAACTAAATTCAGTTAATTTAGTTAATTGCATGATGAAGTAGGGGGCAATTACTTTTTCACACGGGCCCTGTTGGAAATGCAAAGCTCATTTAAAAACTTTATTTTGTGTTTCCTGAAGTCTTTAAATATATATATATATATATATATATATATAAAACATTGATATGTGACAAAATGAATACTTTTTCACAGTACTGTATTAACTGAATAAAGAGATCTTCAAGAGCCCTCCACTTATAAGTACCTTTTGCTCAGCAGTGATTTGGCCGCCTCACTCCCCACATAATGAATGACAAAAATCCCACAGCTGGAATCCAGTTTCTCTTTGTTGGCGGGATCTAATCGGCTCCAATTGCCTAATTACTGTTTGGGTAAGTGCAGCTTCATAGTAGAGACGGTCAGTAGAAACACAGGGCTTTGGGGGTCAGCAGGGGCCGACTCTGTTTTGTGTAAACACTTGATCAGTGGCTTGTCTCATGAAGCTTGTTTAACTCATGAAGCTTGTCTCATGAAGCTTGTCAGCCTCACAAAATCTAACAAATGCAAGCACAGTTTACTCATTTTATGATGGCGGATATCACCTCTCTCTGCTAACCCAGGTTTAGATACTTAGACTAATTTTGGGGCCATGTGCAGTAAAGTAGTGCATCGTTTATACAGCCAACTGTGTGAAACATAGAGAGAAGCTGAGCAGCTCAATTTTCATAGAAAGAACAAGAATTCATAAAAATAATTACCATGGCACTATTGCTAATGGCACTGTGTTAATAACAGCTTTATGTTCTTCATATTCTACTAACATTTTTTACTTGATTGACACTGCAAATGTGCAAATGCCACAAACAGGGTTGTGACTATAAAAACACCATCAGAAGCATTAGGTTAAAAGATGAGGTATTTGCTTCCTAATGGGAATTGGCTTAATGGTTACCATTATAGACCAACAGTTTCCTGTTCAGCATATTCAGATTCCATTAGGAAACCATTAAGTACATTTAGAAGCAGTCACAGGTCACCTGTTAAACCATTACAAGCCCATCCAGAAAAGTACCAAAACCACCAAGAACTAGTAGAAATATTTAATGGCCTCTATGTTTTTTTAGCAGAACTGCCGTGACATTTTTAATCTCTAGCTTTTCCATGTGTTCTGCAACAAATTAACAGCTGATGATTTGCAGCAATTCTCAAAAAGGTAACCCAAGAAGGACTGGAGAGAGTCTAACCCCTTCAGAAGTTTGATAATGACTGGCCCAACAGCTGTTTGCTGTGTTTAATCCGAAAACCTGGAGCAGGTTTGATGTGTAGCCTGGTGATCCACCATTCAGAGACAGCAAATCCAGTTTAGAGTTAGCTGGCTAAGAAATCCTGCTTCGTGAGACAGACCCCAGCTCAGTTTCTTCTCATTTTAGAGGCCTTCATTCATATCTCCAGCTTAGGAAACACATGTTCAGTAGTGTTCCGTTCCATTTAGGTCACTTGGCCAGTTAAGAATATTCTACATTTGAGACTTTGAAACTTTCAGTTGCTTTAACTCCACATGTCAGGTTGCGGCCGTACTGCAAGGTGAAGCTCCACTGTGTTATGAGGCATCTGGCTGGATCTGAGGAGCTAAAATGCTTCTGCATACTGAACTGAACAGGCACACCTAAACTTTTGGATACATCAGATTAGCCCTACTCAGATATATTCGTACACTGATTTAGAAGTGACCCAGTCACGTTTATCTTCCTCTGTTGTTGCATTTTGAGCATATGTTTTCAACGGGAGACAGGGAGACCAGCAGTGCTGTTGTAACAAATGCAGAATGTTTCTTGGTGTTGTTGTGCTAAAATAAACATAGGTGTCTCTGAAAAAGACAGTGGCTGTATTCAAAATGGCATACTACATACTACTCAGGTACTAAATCTGACTAAAAGGAGTATGTATTATGCAGTACGCAACCAAACCAAAAATCTGTAGTGCACTGAAGATATCCGGACGGTGTACTACTCCAGTTACAGGGTATGTTTTCATCAGAATGCGCCTCATATAGTTAAAACATACAGGTCTGAAGATTGATAAAATATGAACTCGCTTTAGAGGTTCAGTGTACTGAATACTACACACAGGGGGCAGTATGCAATATGCAGTACATACTAATGTAGTATGCAGAATGCAATATGAAATTTAAATACAGCCTTTTTTCTATAAGGCAACACATGCTGCTCAAAAGTGGATGCAGAGACGGACGGTGTTTATGCCTGAGTGCATATGGTGATATCCATCACAGAAGCATGTCAGATTTTAACACAGTACTGCCTGAGGGGTCAAAGGTCACAGGCATTCATTTGGGATTCTTTTCCTTCATGTAAAACGGTGAACCTATTTGGCCTTTTACTTGTTAATAAAGGGCCCCGCCTTTACTTTCTGCTCTTGTTATATCCAAGAATGACCTGTTTAAGATGTTTCTTGAACATTTTCATATTGTTTCTTGTCTTAAATTGTCATTGTCTCAATTTTTTGGAATATCATCAGTTTCAGCATGACCATATCTATATAAAGCTGTTGATAAGATACCCAGGGGATGGGTATCATGGGGATATGTACGGTGGCCGAGAAAGCCCAACGCATTGCAAGTTAAAAACGCGCTGCAAAGTCTCAAAACACAAGCATCGAGTTTAAAACGCGCTGCAAAGTCTCAAAACACAAGCATCAAAATGGCACGACTTGCACAACATTAGCCAAACGCGCTGCAAGATCTGAAAACACAAGCATCAAAATGAGACCGCTTGCAAACCATTAACCGAACGCGCTGCAAAGTCTCAAACGCGCTGCAAACACTGAAAACACATGCAACTTCCAAAACACATGCAGAAAGCCTCAAAACACAACGGAAGTGTTTCCGAGGGACACTGAAAGTGGACGGACCCACTTTTCTTTCAGTCACTCGGTGTGCATTGTTTAAGGTGGAACGAAATATAAACTCAAGAACCTGGCCAATAACCCTACTGAATATTCTTATATTAGAATATATTTATATTCTAATATAAACTGGGGCTGTCTCGGCTCTACGTCCAGGTCCGGGTCCGTCCACTTTCAGTGTCCCTCGGAAACACTTCCGTTGTGTTTTGAGACTTTCTGCATGTGTTTTGGAAGTTGCATGTGTTTTCAGTGTTTGCAGCGCGTTTGAGACTTTGCAGCGCGTTCGGTTAATGGTTTGCAAGCGGTCTCATTTTGATGCTTGTGTTTTCAGATCTTGCAGCGTGTTTGGCTAATGTTGTGCAAGTCGTGTCATTTTGATGCTTGTGTTTTGAGACTTTGCAGCACGTTTTAAACTCGATGCTCGTGTTTTGAGACTTTGCAGCACGTTTTTAACTTGCAGTGCGTTGGGCTTTCTCGGCCACCGTAGATATGGGCACTGGTGGCCCACTGTCAGCACTGGCAATCTACTGTGAGCCAAACATGGCCTACATATTTAAAACAAGCATTTGTCCCACATGTCCCAAAACAGATCTGGTCCATTTCTGGCACAGATTTTGCAGTGCTGCCTCGTGGCACACGTATATAAAAACTCATGTGGCCCACATGTTCCAAACAGATCTGGTCCACTTCTGGCACAGATACAGCATTTGCAACCAGCTGTGGTCCCCCCAAGTGCCATCAATCCATGCAGCAAGTGGCCCAGATGAAAATGAGGAGTGTGGGTCAGTTTTAGACCAGACCAATTTTGCTATCTGGGATAGATTAAATATCATTAATTGAATATCTTGTTTTTGTACTGCTTTTGTACAAATACAGGTCAAAGTAGTTTTAGAAATTACTGCTTTATGCTTTTATTTGCATATTATTTACCGTCACCACTTTTTTGGCATTTATAGCATAAATATTAAACTTTTGTTTTTGGGACAACAGTGAGAATTACAAACAATAAATAAAGAAATGCAAAATTGTGTTAGCATTTCTTTTTGAATTCTGCATTTTGATACATGCAAAATGTATCAAGAGGCAAAGATGACAACTGAAAATTGGGTATTGGGAAATTTGTGTATCATCACATTCCCTACGTTGATCCCCTACGTTTCTACATTTTTATTAAAATTTCAACAAACAAACAAAAAGTATTTTTGACAAAACTATTACTTCGTCCTCTGGTATACACATTCTGTTGACTAAAGCAATAAGCCCTCTTAGGCGCCACATCTGAAACTTAACTACTTACCGTGGTGTATTTCCTAGCAATCAACAGCTTGCTATGCTAACTTACAGCCAGACTGGCATTATAAAATATTCCGTATTTGGCCACGTTATAATTACGTCTCCATTTCTTCTTTCAAACCCGCACATAAATACATCTAGCAGCTGTTTATGAGTCTGCCTCACTTTCATTAAATATTTACAAAGCCAACATATGTAAAGCTGCATCGCTACACACATTTGCTCCGACTGTGGATTTGGGCAATGTTTACTGTTCAAATGAAACGAAATTGCAGGCACTCCCATTTGAGACTGCTACAAAGGGGGTTTAAATGACTGTACAAAGAGCATACAGATTATTCATTAGTGTATGAAAGACTGATGAGAACATAGTATTTTTAAGTGCTAGAACATTTTTTGATGTCTTTGAATGGACGCATATGACAGCTAAAGCAATATGCCGATTAACCTTGAATACTGTAACAAACTCACTGACACATGCTCTACCACAAGTCAAAACAGCACAATTAGGCACATACTATGTCTTTAAGACTTACTGCCTTTTGTTACTACAGAATGACACTGTGTATAGGGTCATACGTGAAGTTATTTGTATTCAGAACATGAACAATTACAGACAGAACACAGAGCAGTTAGACAGCATGTGCAGAAACAAACACTATGCCAAAATGAATCAGATACAAAAACGGAAACTGGATTGGAACAGGGCTGGAATTTTAGCCTTAGATCATGAAAACTAGTTAAAGTGGTTGAATACTACGACACTGCATGCAGTTCACACTGTGCTAACTGGTAACTATGAGCTTCTTTATTTGTCAGTTGAATTAGCCTCTTAGCTCTAGTTTAAAACTAAAGAACCAAATACTGGACACTAAACATTTCTTGGCTAGTTGACTACATTTGGGGCAAGTGGAAAATGTGCAAATTTGGTTTGCCACCAAACTAGCACTTTAAAAATGATGTCTACTAGAAGCATGATCCTTATGCTTATCCTAATATATATCACTTCTCAGCTGCCCTTTACAATGCACTGGCATATTTTGATGAAATGGCAGAATATGCAGAGAATATGCAGGTCTAAAATTAATTGAAAAATTATTAAAAGTCAAGTTTTTTCTTCTCTGGAAAATTAACTGTATTGGAAATACAGCACTAACTAACAATATACAGCTTCAACTCTTTGTGGCTAGTGCCTGTCTGGGTTCTGCAGTGCCTGAATGGACTGGCAAACTCTAACTGACCCTGGATGCCCTGTGGTTCAGAGAAAAGTGATTTTGGCTCCCCTGGTGGAAAACAGCTAATTCACTAAGGAATATTAGAGTGATGGCAGTTCGGTAAGCGGACAGGAGCTGGAGCCTTACTGCTTAAGCGTGTGCCTGTGTGTGTTAACATTTGGGAGCTGAGCCTCATTGGCTTCAACAGTTCTGACTCTGCAATTAGATTTCCAACTTCACACAGCCCTCGGGAGTAGTACATCCACATTACAGCGGGCCTTTAAAACCATCAATGGGGTGAGAGTAAAAATGTGCATGTTTGTGTGGACTGTGCAGTTTAAGAGCCTCCATCACTTGTACTTGAATTTCCTTGCATTTCTACATAAGCACATGCACTAACAGTGCAACCATCCTGCATCTGATCTCTTTCTTCATATGCTCTCTCTCTCCCTCTTTCACGCTGTTTCTCTCGCTGTCTGATTTATATTCTTATGAAATAAGAGGTCTGTAACCCATGGCAACAGGCCTCAGATCAACAGAAACATTTGGTCTGGGTTGAGAACAGAGTAGAAAGCACAGTGCAGATATCAATACCAGATACCAGTGCGTGTCCATGTCTGGCCATACCGTACAATGTCACATGTACAGAATCCACACAAACCTATGCTGTTCATTTATAGCAGATCAGGGTCAGGAGTGAAGATAAAATATGGCTGTATTTGAAATGGCACACTACTATACTGCAAACTGCATACTACAGTAGTATGTACTGCATACTGTATACGCCCCCTGTGTGTAGTATGCAGTACAGTAACAAGTTCTGACACACAGTGTAGTGTACTAATACAGTCACATGACCAGTTACCTCACATTTACCTCAGAGCTGTTATTGCTGTATCCATTGTTCAGAGCTAGCTGCTGCTAACGCTGCTCAGTTCACCTGAAATAGTTTTAGCCTAGCTGTTAGCTACCCTCGGCTATTTCACTCTAAAACTGAACCTCTAAAGCGAGTTCATATTTTAGCAATCTTCAGACCTGTATATTTTCACTTTCTGAGGCTCATTCTGATGAAAACATACCCCACTACGGTCACTATACTCATATTTATACTCAGATTTCTGGCTGCGTTTTGCTTCCCAGTGTTACCCTCCACCATTTTCTTGGCTGAAGCAGGCTGAGAGCTGGTGAGGCCGCGGTGCACGATGGGATGCAGTACACCATGAAGATCCCCCTGTACAGGAGAAACTCTGACTGGAGTAGTACACCATTCGGGTATCTTCAGTGCACTGCAGACTTTCAGTTTGGTCACATACTGCATATTAAATACTACTTTTAGGTATATTTAGTATGTGAGTAGTATGTAATATGCCATTTCGAATACAGCCAATGTCTTCATTTTTTGTGCTAACCCTGTGTTAGGTACTACAGCTGGGTATCATATTCAATCTGAATTTTCTGAATAATTTCAGTACTATTGAGTATCAAGCTTCAGTACCTAGTAAAGCAGAAGTCTTATCAGTGTCAGGGAGCCAATACTTGTTCCAAAATCCAGATTTCCTGATGAGCATGTTATTAACATTAGCAATCTCGCTAACCAATACAAATATATTATTACTTAACTAACAGCACTCTGTTCACACGTCACACTCTGTAATATTTATACCGTCTATACCACTGCCATTGTTTCATAAACTTCATGTAATGTCTTAATGTGTATTTCCATTCAGAGTTTCATTCACTTTTGGCTGAAATCTTGTTTTGATAACGAGAGAGTTGAACCACTCCGTGAAGTCTTCTCCAGCACATCCCAAAGACTTTCAATGGGGTTAGGGTCAGGACTCTGTGGTGGCCAATCAATGTGTGAAAATGACTCCTCATGCTCCATGAACCGCTCTTTAACAATCTGAGCCCGATGAATCTCAGCATTGTCCTCCTGGGACATGCCCATCGCACAGTGATAGGATGAATTGGTCATTCAGTACATTCAGATAGTCAGCTAACTTCATTTTATGGCCACATAATGTTGCTGAGCCTTGAGCTGACCAAATGAAGCAACCCCTGATCATAACACTGCCTCCAGAGGCTTGTACACAACGCAAATATCCATTATGGGTGCATCACTTCTGACTGTGATGCGTCCATCACTCTGGAATAGGGTTAAACATAAACATGTTCCATTGCTCCAGAGTACACAGCTGTTAGTCCTTATCCTGTGAGTTCTCCTCGCATTGTGTGTGAGGAAATCAAGTGAAAACCACATGACGACCCATCAGGTCACTGTTATGTGGAAATGTAACTGATTGTGTCATTTTCATAGTCAAGTAAGTACATGACCCCTATATTTAGAGTTTATATATAGAAATATGAAAGACAAAGTTGAAGGTTTAGGAATACAGATGACTAGTTTTGTCCTGGCTTCCCAGCCTATTAGTGCTGCACCAATGTGACAGTCAGAACTGAGCTACTGTACATTATCTAGGCTAGACAGTGAGTGAATGTTGAAGCCTACCATCACTGGAGCCGCGGGCGAGCAGGCCATCGGGAGAGGGGGTGTGGCGTGAGCGGGAGCCGATGGAGTCCAGGCTGTCGAAGGAGTCGTCCCGCGCGTGCCTCGGCGGCGACAAAGACTCACTGCGCTCAGACTCCCAGCAGTCAATATAACCACTATCCCTTATACTGTGCTTAGGACTGTCCCAATCCTCCGCCTCCTAAAACACACACACACACACACACACACACACACACACACATAAGTCACATTTGGCCAAATTCGAAGTGCTTCTCCACAGAAAACAAACTTACAAATGACATTGTTCTGCAAGTTCAAGTGCACAGCTTCTAAAACTAAAGAAACGAATACTGGACACCAAACTTGAATGGTTGACTACATTTTGAGGAAAGTTGCACAATTTCCGCAAGTTAGGTTTGCAACAAAACTAGCACTTTAAAACTGAAGTAAAGGTCTATCAGGAACATAGTCCCAATGAATGTCTTTGAGCTCATTTACCAAATACACATCACCCCTGTTGGAACATAATCTCAGCTGCACTTTACAAGGCATTAGCATGTTATGATGAAAGGGTGGAATATGCAGAAATGGTCTAAAATTAATTGAAAAATAATTCAAAGTTAAGATTGTTGTTTTTCCTCTCCAGTAAGGTTAACTGTATTGTAGATATAGAGTTTTGTTGTGACAGCCACAATATACAGCTTCAAACTTCAGACAGTATTTCAACGCTGTCTAGTCCAGTTCATGTTGGTTTAGTATGTTGCCTAGTGTGGTCAAGCTGGTTGACCAGCACACCAACATCTACACACCACATATCACTGCAGTCAGAACAAAACTCCATTTTTGTAGTTTTGTACTTTTTTATGGAATTTTATAAAGTGGCAGCCTTTACAATCTGCTAATATCTCATGATGAATGGACCCAAAAATCGGCCCATGTCCACAAGGTTTTTTTCCAGCAGGTACCAAAACAAACAAAGAAAAGATATTCATCCTTGCACTTTCACTTTACAGTAACTCAGGATGTACATAACAAACCATTGCATCCAACCAAACCTCCCAATCAAATCTCTTCTTCTACGGACAAGCACTAGATTAGAATCAAGACTTCTGGTTTCATTTCTCTGCCTGTTTCTGTGAGCTACAAGACAACTCACAGACACATACAACATGCTTTTCTTATCACCAGTAATAACTGTGACTTCTAAAACTTCAGCCTATTGCTATAAACCTGCCTGTGAGGTTAAGACTGATATTTTGTGTGGTGTTGTTGTACATGTGGATCATATGACTCTCATATCTGGATAGAAGTGAAGTGTGTTATGACTATCCTGGGAACCCATCAATCCGTTTCACAATCGCTCCACCCCTCCGTCTTCATCTATTTGTCTTCTTCCCCAGTCTCACTCTATCCATCCCACTTCAGTGCTTGTCAGTCTCTGGTTTTCTCCTCCCTAATATTACTCATCACACAGTCTGAATGTCATGGAGCAAAATATTATATCCTTGTGGCTTATTCCACGTAGTCTTAGAAGATCGGTGTAAATCACAGTTTACACAAACAAACAACGACCTAAATTAAAGACACATTTTGAAGAGACATAGTGAAAATCTGTTGATTTTAGTTAATAGAAATGGTTATGGGTTATATATCAAAATATCTGATTATTATTATTTGAAAGCAAAACATAGAGTAAATTCTGAGCTGGATAGGGTTGGTTGGCATATTAATACCGTGGTTGGCTGGCACATGTTTCAGCTTGCCAAAGTTTAGTTCTATTGTTACAAACACATTATTATATACTATATGCTGTACATATACTAAAGAGCATACATGTCGTACTCAGCTCAGCTTACATCTGCTGCTAGTTGCGTTACACCAGAGATGTTATAAAGGAGCCTGCTGAAAAAGGCAGCACAGACCAGCATGCATTTCAATCCAAATGATGGTATTACCAAAAATAAACTACCTATTCTCTCTGATGGCCAACCAGCACAGCATGCAAAACAGCAGATCAGCTTGCTGGTTATGACGCAAGTGTGGAAAAGTCGACAATATTATGGCTATCTAGTAGATTGTGTATAGGAGGACTTTGCAGGCTGACTCTCTTGCTGGAGGTCTGGATGCACAATGGCCTCTTTTCATTCCCCTCCTCTCTCCAACCATATGCTCCGCCATAACACACACTCACACATGACAGGGAGTCTCACCAGAAAGCACACTAGCCATCAAATTATAAGGCTAATCTAATAAATGAAGAAGTAAACAAGTCTGTGTGCTGGCGTTTTGCTCTGACGCAGTCTGGTTTAGAGCTCTGATTGGTGCGATCACAGAACGAGATGAGTCAGCCTTTTTCCCCCTAAACAGGCTTTTGCTGTGTCACCAAAACAAGCCGGCCTTTCATTAGCCCTGAAGCACAGGGGCGATCGACACCGCCTGGGAGAATGGAAAGACTGTTCGGGAGGATCCACACATTCAGAGAACCGCTTCTCAGAGAAAGAGAGAGAGAGAGAGAATCAGGGAGACCCTCTTTTAATGTTATTTCGTAAATGTACAAACATATATAATACATATGGAACATATACATATAGAGCACTGGGTAAAAGTCAGAAACCACCCTTAATTTAGTTCAAAATCAGTCAATACGGAAGACATACAGTAGCAGTCAAAAGTTTAGACATGGCTACTCATAGAAGGTTCTCCTTATGTTTAGCTTAATGCTTTACTTTAGAATAAAAGTGAACCTAAGGTGAACCACCTTACAAACCTCCAAAATAAAAATTTACAGGAGGATAAAACAGCTTTTATAACTTGCAATGGAGGTTGATATGATTTTTTTATAAGCTGTTTTGGACCAATTCTATTGGTCTGTCCATCATGAATGTTCACAAGATTGAAAGGGGAACTAGAGCTTTTAAACTGTGCAGAAAAAGAGATAAAGGTTTTTTGCACAACAACATATATATTAGAGGTGGAGATATGGCAGAAATATAATATCTCCATCTCCATTTTATTATATTCTATTACATCTTGTTTCATATATATTCTATTTATGCTTTATTATTTTTGTAGCTTCTATGTGTACTATGTGTCTCACCGGTATGTAAGCTGTTGTAGCACTCTAATTTTTACCAATCTAATACTGTGATACATCAAGAGTATATTTGGTATATCACTATATGTATTGTTTCAGACATCTCATCAGTTGGAACTGTTAAGTGTAAGCCTGTAGAGTCTTTTAGATAACTAACAACATCCATTTAGTGGGGTGTATCTAAACTTTTGACTGGTAGTGCATTATGCATAATGAAGAGGAACGTCAAAGTAACATAAGTGGGGGAGAAAAAAAAACAGGAGTTCAGAAATTTGTCAGGCTACACTCTTCTGAAATCTTTGTCCATCCGTCCACTTTAAGAAGACAGGTCGCTACGGGTCTGAAAGCATGGGTAGCTGCCAGGAAGCTCTTGCTGAGAAACGCAGACTGAAAAACCAGTGAAGATTTGCACTAGAGCACTAACACTAAACATCCGAGACACGGCGTGAGGTTTTATGGACTGATTAGTCTAAATTTGGGATCAGGAATACTCGGAAATGTGAAAATTAGAAAGTACTTTATTCTGGCAGATTTCTTTGAAGAACCTGACAGCAAGTCCCCTGAAAAGACTGGAGAAGCCGTAATTAAAGCAAATGCTGAACACACTAAAAACTGATACATTTACAGTATATTTAGCTCTTGAGGTTTCCATGAGGTTTCTGCTCTCTGACTATTACCAGTGTTGTACATGCATAAATATGGGACACGATATGTAAAAAGACCTGAAAGTGGAGTAGGCTGAGAGAAGTTTTGAGGACGTATTTATGGAATACTTTGGGTGACTGATGACTTCTACTGTTTGTTAGCAACGGTAGCCTCTTAATCAAGCACTTAACTAAAGCAACATAGAAACCAGAGTGTGTGTGTGTGTCTGTGTGTGTGTGCAGGTGTTCATGTCCAGCCTTGCATGCATGTGTTTTCATCACTGTTCTCTCAGCTGTTCCACAAAGTGCTCTGCCCTTGTTGTTGAGTCCAGTGTGAGCTCATCTCTAGAGAGGGAGAATCACTAATGACTCCAACACTCATACTTGATAGCAGCAGGGGGGTGCGCTTCAGTGTAAGAGGCCACTCAGCCTCTCAGCGTCTAGCCTCACTCAGCTCTCTGACCACTCCCTATAAAAATAACAAGTTCCCATGTGTCCATTCTAAGGGGAAAAAACCCTAAAGGCCCTATAAACATCCATTCTAATAAATCATAAAGTATCTGATATAGTACCAAGCAGTGATGAAGAAACATGAAAGTCTGTTATCCAGATGACAAGAAGAAGAGTCTCCTTTCTCCACAAAAAAGTCAAGGTTACACTGAATTAAGCCCTTGGATGCCAGGCTTCTGTTCTAACACTTGTAAATGCACTGCAAAAATAATGCACTGAGGTACTTGACTGAACTGTGTACAGCACTTTCATGAGAATAAAAATTTATGACAACAATACAGAGCTGAGAGTTAGAGCAGAAGGACAAAATCCATTTTAGAAACAAAATTACTGAAAAATATTCGGGGACAACATGAAATGAAAGCACAAGTACTAAAGGGATGGGGTTTCTAAAAAAATTGCCTGGTGAAGGTATAATATACAGTATACATAACTTATTATTGCAATATGTATTAATATACTACACCTTGATTTTGTTAGGCTCTGGTTTGGCTTGTTGTTTTTGAAATGATGATTTAAATGCAGTAGATTTTCAAATTTTTATTCATTTTTTCATTTTAGAGTATTTCATTGGGTACAGGTTGAGTTTCACATATAACAGTATCTCTAATACGGTCACAAACTGCTAATGGAGTAGGTTGAGACTTTTCGAGCTGCACTGTCCAACACAGTTTTAGCAGCAGTATAGAGGACCAACAATGTGATAGTAAAAGTTTGACATAGTGTATATGGTATACAGGGGTTTGACAGGGGCTTGGCATATGATATGATACTATGAGAAAATAAGATTTTGCTTGAAGATAAGCTTTGCTGCATGTGACTGATTTAATGGTGTAAGTTTGGAATCGTGTCATGTTAATAATGGTTGTTAATAAATGATAAACCCTTGAACAGCAAGGGAGACCAAACATGTTTCAAAGGGACTAGAGTATATCAAAACTGTTGATGGTTCCTTTGGCATAAAGAATTTAAAACACTAAGTATCCAGTGTATGAAAATACTAACATAGTACGGTTAACCTTGTGGAGCTGAACGTCTCGGCGGTGATCCATACTGAAAATATGGAGACTGCCTCTTTAGCTGCTGCCAGTCAAGTTACAAAGCGTGAATGTCCATGTTGGCCATAATAAAACATATCAGCAGATAGAATCTGTGCTTTCTGTCTGCTTCCATGTTTCTATCTCCAGAAAAATACTGTTGGATTGCTCATTCAGAGCAACTAGGATCAGTAAAAGCAAATGACAAATTGCACTTATGTTTAATCAGAATAACAACAAAAATGACTTGTAGTCCTATTCATGTGTTTACTTGTTAAAAAATCTGATATATGGAAAAAAGAGATAAAAATTAATAAAAGCAAATGTATTTACTTTATACAATTCACTGCAGTGTCTTCACATATGAAGCACATGTACTTGCTATAGCTCTAAATCAAAAAGTATTCTAATTCCATCTCACTAAAATTCTCACTGTTAACTTTGTGTTTTTGGCTGTAGTATATGTTTCTGTAAATGCAATGTACAGTTGGGGCCGAAGCCTGAGACACAGGTAGAATTGCTTCTATTCTGCATTTTCCATTACAAAATCAGTCGAACAATTTGAACGAAAAGATTTGAGCATAAAGTAGAATCTCTGAATGTTTGCATGAATTTCAGAATGTCTTAGTATTCACTAAGTCACCCCCACCACCCCAGTGTGCACTCAAGCCAGCACAGACTTCCTAGGTTTGTGCAAAAGCCTCTGATCAAACCTTGATGTTCGTCTGACCCCTCGTCTGAGTTTTCCAAAAATCATTTGAAACCTAGGAATGATATATTAGAATCACTTCATCCATTTGTCTGCAATGTGACTGAGTTTAAACCACTCAAAACACTTTCAACATCTGAACGATGACTTCATGTTTTGAACAGTAGTGCACATGAACAACAGAGCTGTAGTTCATTAAGGCTGATGCAGCTGTGCTGTATGAGCTCCACAGAGCATTGCCATATGTTTGCCAGAGCAGCTGCGATAGAGCAGTAACTGTGTGCTTACCTTTCGCATCTGTGACAGAAGCCCCTCAAACTCACGCAGGTCCAGAGTGGGCCCGTTATAAGTAGCACTGCTATTGGCTGCCCGGCCCAGCCAATAGATTGTAATCAAAACCTGGAAAGAGAACAAAACCAGCTCTTAAAACAGTGCCATTCATCAGTTTCACAGACAATTGGGAAAAATGCAACAGGAACGTTTTAAGTCATCTTTAAATCGAAATCTGGTCTATTTTTGATCTTGTTAGTTATTGTCTATGGTGATACCGAAGAAAGGAACCAAGCCTGATTCCTCATTTCATACTGTAGCAACCTGCTACAGGGTGGGGCTGACCTCTAGAAGCCAGGAGGAACAAATGAGGCGAACACTCTCCGGGAAAGTTGGTGTTGTGTCTCTCAGTTAAAAGGGTATATGGTATTTGTGTTCTTCTGTGTTAGGAAAAGGGATTATTGTCTGGGTGTTTCATGTTGGGGGTTGGGCATCAAGGGGTTAGGGAGCCAGCCTTGTAACCAGAGGGATGCTGGTTCGATTCCCTGAACTGAGAGCACATGACTGAAGTGCCTTTGAGCAATGCACCTAACCCTCAACTGCTTACTTAGGTGCTGTGGATAGGGCTGCCCACAGCACTAGTATCTAGATTGTTGTTTTTGTTTAGACGTGAAGCACCCTAATGGTCTTGCTCACTTTATTTGTTTACTCGCTCAATATTCACTCACTCATTCATTCAGCTTCAGCAGGCTCAAGATCCTCCACATGGGGGCAATACTGACAATCACATAGCTTTTGGGGCTTTGTAAAAGTGGTGCTTGTCATCAGTGACACTGTGAGTACATTACAAGATATTTCCTGTTCGATTAGTTAGATTAGAATAGATTAGATTAGATTGGATTACATTAGATTACATTAGATTACATTAGATTAGATTGTTATTTTATGTTTGGACGATTTGTGAGTTTTACTATATAAATAAAACTAAAGACAAGGCTGCTAAACACACTTGCGTTGTATTCGAATGCAGCTGCTACACCAACACCAAAAGGTCATAGCATAATTATGCATGACTCATTGTGCTAAATAATAGGTGTACAATAGGTGTAGCTCTTTATTTGATTCATGTTTAAACAGGAAATAGATTTTTTTCATAAATATGCTGTAGAATTTCAGTTTTGCTCATTTTAAAGAGCAAAAAATATTATTTCCATTTACAACTTTGGTTAATAGAAAGTAATAAAGATGTGCTAGCATGTTTACTCTGTTTATTTAATCCATGTAGTCTGAACCTTGGGTTAAAAATGGCTAATAAAAAATGTTTTTTTAAGAAAATGACTAAATAAAGACATTTATTGCTTAAGGTTCAGACATCAGAATGGCAGTAAAGCACATAATTTAGCTACTGGCCTTGGATCATTTAATGCAAAATAGAACAAAAGTAGAACAAACAGGAATTAGAAAAAAAGCTCAACATCGGTGCGTTTGGAAAAGATCTGACGGGCAAAAAACAGGTCCAACTGCTGATGCAAAGCAAACAAAGAACAAACCTTTTTTCTTCATTTTGTTGTCACCATCTTAATCTGTCATGATCATTCATCCCACAACAAAAGAGGGTTTGTTCTGATGTGGAACGCAGTTTACACTGTTCTTGCACTCAGCTCATACATACACACACACAAAGCAATTCACGCCTGAGGTCAAGATATCAGAACGCTGACGTGCGTGAGTATCACACATAAAGGTCACAAACTCCATTTTGGTGCTAAAAAGTGCCTGTTGTGATTTACTAAACAGGAGTAACAGCATTTCAGTGGTCATAAAAGACCAAAGCTCTTTTGTGCTTCAGCCTCAGTGCAGATCATTGAAGAAACATTTTAGGGTTCTAGCCGATCTGGACTTTGTGCTGTTGTGCATTAATTATGTTTCAGTCTTTAAAACAACTGGTTGAACATCACTACAAAAGCAATCATAACACAACCAAAGCTATACCAAATGTTTCAGCTATGACCTTCAGTAGTAACTCAAAAAACGCTAGCCAGCATATGACTAGCAAACACAGCTTTTACCAGTCATACACACATCAAATCATACACTCATCATCAAAAAAAAACAGTTGCACAAATAGTTGCACCCAGAAGGAATCAACCGACAGGAATGAAACCTGGTGGGTAGGTTTGGCATCATGAGATATGTCAATGATTCAAGTTTCACACTCGGCCGAGCATATGACGTAAGCAAGGAGACTGGCCTTATTACTGTACATGACTGACCCAACAGCCACGACTGCGTACATTCAGCGAGCAGTGATGCCCTCCATTAGTCATCCTGGGTAGGCAGGTGTCTGACACAGGACTACATGCACACAGACCAGTACATCTGCTGCCCTTAACACCACGTCAACGTCGCCAAAGACTGCAATGGTGTCGTGCCAGACTGTAATGCAGTGACTCAGAATGGCAGAGGGTCATCTTCAGTGAAAAGTCCCGCTTTCGGCTTGGTGGAGATGATCAACGAATCCGTGTGTGGAGGCACGTGGTCAGCACTGAGATGAGTGTTTTGTTGTCATGCATCACACGTCCAGAAGGCCTGGCGTCACTCCACCTCCACCCCTACCACAAAATCTGCAGGAACTGTGTGAGAATATTCAAGCCACACGGGATGGATTATCACAGGACACCATGAGGAACCTCTACAACTCCATGCAGAGACGTCTGGCATGTTGCATTAGTAAACATGGCGGCCTGACACCTAACTGAGAGACTGATTTATTTATTATCAATAAAGAACACCTTAAAAGGCTTCCACGGCACGTTAATGTGATGCAGAACACATTTTAAAACACTACCTCTTTTAAAACACTACCAAAAAGCAGGTTTGGCCTAAATACTAGTTTGACAGTTCTCTTTTCCAAATGACAGTTGAATGCACATATTGAAACTCTTCAATGGCTCTGCAGTCCCTGCTCTACTAAACCTACTCATTACTTCATTATTAGTGCGTGCTGTGGCAGAATGCTTTGATGTAATGCACATAACTAAACAATTATGCTTGAAATCTTACAATTCCCAAATGACCAAGGCGTGCTCTTTGAAATGAAACAGGAATTTTACACTTTCACAGGTTTCCAAATGCACTCAGCAAGACACTTCAAGTGCGGTTCATCCTTCCAGCTGAAAATGTACATCAAAGTAATCACTCATTGTCCAGAATTACAGCCAATTTATGAAACAAAGTCTTATTTTCTTTTAAGAATGATTTACCATGTTGAAATTATTACATACTTCCTTGATGAGTATTAACTCGACTAATAATTACATTGATTGAGTCGAAATCCTGAGAGTCAACCTAATGAGTCACAATTTGGACCTGAAACAGACGGACAAAAAGTCATTTTTCTTCAACGTGGTGTAAACAGGCCTTCACACATAACGCATATGGTTACAATGCGCTAGTCTTTTGTTACTTACGTCTGTGTTTGCTTTCATTGAAGTTCTTACTAGATAATTCACTAAATTGGCCCAAAATGCTTCTTTTAGTAAATCTGCCCCAAAATACAGTATCTGCAGTGTGAGAAAGACGGGATTCTGTCGAAGCCTTCCTCACAGTGGCACCACACATAGCAAGGATCGAGGTCAGAGAGTTGCTGTCAACTGCTGGTCAGTATTTGAGCACTAAACCTCAAGTAGCTTTTTCCTACAAGACAAAAATAGGACCTTAAAGGAATTTTCCAGCATTTTTCCTATTTTATGTCTATGCAGTTTTATGTTTATGCAGTCAGTTACCATGGACAATCATTTTGATATGCCTCCTTCAAAAAGTCCTTGAACTTTAAACACGCTTACAATAAAAATCAATGAGCAGCTACTGCAAAGCTACTGCACAGCAGTCAGTCTTCTGTTTATTTCTGTTCTTGAAATTCTTGCATCAGTTCCTGTCCTTAAAGGTACATTTCAGTATTTTTTCAGCCTCCTGCATCTAGGGTTAGGGTTAGTGCATGGTCAATTATCATGGACAACCATGTAGTCACACCGCCTCCAATCTCCCCAACTCCATCTCCCAGAGTTCACTGTCCAATGACGTCACAGCCAGGTGTCTGGAATTCACCAATCACACTCCATTTTTATGTTCATCCTCATCTGAGTACTGATTACACTCACCTGCTCCTCATTTCCCTGTCTATATTTAAACCCCTCATATACACACACACACACACACTGCAAAGTATTGCCAAACCTAGTTTGCACACATACATATATATATAATTAAAAATAATGTCATTTAAACCACACAACAGCGCACACAAACTCTAATATGGCATTTTTATATGTCCATTTTATTCACTGGCTGTAAAAGCATGCATATACTCTTTCAGAGTGAATGACCCTTACACGGTCTTCTCATGGTGCTTGACTTAGTAATCAGTTTTGGCATACCCCTAACCCTTCATCAGTGGTCTGTTTCTGATTCCTGCTCTTTAGGAATCATAAAATAATTTCAACAGGAATGCCCAGACTCAGCCACCGCCCAGCCCTCCAATCACAATCAAGCCCTTTAACATGGAGTATCAGCTGACAGTCTAATTAAATCTTAGTTTATTCATAGATAATGTGAAATCCAACAAAAGCTGGGCAACTTATGTGAAGGATGCTAGGTTGTCAATTAATCCTACAGTAAAAGTACTTCATTTTTAGTAAAAAAAAAACATGTATACAATACACAATATGCAGGATATCCAAGCCTCGCTGCTTGAAGCGATCCAGTTTTGTAACGGAACCTTCTCCCATTCCTTGTCAAGAGGGACAGGGTGTATACAGTCATATCCACCAGTCTGGACACTCCCAGATCAAATGACTCATGCATAGTAGTCACTATTTTAGTGCACAAATTTGATTAATTTACTGAATTTAACATTAAAAAAAACAACATTTAAACTTTAAAAAACATAAAATGTGTCATTATTTTTGCATATGCAGATTTTATGGTTTCTTTTCAGTATGTTAACATCAGCAAATAAACAGTGATTGGTATTAATATGTGCATAAGTGTGTTCTCTGTGAAGCACTTACAATCTGCAAGGCGTGTCATTTGATTCTCCGCCCGCATGGAAACGGAGCCTTTCATATCTTTCACAAACAAAGCAGGCCATAACTATCGGGACTGTGTCACTGGCTTTCTACACGTCTTTGTTTTCCATGTCGGGATGTTTTGTTTTTCCAGGTAATTCTATTCAGAAAACAGAGAACATCGGCACACACTGGACATTGTGATGAGCCTTTTAAACCATGATATATGTTTGTGGGATTTTCACACTCCTTGCCAAAACAGCGGGCTGTGATTGGTCATTCTACGTGCCAGTTAAATGTTCTCTTCCTGACAATTGAGATGTTTTTTTGCCACATTATGCTGGGAAAAGCATAATTCCCAATGCCGATGGTCAAGTAAGGTTTGTGAGACTAGGGGAAAATGATTGCATATAACTGTGAGTCTCTCAACCCTACCAGACCTACATGAAAGGGGAATTCCTTAAGTCTGAAGGAGAAATTGTTTATATCTTTATAGTGGTGGCGATAGGAACCAAGGATCATGATGTCTACAACTCTAATACAGTCACTTTATTTACTATCCAGAACAGCCAGGGAAATCACATGTCTTCTAAGTTTCTACATTTAATGTTGATGATAGTAATACAGTGATATAACCACCGTTTTCCACCTTACCATACAGCACCATGTATCTCTCCATCATGAATGGAGTTTTATGTTTTCTGGGATGAAAAGAGTTTAGAATCAGTTTTTTTGCTGAATCTGTAACAGTAAATTGTCAGGCAGATGAGCTTTGCAGTGAGCATTTTATGAGGAATTGTACACTAGAAGTTTTGAAAAGCTAAATTTTCACTCACAAATTCATGGAACACTCCACCGTTTTTCATCCATCATCCTGCACGCGGCATGTAGCACACAGTCAATCATCACAAAAATAACTCTGATGCAAGACATACAAGAAAATAAGTTTTCTAGCTACATTAACAGACGTTATGTTAAAAGAGTTGACCAACATTTTTCATCTTTGCATCAATTTACTGTAATAGTTTCCGCCTATGAAGCCAATACAACTATTTTCATTAGACCTTCCATCATATCAGTCAGATGAAATTCCATGTTGGCTTTAGAGCATCAATGCTTCTCAGTTCTTTGGAGTGAGATGTAATTTCTTCTCAGTGAAACTAGAGATATTTGGCTAAGTACCAAACCCCATTTTGTGCATTTCTTCTGTCATCAAAAATGAGGACTTAATGTGGGTCTGAAAGAGCTCTGTCCAAAGAAGGCAGATCACTTCAGGCAGTCTTGGCTAGCCAGTGAAGACCGTCTGGTGTATGCTTATATCAGCATCCAAGGCTTTAAGCAGCTGCTTATTAAACTGACAGCTACCTGACAGCTACCTAAACTTCATTTGCTCTAGCTCTGGTCCTTCAGGACATTCTCTCTCGGATAACAGCACTTGTGACACCGGTTTCAAACAGTGACCTCTTTCTCTAAATAGATTGACACTACATAAGATTGGCAGGAGTTTGAAGTGGGACCCTTATGTAATGCAGTGTCAGTATTCACTTGTCAATCTCCACATACCGATCTTTCTAGCCGTCATTAAGTTTCAAAACACGAAAATCAGGAGGCAGCAGGAGATGGAGCCACATAAACCAGAGATATGCATCTATTCCGTCCTGGCAGGGTTCATGTTTACAAAGCAAGCTGGAATGCTTGAGAGCGTGTGTGTATGTGGGTGTTTGTGTGTGTGTAGGTCTGTGTGTGTGTGGGTGTGTGTGTGTGTGTGTTTGTGTGGTTGCTGCAGAATTGCACCGTCTCCCTACCAGTACTGTGTGGCCATCAGCCAGTGCAATATGATGCAATACAATACTGTACAATACAATGCAAGGTGATATACTACAATATAATATGATACAATTAAATACAATACAAGAGGAAACAGTAACAAACAAGACTGTCATGGAGTGACTCAGAATGACAGCGGGTCATCTTCAGTGACGAGTCCCGCTTTTGTCTTGGTGGAGACGACTAACAAATCTGTGTGTGGAGGCACCGTGATCAGCGCCAAGATGAACGATTTGTTGTTCTATGTCACACATCCAGAAGGCCTGGTGTCACTCCACCTCTACCCCACAAAATCTGCGGGAGCTGTGTGAGTTACTCTAATATTCAAGGTGCATGGGATGGATTATACCATTAGGAACCTCTATAACTCCATGCTGAGATGTCTGGCATGTTGCATTAGCAAACATGGCGGCCCCATGCCATACTAAGAGACACTACTTCTGTATGATTTTCTAGACTATTCTGTATGTAATTTATCATCATTTATTGTTTCTGGTAACCTTTATGTTCTTTCCTAATAGCACTGCAATCCACACTTCGTTCAGGGTGCTATTTTTTGATGAGTGTATATTCCACATTGTGCATATTGTCCCATAAGAAAACTGAACTGCTTCCATAATTTCCTGTTTCAACTCAATTGCCTTGGTACATCTTTCCATAGTAGTCCATATTTGTGCTCCAGTCTGGCTATTTAAATGCAGAAGGAACTTGTAGGACCTTATTTCTCAAACATAAGGGCACTTTACATAGAAGACTGGTAATGCAGGACACAGACTAATGATGAAAACACTCAATATGGAAATGAAGGCGTTAAGGCTACTGAGCTCAGAGGAAACAAAGACCATCCAATCAGCCTGCAATCAGCCACACACACTCACACACACACACTCAGAAGTGTCACACAGATGAGCTCAAGGCCAGGACTGTCCTGTAAAGACATGAGGACCGCCAAGAGCCACAGTGCAGAAGCAACAAAAAGAGAAGAATTAACAGCACAGGAGAGGTTTCATTACTAACGGATAAAGAGATCAGAGTAACCACAGAGAAAAAAATTGACTTACATTTTTCAGCTTCCTGCTGCAGTCTG
The DNA here is from genome assembly GCA_034552555.1 of Semaprochilodus insignis. Taxonomy (NCBI): domain Eukaryota; kingdom Metazoa; phylum Chordata; class Actinopteri; order Characiformes; family Prochilodontidae; genus Semaprochilodus; species Semaprochilodus insignis. The sequence goes on from CM067485.1 coordinate 23,410,850, forward strand.
AGCCTCTGTGAGAGAGAAAGACAGAGAGATTTCTTCAGTGGTCTGGTCACAGGGTTACACTAAATAGATATCCTTGTAGCTTTTCAGTCACATACGTGTTGTTTTACAATGCCAGAACATGAGGTCACATGTCCACATTACATATCAGAGACCCTTTTTACACCTGGTCACTTCATGCATCTTGTGTATCAGGATTATGTCTGGATAAGTCTGAGCCACAGAACAATGCAAGTGTAAACACTACCAAGACGCTTTTAAAACAGATACACATCCGATCACTCAGACCACTTCAGAAGGTCATCTAAGATACATTTGAGCCACATTATAGCAGTGTAAACACAATCATCTCTGAAAGATACATTCCATAACCAAAACCCCTCCCAGTACAACCCAAACTCCTCCCCATGCAGTACATCACTGGGTACAGGATCCGTGTCTATGAGGAAGATAATCATGGAGGTTGGGCACCAGACGAACGGAATGCTTAACAGCAATATGGACAGATGCTACTGTGCAAAGCAAACTGCTGACAATAGAGGCCGGACGGACACACAGTTGGTCATTGGTTGCCACGTTATTAATGAAATACAGCAATTGGATTTCAGTCCGACTAACCTGAGACAAAAGTGACTACCAGGTGTAAATGCATGTGGCTGAAATATTTTCAGGAAATCCAGATACCAGTCACATTAAGTGACCAGGTGTAAACAGGGTCTTAAAAGTATCCAGATTGAGGATGAGAATGGGTACTTGGGTACTTGAATACCTGCTTTACTGCTCAAGGCGCCAGTATTCTAATACTGAAACCACTATCTGGGTCCTTGTTATGCTACATTATGCAAAGTCAGAGAAAATTTACAAAATTTACTTCCCAGTTCCCAATCAACTGGGAACTGCAAAGTTTCCAACATCCAAGCGGGAAAAATCCATTTGAATGTCCCTCAAACTGGTAATTTCAGCGTGACAATGCCCATCGAAAGTATGTTTCTGATTGTGTACTATATGCTATTTGTGTATGATGTTGATAAATCCAGGGAGATGTTAGGATCATTTTAAGGTCATGTGCAAGATGAATCTGCATGTATTTTTTGGTCATTTTAGCACTATATTAATGGTGAATTCCCATATCTACATCCGCTTTTAAAACATATGACGCTCTTTAATTCAGCTGTAAACGCCTTTAACAGCTTTTTATACACACACAGTCACCAAACATGTTCTGAGCTCACTCAGAATCTCTATTTTTCCCAACCTGAAAGTTAAAGTTTAGGGAACACTTTTAAGTTTGCAAGTAGGAAATTCTTAGACAGAACATTCTGAGCCCTCTGTTGTATTGGATGTAGCACAAGTATGTACATTATATTACAGTTTGCTATGCCTTAATGCAGGGGCGCACAACTCCCGTCCAGGAGGGCCGGTTTTCAGCACAGTTTGATGGGCCCCCTTATGCAAACAGACCCACTAAAGCTGGCAATTAACAGATGAGCGTAATCAGGTATGAATGAGCAGTTAATTACCAAACTGCTGGACACTGGCCCTCAGGACCAGAGTTGTGCGTCCATGCCTTGATGTAAGGGTGTTGCCACAGCAGTACCACTAACTTGACTAGCTATCATAGCTAATGTTAAGAAGGGGGGAAAAAATGAAAAAAATATTTCCAACAGCGCATTGTAATCTCGCCCTCTGTGGAGAAGAGAGCACATTTAAGCAGACAGCAAATCTTTTATTGCTAATTTTACAAGTATTGGTCTTGTTAGCCCTGTTAGCACATGAGGTTATTACATTAGGTTGGGTTAAAAAGGAGGCAGCCTCTATAAAGTTGGAGATGGGGGTCTACACTGCATTTTTCAGATGGTGAAAGAGGAAAAACATAAAGCACAACGCACAATGTCTTTTTAAGAATATTCCCACACCATGAATAACATGGCCATTTGGATGCTAGAGTGCGGCATTTCCTACAAAGTCAGGACATCTATGTCCTGTAAATGTACAAAAACAAACACAGACAAAGTGGACACACAGGTCCAGAGAGTCCAGGTTACGAATTCAGGTGCATTTGTACAGGGAACCCACAGCAAACCTGATCCATTCTGATCTTCATGCTGATAGCTTAATGAAAACACAGGCACTACATCTCAGGCTGCTAAAAACCCATAAGAGCGGTACTAGATTTTTTCAAGGAAGTATATCAGCTCAATCTAGGCGACATATTCAGTTACTTTGCTGACGAGCAAGGATAATGGAGAGAATTGTCCCTCCTGACCACTTTTAGACACCAAACGTGGGAAGTGCCGTCCTGATCTAGATATTTCATCTTACAGTTATTCATACTCTGAAATACAGCTTTAACTTCCCATGTTGCTTCCTATTCTAGTTCCTGGTACAAACACACAGTACAGAGGAGAGTGGAGATAAAGAGGAAGAGGTGGAAAAGCATAAAATAAGTGAAGAAGGAGAAGTTTTAACAGTGGCCTTCTTATTCTCCTTCCGTCAACTATCCATGACCTCACTGTGCATGCTGGCTGATACCACACTAGAACACCATGCTTTAGTAGGTAGTTTGGGAAAATCTACACAGTTTCCTCCTTATCCCAAATATATTTGATCAGCCAAAACATCTAGTGTCTGGTTCTTTAGTTTTGCGTTGGAGCTACACAGCTAACCTAGTTAATAACCAATAAAAGTTATATTAGTGCAAAGCAGAGAAAAGGTGAAGTAGTAGTTATAGCTGAAAGCCATACTTGTAACTGTCTTCAAGCAAGAACTCCTTATTACAAACAACAGCAATGAGGAGCCCTCACACTTTTGTGGGAATAAACCTTCTGGGAGTCTGTGACACTGCGAATAGGAACGGCAGCCCAACCAAATTTGTTGTTGGGCATGGAAACGGCAGCAGCAGCTCTACACCAGAGCTCTTTACAAGAGGACTGTAAAACTGCAACATACATGGTCAAATATATGTTAACGTCAGTTACAAGCTTCTAAAAATACCTATGTAAGCTTAAAACATATATGTTTAACCAAACACGATCACAAAATGTTAATGTGCAGTGCAAGCTTAGCACTAACACAGAGTTAGAAACCTACAGTGCTGTGAAAAAGTATTGGCCCCCTCACAGATTTCTTTTGGTTATGCAAATTTGTCGCACTTAAATGTTTCAGATTCCCAAACTAATTTGAATATCAAACAAAGATAACCTGAGTAAATACAAAATGCAGTTTTTCAATGATGATTTCATTTATTAAGGGAAAAAAGATATCCAAACCAACCTGGCCCTGTGTGAAAAAGAAATTGCACCCCCCTTTAATTAATTGTGATTCAACAATTCAATTTTTGGAAAGCTGAGTTCAATTTCACTAGCCAAACCCCTGCCTGATTACTGCCAGACCTGTAGAATCAAGAAATCCCTTAATTAGAACTTGTCTGACAATATGAAGCAGGCTAAAATATCTCAAAAAGCAACACATTATGCCCCGATCTGAAGAAACTCTGACATCTATCAGTCTGGAAAAGGTTACAAAGCTATTTCTAAGGCTTCGGGACCCCAACAAACCATAGTGAGGGCAATTATCCACAAATGGAGTAAACATGGAACAGTGGTGAACCTTCCCAGGAGTGGCTAGCCTACCAAAATTACTCCAAGAGTGCATTGACGACTCATCCAGGAGGTCACAAAAGAACCCAGAACAACATCTAAAGCACTGCAGGCCTTGCCTGCCTATGTTAAGGTCAGTGTTCATGTTTCAACAATAAGAAAGAAACTGGGCAAAAATGGTATCCATGGGAGAGTTCCAAGGCAAAAACGACTGCTGACCAAAAAGAACACAAAGGCCCGTCTCACATTTGCCAAAAAACATCTTGATGATCCTGAAGACTTTTGGGAAAATATTCTGTGGACTCACGAGACAAAAGTGGAACTTTTTGGAAGGCGTGTGTCCCATTCATTTCATAAAAAGAGCATCATACCGACAGTCAACCATGGTGGTGGTAGTGTGATGGTTGGGGGCTGCTTTGCTACTTTAGGACCTGGACGACTTGCTGTAATTGATAGAACCGTGAATTTTGCTCTCTACCAGAAAATCCTGAAGGAGAATGTCCAGGCATCAGTTTGTGACCTTAAGCTCAAGCGTACTTGGGATCTGCAGCCTGACAATGATGCGAAGCACACCAACAAGTCCACCTCGGAATGGCACAAACAACAAAAACAAATTCATGGTTTTGGAGTGGTGTAAGTCTGGACTTGAATCCGATTGAGATGCTGTGGCATGACCTTAAACAGGCCGTTTATGCTTGGAAGCCCTCCAATGTGGATGAATTAAAACAACTCTGCAAAGAAGAGCGGGCAAAAATTCCAAGGGTGGCACAACCAGTTATTAGGTTTAGGGGGCAATTACTTTTTTACACAGGGCCAGGTTGGTTTGGATAGCTTTTTTTTCCCTTAGTAAATGAAATCATCATTGAAAAACTGCTGTAATTGTATTTACTCAGGTTATCTTTGTTTGATATTCAAATTAGTTTGATAATCTGAAACATTTAAGTGTGACAAATGTGCAAAAACAAAAGAAATCTCTAAGGGGACAAATACTTTTTCACAGCACTGTATCATCTAAAGTGTTTTAACATTTCCAGCCTGAACTGATGGATTTAGGGAAAAATACTTCATTGCAATTTTTCCGACCAATATTGTGACAGGCATGTTATTACTTTAGGCTTGAGGCTTTACTGCTGCCTTTACTGTAAAGCAATTGCACCTATATTGCCATGTCCACAGCACATGGTTGTCTGGTTGATTGTAAACAAACTCATCCACATAGAGTTCATGAGCTCTGTATTATTAGGTTTTTAACTTCCCCTCTGGGCCTCCTAGGCCTTTAGAGAAGGCCTACTGATTTCTGGGAAATAGAAAATACATATCTGTAATTTTCTGTTCATTTCATGCATATATTTAAACTCTGCAAGTATTATAGCACTGCTCTTATTTCATTGTTAAGTATAGAATGAAAACAAAAGGGTTAAATTGTTGAAATGCCCATTGCTCAAACAGGAATCCTTTCGTTTTTGACCATTAAACACAGTACTTCATGACATGTGAATACAGAATTCTTTTCACTTGTATTACCAATGAGAGAAATTGATGTTACGTCTCAGCTGAACCATTGACTACACTGCCCCCACAATTTACAGAGCTACTGCTCTGTTTCAGCTCTGTCCACATCCGTACACGTATTTAACGTTGTGCATAAATAAGCCTTTACTCTGATTTCTTTCCGATTTCTCAGGCTGGGCATGTGGACAATCAGACCACGGTACAGGAAATAAGGTAGCAGTGTTCAACACAGCACCTGCAAGATGGCAACATAACAATCCTGGAGTGAAGCTGAAACCAACTACATGCCTGACAAAAAGAGGGACTAAAATAATACTCATCTTCTGAATGAGTCTTATGCTATGTTTACATCACATTTTAAACTGTGAGTTTACTGGCTGGTTGCAAGACAGAGATCTGATTACTGCCTGACTGTAGATCTGGAGTTTTAACATTATCTGAAGTGCATGAAAATGCATTGATCGGAACTCTGACTTGCAGTTACTGACTTACTAATTGCATGTAGACGCACTCATTTTTAAACATGCATGCTATATTTAAAATTGTAGTGTGATCACTTAGATTTAGAATAAACTGTAAATCTGTTTTTTCACCAAATTACAGCTAAAAAAACATGTGAAGTCTACAGCAAACAGGATCATACTGATTGGCTAATCTTTGCTTTAACAGGATACATATACGACTTAAGACTGTTTGTGGCTAGAACTATCATCTTACAAACAGATTCCATACCTATTAGATCACCATTCCCGATGAGATCTTTCCTTCTACCTCTCTCTCCCTCTGTCCAACTGTGTGTCCCTCTCTGTCACCTGTCATGAACTGCTCTGTTTCCATCAGCGCACTGAATGACTGCATAGTTTTGCTCTGCGCTCACTTTATGAACCGTGTCCTGATCCACCTCTGCTGGAAAGAGTGATCCTGCTGAAGAGATATGACAAGGCCAGTCTGACAGGAGGAAAGAGTGCAGGCTGGCACAGGTAAAACTGACAGGGGAAAAGAAACTGTCCAGCTGAGAAAACGTCTACCCCTATTGTTTCTAATAAAGTGTAAATTAGACGTTTCTAATAAAGTGTAAAGTAGACGTTTCTAATAAAGCGTAAAGTAGACGTTTCTACTAAAGTGTAAAGTAGACGTTTCTACTAAAGTGTAAAGTAGGCGTGTCTGCTAAAGTGTAAAGTAGGCGTTTCTAATAAAGTGTAAAGTAGGTGTTTCTAATAAAGTGTAAAATAGGCGTGTCTACTAAAGTGTAAAGTAGGCGTTTCTAATAAAGTGTAAAGTAGGCGTTTCTAATAAAGTGTAAAGTAGACGTTTCTACTACAGTGTAAAGTAGGCGTGTCTGCTAAAGTGTTAAGTAGGCGTTTCTAATAAAGCGTAAAGTAGGTGTTTCTAATAAAGTGTAAAGTAGGCGTTTCTAATAAAGTGTAAAGTAGGTGTTTCCTATAAAACAAACACTAAGTGAACATATTAAGCAGGTGTTTCTAACGAAGTGGACACTGAGTGAAAGTTTAAAACAAGTGTTTCTAATAAAGTGGCCAGTGAGTGAACATGTGTTTGGATGTGATGTAGAATGTGAATGTGTAGTGTTCTAAGGGACCCTTGGCACCAAACAAACACACACACATAAACACGCAAATGTCCAAGCAAACGTGCAGACCCTTGAAACTCAATCTTTCCTTCTTGTCCTTTCAGACTGAACAGACCAGTCCAGTAACCATGGTGATCTTCTCTTTCAGTTTCTACTGTAGTTTCACAGCACCTACGAGACACGCCCCCACCCTCATGACGGACAGCCTGTCTCCGATAATGGACAATATAGTGTCACTATGACAACTGGCACCAACCCATTTCAACTTAGCACACGTTTCGTTATGATTTGATCATACGTACAGACATAGAAACACAGAGAGAGAGAGAGAGAGAGAGAGAGAAGCAAGCAGCACGTGTTCAGTGGCAGATGGTGCAGATGCTGAACAGAACTGAGGAAATGAAGGTTAGATCACACTCACACACACAGGATGAGGAAGATGAGCTAAAACCTGCCAGAGTGTGCATGTGATATGATTCACTTGGTAACACAAGTGGCAGCACATAAACACACTTCCTCATAAACACACTAGACACTCAAGCACACAGTGCTAGTCATTAATTTGGACACACATAACTAAGTGTGTGTTCCTCAGGATATTAGGCTTGGTCTACACAGGGAAACGTACACAACTGAACTGCACTTGAGTTCTGTAATGTAAAGCATCATATATAATATAAATGCACAAGTGTTTGTGCAACAAGCCAATCAAAATAGCAACAACACATCACATGATCACACTGAATCACTTCAGATGACTTTCAAATGACTGATTTCACCAGATCAGTGGACAAGGAAATATAAGAAAAGATGGTTTATTGGGTTTAAATATGATCCCTCTAAACTGATACAAGGTTGTCAGATTCATGAGCCAGGTGAGACTGCAAGTTAAAAGAAACTCTAATAAATATATCTATATAATAAAGATAGAAAACAAACATGCCAAAATGCTGCAATTGTAGCCTGAGTTTGCTGTTATTTGCTAGCTAACAAAGACACCTTTCCTGCTAATACAAAAGATAAATAAAACTCCAATTTCTTTTTTCTATAAAATGTAAAACCATGGATGTGCAAAATAACAGCATTAAAATGTAACAAAACTAAATTTTCTTTTAATCGACCAAATAAAAAAATCTAAAATTTTAAAATGTAAATAGAGCATTCTCTGCTGTCTGTCTACAATCTACTGCAACCAAATTCTACTGTCACAGGTCTTCTTTGAGGAAATTACATCACCAACTAATCCACCAACTAATTGATTTTAGTCGACTATGTCGATTCCTGGTTGCACCCCTACTACAAATACCTATATTACACCTCACAGATAACTTTGTAGAAGATACAGAGCATCAAAATGTAGGAGCTGCTAGTGGAGCAACTGAATGTGTTTTGTGTAACCTTGACTGCAGTCATGTGGTTCTGACAATCCAAAAATTCAGACGAGAGATACACAGAAAATAACAATGCATGTTGAACATAATCCTTATGTTATGAAGAAGAGCGATTTTTCAACTGAACTGAAAGACTTGCCTGCTATCGTGGCACTACATATAACCAACTACTTCCTTCTCCAGACTTCCTTCTACCCAGTAAAACAAATAAAAGCATACAATAGTATTTAGGCATTCAGCTACTTTGTTGGCAGCTGGGTTGATGTTGGTACCAAGGTGCTCTGTCGTATTGTTTTCTTGTACTGTCTTGTGGATTTAACAAGCAACAAACATTCAACACCGCAGCAACGCTTAACATTCACATTATGACTGTTTACTTAATATAGGTTAAGCCTCTTAAAGGTCAAGTGAAACACCACTGAAGACATGGATCATCGCAAAACAAGATGGAGAAGTTATTGCAGCTTTATCTGCGCTCCTCTGTCTTTTGTGTAACTGTTGTGTTTGCGGCGATGTTGTGTGAGTAGTGTAGCTCGTAGCTGTTGTTTTAAATCTATCACCAGTGCACAGCCACAGATGAGCTGTGCAAAATACAGTATTCTTCTCCTCCAGGGCACACACAGCCGAGGTCAGCTTCCTATTCGCCAGTTTTCCCATTTCACCTGCAGCAGGTGCTGGAATATAACTGCTAAACCAGAAAGCTGGTGCAAAAGGAAGCCAACTTTAAACGCATCCTAAAATGCAGACAACAGGCTTTTTTAGCCATGTTTTTCAGTCAGTTTCTTCTGTTCCCCTTTATGAACAACAAATTCTGATGCTCAATAAAATCTCCTCATGGTTTCTCAGGTAAATCAATTTAAGCAACCATAAACGATGCAAAACCGGCATTATTTTTACACTAGCTCCACAATTTGAGAATATTAAGTCAGAAACCATAGTAATCAGTCAAACCCTAATTATCAGACATGAGCCAGTTCCCCAGACCCAGATTAAACCAAAAGCGTGGACCAAAAAGAGTGGTGGTCAGTGATAGTCTGGATGCCAAAGTTTTGCTTGATTGCTCAAATAGCACCATTTAGAGGAGTTTGCTGTCAAATGGTTAATTGTAGAGAAAGTTACCAACTTGGATTTCTTTACACTCGAGCTGACCAGCGAAACTATACACATATTTCAACACGTATAGATGAAGAAATAGAGGTAAATCTGAAAAAAATATATTTTCAGTTGGGGACTACTTGGTCTTACTTCACCCAGCATGTACCTCTCTGCTGTGCTCTCTCTCAAAGCTCCTCATAAAATCTAGTCTCAGGCACTTTCATGAAATAGCTTTCTGTGAGGAAGCCCTAAGATGCATTCAACACATCAGATATCTGGTTCTCATCAGCACAACTGTGGACATTCTGTCTCAATCATTTCTCCAAAATGCAGCAAAACACTCAAAATTGGCTTACACCATAACAATCGACTTACACACACATTTCTGAAAATTAGAGTTCACCTTATTCCATGTCTGGGAAACTGCACTAAATGCCCTTTAAGTGTATCAGTGCATGACAAAGTAGTAGATAACAGCTAGATAACACTGTAGATAACAGCTAACTGGGAAATAACAGTTTAATATTCCAGTGTATGGACACACGACACACTACACATGATGGAGCTGAGACATTATCCAGTTAATCTAAACAAAAAGTTTACATTATAATGTAAGTAAAAAACAATGCATATTATAACCACAGTATGTAGCAGTACAATCACAGTATAATCACAGCATAATGACACTACAATCAAAATACAGTCACAGCGCAATCACAGCGCAATCACAGTACAATCACAGTATAATCGCAGTATTCCATTCTGATCATGTCATGCAGCCCTGACACTCATATACGCACATGAATAAATGCACTGCTGCACTTAAAGTGTAAAGTGCCTTACTTGTTGCTGGTGCGTGTGTCCTGCAGGTCTCCGGGGTCGAACAGCTGAGAGCCCTTCAGTCCCAACTCCTCACAACCTCTCAGAAACAGCGCCAGGTTATCCTGCACATGCACACACACACACACGTTTAGTTCCCAAACCAAACACTGAACACACTCGCTCAGTTTCTCCCTCTCTCTCTCTCGAAGAACGATAGAGGAAGCGAAGTGACGCCAGTGGTTTTGGCCAGTCACAGGCTGCCCAGACTGAACAAACCTCTCTCTCTCTCTCTCTCTCCCACCCTCTCTTCCTCTCAGCTCTCACTCTCTCTCTGTCTCTCTGTCAGTCTTTGCCACAGTCACTCTCTCTCAGCTCCCTCACACTATCTCTCTCTCACTCTCTGCCACTTTCTCCTCCTCTCAGCTCTCTGTCTCGCTCTTTCTTTCTTTCATTCAGTTCAGTTCCATTTCCCTTTATCAAGACCGTATAAGTACAACATAGCTAAAGCACAGAGTTTACAGTGTAACTGTCTGTAGATGAACACGTTCACTGACAGAAGCAGCAGAGCTACAATTACTGTAACAGCAAAAACAGACACAAATATACTGTAACAACAGCAAAACCACTAACTCTATCCCTTTCTCTCTCCCTCTCTCTCTCTCCCTCTCTCTCTGTCCCCGTCTCTCTCTCTTTTCTCTCCCTCTCTCCCTGTCTCTTTTTCTCTCTCACTGTCTCTCTCTTTCTTTCACTCTCCCTCCCTCACTCTCTCTTTTTCTCTCCCTTTCTCTCTCCCTCTTACTCTCCCTCTCTCTCCCGCACTTTCTCTCCCTGTCTTTCTCTCTCTCCCTGTCTCTCTTTTCTCTCTCTCTCTGTCTCTCTCCCTCTCTCCCTCTCACTGTCTCTCTTTCTCTCTCTATCTCTCTTTACCTCTCTCTCTTTCTCTCCTTACCTCTCTTAACTCTCTCTCTCTCACACACTCTCGATCATGCACCTTCTTTCACTCTGTGTCACTCTCTCCTTCCTCTCATTTCTTCTCTTTTAGGTAATTCTATACAGTCTAATACCTAACCTGCCTCTCAGGTGGAGTACATACACTTTCTCTCTCTCTCTCTCTCTCTCTCTCTCTCTCTCTCTCTTTGAGCAGGTGTCTTTTGTTCCGGTACGCAACCTGAGCTCCTTTTCCTTTCATTCTCTTCCTTCACTCTTCTCTGGTTCCCAGCTCCTCTGAAAAGGCCCCTGACTCCTCCTCTCTCTCTCTCTCTTTTCTCTCTCTCTTCTATTTCTTTTCCCCCTTCTCTTTTTGTGTATCTCTTTCTTTTCTGTTTTTACTCTCTCTTTTACTCTCTTTTTCTCTGTCTTTCTTTCTGTTTCTCTCTCTCTCAGATCTCAGAAGGGTGGTATGGTTTTCTTTCCCTTGCAATTGTTGTCACACTGTTGTTTTGGAACGATGGAGAGGGAGCGTTTCTTTTTTCCCCAAGTAAGAGAGTGAGAGTGCACAAGTGAAAGGCAGAACGAGAGAGTGAGAGAGAGGGAGAGAGAGACCTCCCCTCTGTGCTGGGCCTAGGCGTTCTTCCTGTTCGTTTGTATGCATTCTGTTATACTTTCCCAGGAGATGGAACCCCACCCAGAAGGAACCCCACCAACCCAAAGCTTTCTGATAGGTCAGGGTGACACCCTCTTTCAACTCTTGAGAAAGAGCCAGGGGGCATTCCTTACCTGGGACACTCACACACTTTCAGCCAAACGTCCTGCCCTTACAGAACAGTCACACAGAGTCCAGATGTGCAGTGTGCACAGCCCACACGTTTATCACATGCTTTTTTCCTTTCAACTCCCTTTTTATTGTAACATGATCAAACATTTCTTTCATGCTTATTCACAGATGAAATCCATGTAAGAGTGAGCACTCAAACAGCATACAGTAGCAGTCGAAGAACACTGCTGATTAAACACAGATTTCATAATCTTAAACACATTTTGATCTGAAGGCTTCATTGCTTGATGTTGGACACTGAATTCAATAACAAATGTACTGAGGTTAATGCCCATGTATGAATCTATTTTTAAAGCAAACATTTTAAACTTGTTTAAAACATTCTTTTTCTTTTTTTGCCCAAAAAAAACTGTGTCCAGCAGAATACATGGTCAAATAAGTTGACTTTCTAATTACAAATAAGTTAACACATTTCAACAGAGGAACATTTACTGTTTATTGCATCATTTAAAAACCGAAATTATGCTTGGTGCAAAGGTTAAGGTACATTTTTATTTATTTTTTAATATTCTAAATTACAGTAATAAATTATTCAGGACACTGAACAATAGAAAATAGATGACATACTAGACAGACTACATATACTAGTATCTATTCACCCATTCTATTCAGTAAACTTTAAGGTGGATCTGTTGCTGATGCAGGTTGCATCCAAATCTTATCCATAGAAAAGCTTTTCCTAGAAAGTGACACTCTGCAGCAGCCACACATTAGCCTAAGGTCTTCATGCCATTGGACTGGGGAGTAATTGAACTGGGTTTACTGGAGTGGAGCTCTGTACCAATACCTTTGGGATGGGTCGGCACAATCCAGAACTGATCACCCAACACCAGTGCCTGACCTCTCTAATGCTATTGCGGCTGAATAGAATCAAATAACTGCAGTAAAGTTATATTTAAGAGGGAGTTATAGAGTATAGAGTGTATATAACAGTTAGACTGGGGGTGTCCAAACGTTTCATTCAATGTGCATAAGGAAGCAGCTTTTACACAGCTGCAGATGCAAGTAGTGTTGTGATTGTATTGTGGAGCAGTATCAGGTATCACGAGGAGTATCACGTTCATGCTTAAAGCTTAATTTCAAATCAAAGCACTGCATCAGTCGTTTCCAGTCCTGGTCCTGGAGCATCTGCTCCTCTGCACATCTATTTGTTTCCCCTGCTCCTAACACGCTTGATCCAAAAAATCAGTTTAATGACCAGCCCTTGTCAAGAACTGGTTAATCAGTGGTTGGCATAAGATATTAAGAGACTTAATTCCATTGAAGTACCTAACTTGGGCAGCTCATTCTAACACAGGGCAGTTTTATGAGTTATGGGAGCCTTATATAAACTCTATCGACCCACATTTAGCAACCAGATCTTGAGCACCAGTTCAATATGTAACAAGACCCATGATGTGCTTTTTATGTAGTTTTTAGTATTTTTTATTTATTTATTTATTTGTTTGTTTGTTTGTTTATATTCTTACGTGCCTGTAACTGTTTAACTGTGAAATATACTTTTGGTATATACTTTTATTTTTTTTCGGTGATGTAAATTGTTCTAAAGTGAAATCCCAATAAAAATACAGTAAAAAAAATAAAATAAAAAAGAATTGGTTAATCAGTTCATGTTTAATGGCAAAAAGAAAAACTAACCGCATGAAAAATGTAAGAACAGGGGACGAAGACAACGTGAACAGCAAAGACTCATATTCCATTTGGTTCTTCTCAAAAAATGCAACCAAATCAGTTCTTTAGCAGTTCCCCCTGCCTAATAACCTTAAACACACATGCATATATACACACACCTCCTACACATTAGTGGTTTAAACATTTACTGATCTAAATGCTAGCTAGAAGTGGTATAACCAATCATTCATATTCTCAAAGGATGGTTTAGAATTCCACTCAATGCAGCTGCATCAATCGTAAACAGGAAATACTGAACACTGAATCACATTCAGCAGTCGAAAATCTATTCCAAATGCTATCAAATGAACTGCAAACTTGATTAAATAATAATGTGATATTTAATCAAACACATGCAGATTTTCCTCTGCCCTCAGCCCCACAGCGCATGGGTTGCTTAGGCAACCTTCATAAACTAGGTATGGATGTAATCCCAGAGAAAACCCCTCGCAAGAGATTTACACATCACTGCTCTACATGTGAAAATTCACGTAATGTCAGGGCCGGACTGGAAATTGAATTCATCCCTGCATTTTTGCCCATTACTGCCCACTACAGCCACATTAACCCCCCCACACACAACCCCAAAAACCACAAACCACCCAACACAACCCCCACCACACTCCCATTTATTGTAGATAGTTGGCCTTGCAATAACAGTACATTGGCTTTTAAGATAGGGCTGCACAATATTGCAACTGACACCAAATTTTCACCAGATGATTTGAACATCAATATTTAGACCTTATTATTCAATGTAAAATGATTCAGGATAAAAATAAATAAATAAATAAATAAATAAATAAATAAATAAAAAGCTGAGAAATTGCTTTTAAACCATCTTGTGAGTGTGTTTTCTGGAGCTAATATGCCCTATAATTGGTTTTAATGCACCATAACACAAAGCAGGTGTGACTACTCTTCTCTGCTTATCTGAGAAGCTTTAGATCAGAGACCAGGAACCGTGCAAGTTTTTCTTTCATATCAAGCAGAAAAAAAGTTGTAGCACGACACATTTCATATAACTTCTTTTATGTACCACTGCACGTCCTGCGATGTGAGTACTGCACATGCGCACTTTGCGACGACAATGCTGAAACAATATAATGTCCAGCCTAATTTAAGCTGTCCATCTGTAGTCTTAGTGTACTAGTAGACTGAATGAACTGGCAGACTTACACCTTCTGCACTCTAGCCCAGCAGGTCCTCGCATTGATATCTAAACAAACCAGTCACTTTCATCTCTTCATTTCTTTATGTCTTGATAAAGTTATTTTCTGTTTTTTCTCTCACACAGCCCCTTCTTCACTTCCTCTTAGATGCTTAGCTCGAGGTGTGGCGGCCTTTGCATGACTAACAACAAACTGAGAATGCAGTGGGCCAGTAACATGTCTACATATGTGCAGTTCTGTATTTGCCCAGCACATGTTACTTGTCCTGGTGGTCTCCATTAGTTTCAAATAGGGCTACATAAGAAACACCCATGCATTTCTCTCTTTCTCACTCTCTTAGAGCCCCATATAGTCCTCCTGATGGCTGGTTCATCCCTGCGTAGTGCTGACACACAAAGATGGTAGTAAACTTAACAAAAAGTGCTGCAGAGATACCGCACCACAGATAGTACCTGCAGTACTCATTCACACTATGCACTTTTCACGCAGATTGTTTGATACTGTAAAGAAGATGGTGAAGAATGAAGCAGGAGATGCTGCAAAGAACTAAACAAAGTGCTTTATTTCAACTCAGAGCATAAATATGTTGTAAAAAACAATTTGACATTCAGTTTTTGACTGATTCGTTTCCTCTTTTAGGGTTTATTATTAGTTTAATTCATTAAACATTTTATTCTATTTATTTTGAATGTTATTATTATATAAATGTTATTATAATTTCAATTCATTTTAGTTTAATTCATAATACTACTTGAAATAATAGGTCCTTGCATCTCTGATCAAGCTGCCGAAAAGATTCACTTTTCAGTACTGCCATTTGTGGTTGTTTTGCATGTCAGTCAAACAGACTGTTTCAGTTAAATTAGGTGCATGCTGAAACCTGCACGATTCTCCTGGCTCACGAGACTGTAGTGTTACACAGGTTTCAGTGGAATTAGCTTCACCTTGTGTAGTTTCTCAACGCTAATAAACTACATCGAGCTTCTTGTTTAGCAAAACGTTCAGCAAAAAATGTCCCACACAAGTGGACAGCTGTCCACAGCACCAATTAGTGAACACATTAGCCGACAAGTCAACAAGTCCACCCCCCAGCCCACAGGCCACCCACCAGCCCACAGTCCATCCCCTGACCCACAGTCCACTCTCTGGCCCCAGTCCACCCCCACCTACACTTAAGACAAAACCCAGTTAAAACACCCAGAATTTAAATGTAGGATTTAAAATTATAATCTGTCTGGAAAGGAAGGGCTGACAATGCAGCCCGACACAGCTCATAAGACATCTGCACTGCTTCACAATCAGGGAGGAGGAATCAGTGATGAATGTGAAACAAACGCCCCATTGACTGGACCAGTGTGTGCAGCACAGTGGTATAAGTTACACACACCACATTCCTAAATGCAGCTCTTTTTTGGGGGAATTGGGATTGGGGGAGTTGGGTTGGGAGCGTGTGGGTGCGAAGTGGGATTTTATTTTGGAATGAGAAAAGAGAAAGACTCATATGGACCTACCAATAAACGTCACCTGGCCACTTTATTAGAAACCCCTACCTTCTTGCTACACCCTGCTGATACACAGTTAGAGACAGTAGCCCCTCTGTGATGCACAGAGAATTTCTGTCGCAGACGGTGGCTGATCCGAAACTGTACAGCAGCAAAAAGGCTACAGTGTGTAGCTGTACACCTACAAAGGTGGTCAGTGTGGTGGTGACAGCAGCAACAGTGGCGTGCCAAACAGTCACTACTCCAACACTTATTTTCTTTTTTTGTGTTAATAAGAATATGATGATCGTATGTGTGTCCAACTGTGCAAAGCTGTGTTTGTTAGTCGTGTACTGGCTACCATTTTGAGTTCTGCTCAAAACTGGCTAAAATGGTGAGTTTCAATAGTGTTAGGACTGCTTTATTATTCTTATTTGTGTATTCTTTAGTCCTACTAAAAGGAATATTCAATCTTTTATTTTAATAATAAGTAAACATCATTCTGGTGTTCATTTTAGCATAAAATTACAGACCACTGAAATCTGCCCAGAAATCCTGTATTGGTGAATCTGTAACAGAAGCATTACAAAAAACAGTTTGTAGGAAACAGAAATGAATCCAGCTTCAGCTCAAATCCTTCACCTCTACCCCTCTACTCCTCCCCCAACACAACACAAGGCCAAACACAACAGCCAGCAAACACACCACGAGCTGACAGCAGCAAAACAGCCATCATAATAAACACACACCCATCTCCTACAGCTGTGTTTCACTTTCTCACGATGAAAAAAAAAGAACTCTGAAATCATTTCAACCACATACTTTAAATAGAGGCATCTAAGAAATCTTATCTCAGCTAAAACCTGCAATTTAGATATTTACTCACTGTAGTTTTTTACAGAGTTTGAGAGGTAATTCTTTGTGTGAATGATGGTAAAACCCCAAAGAACACCCACTCAGGAGACCCCACTCAGTAGACCCCACTCAGTAGCCTCCACTCAGTAGACCCCACTCAGGAGACCCCACTCAGTAGACCCCACTCAGGAGACCCTACTCCATCTACTCAGTTCACTATTTCTTATTCACAAATCTTCACTGAACCTTATGAATTTAAAGTAATCACATTCAAACAAGGTAAAACAACCCACACTCATGCAGTTGTATCCAAATCTCAGGCCAAATTCTATGTTGATTGTCTAAGTGGAATTGAGTTAACACATCCTCTACACACGACTTCACCTTTTAATATAGACTTACTGTCTATTTACTGAATTTAACATGTTAAAAATAAACTACTAGAAAATGTGGCCTAAGTTATGGTATATTTTAAAGCTTGTTTACATTATATTAAACTTCAATTAACCTTTAATGTGGTATTAATGTAAAATACAGCAGAAATAGGTTTATTTCCCTGTGGAGGATGTGTTAACTTACTGTCTCTTCACAAAATCAATCAAACATGTAATTTGACCCCGTCAGGCTTTTGCATATTACTGTGTAACTCAATTACTGGAAATTACTCAATTACTTTTTGCTCTGAACATGAACAAACAAGATTCCAAAGGTTTAGCCAACAGTGTAGAACGGAACAGTGCTCGTACAACCTGACCCAGTTAGAAAACATCTTCTTTGGACATGAGCAAAGACAGAGGGCCAAGGAAAGCACATCTCCTCCCGAATACCAAACCTCCTCAGTGCCCTCCTCCAAACAGTCAGCCATGCACAAACATCTGACGGTTTTGGTTACTGTTGTGAAGTCTGTCTGCTACAGCTGAGATACAAATCTGTCTCTCTCATTAATTACATATTATGCTCTTTCACTCACTCATTCACTCACTCATTTAGCCATTCATTCACATAGTTCTTCACTCATTCATATCACTTGCTCGCTCTGTCATACTCACATACTCTCTCATTTACTTACATATTATACTCTTTCACTCACTCACTCACTCAATCACTCATTCACTCACTCACTCATTCAATTTCTGGCCACACTTTACATTAACATGAAGTAGTACATTAACAATGGCTACAATGGTTAACTAATGTTAAGTAAACATGTAACAACTAAACATGTCAACATGTTAAGTAAACATGCAACAACATGTAATTGTTTACTTAACATTAGTTAACCATTGTTAATGTATTACTTCATGTCAAATAATGCATTATGTATTGTGTTTATGCTAGTAAGTTAATGCAAAGTGTTACCCAATTTCTGTTTATTTTCTGAAATTAACATAAAAACAAAAAGAGAGCATAATGTGGCCTGAGCAAAACTTATGGCACATTTTAAAGCATATTTTTCCAATATGTTAAACGCAGCAAATAAATTCAAATGCTACAATAAAATCTGCAGAAAACAAATTAAATATTGAATGTTAAAACTAATTAATTAGTCATTGGGACAATACTGATCAGACATTTAGTCACACTTTTTTGTCCTACATAAGGATATTAAAGTTGCTTATCTCTTTAAAAAATCATTTAAAACTATGTTGCATACTTTTAACCTGCAGTATAAATAAATAAGGCCTGTATTATTTACCATATGACATAGTCATGATCTATGTTAACCCAAACAGCTCCACTATGGTAGCTAATACAAAACAAACCTGCATGACCGGCACAAAACCTACCCGTGTTTCTGATGAACTCCGTCTCTAACAGTAGAGATTTCATGGAAGGCCAAGACTGCCATTAGCGGAAAACAGGAAAAGGAAGCGAGGGGGGGTGGGAGGCGCCCTGTTTGATGACGATGGATGAGATAACAGAGGCACCCTCTGTTTATGTGTTTCTCACTCTGCTAATTGCCCTTCTCACCTACCAGCACTGGGGACAGGCTACTAAAGTTACATGCCATTTTATCAGCTGGGCGGAGTGTGAGAGCTGAAACGCCTCTTTGCTGACCACCTGCACAATGCTAGTTTTGAAGTCAGACTCACAAGTCTGTCACACGCACAGGTCTGAAGAGTTGTTTCATTTCCTCCCACACCCCACCTTGCTTAAAGGCGGCTGAGGGCCACTGTAGAGGTGTTTATTAACATGGATCTGGTTTGGAGAGAATTATGAACAATCATTTCATACTACAGGCTCACAGCAACAACTCATTAGAGCAATAATGATCAACTTTGCGTACAGTACTTTCACTGTAACCCAAACTAAGTGAAGGCCTTTTTTTGTCTTATTCTTTCCACTGAAGTTCGTGTGCAGATGACTCTCTAGTTTTGCACAAACACATTTTGCACAAACAGTCCTACTGTCAGAGCGAATGCTGTCACTAAAGCAAAAGACGGACCAAGTAATTCTAAACTTCATGTAGGCATTTAAAAATGCTGATGTCATTTGTAATTAAAAGCTTTGTATTAAATCTGCATCAGCATGAGGCTAATGTAGTCTTACTCAGTTATCAAGCAGACTTGCTTATATGGCTTCTGACACTGTATACTGTCATCAATAAAAAAGGACAAAACAACATTGCGTAGCTAACATAGCGGTAGCAAACCATCTAGTCACATCAGTTTTGTCCCTTTTTTACAGGGTAACACTTTCTCTTACAGTCCCCTACATTCTAGGTATTAACCAGGTAAGTGTGAGAGACAAACTGCAAAGTACTTAAAAGATAGCATGGTGGTATGTTCCAAGACAGATGAACTAAATTACACAGAAAGCCAAACAGGTTCTAGATACTGATTAACTGTGAGGTACAATCACTAAGGTAAAATTAGGTAAAATTATTGTATCAAAAGTACTAAGACAGTCAAATTACATTGCACTGAAATGACTAAGTAGCTATTTAGCTAATGAAGGACATAGTAAAGTACCTCATAAATATCTGTAGTAAGAAGGGGATACATTCAAACATGCACTAAAAGTTTATGTAATATCTCATATAAATGCAGGAAAGTAATCCCGGGAGAGGTCCACTGGATGCAGAAGTTTAAACATCCCCGTCATATTACATGTTTGCTTGATTTGTAAAAATAAGGCATCTCAAATCTGATTTTTCAGCAGAGCCTGTATCTTTCCAATCAGATTCAAGTCACATTTGTAGGTGGCTTTGAATCTGATTCTTGATTTGGAACGTGACTGAATTTGATTCATCAGATCAGAGGATAAAACCAGTCATTAAGGTAACATATTTTCAATTTGTACATCAGAGTTTACAGTGAACGCTTAATTAAAAGATCTTAACTAGGGCTGTGATGGTAAGTTTTTTTTTACCCCAGTGAATAAGCACCATATCCACATGGATTTGGCAGTTTACCAGCAGCACATCACCACCACTACTAGCCACCCCCGACTCCCCTCCACTCTTTCCTCCCATTTCAACAGCAAAAAAAAATTAAATACACACAAAAAACCACAAGAACCAAAAAAAAAAACCCACAATGACAGTAATGAGGTCAACTCCGCAGTAGGCATCACATGACCGTGGTAGTAATTAAAAAGTAATTCTTCATTTGAATGTGCAGAAGTGTGTTCTCTGTAAAGGATGTAGAACATATGTTCACTTAGAAATTCAACACAACATGCAGTTTATCTGGGGGTGCACAAACTTTTGCGACAAACTTTCACGCAACAGTGTGATACGTTGTCAGACTCCACATAAGCAATGCTGTGTGAGCTTACTTAATGGGGTGTTTTGGCCGAAAACTAATGGCTAATATGCTACTCCTTAAATACTCAGCTTTTAGCTTTTACTTTGATGTCCTCTTCATCTGAGAAGTCATTTCAGCTGTTTGAGTGATGCATTCTCTCCACTGTAAGAATGATTAGCCAATGCAGTTCCATAGCTACAAAAAGATATTTAGGCATTTTTTAGATATTTAGGCATTATTAGATATATTTAGATATTTTGGCAAGCTTCATTCAGCAGCACATCAAAACAGCCTAAAAGTTCCTCCCACCTTCAAGCTTTAGCAGAGGGGAGTTTTCCTAACTTTAAATCAGAGCATCTCGCGCTAGAGAACTGCAGTACCATTTTTTTCATTTTCTCTCTAACAACTCAAGATGGTTTGAGGTGTGTGGTGATTTAGGCTTCCAGTTTGCATGACTTTATAATATTCTACTATAAGGTTACATTAGTTACTTTAGTTACTTTCCAGTGGATAACTAAGGAAACTTTCAACATGATCAACATTTGGGATATAAGGGAAACCGTGTAAAAATAGTTCCAAACTATTCAGATAAAAGCTGCAAAGGTAAATCGGAGGGGCAAAATTTGGTCACACAAAATGTGTGGGGGTGCGGGCTACCATTCATGCCATATCAATAGTAAAAACAAAAACAAAACAAAAACAAATAATATTATTGTTTGATTTTGCTAAATAAAATAGTGTTTTTTTTCCCATTGTGTCACTAAAATTCTCAGCCTGGCCTTTTACAGTGAAACTTTCTAGTAGCTTGTTGTGACTTGTAATTTAACTTTTGTCCAAATTGGCAGTTATAAGAAGTAATTTGAAAATAATCTAAGTTACATGCAACACATGTTCAGTTTTTTCTAGCTGCTTATATTTTAAATACATTGCATCATCCTCACAATAAAGTGACCACAGTGTGTTTTTAACATACACTCATTGTCAAAAGAATAGTTGCACCCAGAAGGAAGTGTCAGATTGCAGTGCTTTTGGGAAGGAAGATAAAGGCTACCAGGAACAATAAATTATGATAAATTTAGACTGATATGGGTAATATTTACTGAGCTACACATACAGAAGTAGTGTCTCTCAGTATGGCGTCAGACCGTCATGTTTGCTAACGCAACATGCAGACGTCTCGATATGGAGTTGTAGAGGTTCCTAATGGTGTCCTGTGATAATCCATCACATGCGGCTCTAATATTCTCACACAGTTCCCTGCAGATTTTTCAGGAGGGGTGGAGGTGGAGTGATACCAGGTCTTCTGGACGTGTGACACGTGACAACAAACTGTTCATCTTGGTGCTGACCACGGCGGCTCCACACACGGATTCATTGGTCGTCAACAGAAAAGCAGGACTCGTCACTAAAGATGACCCGCTGCCATTCTGAGTAACTCTGAAAGTCTGCCACGACACAATTGCAGATTTGGCGATGTTGACGTGGTGTTAAGGGCAGTCGTCGTAGCGGTCTGCGCGCATGTAGTCCTGCTTCATGCAGCCATCTGCCAATGGTGTTGGCACTAATAGGATGACTCATGGAGGGCATCACCGTTCACTGAATGTCTGAATCGTGGCTGTTGAGTCAGTCAGGTACAGCGATAAGGCCAGTCCCTGCTTACATCACATGCTCAGCCAAGCGTGAAACTTACATCATCTGAATGTCACACAATGTCAAACCTACCCACCAAACCTGCAACTATTTGTACAATTATTTTTTTTTACTGACGAGTGTATTTGCAGCATTTCGTCATCATCTCTTTTTTAATCATCTTCAGTCTTATTGTTTAGCCCACTCCCCTGGTGAAATCAGTCATTTTAAAGCATGTTGATCTTCATAATCATGTGATGCGTTATGTGCTTTTTGCTCAGCTGTTTAATGAAACTAGCTCTATTGAGCTGCCTGCAAATATTGCAGCTGAGTCTCGGGTGAGGATGCCGTACACTGTGTAACTCAAGTGTAACTTAAGGTTTCAAGCATGAAAGGTCTGACTGTGTAAAGCCATCTTAAGACTGATCCGCAAGCTGATATGGCCATTCTAGTACAATACCCCAGTAATGATAAACACAACGATAATTAAGAAGTAAAAGGAAGGAATATCAATAACCATTTTCACCAGTGATGAGGGGTGATGAGTTGACAGGACCATGGGGAGTCATCGAGGGCGTGTAGTATGGTAGATTCTGCCAAATGAACACAGGAGCAAGATGCAGTCTCAGGACAATGAAAGTATAATGAGATAACATAGTGTTATTGTAGCTGTGGGACGAAGGTGGGGGCAGCGGAGAACACAGGCGTGTAATTATCCACGCCTGCTGACGGGCCGAGGTGGGCGGCAGTGCTGATTAGTGGACGGTGAAGATAAGACGGCTAGAGCAGGAGGGAGGAGGAAACTGCCCGGCCAAACCAAACTTCCTTCAAAACACTTTTACTGCGGTTCCAATTCTTCAACATCCAGCCTGTTATTTTCACTCTGCTTTCCCTCCCCTCACTATCCCTCTATCTCTGTCTAACTCTCACGCTCTCTCTCTTTCTCTCTCCTTCCATTCCAGTGGTCTACACGATATTTTTACAGCAGGCACAGCCTTAACCTTATCCTGATCTGGTGCTCAATGAGCTTTTAAACCTTAGCTGATAGTGTCTTTAAAAGCCCATAATCTACTCATTTAACGTGGCACTGTGAAGGTTAGCTGGCCAGTGGCCTGCCAGTTATTTGCCAGTGATTGTGTATAACTATGCTTTGGTGCTATTTAACTATCCACTAGAGCTGTAACAATATGCAAACTTCACGATATGGACTGTTAATTTTGCCTGTGATATGTTGTTGATAAAGGAAAATAAGAGCAATGCTGGCACGTTTATTTTTGTATGTATTCATTTTACAATTAACAATAATAAATTCCATTGTTGACTCTAAACCATTGTTTGTCAAAGAGACATCATGCATGAGCCATTTTCTTATAGGAAAAAAAATTATACATTAAATATTAAAAAAAGTAGCTGATGAGACTCAACATTAGCATATTAGCCAGCCTCTTGTTAAAAGTAACATGCAATAAATAATGCTGCTCTGTTTAAGGTGAAATGAATAATTTGTTTTTAGCTCTGTATTTTCTCTTCATTACGGTTATCACTTGTAGGAATATGTGGTTATCACTGTTAGGGGTATCATGGCTTGTGTTAAACAGAACTATAGAAATCATTCCAGTTATTATGCATTTACATGGCATCTTAATGTATTTGACTCACAGGACATATCACTTCATAACCTTACTGTCATAATATTTTCATGTATATTGTGACATCCCTACTATGCAAAAAATGTCAGTTCAACGTACAAGGAGACCTATTACTCTATTCTGGTGTGTTGTAGCTTTTTATACATGCAGAAACACTTCACTGGAATTCCAGCCCTTTTCTCTGCTACAAAGTGATGTCATCTCATTACGGAATCCTTACCGGCTGCCTTTATTCAAGATTCAAGAGTCTGTTGTCATACACACAGAAAAACAAGCAGTTGCACTATAAGATGAAATTCTTGCTCTGCACCTCCTCCTGTACTACAACAGTATAAATATTCAGTACTAAGTAAAGAAGCACAAAAAGAAGAATATATACATACATATATCTATGCATATTCATACATCAAGCAATGCACAATATAAATGCCTTATACAATACAGTCTGTGAGCATCTGTATGTAATGCTTGAAAAGTTGAAAAGTTTGAAAGGCATGGAGCAGAACTTATGTACAGTATATAATATTAGTGCATATATTAGTACAATATTAATGGCAGTACTATTAAATAGCAAACAAAAGCAAAAAAACATAGGCAGTACTTGAGGTGGGGTGGGGGGTGTCTTGTAGTAGGATCCCACTACCACTTTTAACCACTCTGCAAGTCAACTAAACAGAAGAGAGTGGACGAGCTGACCAATCAGAGCACACTGGACTTAAAGACACTTTGGGAAAACTGGAACATGCAAATCTATTCTTGTAGACCACCAAAATAAAATGATGAACACTGAAAATGAGCAAAACTGGTCAGCTAAATAAATAAATAAATAAATAAATAAAAACCAAACATGTAATTATTCTGCCATTATCATGTCATGTCATTAAAAAAACTCTTTCGGCCTGGGCTGCTCATTTACATATATCAGTTTTAAATGTACGGTAACAAAAACAGATTGTGTAGTTATAACTGTTTAAAAAGTTATGAACTAATTTTTACGTGACCATTTATGACTGTTTTTGGTACACTAATGAAAACAGGTATTACTTAAGTGATACAATTACGTAAGGAAAATTTAAACCATTAAAGGGCATATTAGGAAGCCATTTTATGTTTTCGATCGCTATGTACTGTACGAAAGCATGTGGCCTAGGTGCATTTATTTAGCCTGAGAGCTGTGAACTTCAGGCACCCCTGTTAAGTTTCGGACCAAATTTTGCATCAAAATGCCTGAATCACCGTTCCATCCTTTCTCAGCCACTGTCTGTTTGTCTGTCCTTCACCCACTTGTTGAGTGTTCAAATGCACTTTGGCCTCCTTCTTCCTTGACTGAGGTGAAATGAAAAACACCCTCTATCCCCCCCACCCCCAGATGCTTTTAACGCACACTTGTGTTCATTCACTCGAAGAAGGAGCAGACTGGAGTGGGAGGACTCACAGTACCCCCCACCTTACACTCCAAGCAACCCCAGGGACATACAAGCACAGCATTGATGAGTGCTTACGATGAAGGGATTGGAGCAGAAGAAAAAGAAAAAAAAAAGAAAAAGAATAAGCAGCCTGAAAGGAAACACAAGGAGGATTCATTGGGGTACGAGGGTAAGAACCAGGCCTAAGAACTCCAACCACAAGCCCAGAAACCAAGTTTAGTCCTCAAAGGTCTAGAGTTATCTCTGTCGTGTTGCTAAGTAAATGTGTGATGATGTAATTATTTATTATTATTAATTATTATATTTACATGTTTAGTTTTGCATTCTGTATCATCAGATCAGAGACAACACATTTTAAGCTTTTTTCAATTTACACTCATCATCAAAAAACAGCACAAACAGTTGCACCCAGAACAGGAATGAAACTTGGTGGATGGGTTTAACAGTGAGACAATGAATGACTAAAGTTTCATCCTTCACGCGTGAGACTTAAGCAAGGACGGGCCTTATCTCTGTACCTGACTGACTGAACAGCCACGATTACGATAACATTTAGCAATAGTGACGCTCTCCATGAGTCATTATGCCAGTGCCAGCACCATTGGCGGACGGCTGCACGACGCAGGACAACATGCACGCAGACCATTACCATGACTGAAAGCCTGCAATGGTACCACGCTAGTGGGTCATCCTCAGTGACAAGTACCACTTTTCTCCTGGTGGAGACAACCCATTTGTGGAGGCACCGTGTTCAACGCCAAAATCGGCTTGTGAACGCTTTGTTGTTACGTGTCACACGTCCAGAAGGCCTAGTATCACTCCACCTCCACCCCTACTGCAAGGTCTGCAGGAACTGTGTGAGAATATTCAAGCTGCATGGGATGGATTATCACAGGACACCATTAGAAACCTCTACAACTCCATGCCAAGAAATCTGGCATGTTGCGTTAGCAAACATGGCAGCCCGACACCATACTGAGAGACACTACTTCTGTATGTACTTCTCAATAAATATTGCCCATATCAGTCTAAATTAATCATCATTTATTGTTCCTGGTAACCTTTATCTTCCTTCCCAATAGCACTGCAATCCGACACTTCTTTCTGGGTGCGTCTATATTTCTGACAATGCGTGTAATTTGTTGTTAACGAATAATAATACTACTAAACAAGACTGTAAGTAAAAAAATTCCTTTTTGAGAATTTTAGGTTATAATTAAATATATTAAAGGTGCCATAGCATCAAAAAATATATTTATATCAGCATAGTTAAATAAGGAGACAGATATACCGTGAACCTCACTGTTGTTCAAATGAGTCCAAAATCCTACACCTAGAATCTAATATTTACACCCCCAAAATGCATATACAATGACAACGGAGCAAAAGAAACAAAAATAGTTGCGAATGGGATGTTGGTGTTGGATATCAGTGGTTTGTATACAAGAGTGTTTATGCATTATCAGAATGGAATTATATGCATGTACAACAGGAGTCCCTAAGAGAATATTGTTATCAGGGTTGTACAGGACATAGGTCAAACGCCACGTGAAGGACAGCTGACCAACTGTTAACACTAGATAAGGACAGCTGACACATCCTCTTTGTATCTTGAGGGGGTGTATAAAACCTGTGTGACGAAGTTCTGTCTTTGGACTGGACTGGACTGGACTGGACTGGACTGGACTGAGTTGGACTGGATGAGACTGTCTTTGGACAGTAGCTGTGAGTGAACTGCGATCGCCATGAAATAAACTACTCCAACATCCCCAGCCTCCAGTCTCCTGACTCTGCCTTTCTGTGCAAGCAAGAAAAGAAACAACATTGGCATACCCCTTTCAAAGAACTATCAGCTGACATGTATAATGGTCATCCTTAAAGGCTTCCTATTCACTAGCTTCTTAATTGAATGCTACAGCTTAAACGAATGCCCGAATGCAACTGCTGCACTGTTGAAGTTGGAGCCGAAAACTGGCAAAAACGCTGGCAAATAGGAAGCAAACTTGAGCTCCCACATCTTTAACAGGATCCTGGACAACATTCATTCAAAGTAGTTAGTTTGCTCTGCACAATTCACCCCGGACAGTTTCTCAAACCTTGGGCAATATCAAACAGCTTCACTCAGCCTTTGACACTGAAGCAAATCATCTTAAACGAAAAGCTTCATATTGAGAAACAACTTTAATTTACTTTGTGTTGATGCTGAAAGGCTACAGGTATCAAGTAACATTAGCATAGCTGCATAAATACTATGAGAGCCTTATTAAAACACAGAGGTTAATTTTATTTTGTACATATTTTATATCTGTGTCTATTTCAAAGTTGCCTCTCTGTGATCATTGTACAGTCTCACTGTAAACCAGCCAATCAGAGCAGAGCTCATCATATTAGTCATGAGCTCACCAAAAAAGGCAAAACAGCTCATTTCATTCTTGGACGAAATCATAGGGTGTAACAGAGACATGTAAAACTGCATCTGGACATTTTCCACTTCGACTAAAGCCACACACCTTTAATGTCGACACCAGAGAACAATTTACAATGCTGAATAAATGCTCCTATAAGAGAGTCTACAACATGCTGCAGTTTGTATTTGGATTAATATAACACATTATTTTTTTATCTAAAGATAAATGAAGTATAAATCATCATAAATAAATCATCACACATTGCTGTTTTAAAATGCACCATTCACTCTGTATCCATACAGTCCATATATTAAAAATAAGCTGCAAAAACAGACAAATTTGAATAGATGTTTTGTTTTTATGATGTCAGAACTCAGGTTAGCTCTGAGTGTTTCAGCCTGGACGGATCTTTGAATGAAGCACGAGCCAGGGTAATCTGGATTGAGATTATTTACATGCTTATGTATATATACACATATTACACACATTAAAGGCACAGTAAGAAAAACAGCTTTACTGTGAGACATAAAGAGAGGTTGTAAAACGGTCATGTAAAAATGAATTCTGGCTTCTCTGAGATACATAAAACCACTCAGACACTGCAAGGGGACATCAGGGAAAAGAATTCAAATACAAGAAATATGTATCTGGATTTGGGCCTTTTGAACCCAACATTGCTTTGCCTGATACACTCATACCAGTGCCACTGCTATGTCAGGGTCAGAGTCATGCTGAGGTCATCACTGCTCAAATAACATCTGTACAACAGTGGCACTGTGGTTAGAAGGTGACCAATGATGAATGAGATAAGGGGCAGCTGATAAAAAAGGGGCAAGAGATGGGCTGTACCTACATACTGTGACCTATTAGGTTTTCTAGTAAAGTGAATGAATGAGTGAAAATAAAAGGTAGAGGGTGGATGGTAAGTGTGAATGTCTTCTGTTCTCCTGTAGTGATTGGAATGTACTTTTCAAGCTGAATTCAAATGTCTTTTTAAGATACGCACCAAAGGTACATTTGTCTCTCCCTCATACCGAGGGCCAGCGTTTGTTTCCGCACTGTCAAACAGAAACTTGGTAAATGCTTCGAACAGGCATGTAGAAGTATTTGAGGGGAGGTTTGGATAAGAATAATTGAGGGAAAGAGGAATCTGGGGAGCCGCACATTAAAATTCCTCCCCTGTGCAGAAATGATCCCTTTACTCGTCTATTTTTGTGCTCTGCTGTCCTTTCAACAACGAAGTAATAAAAGTGATTTGTCATCCTCAAAGCCTGTTTCATGAAGAAAAAGCAAGCTAGCCGTGGGGGTGGGGTGAGGGGGGTGCGGTGGGGATGGAGCAGAAAATACTCATTCAGTCTGCCAACTCGAGCGGATTTCGACATCAGATAAATAAGTATACAGCAGGAGACTGTACTCACAAACACACACTGCTAGGCTCAGAGTCCATACAGATGCACACTTGTATTACTAGCTCTACAGGGGTTTACCATACAAGTGTATATAAGCACTATATAACTGAATAACACAACAGTGTTATTTACAAGCATTTACAAACTTTACATTTAATACTTCCTGTATATATATAACCACTTCTATATCCAATATATATCATTCTATACCCACTTCTATATCCAATATATATCATTCTATACCCACTTCTATATCCAATATATTTCCATTCTATACCCACTTCTATATCCAATATATATCTATTCTANATATCCAATATATTTCCATTCTATACCCACTTCTATATCCAATATATATCTATTCTATAACCACTTCTATATCCAGTATATATATATATATATATATATATATATAACCACTTCTATATCCAATATGTATCCATTCTATATCCACTTCTATATCCAATATATATCCATTCTATATCCAATTTACTCATATACTCATATTCATACTCATATAGTGTACTATTGACTTATAAATACAGTACCAGTCAAATGTTTAGACACACTCATCTAAATGGATGTTGTTGGTAAAGACTCTACAGGCTTACACTTAACAGTTCCAACTAATGAGATGTCTGAACAATACATATCCTGATATACCACATATACTCTTGATGTATCACAGTATTAAATACATATCTACCTCTGTGCAAAAACTTTTATCTCTTTTTGGACTATTTAAAAGCTCAAGTTACTCTTTAATTCTTATGAATATTTATGATCGACTTCCTATTAACAATTTTGTTACATCAGCCTCCACTGCGGGTTAAGAGAGCTGTTTTATCCTCCTGTAAAGTTCCATTTTAGAGGTGTTTAAGGTGGACTGTATAATTCCATGAGTGCTATTTTATAGTTTGATGTCTTCACTTTTGTTCTAAAGTAAAGCTTTAAGCTAAACATAGGGAAACTTTCTATGAATAGCTGTTGACTTTTGACTGCTACTGTATGAACAAAAAAGTGTCTTGCCATATTGTCACTGATACAGGAAAATATCTGTGAAAGTGATGTGCCCTTTTCAACAAGCCCTGGACTGGATTGCTAGCCTTTACTGAACCACAGACAGATATCCAGGAATCTTACAAATTTGTATCCTACTTAGGCAAACCCATGCGGCCCTGTTGAGGCGCTTGCTTGTGGAAGAGGTCCGGACAGCCAGAGGAATTTAGAGTGATGGGAATAAGAGTAACTGACTTCAAACTGTGTAGGATTATATGGTGTTATGCTCCTTCTCCAACGACACATGACTTTTACTGTGGTCTTCGGGAAAGCAGACTCGATAAGTTGTATCTGGTCTGTGAAGCACTGTAGCTGGGTGGAGAAATGTTAAAACAAAGCTACAGGTCAGCAGAGCGAGGAGTCCTTTCCAAAGATCCATGAAAACACCAGAACCCTCACCTGATGTCTTCTTGGAGGTGTCCAGGTTGTGACTGTTAGAATAACTGGTAAGCAGTATTATTAATATGGAACCACTATTCATCCCTAAATACACAAGATTTCACAGAACTAATGATAAGGAAGGTAAGAAAGAACTCTGAACGCAATATTTAGCAATAATTCAGCTTGTCATGTTGAGAAAGTATCATCCTAAGACCCCCATCCTGCTAATCATTAGTAGTCTACAAAGCTGCACAAGACTGGAATATTATATTAGAAAAACTTTTTACATTTTTTACGTTTTTTTTGCAAGTTTTCTGATTGTATATCATCAAAGCATTGATTCCATTGTAAAAGTCATAATACTGCACAGTGCTAATCCAGTACAGAAAAACTGCACACTAGACATTTTCATCTTGATTTTGGAAGCAGAGGCAAGGCATATAGCAATGTGTGAAGTTTTAATAATAACCGTACATTAAAAGTCTATTAAGTATCCATTATTAGGGGTCATGTATAGCCAACGAGCTAACAAGGAAGAAAAACAAAGAATAAGAAGGAGGGAAGGAGGAAAAGAGGTGAAGAGGTGAACACAGAGCGGAAGAGTGATAGATCCTTAGAGATAAAAAGCGCACAGCAGCAAAGGATGGAAAGAGAATTAAAGTAGAAGTGCTTGGCCTCGTCCATGCTTTACCTCCCTTTTCCTTTCCTTTGACATGATATATGACAAATCTCAGAGAGAGAGAGAGAGAGAGAGAGAGAGAGAGAGAGAGAGATCTAAACCTATGTATGGCCGTGGCAGATGTTTCAATCAAGATGTTCTCATCACACTGGTCACTTTACTAGAAACACCCTACCCTTTAGCTTCACCTCGATGATGCATCTGTTGTTTGTGCTAGCCATCTTTTCAGGTGTTGTTAATGAACGTGGCCCACAGACAGATTTTAACTGGCTTCTGTTTTAGAGCACGTTCTAGGTGGTCTGCCTGTCAATATGTCACTGATTTTCCTTTACCTGATGGTGGCAGCTGTACCCTAAAATCACAGTGTAATGCATGTTATAGGAGTTAGCTAAAGTGTAAGAGGCTTTCTTCTCTGACTACACCTGCAACCTAGTTTACCTAATGAAGTTTTGTTAAGACTAGAGCTGTTAAACTCAAACCTAACATTGAGAACCAGCAATTTCAGTGAGATGGGGCATAATGTGAGACTGTAATGAATTTAATATTAATATGCAACAAAGTTTATTGTTAAGCATGCTGAAGGAAGTTACAATGAGTACTCAGTGGCAGAGAGGGCAGAGAACATAAAGCAACTGCAGACCATCAGTCTCACAGCACCAATTGTGCTGGTCTTATTGGAGCAAATACATCAGTTCAGTATTTTTTTTACCCCTATAAGGTCAAACAAAAATGTGGTTATTTAAGCTGTTTAATCTGCTCTTCTTGTTTAATGGAGGAATCTCTGAATGCTGGTGTTGCAGTTCTTTGACATGTAAGAATATACTGAATGCATTAGTCACATTTTGATGTCACTCTGAATATACAAATCAGCAATGTAATTGTAACGTATTGTAGTGTCCCCTGGACTATGCTACCGTGGATATGTGAAGGCTCACGGGACACGCTGGACTCACAGTAAAAGAGATTTTTAAAGTTGCTGTTATGGACGTTATTACTGAATGCACATGTTACCTGTGGTATTCTGTGCTGGGCTGTGGGGTAGTAGTGCAATGTTTGTGCCTACCATCAGGTTGAAATGTGACTATTGATGAAATGCCTGCTGTCTCAGCTGTTGGGTTAGCACTGGCAGCAGTTTCACTACTGACACTGTGTTCAATAAAGGGCATTCTCCTATAGCGCTATGATTTCCAAGTCTTCCGTGTCACAGTATGTTTATTCAATTTGTTGCTTAAAGAAAACTTCTTAGCTACTTAGCAAAGAGCTAAGTCTCTGATTTTACTTTACCTCAACACTCTGATGGTTATTTTTTGCCACTAACTACTTTCTACCTACAACATAAACTATAAGACACATCATGTCACAAGCATTACACTTTATTTAAATGAAACTGTATTTAAACTGAAATATTCAATCCAAAAACCTTCTTAGTTGCCTTTCTGTACTGTCTCCGCATCCATGTCACATGTAATTGAGTCATCAGTGTATCATGCGTGTCAGGAGTGGATTTCCCAGGTTAGAATGAAGACCTGTAGCCAAACAGGCATTTTCTGGATAAGATTAGCACTCCTGGGCTGGCAGACTGCTAACACACACTGCAAAGGTGACAACCTGTCATTGTCAGGGTGGAACACAATCAGCAACTGCCTAATGGACAGTTTCTCCCACTTACTCGCATACACATGGAGACACATACAGCAAAAACAGACAAATATTTCTCTAGCACTCATGTTCCTGTCAGAAACGATCCAGACGAAAGAAAAAGAGGTATGCTCACCAGGCCGGCTATTGGAGTAGGCAACCTGTTTATCTTCTTCACAAGGCCAGGTTTAATGGAACTGAGCAACCTGATAAAGAAAGAGAGAGACAGAGAGAAAGAGAGAGAGAGAGAGAATGAGCAAACATCTGCATAGCAGATCCAAATTCATATATGGATCTTTCTACCGAACCGGTTCAGTCAGGGTTCAAACACATTCCAGACTTTAAACTGAGTTGGACTTTATTGTAAAATCCTTTTGCTTTTATTAAAACAAATGACTGAACATTCCACTTCGTCACTACCAAAACAATCATAAAACTATCAAAACTTTAACAAATACTTCAGTAGTGATGATTTTAGCTTATTTTGAGCAGAACCCAAAATGATAAACAGAACTTTGAACAGCTGTCCACACATACAATCATAAAACTTTTATTAAAACACTAAAATGTTTACATAACTGCACAAAATATGTGTTTCAGTAGTGACAATGTAATGTTGCACCCTGATTTTCAAATGCATTTACTTCAAAACAACAGGATTTAACTGGTCAGCATGTGGCCGTTACGGACGGGGCGCAGTCTCACTTCCAGCCCTAAAATACAGGGGCGTGGCTAAAAAAGTCTCCGCCTACAGACTAAAACTTGTTGTGTTTTGATAGTGACATGAAAATGAGCAGCATTTAAAGTTCAAATTGTGATCTATTTAAAACGATTCAGCTGAAGAATAACTAGAAAGAATGACAGCAAAGAAGCCGATTACAGAATACACAGGCTACAGATGCTGTTGCCGTTCTGACGGGGGCTTTTACATTTAGGCATTTAGCTGGCGCTCTTATTCAGACCAACTTACAAGGTTATTCGTATTACAGGCGGGTCAGTGCAGTGTTAGCAGCCTTGCCCAAGGACTCTTACTGGTGTAGCTCAGCATTTGCTACCTAGACCTAGACTGTCTCCCACATGGGGTGGTAGCTCCCTGGTGGGTAGTGGTGTTAGCCGCTGAGCCACACCAATCACTTCCTCTTCTGCTTGTTTTTCTACTTTCCAAGTGGGATTCATCTGTTCATCATGGTACTCAACATAAACTATGACTTTAATGGTTAGNCTATCAGCAAAGGCGAACTGCAATACACTATAACGTTCTGGGAAGTTCTTGGGAGAAACTTGGACAACTTTATTTCAGTTTGCTTTATTTTATTTGCAGTTTGATTTTATTTTAGCTTGCTGAAAACGGCCCCCTTTGCCTTGATGCAGCTTTACACACTACTGATCATTCTCTCAAAACAAGTCCATCAGGAACCAGCTGGGATACTTTCCATCAAGACTGAAGAAGCTATTATATTATTTTATTTATGGGGAAATTCATACAAAATCATTTACTCCATTCAAGTCTATTATTCAGGCTTATGATTATAGGACATATCTTCAGCATAATTAACATCCCAGATATTTGACTACTGGTACTGTATGCTATGGTCATGTCTTACTCAAACTCAAGTTCAGTCTCTCCAGGGTTGTGAAGTATATGAGAGCCTTAAAGAGGGGCTGTAGTATCTAATCTGTGTCTGCTGAGAGACACTGCACATCTGAGAGTTTAAACTTCAAGGTTGCACAGTCCCTGAAGCGCTGAGACATAAAGATACATTATTTTGCAGATGTAATCATAAAATAAAGATATACACCGATGAAACAACAATAAAAGAGACAGAATGAACTTGGCAGGGAGAGACTCCATATAAACACCCATGCCAGGATAAATAAGTGTATGTGTACTGTGTGGCCCAGAAGTTTAAGATCTCTTGGAATATCTGGGAATTTCATTTTCTTTTAAGCCTAGAAATAAACAACAGAACCCTTTAGTATGTGAAATCCCTTAAAACAAGAGATATGACACATGATATGTAATCAGATTGTGACTAGGCCTTCGTGCAAGTAGGTCAGATATTTTGTCTGAGTCAAATTCTTTCCATTGAAGCACATGTTCAGACAACTCTCAAGAGGACTTGATCTACTCCTCAAAGGCTCTTGCACTTATGGAGATCCAGAAAGATCAAGTACATGCTGTCATTAAAGCAAAAATTGGGGATCAGCTACCTTGATGAAAACCACTGCCACATGCATACTTTCATTTCTGATACATGGTGAAGCATTCGAATGCCTTAATGACAGCCAGTCCTGTGAGGTAAGGATTACACCAGCCTCTTGAGACTGTTCCTATTCATATTAACTTACTCCTCCACTAACTTAGCGCTTCATCTCCCAGCAGAACACAACACTGACGTTTCCACGTTTCAGGATGACAGCAGTAGGGTGTCTGTGTATGACAGGTTCAACGGGCACAAAGGAAGACTGGGAATGACTAGTTTGACTGCTCAGAAAAAAACACTAGACCTCACTCTGGAGCAGTGGATAAAATGAATTATGCACACAAACTTGAGCTGAAATGTGCTCCCAGTTCATGGTAGCAACTTACAATGGCCAGGATGGACATAAGCGCTGCTGTTATTACATTTATGCGCGACTAAATCATTACGTCTGTACCTACAGACCTATGGATTGCTCAAAGTGGTGGTGATAGAAAACAGACATCTGTAGAATTGAATTCCAGAAAGTTATTACACAAAACAGTTACAGATACTCTGCCTGATGCCCGAGATGTTGTTTCACAATAGTTTTGAAATAATATTTTGGTCTAAAATTGAGTTTTTTTATCTGTCCTCTGAGATGTATATGTAGACTATGTAAACGAAGCTCACTGAACAAAAAAATTGTCACCTTCCATATTGGTGGCACTGGAGTTCCTCCATACCAAACTCATCAAACCTTTAAGGAGCTCACTGAAAAGATTGGAGTGGAGGTGGGAGTAGTACACAATTCCCTTCCTTAAGTGCATGTACAAGTAATCTAGTAAAACAAAAAGTCTTTTGTCCCTCAGGCCATAAGACTGTTCAACTCCTCGCAGTTCAGCAAAGGGAAAACTCTGTGACACTCTTTCATTCCGGTCACTACAACGGACACACCCCCATCTCTGCACACACTCCCTCCTAAATGCCCTATATCTATTTTTTATTGTCTTATTCATTTTGTACTACTGTTTACATATTTTGCACTGTTTACTTATTTTGCACTGTTTACATATTTTGCACTGATAAATTATTTATATTACTGCGTACTTGCACTGTCAGTATGGCTGACAACAGTCATCTTCACATTTTGCACTGTCTATATGGCTGACATCAGTCATCTCAATTTGCACAGCAAATGGTATAATGGTTACACAGACACTAAGGACTCTATTTTCATACTTTCATATTCTATATTGTATCTTTGTCTTCATCTGTATTAATCTTGTGCTTCTCTTGTTACTTCTGTGAACTTTGTATATCTGCTACTGGATGTGTGAATTTCCCTCTGGGATCAATAAAGTATCTATCTATCTATCTATCTAAAATGCTCTTATACTCAAAACACTTTTACATAAAAGTTTAAACATGCATGCTCATAAATGTACTTAAAGTAAAAAAGTAAAAGTGTTTCTGTATAAACGATTTCCATTCTTTCTAATAGGATATCTGTTTATTGAGGGTTAGAGGGACACATCCACAAAACTGAAAACAAAGCATTCTAACACTGCAAACACTATCCACTAAAATGCACTCGTCTGGAGCACCCAGACACGTTTCATGTTTGATTTTCTTCATAAAGATTTGAGATGGACTTTGTTGGAATCTGCACTAAGAAAAAAAATAATGTCTGCTTCTATTTTAGCAGTCAATACTGAACACCAGATCAAATAATTCCGATAAGTAAGACCAGGCCTGGAGCGGGACTTCAGACCATGATGCAGACCAGCCCAGCCCAAACTACACAGACCCTGCTAATGTCCTGCAATGTTATTACATCAGACTATGTGCTATTACTAACAGCAGTGAAGTCACCCTACATACTCCAACACTTCAACACTGATACAAAACAATAACGACCAATCAGAATACTGGATTCACATAAACACACCCACCACGGCAGCACCTTCACTGTAATTACCATAAATCATATGTCCATCTGTCCAGAGAAAATGACAAAACTACGCTAAAATCAGACTGTAACACCTACAAAGTTAAAGCTGTAGAAACCTAAAAACAACAGCTTATTGTCACAGAGGACAGACCCAATGAAGAAAACAGGAAAGGTAAAGTAAACAGGTGGTGAGGAAAACCAGGAAACACAACACCAATCTTAAAAACCCAAACCTAGTCACACTGCAACAGTCAGCATTGATCAAAAATGTTTATGTGACTTTAGCCTGTCTTACTTGTTTCATGTTTGTCTCAGCATTTATATTTTGAACATTTTTCCATTAATGTACATATGTTTATAAATCAGCTCACAGTAAGCAGCATAAAACACTACCGGCCCACCGGGAATCATTCCCCTATTCCTGATCATCCAGGACTGAGTAAGGGCACAGATACAGGTTTTTCCAGACTCATCGTGTGAGTAAGCGCTGAATGCTGTTGCTAAATTTGTTGATTTTCCCCACATGATTAGCTGGGGCTTGTAAGTAGCCAATCACAGCTTCACACTGCTCCCCGCTCCTCTGCTCCCCTTTTCATGTCGAGTAGGATTCTGATTTGCACTTCATTAGGTGCCTGATAAAAATCATCAATTACCAAAAAATGAACTAAATAAATAGAGAAATAAAATAAATAAATACATCGCTAAAACTAAAGTGATGATCATGTCCTGAAAACATAGTGAGTAAAATGAAGGTCTTCATGATATTGAAAAAAAACACTGCATTTTTTTTTTGCCTGCGACATATATATAAAATAAAATAAAACACTCTTGTGAACCATCTTTTCTGGAACTCTAATACTTATTGCTAATGCAAAAGTTTTTTTTTTTATTTTGTATCAAGCAGCAAAAAGGTTGTAGCATGACATGTTTCATTTAATTTGTCCTGTTTAACATTGCAAGTCCTGCCACATGAGTGCTGTGCACGCACACATTGCGATGACCGTGCTGAAACGGTGTAGCTCTAGTAAAAAGTACAGATTTTTCTTATGAAATGTAGTCAAAGTAAAAAGTATCAAGTGGTAGAAATACTTGATTACAGATACCTAAAAAACGACTTAAGTTGCCACCTCTAAAAACTATCCACAATGTTAGAAGATCTAAGTGTCTAAAATGTTTTTTAGGCTGTAGCATTAACACAGGAACTAAGGGGCCACAACCCTGAAACCCATACTCTACTGATGGCACTATTCATTCTGGTAGGTGGCCTTCTCCTGGCATCCTCCAAACTCAGATCAGACTGCCAAATAGTGAAGCGTGATTCATCACCCCAGAGAACGCTTCCACTGCTCCAGAGTTCAGTGGGAGCAGGCTTTACACCCCTCCAGTCAATGCTTACCATTATGACTAGGCTTGTGTGCAGCTGCTTTGTCCATGGAAACCCACTTCATGAAGCTCCTGAGACACAATTTTTTCCCCTGATGGTGCTTCCAGAAGCGGCTTGACCTCTGTAATGAGTGATGCAACATAAGACAGGCTCTATGTGCTACGAGTTGTGACAGTGCCATGTTCAAAGTCTCTGAGCTCTTCAGATCGATCCGTTCTACTGCCACACTTTGTCTAAGGAAATTGCATTGTTATGTGCTTGAATTTATCCCCCGGTTTGGAATGGGTGTAGCTGGAAAACCCAAACCGGATCATTTTGAGGGGTGTCCACAAACCTTTGGCCATATAGTGCACCAGACACCAGTCTAGCCTAACCATGAGAAAGAATCACAGCACTCAGCTTCAACCGCAGCTTTCCAAACCACTCATCTCTTTAGTTTCCTTAGAACATTTACAGCCTCGTCCTTACAAGACCTTCTCAGAAGCGATAAGCATCTCCTGTGTGTGTGCCAGTGTGCGCGTTGGCCTTTGTTCACCCAAATAACGATGACGACACAGTAATTACCCAAGTGTTTCCTCTGTAGGCGTATAATGAGGTGTAGTTAGCTGCACTTTGAAGATTTGATTTACAATGCCCCCTGAAAACCTTAAACACAGGTATTAGCGTATCCGCTAATGGAAGCTAAGTGGTTTCAAAAGAGCAAAAGATTTGGATGACCAGCTGTATTTCTGAAATATGTCTCTAGGGCTCCATTTGATACAACTGGATAAAACTGATAATACTTGAGAAACACTTGAAAGCAGTAAAATGGAATAAGCAATAGTTAAAACCAATTATGTTTTCTGTATAAAAATAAGCTTTAGAGCACTTAATGTCATTTGCCATCTGGGGTTGTATATTTTTACTAGCCGTTTAAAAAAGGCAGTTGGCCAGTCACGGTTACTGTATTTAAAGAAAAGGAAAGTAGCAAGTAAACAAAATATTATTGTGCATTTGCTAACTGGTATCCTACTTTGTTTAACACAACACAAGTTTGTTTATATTGCGCACACACTGCGGTAAACATTCTATGATTGGTCATTTTGCATGACAGT
The DNA here is from genome assembly GCA_034552555.1 of Semaprochilodus insignis. Classification (NCBI taxonomy): domain Eukaryota; kingdom Metazoa; phylum Chordata; class Actinopteri; order Characiformes; family Prochilodontidae; genus Semaprochilodus; species Semaprochilodus insignis. Next base: position 23,450,447 of record CM067485.1, read on the forward strand.
TTAATGGCCCTTTCCTACCAGAAACAGCAATACCTAAAACTGATCCAGTCAGGCTTACAAGCATGCATTTCTCTACCTCTAGTGGATTCCAGGATTCGTGGATTCGTAACTTCTAGTGGAGTCTTTCACTTTCAAAAAAGTGCAAAAAGCCTCTGATCAGTAGTTAAAGACCTTCTTCAGCTAAGCATGCATTTTAATCAACAGAATAAGACATCAAATTTTAATTTGCTTTATTTTGAATAGTTATCAAGAAATACTGCCAATTTTAATTCCCATAACTTTTCTTAGTTCTAAATTTTTCCAAAGCTAAAACTTTATGTTGTTTATTCCCAGGTCTAAATGAAAATCCCAGTTTTTTAATGTCACATTTTGATATCTGCTGTGTGTATACCTACCTGGTGGGACTCCTCCATCTAGGTTTAAACCCACAAATCTGGGGTAATTGGGCTAATGCTCAGGTAGTTACATCACTGGGGTGGTCTTGTGGTTCTTTAAAACTGTGTAATACACTATAAAATACATTGTTGTTCATTAAACGTAAGACAATAATTTTATATAAAGAGTAAGAGAGATTGTTGTTTTGTTGATTTAGTATGGAATGTATTTAACTAAATATAATAAAATTCAATAGCAGAATGTGGATTTTTGCAGGTTGTGTTGCACTGAAGCACACTGTGTTGGATTAACTAAAAATAATATTTAAACTTTTCTAATTCCTCAGGTTTGGGTAAAGAAAATATAAAAAATTTAAGTTGGATTTGTTTTCAGTGCATAATATTAAACATCTACATATTTATCTATGTTTCCACATTAAACCAGTTGGTATCACTAATATCATCATTTATTTAACCCAACTGAAATGATGCATATTAAATGTATCTCCTACCTACAATGCAAAAGCAGGGCAAGGAGAAGAGAGGACCATCGAAGAGCAGAATTTTACACTACAATGTGCTCTCAGGCAGGACAAGCTTTGTGAACTAATTAACTAGGCATGCAAACTTTGTGACATAAGCATAAGTGTTTTTGAGAAGTTTGAACATAATGTACACAAAATTTACAAAGATTAGCTTTGTCCAGCTATAATGTTTTGTGTAGAACTGTGATTTTGAAATATTAGCATTAAATTGATGGCTAATAAACAACATTTATAAACAACATTTTACAGTTTTTTTCTCATTGGAATGGACAATACATTAAGTTGCATTCATTACTTGGCATGTTTGCTGCCGCTCAAAACCCTTGAACGGTCGTAGCAGTTGCTAATGCTAACATTATTAGCACGTATGATAGCGCTGCCCCATTTCCATCCTCTAATCATAAACCTATGCTCTTATACTGAAGCACAAATAATCAGTAGAACAGAGTACTCAGTATCAGAGCTTGTTTTCTCACACAAAGACCAGCAAAAATACAGAAAATATAAACAAAATACTAAAAATTTAAATTTATGCCATCACACCTGTGGTTGGTTGCTTCTTACTCAATATGCAAATTAGTTCAGAATCATCAGTATATCTGCAAAACAAAGGCTGATGAAAAAAACTCATTAAGAGTGATTTAATGTGAAATGCTCAATTTTAGAGAAACTTAAAGTCAGAATTGGTGACAGCTTTAATTCCTCTAAAAGCTTCCACAGAAAACGCTATTACACTTAATGATGATGAGGCTTAAAGCGTAATTTGAAAATCCATATGGCAGAAAGGCGCCTTCAGGTTGTTGTACAAACGTAAAGAAATAAAATGAAGTAAATAAAAATGGCTATATTTGCGACATTAGGACAACTGGGCCTCATTCACCAATATCTTCCTGTGTTTTTCTTACATTTGTTCTTGAGAAATGTCCCAAGAAAAAGTCTACGCCACATTCACGACGTGTTCTTAAGTGTGGTTGGTGAATGAGGCCCATCGTTATTAATGTAGAGTATAATCAAAATCACACTCTTTCAAACTACGGTTTCAGTATAAAAACAACTAGTTGTTTTCAATGTGTTATAACAATAAACTGATTTGGCTCTGGTAACCACACATTATAAAGCATATAAATACAGCCCTGAATGTTTTACTGATCTGATTTTTCTTAAGATGAACTGATGACAGGGTGTTTGCTGGACCAGAGGTGTGGTCACAAGGTGCAACCTGGCAAACAGTCAGCAATACCAGACCTGTGTGTGTATGTGTGTGTGATCACAGTGAATTCAGCATTAATATCGTACACCCATCTGTTTTAGCTGAACTGTTATAGCTCCAGGGCCTCTCTCTCTCTTCCTCTCACACACTCACCCTCTCTCCGTTCTGATGAGAGGCTAGTCACAGGACGTGAAGATTCATAAATCTGACAGATTTACCTCTGGGCAGGTGAAGACGGAATGTAACTGTCCCCACTGATGAAAAACATACAGGGGTGTTTAACAAATACAAAATGCTCTCTCGCTCTCTCTCGCTCTCGCTCTCTCTCTCTCTCACTTACACACACCATACAGTATGTGCATACAACACACACAGACATTCAGACACACAGGTGTACAGCTGTACAGTAGAAATATACAGTCTGGGAAGAGTTATCGATGTTTATGTACAGCCAGAGGTCCCGTTATTCTCCTATAAACACTGTTTAACTAGCAAAAAGTAATGTAAACACATTATAATAGTGATATTTATAGCATACTAGTAATGCAAGTAGCATTTATGTGTATTATTAATATTTACTACATACATGCCCCCCACTACTTTTTTGTAAACCATCATTACAATGATGCCATGAACAAACATAAAAAATTATTACACATACTATTATGCATTTTTCAAATATCAGATCACTGACAACTGATACATCAAAAATGAACCCATTTGTATGCACACTACCCACTGAGAAGGCAAAGGAAAGAAGCAAAAAGAAGCAAACAGACTTACACCGATGACATCAGTAAACCTGAAGCATGTTCTATGGTAGAACACTACTAGAGCACAAGACTCATCACATATTTAACAACATGCTGGTGATGGAAGTATGTGAACAGGAATGTGGTCACAGGAGTGCGTGTGCGTATGTGTATGAGTGTGTGTGTGTGTGTGAGAACTTGTGTACAGATGTGTACTCACTCGCACAGTAGGATGCCGTTGTCCAAACCGGCCCTGAAGTCCTTCTCCCCAAAACTTCTGCCAGTGACTGCCTATAACACACACACAAATGCTTGTGAGCATATCATGTTTTCATACGCTGTCATGTTATATTATGTCTAGTAATACAACTTATAATTCATGTTAATGTAATGAGATTTTTTCAAGTGTTTTTTTTTTGCAAGTAACTGAACAAACATTTATTAAAGTATAATTTATGCACCATCATATACTTTGACAATGCTGCACATACTTTGCACATTTTGCACATACATTATCCACCCTACAAATGATCAGCCCTGGGGCACAAATGTTTGATGGGACCCCTACCTGACTATCCTTTAAGGGGGCTCAGAAAGGTTACAAGAGACTTGTAATGTAGGTCAACGATGCCAACAAACTAACCATGTTGGGCTCATCACCTCCATAAACGTGCTAGGGGTCAACTGATTATTGGCACAGCTGATAATCAGACGCAATATTCAGCTTTTTTCCGATTTTGTCAGGAACATCAAGGTTGAACAATGTTGCAGGTTTCAAAATGCACTCAGTCATATAATTTCACTCACTCTAGACAAACAAATGTGGCTCATGCACGCAGCTCAAGCCCTGCCTGGAGCCTGGAGCGGAGTTTCAGTGGGTGGCAGCAGTACTGATCCACTCATACCAGCGCAACACACAAAAAACACACCACAGCTGCCTCAGTGACACTGCAGTGCTGAGAATGATCCATAACCCAGATACCTGCTCTGTGCTGGTCTTGTGGGGGTCTTGAGCTCTGAATAACAGGGTGAAAGGGGGTTTAACAAAGTATGCAAAGAAATAGACGGACTACAGTCTATAACTGTAGAACTTCAAAGTGATTTTACATGGCAAGTAGAGCTGATAAAATTAACAATGACTGTAGACACAGGTGTACTTAATGACATGGTATAAAAAGCCTGCATGTGTGTGTGTGCATGGAGTACCCCTTGCGGAGTTGCACTGCTGCACTCCCATAATATTTACACCTTGGCATCACAACAGAGAAAGCTGAACCAGAGAACCAAGAAACCCCATAGAGAGAGAGAAACAGGAAATGACCTTCACATGACGCTGCACAAATCAAGTACTTCTCTCGAACTCTTTCAAACAAAGCTACTTCAGCGATTTGAAGGAGGCGCCGAGAGGTGGGGGGTGTCACCGTCTCTATCTGTCGCCGCAAAGCTAACAAGCTGAGTCTAAGCTGCTCTCATCCCAGCTAAATCTCCCTCTCAGGCTAGCACGCAGGTTAATGGCTGTAATGGTTGGTGACATGAGGGATTTCCCCTTGAGGGAAAGCCTCCTGCTGCCACAAGCACTGCTGGGAGGCTTATATTAGATTTAGCAATGACATAATTAAATGGGCCATTTACACACAAGATTGCATTGTAATAGTTGGAACAAGGCCAAAGTTTTACATAAAAAAAAGGGTCGTCAGTACGAAGTACTAAAAATATGAACATTATGTGGCCGATATCAAATTTGTGGTCAGTATCAAGCTACAAATTCACATCAGCCAATATAATTAGCCAAACTGTACTTAATAATAACACACAGTGTTGAGAAAATATTAAATAAAGATGAAACCACACATTATGATTACTCATAGATGAAGTGATGAATTAATAATGTTAGTTATCTTACAATGTCTCATTTGAAACAATGTAACAGTGTCTCATTTCAAGCTCTGGGATATATTAGATGGCAAGAGATTGGTTCTCATAGCTGACGAGTTGGATGTGGGAGAGCAGGGCAGGCATGAAGGATTAAGGGACTTTGACAATGGCCTAATTGTCATTGCCAGATGACTTGGGTCAGAGCACCTCCATTAAATAGCAGGGGGGGTATTCCCAGTCAGCAGTGGTGAGTAAGTACCGACAGTGGTCACAAGAGGGAAAACTACAGTGCCGTCAGGGTGTTGGGCACCTCAAGCTCATTGATGTGCGACTGCAAAGAAGGCTATCCCAGTGTTTCTCAACCTTGGCCCTGGAGGCACCCTGCCCTGCACATCTTAGTGGATTCTCTGCTTTAACACCCACTTGCAACTCTGAAAGGGCTAATGAGCTGATACGTTCAATGTGTTGAGGTGTGTTGAGAACAGGGAAAGCATTAATATGTGCAGGGCAGAGTGCCTCCAGGAGCAGGATTGAGAAACGCTCGGCTATCCTGTCTGTCCGAACTGACAGGAAAGCCAGTGTGGAACAAGTCACAGGAGGACTGTGTCACAACATGGCAAACAGTGAAACACGGTGATGGTAGTGTAATGCTATATAGATGCTTTGCTGTTTCAGGGCCTGGATGACATGCCATAAATTCTGCTCCCTACCAGAAATGTCCTGCTGCAGAATATCTGTTCAGAGAATTAATCATTCCCAGTATGCCTTTAGTAAATATTTGTGTACTATTCATGCAACATGCAGAACATAAGACTGTACGATTTTACTCATTTTCAAAGTCAATGACCATCCAGAAGTACAAATTAGACACAGACACGAACAACCACATGAGCACACCGCCCGTCTGCAAATTTCTCTGGAGACACTGGGGAGAGAGCAGCGAGTGGGGAAATGATTTAGAGACCTTTTAGTTCTGCTTTGAGAGATGAGAGATGCCCATTTCTGGTGGACAGATCATTTGACTGCTGGAACAATGAGCAGAGGGTGGACAGCCAGACTACACAGCAGTGTGTATTTGTGCAACTGTGGAGAGGGAGCATGAAATGGCACCCTTCACTCACACACACACACACACACACACACACACACACACACACACACGCACACACACACATAAACACCGCAACAGGTTACCAGTCAGCATCTGGAAGTCACACAAAACAAACGACTGCTGTATGTCAGCAAGAGCCCAGGCGAGCCAAGTCCAGCTGAGCTCCACAAGGGAGCAGAAAAAAGAACATGTCTGTCTGAATGTGATGCAAAACACTAGTGTGGTGCAATATGTGGGAATGGAGACCGCAGCCAAAATAACAGAAAAACTCAAGTATACCCTTTTAAAGGAACAGTACAGCTGGCCCGAGGAACTCAAATACTTGAGTATTTGTTCACAGTGGACAGGGAGAAAAAAAGACAGGGGGAATGGTGGGTTCAGCCCAGTTATGTAGACCGTTCCACCAAATTAGTTCAAACTCCCACAGAAAAAAACGAGTCTAGTATTCAGACCATATAGACTCATCATCAAAAATAGCTGCACCCAGAAGGAATCAACGAACAGCAATGAAACTTGGTGGGTAGGTTTGACATTGTGAGACATGTGTATGAATCAAGTTTCATCCTCGGCCGTGCATATGATATAAGTACCATACCAGTCATGCAGATATTACCAAAGCATGCTGTTGGCGGCACAGGATAGAAGAAGAAACGCACCAGCGACATGAAGGATCTGGGAGACCCACACGAACCATACAGAGGGAGAATCGACATGTGCAAAGTGACCCATTAGCCATGATTGCAGACATTCAGCGAGCAGTGATGCCTTCCATGAGTCATCCTGTTAGTCCCAGCACCATTGGCAGACGTCTGCACGACGAAGGACTATATGCACACAGACCGTTAGGACGACTGTCCTTAACACCACGTCAACGTCACCAAAGACTGCAATGGTGTCATGCCAGACTACAATGTTCAGTGACGAATCCTGCTTTTGTGGTTGTCTTGGTGGAGACAATCAATGAATCCATGTATCCATGGAGGCACCGTGGTCAGCAGCAACATTAATGATCTGTCATGTGCCATACATCCAGAAGATCTGGTGTCACTCCAACTCCACCCCTATCAGCTAAATGTGTCAGTAAAGATTCTGGCACCTTTTGCCTTCTGTAAAACAAGGCATGAAATAACCCCAGGTTATACTGATCCTGTTCAAATCGACAGGTAGGCAAATATTCCATCATATCCTGCGGAAAAGGATTTTTTTGTGTTTTTCATGTATGGAGGCCCTCGAGGAGATGTTAAGTTTTGTTGTGCATGGCACAGAAACCTCAGGTCGTTCAAGTCACAACACTCACATCCAGAAGATGAGCCAAAGGCCTCCTCAGAGGCACGCCACTTCTGTCAGCTTTGGGTAAGCCATTGTATAGTGTAGCCTACAGCCTCCATATGTGTTATAACCATGTAGCCTACTAATTTCAAGGTAATATTTTATTATTAATATAAGTTGGTATATACGATGGTCATCATTCTCATTTTTATTAGTGATCACAGGACGGTGCCCACAGGATGCTGCTGGTTGTATGATTTTGGTTGGTGGACTGGTTTGGTTGGTGAGTGCACGGTTTTTTGGAGGTGACGGCAGTGCACAACTCAAGTAGCCACTCCCATCTCAGTCATATTTGCTGAGATTTTTTATCCCGTGCAAATCGGTCATACATTTTACAGATGTCCTGTAGTTAATTTACATTACTCCATGTCCCCATGTAAAATTAATGCTGTCCCAATATGGCTTTAGGCTGTTTTTCCTTTCAGCAGGTTAGCACAACTTTAATTGGTATAAGCAAAGTCCTTAGGGGAAAGTCACTTGGTGGCCATCTTTGCAGCACCGCTGGGCAGTTATTTCCATCCATATGATACATCCATAAAATCAGACAAAGCCAGAAAAAGCCAGACTTTTCAGCTTCTGTCTACTGTGCTTGCACAGACCTCCACTACGAGGGGGGCTATCCCCACTAGTGCTACAGTATTGTCACTCTTTCCTCGCTCAGGCCATGATCAGCAAGCTGATTGGCACTGAAGGGCAGGAAAAATAGATGCCATAAATGGACAGCATGTTCAATGTTACGAGCTTTCCCATTTATATTTCACCCAGTGCCCGGTCTGCCCATTTAGAATGCCTCTGGTATTAGCTTCTATTACTTGCCGATAGCTCCAAACACATCTTGCTCACTCAAGTATATGTGAAGTAAGGCAAACTGTTCCTTTACGAGTACAACTGTGTTTGAGTATTTGAGCTCAGCGGTGTGTGAAGTAGTGCTGCGGTAGTGTGTGAGATCTCACTGTGAGCAGAAAGTGCTAGCAGCTCTCAGGTGAAACCTCCTCACCTGCACTGCTGCAGAAATGGCTGAGTCATGCTATGTGTCTCTCTCACACACTTTGTTTCACATAATGTCCCACACTCATTCTGCAGTGCCATATATCTCTGGCTCTTGCAGGCAAATGGCTAAAAATAGACCAGATATTGCAGCAAACAGAGAAGTGTAATACCTGCTGTGGTCAGGAATCAGATCAAAGCTAGTCAAAGCCAATGACTTATACTTAAATATGGGAAACGTGTGTTATGACGTACTGTATTAACACAGACTAGTTATAATAGACAGTCGTGTGAAGTTTGAGTACCCCAGCAACATTTTTCTAAAAATAAGTACACATATGCTCCACAGGAAATAAGCTTACATATGAGGCTTTTCACACCGCTCCACAGTTTCAGTTGTTTATTCGCAAGTGACTGGTGTAAGAAACTGTGCTATAAAAATATTCTATGGTAACACTTTACACTTTACAAGTATTGACTAACAAACATTAACTAATGCGTTAGTGAACATGACCTAATACATTAACAATGGCTATATGCCTATGTTAGCCTATTCTGTTGATATTTCATGTTCATATATCGTCTCTGACTTTACACCTACAAGGTGGACCAGCAAGGTAGGAGTGTCTAATAGAGTGGACAGTGAGTGGACACAATGTTCGAAACCCCAGCAACACTGCTGTGTCTGATCCACTCACACCAGCACAACACACACAAACACACCACCACCACGTCAGTGTCACTTCAGTGCTGAGAATGATCCATCACCCAATATCACCTGCTGTGGGCCGGTCCTGACTTTTGATGAACAAGGGCTAAACAAGTATGGAGAGAAACAGATGGACTACAGTCTGTAATTATAGAACTGCAAAGTGGAGCTGATACAAGTAACAACAAATACAGATACAAGGAGGTTGCAATATACATATATTAATATTAATATACTTAATATAGCACTAATATGTTTATATACATAGTTTCTGGCCCTTTACAAACTACTACCTAGTAGAGGCCCACCAGGTTCATGGCCCACTGGCGGTCTGCGGACCACAGGTTGAGAAACTCTGCCACAGAGCAGTGATCTGACTCAGCGTATGCAGCTCAGTCTAAGATTTCCTTTACCGAATAAGTACCGATGCTTAAACACAGTAACTAGCTATTAGTGAATCAGGTCATAAAGAGCCGCCCCCAGCATTCCAGAAGCAACAAGCCTGAAAAAACAGTAGCTTCTGGCTCGTACACCACCTCTCCTAGAACCCACCAGTGCAGGTCGTCCCAGGCCACTCAATTAGACAGTGGAATGTGTCGCTTTTGTTGTCCGAAACGGAATGCGGTCCCGGTGTGCGTCCGCTCTGCTGCCGCAAACAATCGAAAGATGTTTCCTTTTTTCGGGCTGCAGGCTCCCAGCAGGACGTTTTAATGACATAACGGAGGCCATTCTCATGGCTTCGTGTCCAAGTTTACCACTTCCCTGTCTTTGTTGTGCTCAGAGAGGGGAGGAGGCTCCAGTGAAGCACAACAGAAGGAACACACTACTGAAACAAGCAACAACACAGCGCACATTTTCTCGTGAGAGAGAAGCGCAGTGAGCTTGCATTGTTAGTACCAAAAGGATCTGAGCGCTAAGAGATCCGATAAAAGCTTTTAAACAATCCTGGAATGTGCAACATAGTTCCGCTCTAAAACGTGTAATCAGTCTCAGATATTGTAAGTGCCTGAGGCAGGCCAGCAGGAAAGGGAGGCTAAGATCTGGTGAGTTTGTATCGCTCCTGCTACGGTCAATTACACATGAATGATCCAGCTGAAATCAACACTTGCCTGTGAGACTAAACACTGTAAAACAAAAAAGGCACCATTCAGCTGAGCATTAATGACGCTTAGAAAACGCAGTAATATGGCCAAGAATCTGGCACCATTAAGATTAGAACCCGCACCACCAATACCTTCCCAATATCCCATAAAGGAAAGAAATCACTGGTGAGGTCGGGTTCATAAACCGCAAATTAGGTCTATTTACTAACAAGCCATCAACTCCATTTCCACAAGAACAGGGCTAACACTGGAGATGTTCTAACTCTGGTTGCACTACATGACGATATGCTATCATTAACGTGACAAACTACAGCAAAATATGCTTTTCTGAGTGCATCATTGGTGTGGTCAGTACATTTAGAACCAGACATGGCACCGATCTGATACCAGGTAGCTGTATGCAGAGAACATTGGCAGAAATTGCTGGATCAGACATCGCAGTGATGTAGCCCCTAGTATACTAAGTGACACCCACATCAGAAAATGGAAAAATAATTGCTTCTAAAACCTTTTTTTTTTTAAGGGTGGCATAAGTGACAGCCCTAAAGACAATTTTTGGCTTTATTTTGAAGCCATAGTCTGCATATTACAACGCTCCCAATATCCTACATGGCTACTGAAATGCTGCAGACTTTACGTAGCTGACGTCAGTAAGGTTAGTTAATGTGTCCTGCTTCTAGCATGCTAGACAAGCACACCATCAGTTATCAATCACAATGTGTCTATTTGTACTTGAAAGCATATCTCAAACACAAAGCGTGAAAAACTCAAACATGAAGGAAAACGCAAACATGGTGGTATCCCATGGTGGTATCTTGTGGTGGTTTCCATAGAAACAGACAATACTGAACCAATCCAAATTGTTTACAATAATCTCGGAAGTGACCAAACACATTGTGCTCTACTCTGTGAAATCTGTATGATGTTTTCTTCTCTTTGACTTGTAAGGCATCTTGGAAAGGTCTTGAATAGAAAATGCAGACTGGCCTGATTCACACATACTACCTCCGTGTGATGTGAGTGACGTGGAACTGCTTGATTTTCATTTCGATGCTCATGTTAACAGGTCGGCGCTTTCACACAGGCTACACAAGCAGTGTGGAGGAGCGTCCCAGACGCAGCTTGCAGCACAACACACAGAAACAAGCCTGAAAGTCAATAAAAACAAAACTGCAAACTCATATTAAACATTTACATTCTCACTATTTAATATGATTTAACTTTAATATGTTTTAATAAGGGTATCAGTATCAGATAATAATAAAAAGTGGTATCGTGCCATCTGGTATCGAGTTGCATGTGTCAATTAAAATCACAGACAGCTTGGAAACCACAATGTGTACTAACTACAAACTTCACAGTACCAAGATGCTGACTGAATGTCAGTCTATGATGTCATTCATTCATTTGAGTCATCTTCTTCCTGGTTTCCTACGTAGGTTATTTTTGAAATCTTTGAATTGCTAACATTTTACTATAGGGTGGAGTTCATAAGGCTACACAATATCTACATCAACCTATAGTCTCTGAAATAAACCTATAAAAACATTTACAACTATTTATTCCAACAAGCATTGGTTGTCATTATGCTTTCTGGGGCAAAATAACATCAAAACTGACCAAAGCAGAATTTACAACAACTGATGCTTGCTGAAATGAGCCTTCATAAAAGGGCTATGTAGACTATAAAAAGGGTTTGTCAGTTCAGCCTAAACTTTATGTAAGAACAATCAACTGGTTGTAATCAACTCAAATAATTATGTTGAATGAAACAATGCAAAGCAGAACATGGTGCGCTCTTCCCCTTTTTCCAGTGTAGGTTTATGTCAGTCATCATAATATGCCTATTAATGGGTCATGTACCCTTATAAACACTGCCCTTCAGTAACAAACGTTAACCAAACGTTATGTGAAACTGCCTTTAATTTCCATAATTTACCCCAGCCTTGGCTCTTACCACTATTAGAACATACCCCTCCATATACCTGACACTATGCTTGCTGCTAGATTAAGGTTAGAAAACTAAGCTTAATTCAGAAACAGGGAGACTTACAGTGCCAAACCGGGACCCATGAGCTCTTCCCCACTGCCCAGGGCAGCATTAGAGGCCAGCAGTGGATGAGTGAGAGGCCTGTGTGTTCAAGAGCAGATTGTTGCTCTCACTGAAAATGGACTTAGCAGCACCCCTCCGAGCTTGGCCAATGAAAACAGATCCTGCTCATTGCCACAGTAATCTCCCATGGCTTACCTCTGAGGGTAACAGGCCTCTAAACTAACAGCTCTACACGGCAGGTTTCTGGGACAAATCCCTAATAGATTTCAGAATCAATGCAATGCCCACAAGGCCTAGAGGGCCCGGAGAACTCACTCCGGCCTCTTAATTATCAAGAGAAGCCATGCCACAAGTCCGCTGACACCTGAAGATGTTGGTCAGCTTGCGTTACCATGTTTACTTTCTGTTTATACAGGTTGCCTAATCCCAGAGAAGTTCTTAGACGGGGAACACATACGGCACCGTACTTAATGCCCACGAGCTTAGAACCTAGCTAAATCACTTTAGCATAATGATTAGCTGCTAACCTGCCTTGTATTCAAGGCTACTCAGAGAGTATCATGTGGTTACAGTTTAGGCTAAAAGTCCCAGGGAACACAGAATAAAGTATTTAAAATGATTATACACTCATCATCAAAAGAACACTGCACAAATACCATGCACCCAGAAGGAACCAACTGACAGGAATGAAACTTGGTGGGCAGGTTTGACATTGTGAGACATGCAAATGGCCTGTAAGCAAGGTAATGTAATGTAAGCAAGGACGGGTCTTAACACTTTACCTAACTGACCCAACAGCCACAATTGCAGATATTTAGAAAGCAGTAATACCCTCCATAAGTCATCCTGTTAGTGCCAACATAACTGGCACGACGACGCAGGACTACATGCACACAGACAATGACTGCCCTTAACACCACGTCAACGTCGCCAAAGACTGCAATACGAGTCCCGCTTTTGTCTTGATAGAGACAACCAACAAATCCATGTGTGGAGGCACCGTGGTCAGCACCAAGATGAACGGTTTGTTGACATGTGTCACATGTCCAGAAGGCCTGAGGTCACTCCACCACCACCCCTACCACAAAATCTACAGGGACTGCATGAGAATATTTAAGCTGCATGGGATGGATTATCACAGGACACCATTAAAAACCTCTACAACTCCATGCTGAGATGTATGCATGTTGCGTTAGCAGGCATAGCGGCCCAAAGCCATACTGAGGCACTACTTCTGTATGTGAGATTACCCCAAACACCCACAGAAGCACTCTTCTGAAACTGTCATTGGTCAAGATGCCCAAGCCAACATTAAAGAAGGTTTTGGCAGGTCAGCATTATTGGAATACTGCAGATTTCTGAGATATCACTACTGCAAAGGCCAATACAGAGGCCAGTATAACAAACCTATGAATTAAGGAGGACTGAATGCATCTATTGTAGTTCACCTCCAGATCTTTTTTATCTATGCACTGTGCTACTACACTCTCTTTTTACTTTTAAACATGCTGCTAAATTTAGCATTTAGGCTAGCCACTAGTCCATGCAGAGAGTGAGCAGGACTCAGAGAGTGAATTATTGACTGGGGCTGTCACAGAGTATGTCCTTCTTTGAACGCGATCGTCGTCTACAAATATGGCCTGATTCTTTTCTGGAGCTTTGGACATGTCTAGGCACTGAAATGTCTAGTCTGAGGCCTTGTCCACAGCAATATGGATGACTGTCTTTGCAAATGCATCTTTTCTTCTTAATTCCATCCATTCGTCCACACTGAAATAGCATTTTCCACACCGAAAAACATGTTTTTTTAAAAATGGAATCCAAGGTTGGATTTGCAGTGTGGATGGGGGAGATGGTTATGGGGAACCCACAAACCCTTATTTCCAACTGGTAATAATACTTCTCTTTTCTTCACTACATTTTGGTTAAAAATGAAAAGGTTAAGATCTTGATCACCTAACAAAAAATCATGGACTTTTGTGGTGTATAACCCTAAAAAGGAGGATATCCCACCCACAAAAGGAGAACATCATAAGGGGGGGTGCATCGGGAAAGATACTAGAACAGAATCAAAATCATAACCAAACCTATATACCACATAAATGATTGCTTTACTCACCTATTTGGGTGGAATGGATGACATTTGTGAGTCAGACGGGTGCTTACCAATTGACTAGCATTTAGAGGGCTGACCTGCGGTTAGCCGGCAGGCGAGTCATGATGTCACATGACCTTGGTAACCAATGAAATGCAAGGAATTTCTTAATTGTGATAAATATAATTGTGATAAATGACTTAACTGTCTTTTTTCTTGCACTATATGAAACTATTAAAGCACAAGCTTAAAGCGGCCAAAGTAGTTGTTTAGCCATTTTGTTTCTAAGCTGTTCACTCAAACACCATTTGTAATCTGGTAGACAGTCTGAGTAAAAATATAAGCCAAATAAAACATTCTTTCTGCAAGCAAGAAAGCTAAAATGCCAGAATTAGCTACTTAGCTGATGAAATAAACAAACATTACTCATGCTGCCCTCTAAACGTGTTAAGAGTACCAAATTAGAACAGCTGATCTTGTGTTTGTGAATCCCATGGTTTGTCAACGAATGCATCTGCGTTTTTTTTTCTATCACATTTTTCATGTTGTGGCAAATTATGATGGTGAAATCTAAAATCTGGAAAGTGGAAAACAACTGCAGTTAGCTTAAATAATTGCGATCATCACCAATAACTGCAGTTAGGAACTGTGACTGGCCTAATGCATATACTTATATAGACATTTCCCATTGCTACTGTGGATGCAAAACAAAAATAAGAAAATAATAATACAATACATTTTCACAATACCATACAACCATAATGGTGTGGGAAAAGCACAAGTTAAGTTTTTGCTTTTGGCAAGTTTAAAGTTTGTGTGTTTGAGTTTGGGAGGCCAGAGTGTCTTGGGTTATGATGGAGGGTTCAGCCCACATACAAAGCACAGCATGACTGTGGAACACTATAATGTTTACAGGCATTTGAATTAGTCTGAATGTTAAGCAATGTATCATAGTTCTCAAAGTCATCTTTTCAGAGTCTGAGGAGCAGCAGGACTCCTTCGGTTCAGCCAAAGGTTGAAGACAGCATCTATCAAACACTTACACACACACACACACACACACAGTGCCACTGTGGTGCCTCCACTGCGTTCATTTGGCATGAATGGCACTGGAGCTGAGCCAATTCTTCACTAAGACAAAACCAAACTGGCAGACCAACAAATTAAGATTAAGAATGAGAATGAATATAATACATATAAGACACATGAAATGTTGCAGTAAGGGTGGGCAATATGGCAAAAATACACTTCCTGGCCAAAAAATGATTTCATTGCATCGCCTTTAGCTTTGATTATGGTGCACATTCACCATGACATTGCTTTGACAACCTTGTGCAACGTTACAACATTTATTTCCATCCAGAGCTGCATGAAATTTTTGGTCGAGATCTTGTAATGACGAACCACTCTGAAAAGTCTTCTCCAGCACGTCCTACAGACATACAATCGGGTGAAGGTCAGGACTCTGTGGGCCAAATCATGAGTGAAAATGATTCCTCATGATCCCTAAACCACTCTTTCACAATCTGAAGCCGATGAATCTCGGCACTGACATCCTGGAATATGCCTGCACCATCAGGGAAGATCGTTCAGTACATTCAGGTAGTCAGCTGACTTTCATTGTATTGCCACGTAACTTTGCTGAGCCTTGACCTGACTAACTCAAGCGCCCCAGGTCATAACCACTCCTCCTGAGGCTTATACAGTGGGTACTTGGATGATGGGTGCATCACTTCATACGCTTCCCCTCTTACCCTGACGTACCCATCGCACCCGGAATAGAGTCAGTCTGGACTCTCAAGACCACATGACCTTTATCCACTGCTCCAGAGTCTAGCCTTTATGCTCCTGAAGCCTTTTTTCTGATTAGCCTCACAAACAAGTGGTTTTCTGATGGCCACAGCTGTAATCCATTGCAATAAGGATATGACCATACAGCACACTCTTATTTTGTACTGTGTATTCTTGTTAGCGTAATGTATATGAGTAGCAAAAACTTCTGCATTATTATCAACAGGTCCTGCAGGCACACTTCCGAAGCCACTTTAACAATAAGAGCACCAAGTCTGAGCTCCACTCAATGATGTACTGTATGTTTTGCAGGCTTTGTTCACTGTATCTGAATAATGGATGTCGTGCGACTGTGAGTATGAAAGCAGAGGTTTTAAAGAGGCCAGAAGAGTCGGAGAGCTCTCAGAGGCTGATGGGAGCAGAGCTGGAGGTGGCAAGAGACCTTCTGCTCTACTTTCTGCTTTTAGACACAGCCACGCCTGCTGACATCACGGCCAGCAGTGAAGACAAGCCTGTTCCTCCATTCAGAAAGGAAAAGAGCAGAACTAGCCTACAATATTAACTGACTAAAGGTTAACAGAGTTTAAAATCCTTTTTATTTGGACGTATTTTGAGTTTATTTTGCCTTCTCAATTAAACCTTATTCACTTTAAATGAATTGCTTCTATTTTCTTGCTAGATTTTACTGTCAGATTGTTTATGTTGTCTTTTTCAGTTTAGTTGAACCGGATTAAATACCTTTTTATTTTCTTTTTCAATTCCTTTAAGGTGTAAATGCTCGGCTGCACTGAAAACGAGGGTCACCCTCGATGTACTTCTGAGTGAAAATAAAGGTTGATTGATTGAACACTGAGTATTATATCATCGCTGTCCAAAGAAAAACAAGCATCTCCAGCATGGCAACTTCACAGGAGAGGGCAAAAACCTAATGTAATTGTAATGGAAGTCAATGGAGCCAGACTTTTTTTCAAGCGGTTTTGGGCCATTTCTGTTGGTCCATTCATCATGAAATTTTCACACTGTGTAAACAGCAGCTGCTGTGTTCATATGATGCATAAAAGTGAAAATCAACAAAAATGGAAATCAACAAAAATGGAGATACCTGTTTTTCATTGGACAGTGACGATATATGCTATAAATACGATATATACAGACGATATACTGTTGTTTTGCAATACTGTTTTAAAGGGATTATTCAATTACATGATTACCAATACTGTATTAAATTAACCTGTTTGATAAAGCTCCTAATGTTTCTTTCTCATTTATAGTGTCAAACTATTTTCACTGAAGTAAAATATCAAGCGGTGAGGACTTAAACAAGTCGCAGATGATGAACGTGTGATGAACATGTTAGAATTCACGACTTCATAAAGTGCTGAAAGAAAGATTGACTGAAACTGAAATTATGGGATATTTTATGTCACATGATGTCAATGCTAGAATGTAGTTGTAGCTAACTCTACATAAACTGTTATGAATCTACAAAAGCATTAACAGGAGGTTTTCGATGTGTTTATGTGACGACGGGAAGACACAAAGTCACTGGGAAAGTTCTAGCTGAGTGACAGAGGTGGTGGGAAAGAGAGGATACACACAGGGTCAAAACACACAAACAAAAGACTGTACAAAGAAAATCAAGTTTTAAAATATACTTGCTGACTCGAGGCAGTACAGGCATTAGAGCATTACGACTCTCACCCATTAGCTCTACTTCCTTCCCTTTTGCACTCTCCCAGCATCAGGTGAGTACACCAGAACTAAAAGACCCCATACTAACACTTTCTGTCCCTCTTATAAGCCAGGACCCGCCCCTTCTACACCTGGGACAAACCACTGAGTTTAACAGAGGTGTGCTGACCTAAAAGAGTGGGTAAGAAGGTACAAACATCTTATAAAACCACATGGTCCTGTCAGGCCTGGATTACGTCTTACTGGTAAATGCAATATCAGTATGCACGTTTACTCATTAACTAATGTTCTCTACCAAAGACTACAGGTTTGGTCTCACCACCACCCTGAGGTAGCTGTGGGCCCTTCTGTATACTCAAGAGTGAGTTCAACCTGACTTGCCTCCTTTTTAAAGGTTATGCTGGAACAGCAACAACAGGTAAGCATAATCATACACAAACATAAATGGTGATAGGCAATGCTATTGACCTCATCACATTTTATTCCTGTAAAATAAGCTTGTTTGCACAACAAGATCATATTTAAATCATGATAAAATATCTCCTCTTCTACTTACAAAAAGGAAGAAACGGAATGTAAGGATGCAACAGAATGTCACTCCTTGTTTCAGTGAGCTATGAGTAAGAAATAATTAAATCCTCATATATAATTTAATGGTTAAGATCTTAAGTTAAGTTCTTCAGAGTGCTTTGATGAACTGTGTCCCAACAGCAAGCATTCAAATGTAGTATCGCATTGTGTCCCAAAGCCTTTCCAGTCTACACTGGAAACTTCATTTGCACACGGCAAGTCAAATCATAAACAAACCATGGACCCATTAGTAAATAACTGCTTTCCTGGGTGAAGGGTTTACTGGAAGGGTTGCAGAGACCCCACCCCCGCCCTTCTTCACTTCATGGATGACTCACTCATTTTAAGGTGGAATAGCAGAGCGACAGATCAAAAATAGAAACAGGGTATCCGTCACGGGGTATCAGTCACATTGTACCGCATCATGCTCTGCCACACTCAGCTTTGTCATAATGGAATTCTTTTGGTTTTGTCACTGTTGTTCACTTGCGCCACTTGTTATTAGGACACGCTGTCAGAACTGTTCAGAGTGGTGGTCACACCAGATGTGTGAAGTGTGTAATGCCTCTAAAACTACATCACAGGAAGACACATGAACCGGTTGAGAATACACAAAGTCAGTACAATAGTTCTGGATTAAGGTTTGTGTCTAAAACCCTTCCTGTTCCAACATGACTGCGCACCAGGTCACAAAGGAAGGTCCATAAAGACATGGATGAGCCAGTTTAGTGAAAGAACTTGACTGGCCTGCACTTAAGTCCTGACCTCAACCTGATAGAACACCTTTGGGATTAATTAGATCGTAGACTGCGAGCCAGGCCTTCTCGTTCAACATCAGTGTCCGACCTCACAAATGCGCTTCTGGAAGAATGGTCAAAAATCCCATAAAAACATTCCTAAGTCTTGTGGAAAGCCTTCCCAGAAGAGTTGAAGCTGTTATAGCTGCAAAGGGTGAGCCGACATCATATTAAACCCTATGGATTAAGAATGGGATGTCACAAGTTTATATGCGTGTGAAGGTAGACGAGCGAATATGTTCAGCAACATAGTATACATGAATGACATTGTATGACAAAACAGTATCCAAAGGAAAACTCCTTTAGCTCTGCTTTACCACTATAAACGTTACATACATAACTCAGTAAATACGTGATAAAATAACTACATCTGTGATGCAGACATCCTGACTGGTTCCTATTACCATTACTGTACAGAAATATGAGCTGGCAAGCTTCTTTACAATAAGCCATTTCGAATCAAACGACCCTGGATGAATGTATTTACATCTCAAACTTTGAATTATGTGGAATTTTTGGAAATTTGTCAGATTCCCCAAATATAATCATTTTCCATTTATTCGTTAGGGTGATAACTAGTAGTGAGATCTATACAAAGCACATCCCATATTCAAATGAAATAACATTTTTTTTTTTCTTAAGAAAGTTGCTGCCACATTTCTCAACTGGAGCCAAACTGAACACAGATGGCGATTTGCATGGGCAAAACATGTTGCAATTTAGAGGGTTAAAGGCTCTAATAATGCCCAATCATATCTCCTTGGCTTTGAGAGCCTGATAGAGTCTGGGTGATTATTAGTCTTGTTCTTCCCCATTTATTCTTTATTCACTGCAGCCCTTTCCTCTCCATGTGAAAGGAAAAACTCTTTTTTCCATGGATCCTCCAGTCATATTAGCCATGTTCCGCTACATTACCTCCCACAGCTCAAGCGTGGTCTTCCTGAGAGTCATTGAGAAGAACTCCTACTCTCCAGCCCACAGAAAAAGACCTCACGCAAACATGGCTGACTTGAAGTGCAGCTAAGGCACGCTGAACCACCACACAGCTGTGTGCTATCCAGTACGGTCACACTGTGCGATAAAAGGTTTTTCAGATGATGCACATATTGTTACACTTTAGTGTGAGGATTGCATGGAGTTATATGCAAGCAAAACAGCACTATTTAAGTCAAGACAAGATCTGGAAGGCTAAGAAAAAGCTCTAAATAAATGGGGCAGGTATGCAAAGCAAAGCCCCCACATCACTGCCAAGGACCAGGATGATTTGGCTGTCATGGGGGCAGTGATGTACCAGCTGACTGTGCAGTGTTGTTGAATATACACACTTAAAAAGATGGTTCTCCAAGGGTTCTTTAGTAGAGGCAATGGTCCTATTTAGAACCACGAGGTCTATACAGAACCATTGTATGCCTATATGGAACTCTGCATGGTGAAATCATTCTTCAGATTGATGGAGAATGTGTTGTATATGGTTCTATATAGAACCCGTTTTTAAAAAGGCACCAGATAAAAGTTCTTCTATTGTTATGATGTCCACAGCTTGTAACAATAGCAGTTCTGTGGTCAGAAAGACTGGAGGTGGGCTGCAGTCTCTAACTGCACTAGCTGGAGCTACAAGGCAGGATTTTTTAATAAAGTGGCTAATCAAGTCTGTACATGGGGTTTCCAGCATAACATGCTAAATGGAATGACAGCTATAAGAGCTTAAAGCAACAAAATGCATCATACCTCTGACAGGCCAGAACAAAAGAACCCTGTTAGCTGTCCAGTGATAGAATGTCAAATAAAGGCAGAGTATTAGCCACGTATTACACCAAGAACAAGACCTACTCTGTTAGACAAACATGTTGAGCACGGCCGTAACTGTCAATTAGCTACAATCAAAGAGCTCCTTTTAAACATGCCAAATGAACTGTTCTACATCAAACTCAACACAAAAGCACTTTACTGAACGCCTGCTATTGGATCAGCAGACAACATAATAGGCATAATGTAATTTAATTCAGTGCTGTTCAAGAAATCAAATGCATTTAATATTGGATTTTGGATTTACCCTTTAAACACAGAGATCTCCCGGATTCTCTGAATCTTTTAATAACGCTATGAATTGTAGATGGTGAAATCCCTAAATAAACCATGTTGAGAAACAAGGCTCTTAACCCTTTAATGTCCTCACATTTTAAATTTTTATTTGTTTGGGGCAATAATAACAAAGCAAGTAGTCAATTTTTATAACAGTAACTTACCATAGACACCTTTAGCCTAAAGAAACAATTAGACCGTTTGGTAATGCATGTTTTTCAAAAATTATTTTACCCTTATTAGACTCCTTTTTGTTGTATAAAGCTACATAATTACGTTCAGCAAAACCTCTGAAATTATATGCCGATAAAATAAGCATTACTTCAAAAATTCCAACAAAAACTATCCACATCTGTGAAGTGATTTACTCCTCTATGGATGAAAACAGTAAAGGCGTATCTATTGAAAGACACAGTGACCTCTAGTGGACTTCTTTAGCCTAACGTACTTCTGCCAACTGGTAGAGACGGCACAATCAGGTTGAGTTAAGTTCAACACCTTCTTTTTTAAGTTGAACAGAATGGTAAAGGGTTAAACTTCCAGCTTTTTCACTTCTAGCTTCTCACTGAGCCCTTTGTGAATTCTTGTTTTATACCCAATAATGATCAAATGTTAACTTTTCAACAGTTTACTTATGGACATTTTTTTGGATCATTCTACAAAAGTCTTTGTCCCAGGTATTAATTCATTAATTTATGTATTTATTTTTGGAATGTGTTGCAGGTATGAATTTGAATTTGTATATTGAAAATATTTCCAAAAATCTATAAAGTGAATTAAATGCCTGTTACTGTTTTTATCTGCATTTTACTTACCTACCCAACGAGTACGCCTGGGATTTTAAGAGGTTAATATTTTAAATTTAGTGGCAGGCAAAACATGACAGCAAATCCCAAATGAAGCAACAATTTCTTGGAAGTATTTTTCTTTCCCCAGAGTTCCAAACAAGCAACGCCATCAAATGCAGTTTCATCATTGCGTAACGTTTTGTCTGGAAGGCACTATAGCTGGCTATCTGGCATAACCGATAGCTCAGATACTGTTGTAACAGGGAGCCAAGCAAAGCTTCAGCGACGGGTTTAGGCAAACACCAGCAACCCATGTCTTTGCGCTCAATTAGCATGATTTATAGTCACCTTTTATAAGGCATTGGCAGCCTAGCGAGAAAGGTTTATCAGTACCGTAAATCTCAGGCTATTTTTAAAAAAGGCCACCTGCCAACGGCGTGTGCTATGGAAACGACAGATTGCTACATGCCCCTGATTCTTTCTGATTGAAACAAAGACGTTGCCTTTTTTCTATCGTGCACGTTTTCAATGTGCATAGTTTCTGACAGTCGCTACAGTCACTTGCTTGGCTGGTTTCTGATTGTACGGAATTTCCTCCTTGAAGATATACACTGAAACACTGAAACCATTCAAACCAAACCAAGTACAACCTTCCACATTATTCATCACTTACTGTTCACTTACCTACACGGTGTCCAGCTGTATTATTCCAGCAGAAGCAGAAGCACATTTTACGCACCTACAAACATTGTCCCTGGAGATGCCAGATTCACATCAACCATGAATCAAGAGATGCTGATGAGAAATGCAGACGGAATGTGTGGCGGAGACGAAAGAGAGAAAGAACAGTGGAGAGAGAGAGAGAGAGAGAGAGAGAGAGAGAGTGCAAGGGCTCCATAAATAATACAGTGCAATACTGCAGAGAAGTCTGCTTAACACTGAAAGTGCAGAAGTTATGGAGCGGAACACAACCATCCATTTTCAGTGTGGATGAATCATGATTATCGTCTGAACACTGCTGTGTCTCTCTGGGCCGATATGAGCGCCAGGCAATATGACCAAAAAAATATCTTCTATTGTTTAATACAGAACCTCAATTTCTCAACTTCTGTTGTTTATTCATTATTTTGTTTACTCTTTATATTGTTATCCAGTGGTGTCAACACAGTTCCAACTCCAAATTGTTCAGTCTGTTTGGGAATGATGTCCTTGTTTACAGCTTTTTGATCAGATGCCGTTTCCGTGTAGAAAATGATTTTTCTGGAATATTTTTCCCTTAACAATGAAAGGGATGGAAAAGTGCACACCCATCTACTGTGCTTCTGTTCAACCTAGACATCGTTTCTGATACATCATCTCAGGGCAGACCCCCAAGCAGGAATTCAGTGTTGGTTCGACACACACCCGTCTGTTTGTCTTGTGTTTTTATTCCTGTCCCTCTTGCCCCACCATAGAGTCCCATTCATTTTCAGCACCACTCAAACTCTATTGCTTCCTTTAACCTACAGCCACCAAACTGCATGTACTCACCCAGGGCAGGTCCCCAAACTCTAATCCACAGCCATACTGACCTGCACTCCTCTATGTGCCATTTATACATCCCTTGTTCCCCCATAGCAACCACAGCCTAGCAGAAAGTGGGAAGCATTTAAGCTGCGCAACATTCTGCATTCCCTTCAGGAAAAGCACTTTTATTTTTTTTTCTTTTACAGTTGAAACGACATTAAAGATGAATAGACCAACAGACATGGCTAAAACAACATCAGCAACAAACCCAACACTTGTTAGACTGACTTGCATTGAAATATAATTGATGTTTTTTTACCTTTTTTTTATATCGATGTTTTTTACCTTACTTTTTCTAATGTTTTAGTTTAAATAATCTTTTAAAGATGTTTATAAGTTTAAACAGTAGCACTTTACTATGGTTGCTCACTTATTATACATAAAGAACTATAAAATAAGCAGGTAATTTTTAGGTAAGTACAAGTGTTACCATTATTTTACCATTTCATAACGGCCTTGTTAACACTCACTACAATTTCTGATTTATTATTTAGTAACAACTAGGAAATTGGCAATTAATTAATGATTAAATACTTTAATAAGATAATTTGTTACCATAAAATTACCATATCATTACCTACTTATTACCGCTACTATTGCTACCGTTTAAACAATGTTTCTACAAGGTTCAGTGTTAACTAAGACATAATGCTTTAACTGCAACGATCAGAGGATGTTTTGAGGATGTTGTCAGGGCCACAGATCCTCTTACATGATAACAAAAGAAGAACATTGTCAGCGCAACATTCGGCAAATGTTTTATGGATGTTACTGAGACCTGAGATGACAGAATGGTTTTAGAGAACGTTCTCCTACCTTTAGAAAGAACATTCTGGGAACCAAAAGAAAAACTCCATCTGAAAACATTAATGGAACATTACATCCCATATTCTCAGACAGTCTTAGAACAAACACTTTCTAGGTTGGGAGGTTTTGTTCCAACAGTGTTGATTTACTTACAGCATATTTTATGTCTGAATGGCATTTGGAATGCTGAAGAGGTATATCTGGTGCAATAGACATGATTATCAATTCTTATGCCAGAATTTAAAAAAGTATAAATAGCAAACATCAATAAAGAACACAGCACTCTAAAAAGATAAATAGGAAATAAAGTTGCTGAAAAAAATTACGTACAGCCATTTTGTTCGGCTTTCTCCTTTGAGATCTTTTATAGGTGGTGCACCAAGGCCAATGCCATTCTGGTATCGCCACTGATACTGGCACTCAAATGCGATATTAATACTGGCGATGGGGAAACCAATACCTATGACCAACACTATAAAGCAATTTCCGAAGTAGACAGAACTTAACAACATGTCAAAAATTGCTCATGGCTAAATCTATAACCGCAGTATTTCATGGGAAACACACACTGCATACCTGAATGGTTGAGTCAGGCTTCTTTTAGTAATCACTAGTCTGTCACTGCGCAGTCACTTCACAGCCTAAGTAAGTCTAGACCATCAGCCCTATAGCTTTGGTTTAGCTTTTAGCTTTCATAGCATAGTGTGCCCACTAGCCCTACCTATGGTGCACCCTGCTCTTCGTTGGTCGGCTGGATCACTCAGCGGTGGGGTCTCGTGGCCCTGTGCTTGAATAAAGACATAAAAAACTGACAGATTGAATGACGGTGATATTTACTAAAGTCTAAAGCTCAGAGATAGAAATGAGAGTGAGCAAGAGGCACCCATGATGCCAAATGATTTCACATTAGAGTGTGAAACAACGTTCAGTGCTGTTTTTGCAGAGCCAGAAAAGCTGCCACACCACATGTACTGCAAAAACTGATAGTGTCCACACTGTGTCCACTCACTGTCCACTGTATCAGACACACATACCTTAGTGAGCCACCTTGCAGATGCAAAGTCAGAGACTGATCTGTTGCTGCACAGTTTGTGTTGGCCATCCTCTAGTCCTTCATCAGTGGTTATAGGATCCTGACCATAGGACGCTGTTGGCTGAGTAAAGTTGGTTGGTGGACTATTCTCAGTCCAGCAGGACTGACTAACATTCTCAGTCAGTCCAGGAGCACTGCTGTGTCTGATCTAAAGAGGCATATTACCTTGCAGTGGTAATATTTATTTATTTATTTATTATTTATTAACATGCTAAACAATAAGCTAGCTTCTTCCAGAAGAGACGTATATATTATTAAAACAAAAGATCATACCAGTTTGTTTAGGCATCTAAAAGTTACCCCCTTGGTGTTTCTAATATCCCAATACTATCACCTGCAGGTGTCCCAGAACCGAATCACCCCTGCATCCCTCCTTGATACTGGAACAAATGTTTTTGACCATCATTTCACCATCCAGCCCCAGCTGGGAGCTTCCTGCACTCTCTAAATGGGACTATAATAAGTACTGCTATGCATAGAATGTTGTGGAGAGGAAGGAGGCTGATATATAACCAAAGAGGGTTTATGTAAGAGCTTTTTCAGAACGTTGTGGCACCTCCGGTCTCTGCGCTGTCCCACACCATCCTGCCAACAGCCACAGACAAACAGCATCACTGGATAACCACCTACAGCTCCCCACACCAACACATACTGCCATGAGAAACCACAGCTATTGTTCAGATACTGACTCTCTCATTCTCCTGCTTACAAACACAGAAAGCCATGCGCTCAATGACATGCTCTGAGTGACACAATTGCTTAAACAATGAGAATAAGAATGACTGAAGCATCCAGCACAGATGCAGATGACACAATCTGAGAAGTGTTTTGTTCTTCTTTCAAATCCAGCCACACACATACACAGAGGCAGTGAGCATCAGCAGTATAGTCAGTTACCACTCACACATTACATAAACCCACACTCACAGCTTACTCAGCCTCATTGCAATGCAAAGATCTTCAGCTCAAGTGAAACAAGACAGCTGACAAGTCTCTTCCAGAGAGAATCACCTGACATACACTTAAACCGCAGCTCATCTTAACTAAAGTGATTAAATTGGTGCTGTAAAGGGTAAGACTGTAATGATTTCAATAGTTGCTTTCACACCTTTGTCATTTGCTGGAGAGCTGGCCAACTATTTTTGAACCATACACCTGAATTAAAGTGAACACTAAACATGTGAACACTACACAAATATATATATCATATATCATAACATATCATTATCAGAGCAAGGTGCTGCTAATATCAACATAGCAATAAAGTAATAGTGAAGCTATTCATTTAATTTTGGCACATGGTTCGCGGAAGGTATTACATCAGCAACCTGACTGGTTACATTCCAATTCAAAATCCATTCATAAAGAAGAGGATATCAAGTATCCAGAGTTATCATTATTGCTTTGAATGTGATACAGTGCAGAATCAAATCTTCACCATCAGAGGTAAAAAACAAATCAAACTTTAATATGTGTAGTGTTACACCTGTAAATATATGTGTTACACCTGTAAACAAATAGGTTGTTATCACAACACATGCGCATAGTAGGTCTCAAACAATTTTGGGTCAGTCGATATTGTGGCCAGAAATCTTGCAAAGCTTTAAATGCAAGTTTGTTTTGGTACACTGCATAGACTTCCATTCATCTCCTTGAGACTTACCCAAACCATAACCATAAGTACCACTAGCCTCTACTAACCATAATTACCTCTAACCCTAATCCTAACCCTAATCCTAATCCTACCCTACCCTAACCTAACCCTAATACTAATGCTAATCCTGATCCTAATCCTATCTCTAACCCGACCCTAATCCTATCCCTAACCCTAACCCTTACCCTAACCCTAAATTTAAGACTAATTCTAATCCTAATTCTAACCCTAACCCTAACCCTAACCCTAACCTTACCTTTACTGTGATCTTAAAACATGCCTTTATCTTTAAATCATACAGAGAACATTTTGTCTCACATTGAATACAAGATACAAACATTGAAAGCTTAATGTTTGCCATTTTGGGCTATATACTAACAAACACCATCATGGTTAAAAAAAAAGGAATGTAATATCAACAGCTTTGGGTGGAGGAAAAATGAAAACAGCATGTTATCACAATATTTTGTGCAGCACCATTGATTTACGGAGGATACTTTATTATATAAATTACAAATAAACATTAAACGTTGATATTAGATATGAGTAAAGCAGAAAGAACTGCACTAACTAGCAATGTGTGGATGTTAAGGCCAGTAGGTTCCTATGTGACTTTAGCCACATAAAGTTTACTTTTGCTGTTGGAAAAAAAAAATCACAATATAATCACAATACTCGGCATACTGCAAAATCATAATAAAATCATATTGTGACTTAAGTATTGTGATAATATCATATCATTGGGTCTTCTGTGATTATTCTAGGAAGGCTTTACATTGGATGTTGCATATTGCTGTGAGGATTTGATTGCATTCAGCCAAAAGAGCATTACTGAGGTCAGGTACTGTTGAATGATCAGTTCTGGATTACAAATTCCACTCCAATTCATGCCAGAGGTATTGGATTGAGCTTCATCACTCCAGATAATCAAGTTCCACAGATGTGCAGGCCAATGCTGGGGGGGGGGGGCGGCTTTACACTCCTCGCTTCCAAGTTTGTCAGTGGGCATGTTAAATGAATATGCAGGTGCTTCAGAGCACCCAGTTCTATTGTCAATGATTTTCTATCAATATCTGTGTCCAACCGAACGCATTAAGTCTGTTAGAATGGTATTTTGAACACCTAATCCCACCATTTACCAGGAACATGTTAAATGTTAGCAGGCTATCCATGCCACCACAACATGGTGGTTCAACAGTCCACTCAACCCTCCACTACTTCTACATCATATTACTGTTCACGATACAGTCCTATGCACCAGTGTTGGAGCAGCTGGCCAATGACACGTTTTGTTGATGTATGCAAAATGATTCCACCGAATGGAGTGCTGATATGAGCCAGTTACACTGACGCACTGAGATATGAACATGAAACGAGGTTTAGTTCAGCTCATCTGGACCTGATTTTCTGTTTGTTTTCTAATCATTTGCGGGGATCTCAAGGCTTGACCCCAGAACCGGAATAACTGAAATAAAAAGTTTTGGCCTCTGTTTCTCATTTACTATATTCTTCCTCTCTGATCTCTCTCTCTCACACATACACACACACACACACACAAACCTACTTGTTCTCTTTTAGCTGTAGGCAAGTGAGAGTAATTCACAGTGGCAGGTAGAAAAACTGCAGATGGGACATGTGCTTTTAAGGATGAAAATCCTTCAGAACAGCACAGAACCCTTTCAGAAATGTTGGTGCATTAAAGGTCAAGAGGTCAGACCTCCACACCAAGTGTGCTTCTCTGCACATCCAGTACTTCAAGCTATAAAATCAATGGCATCAGATTCAGTGAAGGCTGTTAGAGAAACACCTCCTCACTAAACTCCTTCACAACTCACACTAGAGGGAACTGGCGGGGGTGTAACACGCTAAAACATTTGAGGTAAGTCCATTGATTTCAGATTAGGTGTTCATTTGTGGGTTTCGAACCAGGCATCACAAGAGCCCTATGTATGGAAGACCGTTTCCACCACTTAAAGAAAAACTGGCCATACAGTATCTCATACTTATGACTTACTATCTCATAATTATGACTTACTTTCTCATAATTATGACTCTCATAATTATGACTTACTATCTCATAATTATTACTTTCTCATAATTATGACTTACTGTCTCAATTATGACTTAGCATCTCATAATTATGACTTACCTTTTCATAATTATGACTTAGCATCTCATAATTATGACTATCTCATAATTATGACATACTTTCTCATAATTATGACTCTCATAATTATGACTTAGCATCTCATAATTATGATTTACTATCTCATAATGATGACTTTCTCATAATTATGATTTACTATCTCATAATTATGACTTTCTCATAATTATGACTTACTGTCTCTTAATTATAACTTAGCATCTATAATTATGACTTGCTAGCATCTCATAATTATGATTTAGCATCTCATAATTATGGCTTAGCATCTCATTATAATGATTTAGGATCTCATAATTATG
This sequence comes from Semaprochilodus insignis, assembly GCA_034552555.1. Classification (NCBI taxonomy): domain Eukaryota; kingdom Metazoa; phylum Chordata; class Actinopteri; order Characiformes; family Prochilodontidae; genus Semaprochilodus; species Semaprochilodus insignis. The sequence goes on from CM067485.1 coordinate 23,479,893, forward strand.
GCTTAGCATCTCATTATTATGACTTGTTAGCATCTCATAATATCAGAGGTTGCAAACTGTCTGTATATGAGTTAGACCAATCAGAGGCAGCCAACTATATATACTGTGACACCGTGATATCACAACCACAGCTAACTGAGACAGGGGATGCTCTTTTCTGACTGACCAAATAACAGGCCTGGACAGTTTAGTTGCCAGAAAATAATTACAATTTAAATCCCAGTCATAACATTGATCAGAAAAATTAGATATTCTTCCCAAATCGTTCACCCTACCCACAGGTATTTATAGCCCCATCATCCTAATGTAAGGCCATCTGCAGTAGCCTGAAGTTACTACCGTCTTAAACACTCAAGGTGACTATTTTTTTTATCCGGTTAGCTTATAAAATGACAAGAATTCTCAATATAAGTGATACCAAACTTTTGAACAGTAATGCAGCCCAGCTAGTAGTGTTGCAAATTACATGGCTTTCAGCATACATCCACAGACCACCCTGTATCAGACTACATGCCTAACATATTCCGCCTACCATCAACACACGTACACACACACACATGGACATCCATCCAATTCGTAACACGCGGCTGTCCAAACAGCAAAGAGAGCGCCAATGTGAATTAGCGAAGGTTAACACGGAAGAACAATCATTAATCATCACACTCAAGGGCCTTATCACACACATGCACACTCTCACCCTTTTTCACCCTTCACAGGCGTGTGATAGGACTGTTTATATAGGAGAAGAAGCTCTTCAAGTGTGTCTCCGACAAACTGTAGGTGGTTACAGGTGCAATACATTACACTGTATGTAATAAAGCATGTAAAGACTGAACATGCAGGAGGGTCTGGTTAATCCACATTAATAGGAGATGATCTAAGACTACATCAGCGCACTCACCTTCCACTTGTTGTAAAAGGCTCATCTGTTGAGTCATTCAAGAGGATTTTTTTCAGGTTTTCAAATGTCTGCACAATTCAGTCACTGAGAGATAGTCATTCAGAATGATTCCATGTGAACTGGCTCATTGTAGAGAAACTTCCAACTCAGATTTCTTTCTATTTAAAGAAATATAAATAAATTGAAATATATAAAGAAATAATTTATTTATCTCCAAAGAAATATTTTTTTATTTTTTTATTTTTTCTAATATTTTTTAAGGACATTAGAAGACAATCCATAAAGAATGCATAAGAAAGGGAAAAAGGAATAAATCACTGAAAAAGATTACACCTCAACATCACTGACTGTGTGAGTATTTTTGTGTTTTCAATGTTTTGAACTTTTAATCTGTTCTATCTGTTTAATCTGCCTATTTCCAATGATGTCTGTCTTTTTATTATTCGTTTTCCCCTGATTTTTTTGGTTTGGTAGATGGACGGTTTAATGGCTAATGGAATAAATAAAGGTTTAAAAACCTAAATAGACGGCCGAGTGTTTGTGTGGGGTATGAGGATTGTTGGGCCTGGTGTTGTATTTATCCAAGTAATCCTCTAACTAACACAGCAAGACACAGGACAGAGCCACAGCAGGACGCTAGTAGACTAATCACTGCAGTCACATGCGTGTAGAGGTGTAAACTAAAGGTTAACACTGAAACTGTTGATGAATACTGTAGACATCTGCTTAACTACATCAGCTCTCACTCCTTCTCTGTCAGACAAGAATCAGGAAATGGAGGATATGACCCCAGTGTTATTTCTCACGGTAACTGACTGAAACAACACAGAAAGTCAAGCGAATGGATTCTTTCAATGAATTTACTTCCAATCAACACAGCACTCATTGTCAAAACAATAGTACAATAGCACAAATAGCTGCACCCAGAAGGAATCAACCGACAGGAATGAAACTTGGTGGGACCTGCGAATGAGACCTGCGAATGATTCAAGTTTCATGCTCGGCTGTGCATGTGACGGAAGCAAGGATGGGCCTTATCGCTGTACCTGACTGACCCAACAGCCACCATTGCGAACATTCAGCAAGCAGTGATTCCCTCCATGAGTCACCCTGTTAGTGCCAGCACCTTTGGCAGACAGCAGTATGATGGAGGACTACATGCACGCAGGCCGTCAAAATGACGCACTTAACATAACATCAGCGTCGCCAAAGCCTGCAATGGTGTCGTACCAGACTGTCACTGAGTGACTCAGAATGGCAGCAGGTCATCTTCAGTGACGAGTCCCGCTTTTGTCTTGGTGGAGACGACCAACGAATCCGTGTGTGGAGGCACTGTGGTCAGCTCCAAGTTGAACAGTTTGTTGTCACATGTTACACGCCCGGAAGGCCTTGTGTCACTTCACCTCCACCCCTACCGCAAAATCTTCAGGAACTGTGTGAGAATATTCAAGCTGAATGGGATGGATTATCACAGGACACCATTAGGGACCTCTACAACTCCAGCTCGTATGGCCTGATGCCACACTGTGAGACACTACTTCTGTATGTGTAGCTCTATAAATATTTCCCATATCGGTCTACATTTTTCATCACTTCCTGGTAACCTTATCTTCCTTCCGAATAGCATTGCAATCCTACACTTCCTTCTGTATGCAACTATATTTTGAGGATGAGTGTAAAATGCTGAGTTATTATGGGGCCTTAAAAATTCCCCACGATCTCTGCTGTGTCTGAATTACTGTAAGTAAAATTGTGGTATTTTGTGCAGTGTAAGTATCTTGGTGGCTAGCTCAATGATAGAGACTGTAGAATTATAAATGTACATGCTTTTTCAAATGCATATATAGCTGAACTCCAGAGTAACTGTGCTATAACACTGAAAAACATCACTTTTTTAAACATGTAAAGCACGTGAGCATGACTGTGGAGCTCAGTCGGAAGTTTCTACAGCGAGAAACTACACCAGAAGGAATCCCAGCATAGGGACCTTTGCAATAACATCCATTAAAATGCCAGGAGAAGTACAGTAGTTTTTAATAGATACCGGGCTACTCAGTATTATTTTATGTAATATGTATTTTTTCTTAAAGATTTCCATTTAAAAAAAGGTTTCAGTGGACCGTGTGTACTAGGTGAATGATACCACTGATTTTTAACTAGAAAATCGGTCCAGGCCTACTGTAACTACACCTCTACCTTTGAACATTATAGCCAAACATCAATAATAACAACAATCTACTAGCAAAACATAACTCCACGAAAGTATAGGTGTCAAAGTGTAATTTGGGAATAATGTGTATGGCATCTCTACCATCACAGCAGGAAATTTCACATTTCTAATCAGAGGCTCTTATCAAGAAACAAGACCATTCAAGAAACGCCTTCAGGATCAGAATGCACCATGCATACACACACACTCATGTTTGTATTACTATATTTGGGACTCTAATTAGTTCATGCAATAAAACAGCCTGCACCAAAACCTAGCTTCCTAAGTGGCACCAAAAATCTAGAATTTTCTCCCAAAAATGCACTTACTGGGAAATGAGCATCAGCCAAAAGTCCTAACATCTACAAAATCTGCATGTTTTACCATCATCATGAGGACATCTGGTCCTTACAAAGAGCTAAATACAGGAATATTTCCACTAAACACAGAATTTATACAGTTATGAAAGCCAGCCTGCCAGTGTCCGGCTAGAGGCCATTACTTATCCCACTATTCCAAACCCTGTCAGCTAAGTGATCGTACTATATACAGAGTGAAAGGTAATTTGACAGAATCACAGTGTATACAGAACTGAAACGGAATGAAAAAAATGCCTGAGGAATTCAAACATTCGCATACCAGATGGCATTTACTCTTTCAAGACAGAGATGGTAAGATGAATATATATGTCTTTCTACATATTATGGAGGCAAGTGACCTGGAATAATTGATAACTTCTGGGGAGCATGTATGCAACATATTTGCCCACTAGTAAAAACATGGCAACAAAGGAGCTATTCAGTCATGAGTTTCACACGACACTTTCACACGACAGACTGTAGACAGGTCTGTGGTAAACCAACTGGGTCTGGACCCCACTAGCATTTATGAGATACCTGCAAGTGATTCAATCTGAGGCATATAAACCGTCTGGAGTACAGATAACAAGTTTCACTACTAACCTTTACAACTGATAAACATCTAAAGCAGTGTGTATATTAAGTCTCGTAATGCTCTAAGCAGACAGCCGCACTTCATTCAGTTGGAAGCCGTACACGTGGATGTGTAGCTAAGAGCATGCTGTGAACTGCCATGAAATTACCTGAATAAGCTGTGTGTATTTTTCTGGTGCCTCTGGAAGGCCTCAATATCCTGCCCAGCGCGTGCCTGGAAGGCCAAGGCCAATCAGAGATGCAAACAAAAACTGACCCTGCAAGCCCTCTACTTGACCCCACTACTCAGTCATGAACCTTTGCATCAATGTGTGCCCATTGAACACATAACACAAGCCCTCATTGAGGCACGAGAGAGAAAAAGCAGCAGTGTTCCTCACCTGGCTGAAAGCTGTGAATTTTAGTAGATCCAAACAGAACCACAGAAAATACTGCAGTTGGACCAATCATACTGACCCTGCCAGCAATAAGAAGAGCATGCTGTAATTTTATTTTCTCAATTCTGTCTCACTGGCCTAAGTAGATCTCTCAATCTCTCAAAAGTGCGGAAACAAAATTTTCAACCAAAGCCACATTTGTGTTAATACGTAGAGGACGGCGATATTCAATTATGATTTGTATTTCATTAAAGGTGCATGACAGGAGCGGACAATATGGCGATATATTATTGTTAGCGTGATCAATTATGTTACAATATGCTTTCCTGAGCATATTCAAATCGTTTTATTGTCAGGTCACAATTACACAGGTGTGGAGGTGAGTGAAAATCTTAGGTGCATAGTCCCCTGCAGTACCTAAATGCAAAGTACACACTAGACAATAAATATACACAATACTAAACACCAGAATAGCTCTGTCAAGCCAAATATAGAGTTTTATATAACAGTAATATAAGGCAATGAACAGAAGCTATGATATATACAGATGTACACATTTCCATATGTGCAGTTTGGCAAGTCAGAGGTAGATAAAAGAGACGCAGGGTATATACAGGGGATATAAAAAGATATATATAGACAGCGTTGATTAACTAATTACTTACAAATTAATTACAAAGTAAGCATAATTAGGCCTGTTTAATTGGATTTAGGAAGGAGCAGTTTTAAAACATTGAATGTTATCAGCAGTCCTTATAGTCTGCTCACTCTGTGGACCCAACAGCCATCTTTGCAGTGCTGTCCATTTACTTCCAGCCATACAAGACCAGACTCTCATGTCTTTGAATGGAGACCAACGTACACGAAACTGAAGTTTTAGCATTTCAAAAATACAATACAAATTACTGATCCGTAGTGTTGTTGTGTCTGATCCACACCAGAGCAACATACATTAACACACCACCACCATGTCAGTGTCACTGCAGTGCTGAGAATAATCCACCACCCACATAATGCCTGCTCTGTGGTGGTCCTGTGGGGGTCCTGACCATTGATGAACAGAATGAAAGGCGGTTAACAAAGTATGCAATGAACCAGATGGACTACAATCTGTAGTTGTAGAACCACAACGTGCTCCGATATGTGGAGTGGTACTGATCAAATGGACAGTGAATGTAGATACAAGGAGGTGTGCCTAACAAAGTGACCAGTAGGTGTATGGTTTGCACTGTGTTTACTTATGTGGTAACCACTTAAGTGAACTACTCTTTCAGATTTGTTTAGTTTCGAAATAACACAGGAAGGGAAGGCAAAAAAGCATCAAACAAAACGTTTACATCAGATCTGACTTCCCCACCCCCACAGTCATATCCTATATCAATGTAATGTTTGAAGATGGTTTCGTATTGGACCGCGTCCAACGTTCAGCCCATTAAAAAATGACCCGTCTACCCAAATGGACAGACATACTGCGTAGTGAGATACTGAGATAGCGAGGCTTTAGCTGAGGCCTAGAACCTAGCAAGCCAGCCCACTCCTGCTATGCTAAATCTCCTTCAGTCTATTGCACATGGTCTGTTTCACACGGCCTCTACAAGATTCCACCAGGAAAAGACACTTTAAAGCACCTGCACATGTTATGTGCGAGCTATGAAAACAGATACTTCACACGTCCTCCCGAAGCAAGTTTTCCCAAGTAGTCTTTCGTCAGGTTATCGAGCTGTTCGTGGTGGGTGGAGATGGAGGGAGAAGGGAGGGGAGCCGGTACTTTTTGAGTGAGCGTGACTCGTGAGCCGTTCCAAAAAATGTGCTAAGCGCTCTAATCTCCCTCATCCCGGTAATAAAGGTGCATTTTGGGATTTCTGAGATTCCGCTGTGACGGCTGACGTAAAACAAGTACAGTAATTCTGCAGATGGAAGCGTATTGAACTGATCAGCAAGTCTGTCTGAGGCATTTCTGCAGTTTTTTCCAGCTTTCATTCTTCCTGCATCTCATGTTGCAAGCTCTGTCGGGCAGTTCACAATGCTCAGTGTCTCTGGGACAAGTTCCCAGGGTTTTACGCTTCAGACCTTTATCCTGGTAGGCAGGCTGGGCCTTCAGCGCTGCCGGGGAGCTATTGCTCTTCCAGACCGGTTTCCTTGGGTCTCATGTGGAGAGATCCTGCTATTGTGTGGCTTCTCAGGAAGGCTGGGTTTGATAGGGCAAGTTGGGACCCCCACTGGGAGTTTGGTCTTGTTCTTAAATGCATGTAAACATGTACAAACAAACAACAACAACAAAAAAAAAAACTGGCCGGAGTTGAAACAAGGGTGCTGTTAAGCTTAAAACCGACACACTCCAGGGGATGATGTAGAAGCAAGATGAACCCTTTAGACCCCAACAGAATTCTAGAGCACTCTTGTGGATTGCTAACATTTTTCAGAGCCACAGAACTAAGGGTGTGCATGGGTACTTGAGTACTTTCAAATACTGAAATCCCTATTTGGGTCCTTTTTGTGTTTAATAAGGAAAGATGGAGAACATATGATTCGATAAAATTTCACTTTTAAGTTTGAACTAATCTGTAAAACGTGAAGGTTTGCTCAAATTTGCAAGTATGTAATGTAATGCTGCGAGCAGACTTGTCTTTGTCTTTCACAGTGGTCACTATGAAAGATTAGCACCATAAGTTCATCCCATGGCAGTAAGCAACTGGCAAACTTGAATGTTTGACACAGATCAATCATCATTCACATCCTTGCAGAAGTTCATAAGTGATCATAGAAAAGGGGGTCAAGAAACGGTCAATCAGGGCAATGGTTTTGTGTTTCACAGAGATATGAAGGCAATGAATGTGTTAACATTCTGTCCTCCTACTGGACAACGTCAAGGAGCACATTGTAGGACATGTCAGACTAGGTGGAAAAATTAGGACTGGCTAGACTTTTCATCATGGGTAACATGGGTCACCACTTTCCTTGTTCACAGAGCTCATATTCTGACCCAACACTGGAAATCTGTTGGCTACGACAAAACTGCATTCAGATCTTCATGTACAACATGTAGTCTGATCATGGCTTTATATTTCTCCAACCTTAACATGTTTGCATTGCCTAGAACATAACTGAGGGTTGTAACTGAAAAGACAGAAATGGCACTCTAAATAGGCTAGACTGATCTTAGAGAGGTCCAGATACAGTTCCAATATGAAACTGAGCACATCAGCCTTTCAGAATGTATTAGCCGTCCACTCGAGCCAGAAAGATAGCTTACTCCAGCCAGCCAGCTACCTTAGCAAGTAAGCTTAGAAGCCTGTATAATTTAACTTTAGGAGCCTGCTGAACCCGTGTAGAAGGTTTTCAACTGTCTTCCCTCCAAATATTTACAGGCTATAGAGAAAGTGGGCTATTGTTTCTTCTGTACCTTTGGAGAAAGGTTTCTGATTGCTGTTCATGATGAACCCTTGCCTGATGCCCAATCAACTCCCTATAAAATATCATATTTGTTTATGATGCCATGACACACCAGATGTACTGCATAGTAATGTGTAAACCATTAATGCTAGGGATGGTTCATTAAGGCCAGAACCCACACAGCCCAGCAGCATCATCTGCTTAGCATATAACAGTGGTACAACATGAAGCAGCACAACAAACTGCAACCAAAATTCTAATTACAGCAGGCTGCAAACTAATAACCGGCTACACAGTGAATACTTAATAAAATAACAAATTAGTGGCTATCCCACTGTGGCTATTTGGTACAACGGTGTCAGTCCATATTAGTTTGAGCCAAAGTTCCATCCTGAAAGTCACACAGAACAAGTTAGTAGACCAGACCCACCTTGGCAGGCTAGACTGGAGCAGGAAGTTTCAGAGTGGTAAGTTTTTTTAACTGGTAACTTTTTCAGCTCTCTCTGTGTTGTGTGAGGGTGTGTGCCAAGCCTGCCAGTATCTGGGCAATAAGGATTGTGTTACGAGATTGAGATTGTGTTATGTTGTGTTACTTGTAGCATAGAAAAGGGTAGCTAAGGATTCTGTGTGAGAGAGTTTCACCTTCTGGCGTGTATCTTGGGTCTTATAACTTACATGCACAAAAAGTGAAAGAAAAAAAAAGAAAGAGAAAAAAATGAAAAAGGAAAACCAGAATAGCATAATCTGTCCCCTTTAACTCTTGGGTCATTGGTTTCTCCCAAATGTGAGATGCACAGCAGATGGGGAAGAGCAATACCTGCTTCTCCATTCAGCCTTTTATACAAAAAATAATAAACAAAGAGCCAAATATCTCAATATTGGAGTACAATAGAGCTCAGTATTAGAGTACATGTTGCAACAGGTGCTTGATGTTACAAATATAACACTCAGTCATCACTCATGCGTACATGCCCTGGGCAGAGGCACACAATGCCATTCAAAAATCTGGAAGTGGCTTGAGGGTAAAGATCTGCTGCAGGTTTCAGTGAGCCTCTCTAATCAGGTGGTGGTGAGTGGAGTGCAGGAGTGGCAGAGCTGTTTGTGTCATCCACCAAGAAGTGCCTGTTTAAGTGTGCGGCCAGAAAATGTAATGAAATGAAGATTAAATAACTGTACATGCCGGACCCCTTTGGGATACACATACCAGATTCTGGAAACCATGGTTCTACACAGCTGAGGACCTTCCCATATCAAAATGTTCCATACCAATTAAAGATATTTTCTATAACTGTATGCCCAGCCCAAGAATCATATAGCAGGTTTTATTAGCTTGTAGCCTGTGCAACCATCTAAAAATCAGCACTGAATACACAGTGCTTCACCGTTATGAAATGTGTCTGAATTAATAAAATGAATAAAATGATTAAAATGAGAAGCACATTAGGTTCTTTGATACTCAGTGACTCAGCCCCCTTCCCAGTGACTTAACACCCCAATGCGTCAACTACAAAATGGTGTGCAAGCTATATGTCTGGTAAGAGGCCAGCACTGTTGGAGTGGGGATCCGCCTCACAAGCTGCATCTGAAGACACTCAACACAGCTGTTCTTATTGTGGCCTTGGCCAAGCAGTGCATTACGTGCTAGCACTGTCAACTTTGAATTGTTTGTAATGGTTACCAGTGGGCATAGTGTCATTTGCATTAAGATAATTGACTATAAACTGACAGCTATAATATTAAAATCACCTTCTTTGTATCTACACGCCCTGTCCATTTTGTCAGCTTCATTTACCATATAGGAGCACTTTGTAGTTCTACAGTTACAGACTATAGTCCATCTGCTTCTCTGCATATTTTGTTGATCTCCTTTCACCTTGTTCTTCAAAGGTCAGAACCCCCCTAAAACCACCACAGAGCAGGTATTATTTGGGTGATGGATCACTCTCAGCACTGTAGTGACGCTGACATGGTGGCACTGCTGTGTCTGAGCTACTTGTACCACCGCAACACACACTAACCCAACACCATCACATCAGTGTCACTGCAGTGCTAAGAATGATACCCTACCCAAATAATACCTGCACTTTGGTGGTCTTGTGGGGGTCCTGACCATTGAAGAACTGGATGAAAGGGGCCTAACTAAGTCGGCAGAGAAACAGATGGCTTGTAACTGTAGAACTGCAAAGTGCTCCTTCATTTATCAGTGGAGCTAAATAAAATGGCAATGAGGGTGGAGTTGATTTTAATGTTATGGCTGATCTGTGTATTATTATTTTTATATCACTGAAAAAAAAATTGCACCCCAAAAGAAGCAACTGACAGGAATGAATATTGGTGGGTGGGTGGTACGGGCCATATCGCTGTACCTGAGTGACTATATAAGGTCATCCTGTTGCGTGTGCTTTCCATTCTGACTCCTGCTCGTGCTGTTGGGTTAGTAGCATCCTTCCAAGTGGAGTATGCCTCACTGAAGAGTTTGAAAGCAATTCAAGCAGTTGGAAGAGTTCGAGAGGGATCGCATCGCAGGGCTCCGGGAAGCGGGACTGTCTCATGGACGTATTTTGTACGCTATATTGGCCGTGCGGATATTACCAAGGCACGCNGTCTCATGGACGTATTTTGTACGCTATATTGGCCGTGCGGATATTACCAAGGCACGCACCAGCAACATGAAAGATCTGGGAGATCTATACAAACTACGGAGAGAGAGAACCGACGAATTGTCCAACATATGTTTAGTGACCCAACAGCCACGGTTGCGGACATTCAGCGAGCAGTGATGCCCTCCATGAGTCATCCTGTTAGTGCCAGCACTATTGGCAGACGGCTGCACGATGCAGGACTTCATACATGCAGACCGTTCCGACAACTGCCCTTAACACCATGTCAACGTCGCCAAAGAGAATGGTGTCGTGCCAGACTGTCAAGGAGTGACTCAGAATGGCAGCGGGTCATCTTCAGTGCCGCTTTCGTCTTGGTGGAGATGAACAACAAATCCATCCACTCTGCAGGAGCTGCGTGACAATATTCAAGCTGCATGGGATGGATTATCGTAGGACACCATTAGGAACCTCCACAACTCCAAGCCGAGACGTCTGGCATGTTGAGTTAGCAAACATGGTGGCCTGACTCCATACTGTGAGACACTACTTCTGTATATGTAGCTCAATGGATTTTGCCCATATCAGTCTAAATCTATCATCATTTATCTTCCTTCCCAATAGCACTGCAATCCAACGCTTCCTTCTGGGTGCAACTATTCTTTTGATGATGATGGTGTATCTCTTAATGAAGTATTGTCAGACTCTTTGGAGCTTTGTATTTAGCATGAAGGTAATTTCTTGACCCTTGTTCACTTATACTTTTTCATTGCTATACTCTAAAAACCACCCACAGCGCTGACTAGTGGATATTTTAGTCTATGCAACCCCTATTAGGTAGCCTACCAAGGGCACTTCAGGACATGTTTGAATCTATATAACAATGCTTTCCTCATATGCTAGTTGTTCCCTATAAAAATGTTGGATTATGAGAACGCTTAAGAAGGGTATTTGTCTAACATGATGGGATTATAATCCGAGTGAGTGCAGAAGGAGCTTTTGCCCCCTACAACACTAAAGAGATTGAGGCCATTATCAGTACAAAGACATGTGGAGCAACAAGTCCAGTCTTCAACCCCAAAAACACATTAAACACAAGACCAAGCAAAGCCTAGGAGCCAAAACAACCGCTTGGAGACATATCATATTAGCAGAGCTCTAGAAAAACAGCAAGGCGAAATTTTGTTTGCAGCACAGATAACTCACTTTGGCAGCACCCATCTAGCTGTGTCCTAGGGCACTTCCTGCTTAGGGGGCAAAAGAACTGGCATTTTATATAAACAATGTAAGCCCTACAAACAAGGCGCCTTGTGTTTGCCTGTGTATTTGGAGATGATTAGCTCACTTCCACTAATACTCCCCTTGCAGGTTATTATGAACACAGCACAATGTGCTGAGCAGTGCACACATACAGCATGCCCGCCCCCCACCCCCACCCCCACACCCAGGGCTGCAGGCTGTTATGATTTCGCCCTTGTGTTAAGAATAAGGCTTTGAGAACAGGAAAGGGAGCGGCACCGACAAGAAGAAACGAATGAAAGACTACTTTCATATGGAGAGGAAAGAAAGGAAGAAAAGAAAGGAGAGACGAGGAGAATGAAGGAATGACCAGATTAATGAAGGGGGATCAGCATTCAATTCATGATGACGGGATCGACGAGTGTGAGTTTGCCCGGTCAATGAGAAAGCAGAGAGGCCGGCAGACAGACATGCTTTATACGCAGGTGTATGTTTGCGTGGGATCCCCTGAGCTGTGAACAAAAGTGCAAAAGTTTGGGCACCCCTGGACAAATGACATGGTTGGCTGAAGTGAAAATAAACGAACAGTTCTTCTCTACTGAACACACTTCACTGAACATTTAAATCCACCATTACTTTTATTAGCTCAGGTTAACATCACTGGGGAAAGCATAAAATATGGCCTGTACAAAATAAGCTCACCGGACAGCATATCAGTCACCTGGGACTATGTAATAGTGTGTAATACCTCTATGAGCACGAATAACAGTTGCAATTCGATTTGGCTCGGACCATCAAAGAATTGTGCAGTTGGGCCAGATTTGGTAGATGCCTTTCCTGGCACAATTCTTAGGAGAATTCCCTGTAGACTGGGAGTTAAGCCACTGCTGGTAGTCTCGTATAACCGTAAGTTTCAATACACCTGCAAATTCAGCTACTTCCTTCACAGTATGGCTTTTGGCACGCCCAAATGCAATCACTCTTTTCAACCATTCATTAACATCTGCTTTGGACCCATTTTCCACACCTGGAACGTGACATTCACTGCACTGTACAACCTCTTCTCTATCTATGACTCCGGCCCCATCACCCTGGTGCAGCACCATCTGCAGGACCCTGAAGTTACTACCACCTTAAACTGACCTTAAAGTGACTAATTGTCCGGTGAGCTTATATGGCCCATTTTATATTTTAGCAAAATGTTAAAATGTGAATTAAAAATAAACTAAAATTAGCAACAGAATCTAAAGAAATAACAATTTTGATGGTATGTCAAAGACGTCTATGTATCACGTTGAAAAGATATCTACTGAAGTTAGCATGCTAATCAGCTAGCCCCAGGCTGTCCTGTCTCATAATACCACTTTGTACCTCAGGAGGCGATAGTGAGTCACTGTAGCGTTGAGTCGAATCAGTCTAACATGAGAGGAGGGTGAAGAAGTAACAATGCTGCCCTGACAGCCTATTCTACCCTCTAATCAATCATGTTGAAGGTTCTCCTCCGGGTTAGATCATTTAAGGACATGTAGCCAATGAAACGAGGAAGAAACACAACAGTGGCTGAAGATTTTGGCAAGAATCCATGTTCAGCAGCAAACAAAAGAAGTGATATAAATAGAAAAACGAGAGTTAACATTGGCACTCCTTTCCACCGCTAGAGATGCTTTTGGCAGGTAAAAGGGATGAAGTCTGCCCACTGTTTCTTCTAGACTGGGTAGAACTGAAGGGGGACATAGAGGGACTGTGCATTTCCTGGAGATATGCTGCCCCCTATTGTTTGGAGTATAAATTCCACAGGCTGCATCATCTTACAATTTAGTCCTTTAAACTATGCAAATAACAAAATAATAAAGAAATGTAATATGGTATTCTCTGTAGAAGATGTGTTGGCTAATTTATCATTTATAAAATCAACAACACTGGAGGTATTCACACTTTGTCCTCAACTGTGTGACAAGATCAATAAGTCATTACATATGCCATTAGGTGTGTAATAATATATACTGTAGATATATAATACATACATGTATAATTTGCAGTGTATACTCAGCCCATGATTCATTTTGATTCTTGATACTGAGCTGGTTAATCTAGTCTTCTCACAATATTTTGAGCAAAATTCTAATTAATAAAAAATGCACACAGCTTACTAACAAACATGCTGGAGCGAGTTATTGTTTGGTGCTGGCTGTTTGCAAATGTGGCTGCTGAAACAATGCAAATAAATTTTATTTCAATTTTATACAATTTAGCTTAAACATAAAGCACATATAAATATAGAAACATAGAACACTGAAATGCAGTTTAACCTTTACTAGAAATAGTGCTGTAGCTTCAGTAGCTTAATGATTTCTATCTTCATTCATTTACATTCTGGCTCTTTGTCAGCAGGTTTAAATCTGCACCTTTTCTGTTTATTTCAAGCCAATACATTATGAATTGTGGAAACAACTGCTTTCCAAAAAACACAACCTATTGCACAACTTTTATTTTTAATAAAATGCAAATAATAATGTTTTCCTCTTCTACTTACAAACAGAACGGCAGCATCAGATAAAGGTTTACTATATATAAAATCAAGGTAACTGACCACCGTTTTAATAATAATTAAACTTTAAATGGTAATAATAACCATCATAAATTTTACTGTGGTTTACCCTTTTATCACTAGCAACACGTCCACTTCATCAGAGCTTCATAACTGAGCCATTTCTCTGGGTATGGATATTCTGGTGCTGGTTTCTCCTCCACAAAAACGTTAAGAGCACATGTATGAACATTTGGGTGGGTGTTTTATATGTAGCACTTTCAGCCACATACACTGATCCTCTTCAATGGAAGGTGGTGGATGCCAGTTCTATCGGGCCCCACAACACTCTAATAGTTGTGTGTTGTGTTCGTAACACTGCCATTCAAGCGAAATACTCCTCTTCTTCCAGTTATTGTGACCCTCTAACTGAGCCTATTATACTACTCATATTGTATGCTTATTATGGCTATGGTCTTAGTCTATATTAGTGGATCAGCTATCACACCGGATGCTCTAACACAAAGTAAACGAAGATGGCTGCTCCACTGTCGTCATAAAAAATACAGATGTAGCTGTTGGAACTCCACATCTTGTTTTCTTATGGTAGAATAAGCATTCCAAGTGTCCTATTAGTCGCAGTGAGTAAAATAAAAATGCTAAATGTGTCATCATTACAATTGTGGTCTCTTTTTCCTCTTCTGTCCCTCTTAAATAAAAAAAGTAGACTTGATGTAAGGGCCCTATAAAAACTGCAACTTTTGTTTCATAACTTGGTATATTTCAAAAAGCTTAGAGATTTGAAACTACCATAGTTCAGACCATGCCTTCAACATATGGTGGTTATATGAGGGAAGACTAATTCAGGGTGAGGAAGGACTGTGGAAGGACTGATTCAGGACTGAGGAACAATGAGGGAGATGGGAAGGTGGTGGTAACTGTGAAAACTTTGTCACAGGAAATGGAAGGTAAGGATGGGAATATATAGGGTGAATATATAGGGTGTTAAATGAAAGGAGGAGAGGTTTCAGCCATGGTCCTCCCCCCAAATTTCAGTTATTTCATAGCTCCATTTGTCGTTGCACACAGTACCTATGTCTTCTTTCCATGCCTTCCACATTGAAAAATTGCTATTAAAGTTGACGAGTTTTCAGAGCGAATCGGCTCTTTTCTTGAGTGATTCAGAAAGATCACTCACCCTCCCACCATCATCATCAACTCTCATCACAATGGAGCCCCCTGCAGCCCTGATCCAAAGCCTCGAGCTGCTTTAGTAAGAGGTCATGAACTCTGGACTCCTGGTGGAGAGGCTGAAAATGATTCCCTTCACTGATCTCCGCTCATATTTCACCCCTAAGGAATCTCCCAGACTGAGGGCCCTCGTTCAGGAGCATTATGATGGCATAAAGCCCTCGGTCTGATGCAGAAATGATACCAGCATGCTCCAAAGAGGGCGCGGAACAAAGTTTATAAAGACAAGGATACAGTAACACCGGCACCTAGATATGCATGGAGTTTCATAACAGCTAATTATGACTAAAATCAGAGCTTTCCACTCAGAAACAGGTTGCATAAGAAGTTAGGAAACTGATTATACCAATCAGCTACAGCTTCTGGAATCCAATAATATGAACAGGTTCAATAAACAGTAGATTTTTTTCATATCTTGAAGATGTTATGAAGAAGTAGTAAATTAATTCAAATGAATGCTATTGAATTATTATTGATGTTTTGCTGTTACATACTTAACGCAATTATGTAATTACATTTGATTTGCATTCTTAACAGGTTCAAGTCTGCTCCTCTGCCATTTTTTAAAATTTCTATTTATTTAGATATTAAAAATGGCCAAAAATAGAGCAAATCCAAGTCACAATAAATGTTTTTGTCTTTTACATACTAATACAAACGGATTCCCATTCCTACATTTCAATGAGCCATAAATAAGAAATAGTTTATTTGACATTCCACCATGTTTGTTTTGAACGTTGGCGGAAAGACTTTACAATAACAATCAGTAGAACCATACTTAGCAGGACCATCCTTGACAAAATCTTCTAGCAGGTTCTATTATGTGACGTGTTGTGCAGATTCTATTATTCTCTCTATTTGCAGAATTCCTAGAACATTGGAGCAAAATGTACATGACATGTGACATAAATAGACCCACTCTTGTGTTAGGGGCACTATCATCTCCTGTTTTTTGGCTTTGCTTTGATGCTATGTCAAGTTTGATTCAAATTGAAGTTCTTACTTGCACAACACAAGAACTCATGCTGATGTATAGTGCTGTGCAAATGTCAGAGACCACCCTTCACATATTACATTTCCAGACACAATAGCCATTAAGTAATTCATTGTGGAAACACAAAGTGAAAAGGATAACTTAAGTTTACAAATTAGTGGAAGACACAGAAAATCAACCAAGAAAGACCAGGTAGACCACCAACACTATCCCCATCTGAATAACAGAACTTAAAGCGTTCTTATCTTTGAGAGAAAGAGGAAAATCAAGCTCCACACATCAGATCTGAAAACTTTCACAGGCGTTTCTGTCCATCCTTCCAATATTAGAAGAAATCAGTGCTAAGGGTCTGAAAGGATGTGTGGCTCTCAAGAAGCTGGTACTGAGAAAAGCAGATGTGAAATGTTTCTGTGAAATTATCTCATAAATATATTTTCTGATTTTTCCTGAAGCTTAAATATGGCCGTGTGCTTAATGCCATTATCACTGGAAATTAAGTAAATGTGTGGCCCTTGACTTTTGCAAGGTTTCCTTTGTGGATAATAATAACTCTTCACTGCAGTTATCAACTTGTCAATAAAGACACGTTGGGAGTTTCCTTGGAGTTTCCACCCCTTAATCTCAGTCAATGAATTCCCTGTGAACACATGCCAGGGCCTGGTCTTCCCACTATTCAGGAAAAATACACACGAACACATAATACACATTCAATTTTACAGCCAAACATCTGTAGCCAAATTGCAAAGTGCAAAAGGGATCCACCGCCTCCAGCTCCAGTACTGTGAATCATCAGATCTGAACGAGAAATTCTGATGAAGATGGTAACCCTTGCAAGAGCCTCCTTCAGATTTCATTCATTTATTAAAGCCCCTGTCTGCTCATGTTCATGCCTTTTCTTCTAACACCTGTATAAAGACTTTTTTTTCTGCTGCTTTCTTTAGTTCAGTTTGACTTGGGCAGGACTAAATTTGGCATAGATAACATCAGGTCTGCTGACGTACCAGAGTTAGCAATGTGTGTACGTGAGCTACTCACTTTCCTCTCCCCTATATGAAGTGACAGCTCTCCCAGTTTTTGGCATTTAGCAAACTCCCTTATCCAGAGCAGCTAACAAATTAATTCATTTTACACAGGCAAGCAACTATAGTGTTTGGAGTCTTGCCCAAGAACTCTCACTGGTATAGGTCAGGGGATCAAGCTGCACTTTGCTATGTGAAGAACAGACGTTTTACCCACTACACTATACCAACCACTGCCACATTTCCAGACTAAAAGCACAACAAGAATTTATTTAAGCTGTTCTAAATTTGCTAAAGGTGAAGGTTCATTACACTGTTGTTTATAGCGTAGCTAGTCACTTCTTCCTACTTTGTTTAGCCACCTGTTGCAGGATCCTACTATAAGCGATTGACTGAATTTATGAGATGATGATAAATAGCGGTCCACCTTAAATGTAGGAATGTGAAAAAAAGTACCAAAAAAAAAAAAAGAAAGAAAAATGTAGGGAAAGCTAAAACTTAAACTACTCCTCCAACATCCAGGCTCATAGGGTTTCCCCGTGATTGTACTATATAAGCATGGTGCACAATAATGCACACAAGGAGTTTCTCCAAATATGATCATGCTGACTCACATCGGGAGCCTCTGTTTGGAACACGACCCAGCAATTAGCTATCTAGCTATAGCCAGCTACTGTATATATAGAATGTAAATAAACACAGAATGCAACGCAACAATTTAAACCTTATATTTAATGAAAATACAACATTTTGAAACTGAGAACATTTAACTGTTTTTTGAATTTGACGACAGCAAAAGAGTTAAGACAGTTGCAACACTGTAATGCTAAATCTAATGCTACAAAACGTAATACTAAAAAAACACCTGGTGGAACGTCTCACAACTATTCATTGGCAAGAAGTGAGGAACATGACTGGGTATAAAAATCTTTCATCTTTCAATCTCTGCATCTTTCAGAAGGAAACATGGGAAGGGGTTCACCACTCTGTACAAGACTGCTCAGGCACATAGTGCAACAATTCAAGAATAAAGTTTCTCAACATAAAATAGCATCCAACTTCATCATCTACACGGCATATTACCATTAAAACATTTAGAGAATCTGGAGAAATCTCTGTATGCAAGGGACAAAGCCAAAAACCAATAATGGATGGCCATTATCTTCAAGCCCCCAAGCAGCACTGCATTAAAAGCAGACACTGTATGGGCTCAGGGACACTTCCCAAAACCAGTGTGTGTGTGAACACAGTTTGTTACTGCACCTAGAAATGCAAGTTAAAACCTTACCATGTCTAAAATCTAAAAACAGACTCCACACATGCCACTGTCTTCTCTTGGCCCATGCTCATTTAAGATGGACTGAGACGAAAAGGAAATGTGTCTTTTGGTCTTTGGACTAATCAAAACTGTTCCTTCTTTTTGGAAGTCATGGACACTGCATGGACACTTCTGGGCTAATGAAGAGAGGAACCTTCCGGCACAGTTACCAGCGCACAGTTAAAAAAAGAATCCCAGAGAGTCTTTCAGAAGTAAAGATGGGGAGGGGTTGACCACTCTGTAAAAGACTGCTCAGGCAAATAGTCCAACAATTCAAGAATAATGTTTCTCAACATAAAATAGCATAGAATTGGGAGATTTCATCATATACAGAACATAGTAACACTAAAAGGGTGCATTAATGCACATGGCATGAGAGACCTGGTGATGGGTGCTACATGTATGCAAGCAAGCTGAAACTCTGAACTGCACACTGAACTGATGTCACTTGAATATAAGTCTAATCCTGTAATTAGGTACCACCACCTACTACTACTACTACTACTACTGCCATAGCTTACCGGTTTATGTGTGGGGTATATGGCTGAGGTTGCTAGTCTGATGATGTCAACGTGCATCAGTTTTAGCTAGCATTTAGCAAAGTCTGTCTTTCGATTGCTTAAGGAACTTGTTAAACATTGCTTGTTTCCCCACATAGAATGGCTTCGACCCCTGGAATTCTTAACATGGACATGAAACCAAGTACAAAATGGCAACAGGATTTTAGAGGCCTATGCATGTGAAAAACTACTTGCTAACTTTGAGGCCTAGTGATGGACAGCAAAAGCTAAAGTTCAGCACTCTGTGGGAACAGACGCTACATGTAAATAGCATAAACTAGGCTTAATCTTCTATTCCACTCCCTGTTAATCCAATCCAATTACAGTCTAAAGGCCCAAGAATTGCTACAGTTCCTTTGTCATGCAGCCCCACTCAAAGATGCTGGAGTCTAATCCTGTTACTGAGACTGGAACTGCAGTTGTCTTACTACCGAGGGCACCATCCCGAGACCCCAGTGTTGATTTCACACACACATAAGTACATTTGCATGAATACAGCAGAACATGAAGCAAGACAGAGCCACACAGCACATACGACAACGGACACAAGAAAAAGAGGGCAGGAGAGAGAGCAAAAGCGGGGGGAGGGTACTTATTCTCATGCTAATAATTCCTAATGTATTTGACTAAATGGAGCAAGGCTCCGGGAAAAGAAGCACGGACGGAACACAGGAACGGCGGAGGGAAAAGACGACTAAAACTCAAAGTTGGCAAGGCAGTGGATTTTTCTCCTCTCACGTCTGTTCCCCCACCCCATTCCACTGAGGGTCCACTGGGAAATGACATTGTTGCTGGAGCCAGGACAGTCATAGTGTTTGTTAATGAGAGCGAAAATGTCTCAAGACAAACAAGACAAAAGAGAGCGGCAAAAGAGGTTGGAACATAGACCTAAACGCTCCCCACCACCTTTGGTGCAGGATTGTGCAATCAAGTACAGAGTGGCGGTTGAAAAGATGATATGCTTGTCTCAGGTTAGCATATGTACTAATGCCTGTGCTGTAAGGAAAGCCCCCTAAGGGCTGTTTAAACTGATTCTTCTGCTCCCATCTGTCGTAAGAGTGAAGATATAGATGTCTTGTGTGCTTTCATAAAACAAGTAAGGAAAGACAGATATATATATATATATATATATATACACTTATCCACAAAATAGTTGCACCCAGAAGGAAATGTCACATAAAGGTTGGAACAATAGCAGGAACAGGAACAATAAAGGATGATACATTTAGATTGATATGGGCAATATTTATTGAGCTACACATACAGAAGTAGCGTCTCTCAGTATGGGCTACAGGTCACCATGTTTGCTAACGCAACACGCCAGACAGCTCGGCATGGAGTTATAGAGATTCCTAATGGTGTCCTGCAATAATCCATCCCATACAGCTTGAGTACAACAAACCATTCACATTGGTGCTGACCATGACAAAAGCGTGAATTGTCACTGAAGATGACCCTCTGCCATTTGAAGTCACTCCATGACAGTCTCTCACGACACCATTGCATGGTCTGCATGCATGTAGTTCTGCATGGTGCAGCCGTCTGCCAATGGTGCTGGCACTAACAGGATGAGTCATTGAGGGCATGACTTCTTGCTGAACATCATGGCTGTTGCGTCAGTCAGGTACAGCAATAAGGCCCGTCCTGGCTTGCGTCACATGCACGGCTGAGCATGAAACTTAAATCATTTGCATGTCTCACAATGTCAAAACTACCCACCAAATTTCATTCCTGTCGGTTGATTCTTTCTGGGTGTAGCTATTTGTGCAACTGTTCTTTTGACGATAAATGTAGATAAGCAAGTCTATTTGAGATTATTTAACAACCAAGTATGAGGCAGGCTTGCAATGATTTTGGTATGTAGTTAACATTGTTAGCTTGGAGTGTGAAGCTTTCATTATTTCCCTGCTAGATCAGCAAACCTAAAAAAACATTCTTGGTAAAAAATTACTGTTACTATGAACTTCAAGATGAGTGGTGAGATTATCACCGACAAACCCAACACTCATTGTGTTGGATGCTGCTATAACCATGCTGGGTGCTATAACCATGCTGGGTGACCTGTTAATCGGCACCAAACCAGCTTAAACAAGCATGAACCAGCTTAGGGCAACATTGAAAACTGGTCTTTCCTGCAGGATTGTTAGCAGGGGATTGTTAGCAGGGGAAAATATTTATTTTTTTAACTTATTTATTAACTTAACAAGCATATCAAAATTATATTTTTGCCATTTTCATGTACTGTATTAGCCTCCAGCAGGTCCATGTGTTGGCTCATGGACTATATTTGAGGTGTATTTTAGATTTCTGGCTGAAGCATCACTTTGAAAACAGGCCATAAAACGGTGTATTAAGCACAGACGCTGTAGAAAGGATAAGCAGGCACATGCCAATCAGCTGAGGGTCTATTGTGTCATGTTGTAGTGACAAAAATGCAGCCCACTGTCATCTCTGTGTGTGTGTGTGAGACTGAGAGCAAGAGAAAAGCATTCAGACATGCTGGAATTCAGTAGGCATGAGGGGCACGGCAATGTGTGGGGTGCCTGTCACTCCCACCAGGATCTCACGACCGTTTTGTGATTGTTGCGGCGTAAATTTTTGTCTGTATTTGTGGTAATATTTGCACTTTGCTGTATCGATGGGGTGTTGGTCTGATGGTGTGTAGTCTACTGAATGTATCTGAAAGTATCTGAATGAAGCTGAATGCAGTTTACATCTCTAATTTTATGTCCCTCTGAGACATGAAAAACTTTTCAGTGTTTTTAATTACATCGATGTAGCGAGACTAATTATGTACCATGTACCTTCAGTCAAATACTGTATTAGAAAAAACAGAAAGAAAATTAAAGTGCTCTCAAGCTTATGTTGGGAGAAGATCGAGTAAAGGATCAGGTTGCGTGTGTGTTTGTGTGTCTGTCTGTCAGACAGAGAAAACACCATCTGTCTGTGTAGGATCCGTATATTTGTGTGTCCGAGTGTGTGTGCATGACGGTGCATGTGTGTCTGTGTGTTTGCATGAGCATGAGTGTGTGTGGATGTGTGTGCGTGTGCATAAGTGTGAGTGAGTGTGTGTGCATGAATGTGTGTGTGTGTGTGTGTGTGTGTGTGCGTTCCCTTCTCTGAATGGCTCCATTCATGCTAGGGAACGCCATTGTTCCTGGTGAGGTCTAACCATACAACAGTCCTGAATCTGAAATCTTCCCTCTTTGGGGAGTGTGTGTGTGTGTGTGTGTGTGTGGGCACCTCCCTGATTGAGAGGTCAGGATCAGTAATCTGATGACAGCCGAGACCTCTACTGACTGAGCCGAATACAAAACCATGAGAACATTCTCTCAACCGCACACAGCTAATCTCTCTCTCACACAAACACACACACACACGTTTCAATACATTTAGTCCACTGAGTCACATATACAAGAATTTCATAAATTAATAAATGTATATACATGTTGGAGTTTTGGGGGTAAACTTGCAGGCAAAGAGAAGAGTCAATATTGTTCCACTCTGCACTGCTGGCTTCAAACATTAGGAGAATACAGCCAAGTTCATTTGTATTTAAAGGCATAGTGTACGATTCTGGAGGGTGATGTTGGTATGTTGTTGGTAATGTTGATACCCTGCGTCTGTTGTACAGACAAATACCAGCTGTTGTTGTTAGTGTAAACAACAACAAAGCAAGTAATTACACTAACGTTAGGTAGGTTGTGGGTTAGCAAACTGTCACTGCAACTGCTGCTGCACTGCTGACCAGGTTCTATCACCAATACAGGCAAACAGGACAACAGAATAATGACCTAGCAGAAATGAGTTCATGTTATCCACCTGTCAATCAGAATCAAGTGTTGCTCTAGCCGAGCCACTTTGTTTATTTCTCATTTACAGAGCCAGTACTGTGAACCAAAACCAGATTTTTTTTCCAGCATGCACACAGAATAGACAGTTAGTGGCACATGAGGAGAAACTCAATGAATCTGACGAAAAGTGTATTGGATCGGAATTGTATACTGCACCTTTAATATGAGACCAAAGTCACTCCATGACAGCCTGTCACGACACCATTGCACTCTTTGGTGACATTGAAGTGGTGTTAAGGGCAGTCATCTTAATGGTCTGCTTATATACACACACACACACACACACACACACACACACATATATATATATATATATATATATATATATATATATATGTATATAATACTATTTTATATTCCTAACATCAGCCTCAATAACGAGCTGTTACAACTCAATAATACTAGAGTCAACATTACTCCCACTGGTGGGAATCTTACGCTTACACTGGATATTCTCTAGAACAGGGTTATGCAAGTTGGTGCTGCGGGCTATGCCAGCTTTACACAGACACACCTCCCTCGGCCAACAGAAACAGAAGATTAGACACATGTGTTAGATTAGTGTTAGCACTCAATCCTGCAGGTGGCACTTGAGAAGGCCTGCTCCTGCTGATCCCTGCTCTAGAAAATTCAGCACAGGCCGCTCTAGTTCTTTTTAAGCCCTCTCTCTCTCTCTCTCTCTCTCTCTCTCTTTCCCTCTCTCGGCTCTCTGTGCCACTGCTGGCACACTCTTCTCATTTTACAGTCAAATTCTAAGTAAACCTTGGAGGAAAAAGTGGGCGAGGCTGTCGAGAGCGATGACTGAAGGTAACGTGTGCTAAACAGTGGGAGGACATGATGGTTTAAGTAAGGGACTGTGCAGGTCAATAGGCAAGGGTGATGTCTATATGTGTGTGTGTGTGTGTGTGTGTGTGTGTAGCATGCAGCTAGCTGTTTCCCCTGATAAGCAAAAAGAGTCCAGCTCCCAGGAGTCCGTCACTTGCCACCATGTCCCACTTACACCCATATTCTCTCTCAAATACTCTCACACACACATACTTTCAGATTTTCAGAGATCGGTAATGTCCCACTTACACACATCATGTCCCACTTACGGATTCAGGAAGAGCTCATGCTAAGTGGTTACGGAGCTGCCACACAAGGCAGAGTCAGTGGCTTCAAAGCAAAGAACTGACAAAGGTAGCATCTAGCATCTTGGCTAGCAACTACTGTTGACTACCACCTACGAACCACTCAGTCCTCAGTATTCTCCAGCTCTACAAACACACCTCATTCAAGACCTCAGCTGGTTACCGAGCCCTTCACAAAATCAGTTAAGTGTTTTGAGGCAGATGATAGAGGACTTTCATGTTTGGATGAGTATCATTTGAAAGGTATTTTTCAGTCACTAAGTTAAAAAAATCGAAGACATCACCAAATCAGAACTACAGTTGTTTGTGTCTCTACGAAAGCCCATTCCTTCCAGGTAGAGGGAAAAAATGGCCTGTGTTGGATGTCTCAAAATAACTTTCTATTATATAAATACTTATATTCTCAAAAATATGACTTACATCAATAATACATTCTTCCTCAAAATACATACAAAGTTTTCTCAATATAACTTTTCTGTTTTTTTCTCATTATTTTCTCATTAGGTCAAAATATTAATGTTTTTCTCTCAAAAATAATGACATATTTTCCTACGATTTTGATATATTATGTCTATTTTTTATTATGGCATACCAACACAAAATCTTGAGAAAATAAGTAATCATTTTGAGTTACAAAGTCAAAAAGTCAAATATAAATAATTCATGAAGTTGATATTACTAGTATATTATTATATTAGTTGATATATTAATAGTCATTAAAAAAAGTCTCCAAAATAACAAATTATTTCAAAACAGTGAAAAAGAAAAAATCTTTACTGTGTTTAAAAGTTAGCTTACTGCTTCTTTAAGCAAAGAGATTACTCACTAAATTTGATGTTAAATGCTTACTGATAGTTCACTAGACTTACGAATTACATTTACACACAGGATACCACTGATATATTCAACATTGCTACATTGTTCACCAGTTTCATTCTAGGTGGTGCATGTTGACATGGACCTTGCTTGAGTTTCCAACTTGTATATTCAGCCATTCAATATCAACTTCCTTGTGGTAAACTAAGAAATTCACATGTTTACTATAAGTGTAGCAAAGAGTTAAGCTCAGGGGAAAGGGGTCTTATCTCAAAGCCTCCTCCACCTGTTCACCCCACTTCCGCTAATCTACCAACCATCTGGACAACTTACTAATTCAGTGGATTGTAGCACTGTTAGTCTTATACGCTTTTTATCAGTGGCAGAACCAAGCAGTCAATGTGAGGCCATACAGCCCACTGACCTTTCATTAATTATCTTTCCACTGTCAGACCTAAATACGTACAGGACAGTACCGCAAGATGTCTTAAACATGTCACCAGTCCTAGAGCATAGACAGACACAGCCAGGCAGTCCATGTCAAGTGAAGAATGTGTAAACTGAAGTCAGGCCTGGAGACCCGGGGGCACTTTTTCCAGAGAGGTTTTCCTTTGGCACAATAGAAGGACTATTGAAAAATGTCAAGTTTTCAGTTGGAGTCTTTCTTTATGACTGATACATAAATAACCAACCTGGATGAACCAGTTTTCACTTGTGCAGGTGAGTCCATATATGTGGTTCTCTGTGTGCGCTTATACAAAAACACAGTCTTAAAAAGCCTATATCCTACATTTCTCTTGTAGATTTCCCCTTGAGGTCCTCTTTCCTCTTCAAGGTCTTATGTAGCTAAAAAAGTCAGAAAAAAATTATTACCATTTTCCAACCAGGCTGTGCCCTTTTTGACTCATATGCTGTATGTAAAAGACACCTTTTACATGACTGGCTGTCATGTACTGCATTATTGAAAAAAAAAGCAGTCCTGGCTGAAACACTCTTTATAACTTCTGGGTGGGGCTAAACTGCTATATGCTAAACAGATATATGTAAGTTTGTGAATCACAAAAATTAATTCAATTCAATTCAATTCAACTTTATTGTCATTATACCAATACAGGGTTGTACAGTATAACGAAACACAGTCAGGCTCTTTCTCCAGTGCAGTTACAAGAATATATGTGTATAAATATATATAAATAGTGTAGTGCAAGGACAAATACACAAAGACAATGTGTGCAAACAATACAGTACAATAGTGTACAAGACATGTGCAAAGTGTGGTTGTAAACAGTATAGATATATAAAGTGTACAGTGCAGGTAGGAGAAGCTTAACAAACACATTTTGCAGGGTTTTTTTTTTTTGTTCTTTTGCGAGCTGTTGAGTTGGCTCCAGTTTGACATATTTAGATTTCTTTCATCAAAGGCTTTGGATTGGTGGATGAAAAAGGTAGACATTAAGGATGTGCATTCCAAAGAAGCTTCATAAGCTTCAGTTTTATTATTCAAAATGGCTAAAGGAAACAGGTATGTCAGATGATGGCTGCTTCAGATAACCAAGAAGCTAAAAAAGTTAAGCATCATGTTGGATGTAGGTGTCAGACTCCTCTTCTGTCTCCGCTGAGTCCGGGGACTATACTTCCCATGATTCCCCCTTTCATGACGCCAGCACCAGGGGTGCTGTTTCCCCCAATCGGGAGCAGCTTCCCCGCTCTGCTTCTCCAGAGCTCTGAATAAACTCACCTGTCTTCCATTTACTCTGCCCTTTGGTTTTCGTCTTTTGCCTCTCCCTCTTGTTTGTTCGCCTGGTTTCTGATTGTCCTGGTTTTGACCCTAGCCTGTACCTGGATTTACGGTCTGTCTCACCATGTCTGTTTTGGTCGCTCTGGTTTTGTCCATCTGTCTGTCTGCTGACTCTGAATTGACTCACTCACGACACTGCATTAAACTCTTGTTACATTTTACCTCCACGAGCGTCTGGTTCGTCAATCCAGCGTCACAGCAGGTGAATGCTTGTTATCGTCTACACAAGGTTTCTCCTCAGTGAACGATGTGCCAATATGTTTATTTATCATGTGTAATGTGTAAATGATCATTAGCAACCAAGACAAGCACCTTCTATTTAGTTTGCTTTGGAAATGAATGCAGTACATTTTAATTTTGCTGCCTTGTGCTAACCTCTATGCAAGCTAAACAGCCAATTACAAATTACATCACAAGCACCAGCTGCCTTATAAAGCAAGTAGAACAAACATTGGAAAAAAGTTTTCAGAACGGCCTCGATTCATAACATGCACACTCCTGTACGTAGCTTGATATGACTCCAGGGTTTGGTTCCTGTACTTGCAACCTTGTGCAAGAGGTGTGCAAAAAAGCAAATGGAAATGAGTTTTTCCATGACATGGGCCTATTAACCTGTCCATCAGATCTACCATCTGTCATCTTTTGAGAATCATGCACATGCATCTTTCCACTGACTAATGTAATACCATAGTTGAAAAACGCTATTCCTCCACTGAAACCTCACTTTTAACCACATAATACAAAAATAACACTTTTACTGTTTTACTTTTTTAAAACATTTTGTCCTAAAACATTCCTCCCTTCCATCCTTTTTTCCGCTTCAAAGGGAAAAACTACAAGCAGAATAGAGACAAGTGGAGAACATCCCTCACTCGTTTTCCAGAACAAACCCCGAGGCTGTCTCCATGCCCGCCTCCCAAACACAACCCTAACCCCTTTCCCAGGCATTATAAATACTCAGTGTACAGCCCCATACACCACCACCACCACCGGTTCATGTGACACACTCCACATGCTAGTCAGCTCTTTGGGATGGGCGCAAGTCCAAAATGGGCAAACCTTCAATCGCACCATGTGCAGCTCATTGTTTAGGACTAATACATTGAAATAGGGTCAGTACCAGTCAAAAGCATGGGCGTACCTACTCATAGAGTTTTCTATATTTACTAAGCTCCACAATTTAGAATAACAGACATAACATTACTAGTTATTAAATAACACTTGTAGGCATGTGTCAGCATAACCGTTGCTACTAACATTTCTTAAAAATAAAAGAGTGTTAAGGGAAATAAAAGGCTTTAGACTAAAATGTCCTTGAACATCCAGTACATACATCAGGTGTGTCCAACGTTTTGTCTAGTATACACCTCCAGACGCCCCTTACAATTAGTCAATACAGCTAAGGATAATTCAGTATGTATCATCTCCATAGAAAAGAGCTGCCAAGAGAATGGGATGCTCTGGAGCAGCCGCACATAGCCTACAGACACCATAGTCAATGGCACTCATTGACTGGAGGGGTATGAAGTCCCCGAGCACAGAGCTGCGGTGCAGTGAAACTGCGGTCTCTGAAATGGTTTTTGGGATGAGTTGGAGTGTTTGTGATCCAGAACTAATCATCCAACATTAGTACCTGACCTGCTCTTGTTGCTGAATACAGTCAAATGCCCAGAGCGATGATCAAACATGTAATATAATGCCTTCCCAGAAAAGTAAAGGCTGTTACTGCAGCGAAATGTGCGACAGATTCCTCATTAACACCCCATTGTCTACAAATTTTAGGACATATTGTGAAATTGAACTTACTGAGTAAGGAAGTTATACACCACTTAAACTAATATCTTATGACAGTTTTTTATGTTAACCTTATTCATCCTGTGTTTATTGTTGCAGAAATGAACCATCAAGCAGTTGCTAAGTGCAGAGCAATCACCGTCCAAGCATACATAAGTGAACTTACACAAACATCATGGCCTCATAAGGCCAATTAAAAATAGTCTTAATAATCAAAAAGCTCCTTTAAGCACTGTGCACTGAACTGTGGTGAGATGGGAGCAGGAAGATAGAAGTGAATACACCTAGATATGTCCAGCCTAATCCGGTGCTCATACAACAGGCCCTGTCAGGGTTTCAAATGCCTCATTCATATTGGCCCCTTGGCATTCGCTTTAGCGCTGAATGCTTTTGCATTACTGAAGGTAATGAAGAGATGTTTGATATCATGATATGTATACCAGTACAATATGTACAGTATGTTTTACAATGATATCACAATATGATCCATCTCTCACATAATACCAGTTCTGTGGTGGTCCTAATGGGGTCCTGACCATTGAAGACGAAGGATGAAAGGGGGCTAACAAAGTATGCAGCGAAACAGATGGACTACAGTCTGTAACTGTAGAACTACAAAGTGCACCTGTGGAGTGGAGCTGACTGAATGGCAGTGAGTGCAGATTCAAGACGGTGTACTAATGGCCTGTCGGTGTATATTTATTGTAGTGTTAAAGTTTTTTGACCAAATAGAAGCTTACTGCCCAGATAAATAGATTTATGTATCATTGTCAGATGGACTAAGAATTTGGCACAGTACTACATAGAAAGAACCCAAAACTGGATTATCAAGAGAAGCAGAGACATTGTGCAGCCAATAACAATAATAATACAAGTCAAATCAGAGTCTTTTGCCCACAAGAGAAAAATAAAGAGATAAGCCATCACTCACTGGGGTGTACTATGGAAGCCCTTTCCCACCAGGCTGTTGTTCTCTATTTTTGGCAACAAAAAGTCAAAATCTTGACTTAGTATCTTGAAACAACGACTTGTTGAAATGTTTGAATTGGTATCATGAAAATAGCGACTTGCTATGTTGAAAATGTAACTGTTCTTTTATGATAAATAAATATTCTGAGATACTATGTCAAAATTTCAAGAAAATAAGCCATCATTCCTAGAGGCTACAGACATGCCCTGTTAGTAAGCACCGATACCACAAGGAAGTTGGACTTGAATTGCAGAGTCATAAACTCAAGAACATCCTTTCCTACCGCAGGTCAAGTAGACCGACGCAAACAAAGCTTGTAAACGATGTACCAATGTTAATATATTAAAAGACATATATTATGGTTGTAAATCTAAAAATAAGCCCACTGAACAAGCAGGTCTTATCAGTGATCAGCAAATAATACATGCATATTGCGTAATGAGCAATGTCAGTTGCCTGTTTACGTACTGTAAACATAATAAATTAACCAGCTGCTGATAACCACCTGCATGCATGAAATCCCATTCTTGCCAGATAAAGCCAAAAACTGTATCTTTTTATGTCTTTCATATTAGTATCATTACTATGTTTATTTGTTGAGGGCCATGCAAAAAGTCTCCAAAGAGAAGAGACACTATGCACCACAGTTAGCTAATAAGATCATTTCCATCTGCATTCACTGGGTAGTCTTTATTTCTGGCAGCAGTATATCAACATTCTGACACAATACCGGAAAATAATAACTTTTTTCTTTTCAATTTTGCCTTACTATGCCAAATTAATATTTCTGAGGGAAGTTTTTAAATTTAAAACAGGGCCCATTATGTCAACATAATTACATATTTTCCTGAAATCTTGACTATAACAAAGTAATAACATATTTCCTCACACGTTTTACTTACTATGCCAATATAGCGACTAAGTTTTGAAAATTGTTTTGAGACACTGTTTCTAGGGGGAAAACAAATTGACATAATTAGTCAAAACTTTGAGATATGTCATTATTTTGAGACACTAAGTGAAAAGTGAGAGACAATAAGTCCTTATTCTGAGATATAAAGCCAGACAGAAACTGCTGTCTTTTGGAAATTGGGCTACTACAATATATTGTACTTCATGTTAAAACAACCTGATTTTTTGCTAGATAATAGTGATAACAGTGATGCTGTGATGTCTATTACA
Organism: Semaprochilodus insignis; assembly: GCA_034552555.1. Taxonomy (NCBI): domain Eukaryota; kingdom Metazoa; phylum Chordata; class Actinopteri; order Characiformes; family Prochilodontidae; genus Semaprochilodus; species Semaprochilodus insignis. The sequence goes on from CM067485.1 coordinate 23,510,778, forward strand.
GATCATTATATACATTTTCTAGAACTATAAAAATGAACTTCAAGACCTAGTAAAAGCAATGTCTATGATTCATTGCAATGTTCACAAAATATTGAAAGTTAACATCAACAGTCACTTACCACGGCACTCATTTCATGATGTGTTGTACTGTTTGACTTTGTACCGAGAATCCCCCTTAATGAAATGCATTACCTGGAATCAATTAACTCCAGAGATGAAACATTTTCCTAAGGTATCCCCAAACGAGTCATATCAACTTCTCTCTCAGTGTAAGTCTTTCCTCCCTACTGCAAGATAAACTGGAGGTGCTTCTTTCAATGACTTGAGCTGCTGATTATGAAAAATCACGTTACAGATCAACACACTCGGAGATCACAGACTGCTCAACCATAGCTAACTGAGCTGATACCTGCTAATTAAGTAGTAACCTTACCCAGCATGCATCACTCTTTATAAACAAACATTCTCAGTGATGCTAGCCCACAGAAGAATGTTATCCCTAAGGATATAGCCTATTATCATAGTTTCATATAAGTTACCCAATACTTCATAGGAGCTACTGAATAAAAAGTTTTAAGATTAATACCTAACACACTCGAGTCAAGTGGTTAATGAACAACTGTACAAAGAAACATCAAGTTCGGAACATTCTCACTTTAGAATCTGGACCTACTGTAGATATCCAGCACACAATAAAGCCAGTACATCAGTGGTCCCCAGCCCTGGTCTTGGAGGGCTAATGAGCTTCTTCAGAGAGTCCTGATTGACTGGATCAGATGCATTAACGTTATGCAAGGGCAGCATGTTAAATATAGGTTGGAACTAAACTCCACAGGAAACTAGCTTTCCAGGACCTGGGTAATAGACCACTGCCGCACCAAAACAGCACCTTGGATTCGCCATCCAACAAAACACACATCATAAGTCCACCCACAGGGTTTAGAGGAGTGGAATGTGGTTAATACAAGTTTAAACCACATCATAAGTGTTGTTTTTGGTTGCATGCGCTAAAAGAAAGAACATCTCGATCTGAGAAGAAGCTCCTTTTTGCCCCAGGAGGGATTTGATAATTGCAGAATAGTTTTGTCGAGGGATCATGTGATGTCTGTTGACATTAAAAATAAGAAGTTCCTGCAATAGATGTTTTTGGAAGCCTTTGCAAGAGAGAGAACGACTATGTTTAATCTTACACCGAGGAAGGCTTCAATTACCGTCATAAAAGACAAACCTCTGCAGAAGCGACTGAGGATCATGGGATACAGCATCTGTTTATACATGTTTATACGAGTGAAAAGACAGTAGGCAAATTATAAAAAAAAACATACTTTAGAAGAGCCACGTCTCCGCCCAGAACAGTACAAACCTTCCCAACCCCAGGCCAAGTTCACAATAACCAAGCACAATGGACACAAAAGCCACTGGCTTTGCTACATTGAGCCTCCCTTACAAAGGCTTTAAATGTGGCCTCCAGCTGCGTGGCTGCTTTTTCAAAAAACAGTTATTTGGAGCATTTGGCGCTGGCACGGTCACCTGAACTCATCAGGTTCACCGACAGACAAGTGCAGAGTTCATCGCACGCCAAATCCTTGCCATCATATCAAAGTCCAGTAATTCTACCAGTTTTGATCTGTATTTTTCTTAGTCATTTAAAGACTTTACATTAGATGAACATTGTATTTCACAAACAATGGACCAATAAAACAGCTCAAAATGACTTTGACACAGAATGCTGTTACACTAACGTAACAAACAACAATAAAACAATTTCCATCTGCTATAAAGTTATCGTTACAGCACTGATGATTGTTGTTTGGTGACTGTTTCTGGGTTTCTGTAGTAATTTCAGGTGATTGCTATGGTGTTGCTATGAAGATGCTATTATATTGCAGTTGAGGATAGAATGACGCTAGGTGGTGATGTTTGGTGCTTCCTAAAGTGTTGCTAGACAGTTGCTATGGTATCCCAGGTGGTTATTAGGGTGTTGCTAATTAGTTGCTATAGGTATCCCATGTGGTTATTAAGGTGTTGCTAATTAGTTGCTATGGTATCCCAGGTGGTTATTAGGGTGGTGCTAATTAGTTGCTATAAGTATCCCATGTGGTTATTAAGGTGTTGCTAATTAATTGATATGGTATCCCGGGTGGTTATTAGGATGTTGCTAATTAGTTGCTATGGTATCCCAGGTGGTTATTAGTGTGTTGCTTATTAGTTGCTATAGCATCCAGGGTGGTTGTTAGGTTGTTACTACATGGTTGCCGTATTATATCGGGTGGTTATTCCATGGTGTTGCTACTGTATTCCAACTTGCTGTTAGAATGATGCTTGGTGGTTGTTAGGTGGTAGCTAAGGTTTCCCAGGTTGTTGCTATAACATCACACATTGCTGTTAAATTGTTGGTGAGGCCTTTTTTGTGGTATCCCAGGTGGTTACTAGAGTATTGCTAATTAGTTGCTAAAGTATCGCTTTATTTTAAAGTTGCTACTATGTGATTGTCGTGTTATTCCAGGTGGCTGCTAAAGTGTTTCTATGGCAAGGTGTTGCTAGCATACTTGTATGATGATGATGTTAGGAGAAGTGTCCAAAAACATTTGGCTACAGAGTGCATACCGATTGTAGTGGTATAAGAGTTAGAGGTACCAGCATTATATATAATAAACTATTGGGTAAGTGAAATAAGTCTGTTTCAGGATGGTGAGCATCCCCCAATCATTCCAGAATCCCCCATTCATTACTATTGGAAAACAAATTGTGTATCAGTGCTCATGTCATCGGCTCTTTTTCCCTACCTGAATTGGTGATGACACAGAGTATTATGGGATATGTAGGCCAGTGAAGGATACATCTACACTGCCTTCGTAAACCAGCCAAACTTGAGGAACATCAGCAGGCAGCGTTTCATACAAACATTAGATCCGGACATGACTGGCTGGTTTGTTGTCTCGGAATACTGTGTACGTAGGCAGCATTTATGCCGTTTCAGGCACAGGTATTAAGTGGCGGTTCTTCAAATAAAAAAAAAGGTTCTTCCCACTCATACATCTCATGGTTCCCTAAAGATTAATCCACTGAAAGTAAAAGTCCCCCCTCTGACATCTTAGTATTTTAGAGGGCAGATGCAAAGAAGCAGACCCCTAATGGTGCTGTGTGATGTACTGAAAGATTAAATATCAGCAACGAAGGACTTCTTGACTGAAATCTCTTGATGATGTAATCTGGCTCATTATTGCAGCTGAACTTTAAAGTCAGCAGTAGCCAGATATAGTCACAGTGGGCAGGCTAGGGCCTTTGGGACAGCAGGTTGCACTCCCTATTCTTCTGGTCACTGAGTACAAAAATCAATCTAATGAGGACATCAGGTCTGGAACGTTTCTCAACAACTTTACTATAATGTAATTTTGCCTCTGAACATCTCAGCTTTTGTTTGCAAGAGTGGCCATGTCTAACCTTACCATGAGCATCATATGGAAAAGAGAAAGCCACTGGTGCTAAACAGTTGACTTAATATCTAACTGCAACCAATGGTGGCCAGTTGCTTAAAGAGCATGGCTACTGCACGTAAGAGGCACAAACTGTCATTTATAGAAGAATCATTCTGAATAATTACATTACATAGCCAAGATGTAAACAGTGTCATTCTGAGTGGTTTTATGTAATATAGTCCACTGTGGATAAACTTACCAAACTTGATTTCCTCACAGTGGTGGTGATGGGAACCAGGGATCATTATGTCTACAACCAGTGAACCTACACGCGTCTTCTGAGATGTATCTGTAGTATTGATAATGGTAAAATAGTGGTAAACGTGAAGTTTCCTTTGGTGATAACGTTGCCTTAGAACACCCTAAATGTATGGGACAAAACTTTATTTAAAACTCTCATAAATGTCTCCGGTATCTGGCAACATATTCCACGTCATGGGTTTTTAGAAACCTGGCTCCCAGCTCACCCAATGTGAAGAAACGTGACTTGGCAAAGTTCACATCAAACTTCTCTGATTATCTTTGTTTAGCTCTTAATGAATGAATGATTTTTTTTGTGAAATGCTCTGTTCTAGAGAAACTTACTCAGAGTCAGAGCTGTTCATAGTGTTGGTGATAGGAACCAGACGTCATGAGTAGTTTAATGCCTCTAAAAGCTCCCTCAAAGAAACATATTTAATGAAATGGTTATGAATACGCCGACTGATGCCTGAAACATGCCAGTTTTATTATTGGTGTTATTATTACATTCATTTTAATCCATTAATGGCGGAGGGATACATGAAGAGTGTCCCCAAGAGTTTCCCCAAAGAAACCTTTTTTTCAGATGTACAGCTTTTTTTGCCGTCATCGGCATTACATACAGTATTCAGAAGTCAGAAGACGTGTAAACATTAGGAGTCCTGGTTCCCATCACCACCACTGTAAAGAAATCCGAGACAGTAAGTTTCTCTGCAAATGAACCGTTTCACATTAAGAAACACCTGAATGACTGTTTACATCTCAACCACTGAACTACACCGGAATTTTGAGAAATTGGTGGACTTCCCCTTTAAGCCCTTTTCTAAACTGGCCTTCACTAATATACCTTTACATGATTCAGCATTCAGTGGAAAAGAGAGGGCAAGTGGTGCTGGACCACGGCTGGCTGAAAACGGACAAGTAATGGTGGTGAGTTGCCTAACCAGTGTGGTCACCACACATGAAAACCATGCTGCCCCTCTCAACTCTTCCTGACAGACGTGATGCAAAGCACATTCCAGATAAGGTCGTCTTTTGTCCAGCACACATTCTGAGCCCAGTGTAGGAGAAATGGACTGCTGGGGTGTAGGACTGACCCTGGACAGCCTCAACAGGTGACTGCAATAACCCTTTCAGTGCTCCGCCTGCAGCCCTACACAGCTCCCAGCACTGATACAGAGGCTGGTGCTGCTGTGTGAGTAAGCCGGACTCGGCTAACGCTGGAGGCTGGAGATGTCGCAGGTTAGCGCTGAGCGGCAGCAGCAGTGTAAACAGCACCTACCTCGATCCATTTCTGTGCCTCGCGGACGGCCGGCTCTGAGACGGACTCGGCGGGCTGCTGCTGCTGCAGATGTAGATGCCGTCCTGCCTCTGACCCTGGACTGGCCATTTAGATCGCCTTCTCTGGCCTAACTGGTCGACGGATGAGCGAGCAGCCCGGGTGTGAAAGTCCCACGGCTAAGTAAACTTCTCTTCCAGCACTTCAGTGTCGCTGCCTCGCCGCCTCCGTGCCGCAGACCTGCACTGCACTTTGCAGATGAGCTGAGACGCGCCCCCTCCTCCCCTACACGCTCACACTCACACACACACCACAGACACACACCCACTTTTCTCAATCGCTGGGAGCTCGAGCTCCGCCAACCTGCTCGCGCTGCCTTCTCAATCGACCAATGGCTAAAAATAAACGAGGGAGAGGAGCGCGCGAGGCAGCCAATCAGAGGAGAGATCGACGGCCCACGACACGCCCACTCCCCCAGCTTTGGATTCATAGAGCAGCTCAGAGTGACAGAACAGAAACTATAGTCCTGTTTCACCCCCAATCAGAGGATGAATAAAACGAATTATTTCGTTTAAATGTTTGTGCTAAGGCCAAATTAATCTAACAATGACACATTTTATATGTCATATGAAATATTTTATAGAACTATATTATTATTATTATTATTATTATTATTATTATTACTTAATAAGCAAAAAACATTATAATTATTGTGTTCATTTTACTCCTCATTTAAGCTTACCAGCCGCCTTTAACTTTCCATGATGAATGGATCAATAGAAATGCTCCAAAATTGCTTGAAACAAAATCTCTTAGTGTTTAATGTAAAACACAGTAAGAATGTTTTTGCCTTCTCCTGTAAAAAAGGCCATTTTAGAGATGCGTGTTTCTCCATACAGTGAATAATTATTATTGTAGTTATATCAAACACAAAAATGATTTATATTTACACGTATTTCTATAGCATAAAATGTATTATTCATAAAAAACTAGAGGTGGGGCAAATATCGGTACATCATATTATTGCAATATTTTGCATGGCATTATTGTATTGATACATGGACACCAAATACTGATATAAAAGACTGCAAATATGAATTAAAGTTTCTGGTACAAGAACAATAATACAACCCATTTTAGTCCCATGTTGTTGCAATAAAACTGAGTGAAAACTTTAATTTGATTAAGTTAGACCAAGTTTTCCTTTGGAAACACAACATCATTTTATTGCAATACTCACTCATCTTCAAACTCTCTTAACACTACTGAGTCGCAGGGGGTGCTGGAGTCTATCCCATCTCTCAAAGGGCAGAAGGCAGGATACACCCTGGATAGCCTGCCGGTCCATCACAGGGCAAACACTAAACTCACACCTAGGAGCAATACAGAATCTACAATTCACCTGACTGAATGTCTTTGAACTGTGGGAGGAAACCAGAGCACCCGAAGGAAACCCACATGGACACGGAGAGAACGTGCAAACTTCTTCCCTTCTTGTTGTGAAGTGACAGTGCTACTCACGGCGCCACCATGCCGTTCTGCAAAACTCAGGATATCGCAAAATGTTAAATATTGCAGTAATATTATACCCCTGATAATTATATTGTTATTCTTTAAAAATAAACATACTGCATTATATACTTATGAATTGTGTTGTTATTATTGTCAGTAGTAGCAATAATGAAACAGTAGTGATCCTCATCATCATCATTAATTGCTCTCCTCATATAAAAACCAGGCAATCAACACAAAACTGCTGCTTCATCTGCAGACCTGCCTCACTGTAAAAGTACTCTAGCTGCTAATAGCCTATTTGGCTTTAACTTAATACTGCTTAGTCTTAGAATTCATTACTTCTGTTTGGTTTTACATTCTGTCACGTATAGACATCCAAAGGCATGAATGCTAAAGCCAGCATGTTAAAGGCAACACCCTTGATTCAACACACATCCTATTAAAACGTGTTCTTTAGTCAGTGGTACTGCATTTGCAAGAGTTGATATTGACATCAAACACTGAAACAAACTCTTTGGTCTGTTTGGACTGAAAGCAGTTAAATGATTAATGATCACTCCCCCCGTATGGTAAGGTGAATAGATTTCTGAAATTTCTAGTTTAGTGGTCAATATACCGTATCATTAAATATCCAATGTTTCATCTAAATACAGTTCATGTACACTCATTATCAAAGGATTAGTGTCACAAATAGATGGAATCAACCAACAAGAATGAAGCTTGCTGGATAGGTTTGACATTGTGAGACATGCGAATGATGTAAGCAAGGACAGGCTTTATCAACGTACCTGTCTGACTCAATAGCTGCGACTGCGGACATTCGCCAAGCACTGATGCTCCCAATTAGTTAGTGCCAGCACCATTGGCAGACGGCTGCACGATGCAGGACTACATGCATGCAGACCGTTACAATGACTGCCCTTAACACCATGTCAGCATAACCAAAACATGCAATGGTGTTGTGTCAGACTGTCGTGCAGTGACTCAGAATGGCGGCGGATCATCTCCTGCTTTTGTCTTGGTGGAGAATATCAACGAATCCATATGTGGAGGCACCGTGGTCAATGCCAAGATGAACGGTTTGTTGTCACGCATCACACGTCCAGAAGACCTGGTGTCACTCCACCTCCACCCCTACTGCAAAATTTCCAGGAACTGTGTGAGAATATTAGAGCTGCATGGGATGGATTATCACAGGACACCATGAGGAACCACTACAACTCCATACTGAGACGTCTGGCATGTTGCATTAGCAAACATGCTGGCCCTTCGCCATACTGAGAGACACCTCTATGTGTATAGCACAATAAATCATGTCTATATCAGTGTAAATTTATCATCATTTATTGTTCCTGGTAACCTTTATCTTCCTTCCCAATAGCATTGCAATACGACCCTTCCTTCTGGGTGCAACAATTCTTTCAACAATGAGTGTATTTTGATCTTGGTAACTTTGATGTGCCGTAAACTGTGGTGAAAGTTGACAGGGATATATTTACTGCAAAAGGTTCTGTAGTTGTTTGAGCCCATAACTTCATATTCATATTAAACATTTCACCAGTAAAAAGAGAGCTTTGGCTACAGAAGTAGCCCAGTAGTCAGGTCCTGAACACATCCTTGGGCTCCAGGTCTAGAGAGACAGAGATGGCTGCTATCAACATGTACCATATATCAAATTGATGGCTGAAAAAGTGATGCAGTTTTTAAAAATGATGCACTATTTGCAGGTAGCATGGAGCTACATTCAGGTAGACTGTGTGTGTATACAAATCAGACACCTATCGCCACCTGCTAGTACGATTTACGTCCTGTAACCCCACCCCTGTTTTTAATCTCTTATTAATCTCTTACCTATGTTTGTGGTGATGTTGTGGGCTGTGTTGATACTTGTTAGTTTCTGGTGGAGTTTTACATAGCAGCATTCTCTAAACCTAGGCCAGTAGTGGTCAGTAGATATCAGTAGCCCCCTCTGATGGTCAAAACAAGCACAACGCGAGACGTCAACTCTACTGCAGGTCTGTTTTAGGACTTTGTGATGTGTTTTTAACTTACAGTTACAAATAGCGACATTGCCAGGGACAGCTCCAGCCAGGGACAGACCACCAAAAATGGGCACTGTACCCGGAAAACGGTCCATCTGGTCTCCCTACCTTATAGAAGCATCTTTGTACACAGGTGCAGATATTCAAATCCAGTGGAGATAAATGACTGTAGCAAGCGGGCTTGTTGAGAGGGATTAAGAAAGTTTGCACATGTAAATTGATGGTATTAAAGTGGTGTGAATAGAGCATAGGGATTTGAAACTGAGCTTAATCAAGTAAGATAATATTTATATATAACCTACAAGTTGATTTGCAATCTAAGATCTTAAAACCAACACTGAACAACAACACCATTACTGCAAGCCAATGTTTTAAAAGACATTGAACCTATTACCCTAATATAGGAACACATTTTACTGCCCCCTAGTGGACAGTGGCCGCGTTTCTACTAGCACTACCAGGAAGCTGAGTTTGCTTTGACTATGGCAAAATATCCATAGACTTTATTTACAGTTAATTAGAACTTTAATTTGAACTTTAGTTTGTGCCATTTGGTTTTACAAAGTATATCTGAATATATATGAATATATATGAGTATCTATGAATACCTTATTACTTTATTGGCAACGTACAATAAACAAAAGGGTAAGGTGCAAAAACGTAGACCTCTTTTTTCTCACTTTATCAAAGACGTGAAGTTTTATTTGAGACCCTTCTCTTCCTCTTGTAGAAAGAAGCAGTGAAAACTGGGATCTGTGTACTGATTTTGGCATTGTGTATAATTAATCTGCTTTGTAATTTGCATTTATATGAGTTAATTTAATCATATATTTATTTACATATACATATACATTTTCAGTTTATTTCTGTATGTATTGGTGCATTTCCCCGGACTGCTCATTATTTTATATTTGTGCAACCAATGAATATACTTAATAATATAGCTTTTAAATACCCGTGATACTTCTTCCAGTTTAAATGGAGCACGAGCTATATTGCCTGCGTAAGCGCCAGAACCTACCTATTTAAGGTGGACCGTAAACTCCGGTGAGTAATAAGACTACTTCGTGCCACTACCTCTGTACTGCACCTTTAAGGATGCTATGACAGTGGAACACTTGCACTTTAGCACCTCAGCGGTTGAAACGGCCTTGTTAGCTTCTTGTGCTCTTTGAGCCCCTTTAAACTCGCCTCGCCTCGTTAGCCTAGCAAACAAAGCGAATGTGGTCAAAAACAGGTGACACTTCGCTAACAGGTGTGGGTGACAGCTCAGCTCCTCTTATGGCTTTACCAGGACGACAACACAGCCCGCTGTTTCACTCTCACACTCTCTGCCTCAAGACGGATTGATTCTCGGCCTCCGCGGTCTTTTACCAGGTAAGTTTTGATTTAAGCTCTCGGTGAGATGAGGTCTAAAGTAAACGTTATTAGATACCTTTCCACCTTAAATGGTGCAGCAGCTACATTCCAGCGCCTCAGCTTCTTATTTGAATTTTCCCGCTCCACCTTAAATGGTCCA
>CM067485.1:23526163-23596769 GCA_034552555.1 Semaprochilodus insignis
ATATATATATATATATATATATATATATATTAGGAATATATTAGGAATATTACAAATAAACATAAATTAAAGAAGAAATCTGTTCCATTCTGTATGTGTAGCTTTTTCTACATGAACACTTATTTGTCTGTGTACTGCAGTTTTGCTTTCATCCAAACTTATTTTGCCATAAAAATAATATACTCTCACATTAGGATTTAAGCCAAAAAAGTTTTGCTTTTAATAAAAACATTGATCATTTGCTGTTTTCTCCATCATTGACACAAATTGCATTGTTAAAAAAGTCAGCTTTGTTTGCAGAAAAGTCATTTAATATACTGTTGCATTAAATATTCCATCTTGTAACATTCCTTTAATTCATAGGTTTTCAGATTCATAGTATTTTCAGGTTTATATCCAACAGAACTTGTTTACTGCGATCATAAAATCTGTATTTTGGTAAGAGCAGTATGTAATTTAAACTATAGAGGACAAAAATTGTATTCCATGCACACTCCACTGCACACAAGATCTTGATTACAGGCCCAGATCATTTAATGGGTTTTATGGGCGCATACCCAGAGGTTTTGTTGCTGTAACTTGGTCAACAGAATTAAGGTTTCTTAGCATATAAAATACACATGCTTCACTAGAATCCATACTAATGATATTTGGACATTAGTTGTTTATGTAAAAGTACTTTTTATAATTAATCATTTACTCTCAATCTATAACTTAGTTAACAAAGTGATTTCATCAGTCAATATTATAATATAGGACTGAGAGTGTTCAAGTAACAGGGATGAGTGAATTGGACACTAACATACATTTCTTTAACCTGTAATGGATGGGAAAAGACCTTTAAAACATAAACTGTTGAAGGCATAGACATACTAATACATACCAATCATTTTATACGTATTTTAATGAAATTTAACAGAATTAAATAGTAAGTAATTTACTCATTCAATAATTAATTTCCAAGGTAAAGTATTTAACCTTTCATCTTTTTGCTTTATGTCTTGTGCCCTATTACTTAATTTCATGTTATGTCAGTGAGATGCAGTACTTATGACTACCACTAGAGTGCAGACTGTGTATGTCTCCATTCCAACTAAGTTGTAACTCATTCTGCAGCACTTTTCTATCTGTGAGCTGTGCACATTATCCACTACCTGGCCAAACAAAAGTCTCTCTCTGGATGTAAATAAGTAAATACTTAAGAGCCTTTGACTGGATATTTACTGCAGTCATTAATGTTTCAGCTGGCAACAATCCCTTTAACCCTAACTGATGCAGTGTGTAGCATTTCATGTCTTAAACAACTGTGTGGGAAGCCGTATCCCGTGATCATAGAGAAGGTGTTACTGTAGAACTCATGGCTGTATTTACAGTGAAAATGAGAGCATTTCCAAACAACGAGAACTCACAGGATTGGGACTAAACAGCTGTGTGACCATAAGAAAACCGCTTTTTAGTGAGTCCATCCAGAAAAAGAGTCTTGGACTGTGCTCTGGAAAAAGGTCATGTGGAAGGGAACCACACACAGTGATGTACCCATCATGCATAGATGCTTCTGTACAAGCCTCTAGAGGCAGCGTTATGATCTGAGGTTGCTTCAGTTGGTCAGGTCGAGGCTCAGCAACATGTGGATATAATATTAAGTCAGCTGATTATCTGAATGAACTGAATGACCAGGTTATCCCATCAGCCGACCTTATCTTCCCTGACGACACTGGTATATTCCAGACCGCATTGCCAAGATTCATCAGGCTCAGTTTTTGAAAGAGCGGTTCAGGGAGCATAAGGAATCATTGTCACACTTTGAACGTCTTAGGTAAGTGCCAGAGTGGTTCGACTGAGGGTGGTGAGCTAAAGGTGGACCAATTAAATATTAGAATGTACAACTTATTTTCAAGAATCTTTTCTACAGCTCTGTTCAAAAACTACTTTATATTTCCCAGTTCCAGTTTACAGCTGTGGTTTCTAGTGACTTCGAAGAGATTTCAGAATTGTTTAAAATGATCAGACATTTCAGAAACTTTTATTTCATTCATATGTATACAAAAGAACATATATACAAAGTGCTATCAGTTATTCACGTATAAAAAGCACCAAATATTTCCTAATGAGTCATAATGAAACAAAAAGAAATCTACATCTTGTCTTTCAGGATCAATAACTTATGGCAAATTTCCTATTAGTTCTTACAAATCATCTGGGAAGTAAATGTGCTTCTTGCGTTTTCCTTATTTTTGCATTTTTTAACTATAATCAATAAAATTGATTGATAGCCTTTGATTTATTGCTATAGCCACATCACCTTTTTCTTTATGTCTTTGTTCAGTCATAGAACTTTAAATCTGACTTTACTTTGAAACTGGCATTATGTCTGTGTTTACACTGTATAGAGTCTTACCGAAATTCTCCAAACATTGGACTTTACATTCAGTATAGTATTTACAATGGGACTCGCTGAGAGCCTGACAAAGGCAGAGGAAGTAGTGCTACTCGCCATCCATTGTGGTAGAAAATTTCACACATTCCTCCTTAGAGACAGGACCGGTTCTGTTAGTGTTTAGTCTTAACAGAAGAAAAAGAGCTATTTCCTTCAGCAAACCCTTACAGAATCATAGGCTATGTCCCATAAACTGCTTCATAAAGAAAGCACCACAGAAGACACTGTACAAAAATGACTTTCTGGCAAAATGATGAAACATCTGGGTTACAACATGAAGCTGAAACACTGAGTCTTTGTCTTCTTATCAAAGTTTCTCTCTGTTGCAAAGAGTATAGAGACTTGACCTCTGACAATACAAAATGGATTGGTGTGTTTTGCCTCAGTTTGCATTGGCCTGTGCCAGACAGACCAAGCAAAAGTTGGAACTGCTTAAAAAACAACACTGTGCAGCAACTGAGGTGGATGCAGAATGTGCTGTTTCTTGCTGTGTCCTGATTTTCGGAAAAGAAAAGCAGTCCTTGACTGACCATTTACACTTGACTTAAGGGGTATCCCGGCCCCCCTGAAGGACATTTTAATTCTTGAAATAGTTAAGGGAAGCCTCTTCCAGCAACACCTCTAATCGCTGATAGAGGGTGTCTACAAAACTGTTGATTTCAGGCAAGGCTGTATCCCGAGGTGCATTCGCCACAGCCCTGTGAAAGGCTAACTCCCCCCATTATCCACACAGATTATATCTATACTTTCAGCTAATGTTAGTTAGCCATGTCTGATCGTCTCAGGCAACCTCCGTCTCTTCAAGCTAAATGCAAGCTATCATTAACTAATGTTGGCCTACCTTAGCCTAATATCAGTGCAGTCCGCTAGATAGCTATAACAGTAACTCATGTAGTTATATTAGCCATCAAGAATAACATTAACTAATGATAGCTTACCATTGTTAGCTTACCTTAGCCAATTAGCAGAGCAGTCTGCTAGTCATCTAAGTGTAACTGTGCTGACATCTCATTTAGTTAATTTAGAGATCTAGCATGCAAACCACCAGGGCACCTCCAGATGTTTCCAAATGTTCAGAGGATTAATCCACTCCATTTTTATACTTACTGCCCCCAGTGAGTATATGTGGTACATTTATTCACAAATACAAAGTTCAGCAGGGTGGGGGGAAGAAGAAATGGACCTGGGGTTTCATTGCTAAAACGTCAGTTAGTGCTTGGAGTGGCACAACACACTGTGAGAAACTTGCTGTTGTTCATTTGGCCCCTGATGGCGCTTCCATGCCCAAGGAGCGTCGGTAGGCAGCAGAAAGTCTGTAGAGCACATCAGCTGGTGTACGTGGCTGGGCATCAGCCTTCTGTGTCAGGAGCATTTCGAAGAGCGTGCTCACTTCTGATAGCAGGGCTTCACCTCCCAAGCTGCCGGACTTCTCTGGGGTCTTCCCAAAGGTGGAGAAGGAGGCTGAGTCGTCAAGGACACCCATAGTGGAACTTGGGCAGTCTGGGGGCGGCAGCCCATCAGGAACGTAAAGGTTTTCATGATAGTCACTAGTTAAGGGGAGGGACAGCCGGGCCATCCATGCAGGGTCAGGAAAATCGGAGAAAACGTCATCTGGAAAAGAGTGAACGAGAGAGAAGAGTTTAGGCCAAGGGTGTTTAACTCTGATCTAGCTCAACTTTGGTAGTCTCCCTGCTTGGAAAGACTTGGTTACCAGGTTATTTGGTGCAAACTGTGGTGGACAGACTCTGACTATGCAGGACAGATAGTTGCCTTAGATTCCTTTGGCTCTCTTTAGGCTCTTCACTTATGAATGCTGAGACATAAAACTTGTTTTTACTGTGGTCTACCACGCCTTTTTGAGGATCCTACGTGCTGTCCAAATTGGGTCATTATTTCCCTACGTGTTGTGGAATAGAGTGGGACAGATAGACTTTTATCCAAAGCCTGTACGTGCGTATATGAAAACTATTTAAAGCTGTGAATTACAATGGCTAAAATATTCATCCTCTTCCGCCTCAAAACAAACGTGCATGCTTGGAGGAATAACAGGATGAGAGGAAATGGCGAGAGGAGGAGTGCATTTATCTTTATTTAGTTAGAAGGCATTTCCTTCAGCCACTGATTCCCTCAGACTTTGCCTGTTTACTGCCCTTGAGGTTTCACACAAACAAGCGTGTGCAGAATTCAGAGGGAAAACATTTTTGGCACAATTTGTCATAAATGTTCCCTCAAAAATGCATCTCAACTACATAAAAAACTAGAGAAGTTTCTCCTTATCTCTGAGATCATTTCCAGTAAAGCAGTTATGAGAATGCAGCTCCTGTTTGCTAGGCTAACAGGTAAACAGGTAAACTTTTTAAATAATTCAATCATGGAGATGTATGAGAACAAACAGATATGTGTAACTGAGAGTAGTCTGATGTGAAACAGTGCTGACAGCACGACTAGAAAAGTGTGAAAAGAGTGATTGCGCAACTTGAGCTGACTAGCCGGTCACTAAGGTGTGCTAAAAATGAATGGGGGTTTATGAGAGGAATGAGTAGGGTGGCCACACGTTCGGTTTTAGGGCGGATCGTCCGGTGTTTAAACTCCCAGTCCTCTGTCCGGCGCAGTACCTGGACGGACGCCTATTAGTCCTCTTTTCAGAATAACCTATTTAAAATGTTCACTCGCGAGCAATATTATGTGTGCCATTGGCTCATGTCTGTGTCAAAAGAAATGCCTTGCATTTCATTGGTTTACCAAGGTCATGAGACATCGTGACTCGCCTACCAGCTAACCGCAGGTCATCCCTCTAAATGCTAGTCAATTAGTAAGCTCCCATCTCACTCACGAATGTCATCCTCTCCACCCAATTAGGTGAATAAAGGAATCATTTATGTGGTATATAGGTTAGGTAATGATTTTAATTCTGTTGTAGTATCATGCCTGACCCCCACCCCACCCCACACACCCCTTTATGATGTTCTCCTTTTTGGGGTTATGAAAGTGGCCACCCTAGGAGCGAGGGATGAACTAACAACACATTGAGGAGTGTAGGTCAGTATAACTGTGGATTAGAGTTTGGGGGCCTGCCCTGAGTGAGTACATGCAGTTGGGCGTGTAGATGTACAAGCAGTACAGTAGATGGGCGTGTAATTTTTTGTTCCATTCATTCTTAATGGGAAAAATATATCATTTATTATACTTTATCCACAATGACCAGTGAGCCTAAATCAGGAAAACTGATAGAACTCCCCTTTAATCAATCAGCAAATGATCTGAACAAACAAAAGAAGAGTCTTGCTTGCAGTGAACGAGTTTAATGCAGCTGTGCTTTGACCTTAGCCAGCGGAAGCAACATGGGCGTATGTGGGCCTGTGAGCAGCTGGACTGTGCTAACTGCTTTCCTCACTGTAGAGCTAATGAGGATCATGGCCTGTGGAGACTCGCGGCCCACCTGCACTAATCTAATCACCACCAGGCCCTTCACCCACCACACAACATACACAAAGAGACCTTCACCCACAGCTCTTCATCTAATGTGGGAATTCTAATGCCATTTATAAGCCAAACAGTCTCCAGTCCTTTTCCTACCATTCCAGCCTGCATTTCCAAACAAACCCCAAACATCCTTCACCGGCTTCCAATTACAGGGGCTAAACACCAGTTAATCCCCTTTAAAGGTAGCGGAGCTACCAGAGCTCCCTGTTTGTTTCACTTGAGCTCCTGGGGTGTTTGTTTTTGAATGGGAGGAAGAGGCCACTGCTGGCTGCTAGCGGTTAGCGGAGACGCTAGTGAGATTCCTGCGGCTTTCAACCACACGTGAATCATCAAACGGCCGGTTGCCGGGCCAGGCAGCTGCCATGACTCTCTCTCCGCCACTCTCACAGACCGCTTTCATGTTGTGCTCTTGCTTTTTCATGAAAGAGTCTCAAAAGTGAGAGCAGGGTGAGAGGAGTAGCCGTCCAGATTAAAGCCAGTTAAAAAACAAAGGAAAGGATGGACGGATTTGCACAGGAGCTGCTATAGTGCGCGTGTGTGTGTGTGTGCACGCGTGGTGGGCTGTGATCAAACAAAACCCACACAGCCCACATCAATGAACACACTCACAACCTCTGAACACTTGAGTTCCCTCACATCAGTGAAGCAGACACAGAAGTCTCTCTCGCTCACTTTCTTTCTCTTTTTCTGTCACTCCATCCCCTTCCCTCTCTCACCCCCTTCACCTCTATCTCCCTTTTCACTTTCTCTCTCTTTCTCTTATCTCTCTCTTTATCTTCTGTTCTTTTCCTTCTCTTCTCTCCTTTTTCCTTATCTTCTCTCCCTTTTTCTTCTCTTCTCTCCTTTTGCCACTCCTTTCTTTTATCTTCCACACCATTCCCTCACTTTTTGTCTGTCTTATTAGTTTTCTTCTCAATTCTCTTCTCCCCCTCTCTCTCTCACTCACTCTCTTTCCCCATTCCTTTTCTTTCCATCTGTCTGTCTCCTTCACTTTTGTACTCTCTTTGTCATTCTATCCCTATTTCTCTCATTCTGTCTGTCTATCATTTTTGATCTTGTTCTGTCTTGTTCTGTCACTCATTCTGTCACAGTGTATCCTCTTTTCACACCCTCTCTCTCATTCTCTCTCCCCTTTTTTTCTTTCTTTGTCACTCTCTCCCTTACACTCTCTGTTGCTGGTTAACATGTCTCATTCACTTTCTCCCACTCATTCTCTTTGCCTTTCTCTTTCTCTGTCTCTGTTTAACTTTCTCTCTCTACCCTTTTCTTTCCATTTTGCTGATTCACTCTCTGATTCATTTTCTATCTCTCATTCTCTCTCTTTTTTTCTCTCTTCCTTAGTCTCTCTTTGCTTCTCTCATTTTCTCTCCACACATTGACTGTCTCAGGTGATCTGTCTGTCTTTCTCTCCCTTTGTCTGTCACTGTCATGCTCTCATTCTTCATGTCTTTGTCTCTCTCCCTTACTTTCTCTCTCAACCTTTCTCTCTAAGTGTCTTTTTGTCTTTGTATGCTTCCTTCTCTCTCCCCTTCTCTCTCTCTCTCTCTTCCCTCTCTCTCTCTCTCTCTCTCTCTCTCTCTCTCTCTCTCTCTCTCTCTCGTTAATAGTTAATTACAGGGGGAAACAGTCAGGATCTCGTTAATCTCTCAAAAAACAATTATTTTCTGATTGGAAGCAGAACCGTTTCTCAGTCTCTCAGATCACCTACAAAGTCTGACCACAACCACACAGTCACCACAACAGAAGCTTTCCACTGCAGGAGCATCTGTTCAGCACTTGCTCACAGTTAACTTACCAACTGAACCTTCATATGAAATGATAAATGTACCAAAAGAAATAATCAAAATTACTGAGAGTAAAATCTCCTTACATTAAAGTTCTTATAGTTCTTATAGTAATTTGTTGAGTCAGTGAAGAGGTATGGCTGTATGTGTAACTGTATGGCGTATTGAGGAGCAGGCAGCAGTGCTTCTCTCCCATCCTGTCAGACTGATGGGGTTGTGTGTGGTCAACCTTGTGACTGTGAGAGGCAGGAGGGGAATACAGTCTTGAAAGAGAAGAGGAGAAAACATCTCCAGGGGAGATATAGACACCATGGACTCACTGTGTTCAAAGCAAAGTCCCAAAGACATGCTCACACACACACACATACTCACGCATACAGACACACACACCCACACACATACACACACATACACATGTTTGTATTTCTGTCTTCATGGGCTGTTTCCATGCACTGTAAATGAAAATCTCAGTTTTCTGTGTTAGTTACTACCTTACCCTACTACACATTTTTGGGGGGAAATGCAGGAAAATTGTTGAGGTCAGGATTAGGTTAGGTTTAGGTGTATGGGTGGTATTATTTGGCTACAGTAATACAAAAATCAGTAGAACCATACGGAGGTCCTCACGAGGAATGTAAGACAAGATTTGTGTGTGTGTGTGTAGAAAGGCAGGGAAGTCCCAACAGCTACAGGATGGTATTACTACCTTAAAGCACATATGAGTGAGAGCTTAATAAAGGCAAAGAGAGCTGAATAGAGGCTGAGTGTATGCCTGCAGGACACAAAAATCCACCTGTACAATAAAAAACATTCTCTCCCCAAAGAGCAGCACATCTGACCGTCACTGTTCATCAGTGTGAGTAACGCCGCTAACAGATTTTAGCCCTGAGGAAGTCTGACTCAACTCTTACACACGCACCTTTCTGAGATCACAGCACCTATAAGCACCTCACAGTGCAGTCATGCTCAGCCTAAAGATACCGACCCCCACCCCCCACCCCGCCGACCTGAAGGTGCCCCGAGTCTACCAAGCGAGAAACGGAGAAAACTAGCCGGCCGTCTTTGATTTGGAAGAACAAAGGAAGGGCCGTAAAGTCAGAATGTGATGAAATGCTGAACAATGCACGGAAGGAACCCCATACCGACATTTACAAACGCTCCACACATAGGACAGTGTGGGGGGATGAAGATAAACAGTCCAGCTACAGCTTTTAATATATAAATACAAAGTATACGGGTAAAGTTGAATGTGTCTATTAGCATGGTATCTGGTATTGGTACAGGGATTTAATAGACAAAAGGATAGATACAAAGAATGCATATGTATGTTAAAAAGCATTCTTTTTAGTTTAGTTTAGTTTAGTTTAGTAACTGCTTTTGAGGTTTTTCACTCAAAATGTATCATTTCTGCGATTACTGGTGTCAACTGTCTGTAAAGCACTTTGAGCTGCCAACGTAAAGCATGTAAAATGCTAAAGTATTAAAGTATTATTGTATTGTATTGTAAAGTAAGTGTAAAGTATTATCATTATTATTATTATTACATAGTATTGCTTCTAAAATCTAATTTTAACTTCTTACAAGTCAGATATAAAGCATTCTCAATGTAAAAATAACCCTAAATATATTTACTATTATTTCTTAAATTGGAAAGTAAGTGCCATAAGGACAAGATGGATGATGCTGTTTGTCAGTTTCGTCTTGACCCAAAACAATGGCCGTTCTAAACAACAGGAAAAAGCCACGCAGTGTTTTCATACAGTAAGATGAAGCTAGGCTGAATCAGTATTTCCTCCTTGGCTTGTTTGCTAACAGTAACTGTCAACACAATACTTTACTGCTCATTACGAATTCCTTATATTTCCTATGCAGTGACATTCCTTCACGTGCTATCAGGACAGTGGAAGTCATGGGGTTCTGTCTGGATGTTTTAAGCTGAAATCTAACTGCTCTCAGTTTTCAGTCTTATTGTTGTGCTCTTGGGAGTAAACCTTCTTAGAAATAACATTGGCAACTCTTTGAATTATAGGGTTCAGTTCGGAGTATAATTCTGAAATAACTGGCCTCAGAGCTCCAGTCCTGTAGGTCAGCGGTTCTTGTTCCCAGTCCTGGAGGTCCTCTGCACATTTTCAGGTTTCCTGCTCCAGCACACCTGAACTTATCAGGTTGGGCTTGATCATTTGAATTAGTTCAGACAGACGTGTTAAAATCAGGAAACCAAACAAATTCAGCCGTGCAGAGGATCCATCGGACTGGAAATATTCCTCTGCTCTATGAGTGGAAACCAAAATGTTCCAAACCTGATTCGGGTTGCTGTGTGTGGCTTTTCCTCTGAAAGTCACTGGTTCTTCTGAATTACACAGTTGTTAAGCAGTCGTAATTTTAATACTGCAACATGTGATACAACCACAATACAAACAAAGGCACGTTAGCGTTCATACCACAGAGGTTATGTGGTTGTATAAGTCTCTGATCACCGCCGTAGGTACTTTGAGTGATCTGATTCCAGTGCGTCTCCAATGGTGGTCGCTTTGTGTTAGGTGTTAGTACCACGTTGCTAGTAGCCCAAGGTATGAGCACCCATGAATTTAAGGGTTTTATGTCAGGAGATGAATTACAAATATGAGCTGGCAGCTATTCTACTAAGTATAACACTACTGTAGGAACAAACACGTTGCATCTCCAAAATGATCACTTTTACAGGAGAAGGAAAAACCTACTTTACTTTCAATGTAAGTCAGGGTAACCAGACGTGTTTTGAGGTCATTTTGGGCCATTTCTTTTGGACCATTCATCATAAAATTTACACACAATGTAAAGAGCAACAGGTATTTTCAGATTATGTCATGAACTGAAAAAAAAAAATGCACATGCAAAGTGAGAAACAGCAAACTCTCTCACCAGGGTTGTTGAGGCCCTCTTCAAGTAAATGGTCAACAGGAGAGTCCCTGCCCGCCTCCCAGTCCACATCTCCTGGTTCGCTTTCTCCATGCCCACTGTCCTTGGTACTCAGCCAGTCAGCGTCCTGTATGCCAGACCTTGAGCACATCCGAAGAGAACATTTAGGACATTTAAGAAGAGCAGAGCATGAGGTTTGAGATCATAGGACTTTTCAAACTGAAAATCTACAGAGAGAGCCTGAATGAATTCATACTGAAATCATGCACAGCTCAAGTCAAGTGTTTAAAGATCAATGGACAGAGCAGAAGCACAGTGCTGGGACGGACTGTCAATGTCTGTTAGCTTAGCAGTGTGCTAAGATTTAATATGTTTGGGCAGTAGAGTTCAAGAGAGCTGTGAGAGTAGAATAAACAGCAGGGTTAGACCGAAAGCGCAGATGAGAACGAAAGTGCCTTAATCAGCGAGTGATGACACAGATCAAGGTCAATGACACACAAATGCTCAAACCAGCACGCACAAGCTTTACATACAGTACACTTCCAACATGAAAGAAATCTGTAATCCTGTGATGAGATTGGTCAGCCTTTGATATCAGCGTCGTCCTAATCTGCATGTTCTTCATGGATATCATCTGAGGCAATTTACAGTCACCGTACATTCTAAAATTGTCAGTAATTATACAGGCTCTTTGTTGTTATGATTGCATGGTCGTTTGTCTAGGCAAGTCCTGCATTGTAATGAGTCTGCTGAGATCATCATAGATAATGTCCACTGGAATGGAGTCAAATAAAAGCCACAAAATGGTTGAAGAATGAATGTTGTGGTGACTGTATCATTCACTGCCGCTACTGTGTTTGCCAGGTGAGGTAAACCCTGGGTCCTGCTCTAGCATGTCCTATAATTCACTGGGTGCAAAGTTGACCACTAAGGGCAATGACACACCATTTTTTGGAACTTGATGACTGGCACTTCCTGTTTACTAGTCAACCGCAGTCACAGCTTCCCTGCTCCCTTGCTGGATTTCATATAGGTCACAGACAACGATAGAAATCTTTCTGCCCCTTAAGTGTTAAATTAAATTCACTTTTGGCTTTTTACAATATATAATATATGTTTAATATTTAGTCATAGGTAATTCATACCTGCTAGCTTGCTAAGTTTCCCCATCACACAATACTACTAAGGTTGGGGAGGACTTTGGATGGTTGGTAAAGGCTGGGACATGCTTCCTTCGATACATGTAAAGATGGTTACACAATTCGGGATCCCCCAAAACTGGTCACTTTTGATTTAGCAGAGATTTGATTTAGTACAGAAGGGTGGATTTCTGTTAGCAGTTCTGTTGGTTTATGTTGATTACTTACTTTTGTATTAGTTTCTCTCACATAAAGTTCTCTTGATTCTCTTAATGATAAGGTTTGGATGCATTACACAAGCTTTTGCTGTTTTACCCATGATGGTGCTCTTTATGTCTAACTGTGGATTTCTAACAGAACTAGCCAATTTAAGGCTTAGTTCAATCTAACCCTGGATTTTCTGTGTTGCAAGGCGGCTTACCATCCCAATTTGCCCTGCATCTAACCTTCTCTAGAGCTAAATAAGTTTAGGATTTCAATTAATGACCAGCTCTTGGACCAATCAGGGTAGAGCTTCTGACCAATCAGGGCCTAAAATACTGTGAGGTGGATCCTTCAGAGCCCTGTTTTTCTTCATGACATTTGTGGCATTGATCAAGTGAAGAAGAGAAGGCAAGTCATACTACACACGCGTTCAGTACATGAAGCATAATTCTGCTAAAATACTTCACTTGACTTGTTCAAAAAAAAACATCACACGTTCATATGCATTAGTCATAGCCTAAATATGAAAACACTGGTTAAAAGAGAAAGTTATTAAGGGTCTTCATAAAATGAGCTCTGGAACTTAGTCAGGAAACTTTGTGAGACAGGCCCCAGGTTGGCCTGTATTGCTAATATGCTAATATTGCTAATATTCCTTGTGGCAAGCCTCTAAAAAAGACTTCTGACTGGACTGACACATTTGCACAAAACCAGTGAGGGCCTCTGAAATTGGTGAATATGATCATTTTGATGTAGTTTTTTTTACTAACAGAGAATGCATAAACTTAAAAACAGCTTGGAAACTGATTACCTTAGTCATTTTAAGCCCTGCTAACTTATGTGGATTTACAGTGCAGAAAACCCTTTTAAAAGATCATTAATTTCATTTAAAATATGTCTAATAAAGAGAACGAAGGGACTTACCGGCCAGCTCGGTGGGAATATTTGTTGCCACGGAAGTTTGGTCGAGGCTGAAGCTGGCCCTGATGCAGCAGAGACAGCAGCTGAGACACTTGCTGTGGAGTTAGAAGAACATGGTGTTAACAGTTTTATATTGGGCCTTTCCACTAGGTAGTAGTTGGTGAGTGGAAGAAAAGGTGGCAGCTGGTTTTCTTTTAATAAAATCAGTATTTATAAGGTGCTTAAGTATGTGCCACCACTGAACTTGACTATATCATATATTAGCACACCCTTTCGTGGCATTTAACATGGATAAACCTGAGTCTAAGTCTTTGTTATGGGAGCGGATACAGCACAAAATGGAGGACGGGGAGGAAACACCGGACTATTGTGGACAAAGAAGTGTCGATGGGGGCAGAGAGAGTATCTGAGTCGAGCTTGGGGGAGCGAGGGGGGAACGGGAAGCCATTACTACGCAGGACCTATTCTTCTACAGTCTGCTTCCTTCCAGGATGCACCTTAGAAACCAAGTCTCAGCCAAGGGGATAGAGAACCTGTGACATTTCAGCTCCCCTTCCTCTGAGGGGTCTCCAGTTCTCTCCTTAAGTCAAACTGCCAAGTGGGCCAAGTAGGCGAGGGAGGGAGAGTGAAGAGAGAAGGGAAAATGGGTAAGGGGGGGAGCAGGATCCACACTCTTCCTGTCTGGCTACGGTGTTCACGTGAGGCCGCAGACCCATGCCAGGCTCTTTTGTTCTGCTAATTGCATGAAATGCATCTGGGTGGACCTAGGCCCAGAGGATGTACTGTTTGACCAGCGCAGCACTTTTGGCCTTTTGCAATAACAACTGTTGAGTCGTGTTTTTTCAACAGCAGCTGCCTTGAGTCTACTTGTACTGCATATCAAAGTAATAAAGTCCTACAATGCCGACATATCTGGGTTAAGGTGATGTAGAATTTCCTCCTCAGCTGACAGACCTTGACTTAATATGCACCCCCCCCCCCATTTCATTCAATAAGTGTGTGTCATGTGATATTATTGAGGATATAATTTTCTCCTAAGGCAAACTACAGGTTTGGGTTACAGTGTGTGACCGAGACATGCCTGAATAACCTCAGCACCTTAATCCCAACATCATCTGTCAGCTGTCCCCTTAGGCTCCCATGGATATAGACCAGTCTCCCAGTAACACAGGAGAGAGTGGGAAAATATAAGATATCAGACTCTCATGAAATTGAGTTTGTATTAAATCTGGAAGCCATGAAACTAAATGACTTGAAACAAAATGAACTCAAAAATAACATTCAACGTTGCAGATCTTTATTTAAGCCTAATTACTCTGTCTTACCTGAACTTCAGGTGAAGCCGAAGACAGCTCAATTGAGTTCTCTCCAAAGGCAGCCATGGACAGACGCACCAGGTTTCTCAATATCTGTCTGTGGTCTTGTTCCTCTATCCTTCCAGTTCTTTCTGAGTTCTTTGGCCTCCGGAGAGTAGCTTGTGAGAAAGGACCATGAGCTGCAACCTCTGAGGGGTCAGTGGGTGCGGTGACCTCCTCAGGCTTATGGCGTCTCAGCGTATTGGACTGTGAGTATGAGGATGAAGATGAGGAAGGGTTCCGTGTCTTGCGCAAGGTTCTGTAGGACACTGTAGGGCTATTAGGGCAGTCTAACTCTATATTCCCAGGTTTCCTGAGCGTTTTGCTCTGTGTGAGTGAAAGGATCCTGTCATTCTCTGGGTAAGCTTGACTTCGTGCCATGCGAGCAAGTGTTGGGGAAAGACTGAGTTGCCCCGGAGGGTGTGGAAGATCTTCTGGAAGAGGAGACCCAGATGAGAGTGGCTGGGCCTCTTCTTGAGGTGGGTCATCTCTACGCCCCCTTAGGACAGGTACTAGCTGTATGTCAGTTTTGCGAATGTGTTTCTGTGGTCTGCGGGGGTGACTAGTGTAGGTAGACTCAGCTTCTCTACAGTTGTAAGCACGGTTGTCTCGTTTTTCTGGGCGACAGAACGTAGTGACCAAGGCGACAGCCAGGAGCAACAGCAAGCAGGTTCCCCCTAGACAGATAGCTAAAAGCATTGTGAAACTGAGCTGAGCCTGATGGCCAGGAGAAGAGTTCTTAAGGTGGTCACGAAGGTTGATGAACGTCACCTCCAGTGTTGTTCGTGTGACAAGTGCAGGTGTTCCCATGTCTGATACTGCAATTGCCACTTTAAAAACTTTGCCTATCAATTCAGTGGCATTGGTGGTGTTCACATATAACTGGCCTGTGGTTTGATCAATCCAGAACAGTCCCGAGGAGTGCCCATCTATTATCCTGAATTGAACCTTTCCATTGAGACCTGAGTCAGGATCACTGGCCACAATGGTTGTGGCGAGAAAACCTTCAGGTCTGTGGTGGGAAGAACGATTGCTCAGTGGATGCAGGATATCATGCGCTTTGTCTCCAAGTTCAATCACAACTTCTCCCTTTTCTGTATTAACTGGAACACTAACGACTGCAACACCTTTCTTGGGAAGTGGTTCCTTGATGATAGGATAGTTGTCATTAACATCCTCAACCTCAATAAGCACAGTGGCGCTGCTGGTCAATGGAGGGAAGCCATGATCTATTGCCTCCACAATAAAGGAGTATAAGGGTGATTCTTCATAGTCTAATGACTGCTGGACAATGACAGCACCACTGGTTGGGTGGACAGAGAACGAAGCAGTTGGTGTACCTAGTTCATTAGACTCTCTAATGGTGTATGACACCTTTCCACTGAGATCCAGGTCAACATCATGGGCTTCCAAAGTCAAGACATGTAATCCAGGTACATTATTCTCCTTCAAGACACCCTTGTAGTGAGTCTTGGAAAACACTGGTGCATTGTCATTCTCGTCCAGTATATGGACAATCAGGTGCTTGACACAAGATAGAGAAGGAACACCACTGTCTTGTGCTATGAGAGTCAGATTGTACTCCATCTGTCGCTCCCGATCTAGGCTTCCATTCGTAACAATCATGTAGTTGTCTCCATGGATTTGCTTGAGACGAAATGGGCCTGATCCATCCTGAATACGGGCTTGAACTTTCCCGTTTGGACCAGAGTCAGCATCAGACACCATCACGAGAGCCAAAAAGGTCTCATTTGATGCTCCTTCTGACACAGTCGCCACAGAAGAGTCTGGAGGTGTCCATGTAACATGTATGCGGGGTGCATTGTCATTGACGTCTTGAAGTCTGATTTGCAGTTTGCAATGAGATGGGATGGAATTGTGCCCCCGATCCTTAGCTTGAATGTCTATCTCATAGGTGCTCTTCTCCTCAAAGTCCAGTGGGCCTTTTAAAACCACAGCACCTGTTTGAGGATCAACACTGAAAAGTCTTTGGATGTCTAATGGAGAATGTTTACTGAGTGAATACACAACTTCTCCATTAGCACCCTGATCAGGATCTGTAGCGTGAAGGTTGATAACTACTGTACCTTGCAATGTGTCCTCTGGAAGCTCTATTATTGGGGTGCTTTCCTCAAACACAGGGCTGTTGTCATTGGAGTCTAGGATAATGACTTTGATTTTGGTGCTGCCAGACCTGGGTGGATTGCCTTTATCCCAGGCCTCCAGTGTTAACTCAAAGGACTCTTGTGTCTCTCTGTCCAGTTCTTTAATAACCACTAACTCTGCCTGTTTGGTACCTCCAGAGGAACGAACATCTAGGGCAAAGTGCTGGTTGGGTGAAAGGGAGTAGGTCTGCAGGCCATTGGGACCCGCATCTGGATCCATAGCACGGTCCAGTGGAATTCTCGTCCTCAGTCCCACTGTTTCTGAGATCTCCACCTCCTGCACTGAGTTGGGGAAGACAGGACTGTGATCATTCAGATCCATCACCTCCACTCTTACACGCAGGAAGTGCACAGCTCCACCTTTCCTATAGAGGACACTAAAGCCTAGTTCACAGTGGTCAACTCCACGGCATAGTGTTTCCCGGTCCAGCTGTCCCAATGTTGACACCACCCCATCTCTTGTGGCCACTGAGAATAGCAGGGCCCGACCATGCTCAACAACCCGGAAGTCCTCCAGTGACCCAGTCTCCCCGCTCTTACGTAGGTCATCCAACAGGCGGCCAACCCTTGTGCCTGCTGGCTGCTCTTCCAAGACCCGATACTGGATACTGAAGGAATTATTGTCGGGGTACTGGGCCTCACAAAATGGGCACACAATTAAAACAGCTACAAAAGGAACCCAAAATGGAAGCATGGCTGTGTGTGAGCTTTGTTCTAGCTACCTTAGTAATTAGATTAGCATTCTAATATCCAAACATGAATTTTAAAACCAGATATTCAACACCTATATACTACTAAAAATATCAGTTTTTCTGTAGCTCAAAACTGCCACTTTAAATTTAACAATACAAAGAAAAATCAAATACTAATTAAATCCAACCTAACATTATAGTCCGGACTGTATGTAGAAATGTTTAAATAAAATTACAACTGTAAAAAAAAAAAATCACAGTAAAAATTCTAATAATAAACAAAAGGTGGATTTTGAAATTAAGAAATTTCAGACATGTAACATTAATTTAAAAAATAACTAATGATTAAAAAAAACTACTTTTTCTTTTCTTTTCTTTGATACATTAACAGAAGTAATTATTCACTTCAATATCAGTGGCCCTACTTAAAGTACATCATCTACAGTATCCACAGTGCAGTTTCTGATACAGTCTAAGCACATTAAAAACCATCAACCGCAAAACACATTAGAAACATCTACAAGCTCCATCAAAAATCCTGGGTAGCTAAAGGTTGCCGCTATCTAACAGTCTCCTTCTGTCAACCAGCACTATCCAAAAGCATTACTCACTCACACACAGCTCCAGCTTCCAGGCTCCACAAACTTTGCACAAGTGTGGAAGTGTGGAAGTAGAAGGGGCTGGGATGTTAATTCGAGGGGGCAGCCCATAGGCCAATCACATGAAGTGAAGGAAGAGCGTGGGCCACCAAAAACTCCGCCCCTTTGAAGAAAAAAAAATGCCCTAAGGAAGTTGGAAAGGAGTTAAAAAAACAGCACTGCACTTTTAAAGGAATATGATCCCTCTTCTCTAACTCACTGCCTCCAGCTCTTCATGCGTCTTTGCCTTTTCACCCTTTTTTTTCTTTTGTCTAAATAAACACATTAAGATCAGCAGTCTGTGGCTCCTGTCAGCAGTGATCACAGTTGTGCCTAAAGTAGAACCCAGAGGGACTCCCGAGACCTGAAACCAGAGCCTGACCTAAACCCTGATCCACTACAAGAGCTGACGTATTGTCTGGACCTGCTGCTGTTATCACAAACACAGATAGCCATCACTGATACCCACATGGCCAACTTATGACATGCCACTTTCATGGTTGGTCAGCTGTTTCTGCCACACTCTTAAATACAGAAATCTGAGATGTCTTTGTGTTTGAGGTGGATCCTCTCACCTATGCTGTCTGCTGTGTTAGAGAAAATGAGTAAGGCAATTACAAGCAAGGCTTTAACTCCAGGGGTTTAACCCCTGACCGTTCACAGGCCTGTTGACAGGTCCAGACACCCATTCCTCATTCCTTAAACTTGAAGTTTAATATATTATTTGTCACTTTATGCAACATTCTGTGGCACAGTATGATACTCGCCAGCTTCATCTGTTTAACAGAAGTTATGATTTTATCTATCAGTCTTTATGTTTAACAATGCTCTCCCGCTACAACACCTAGCAAGCATTAAACAAATACATTATACAACCATTGGGAATCCTTATGGTGCCAAGGTAGCCTAGTTCCTAGCCAAGCAAATAAACTGTTAATGAATAAAATCTAAAACTGAACAAAATAATAAAGAAAAGCACAGAATGGACTTCAGAGACAGTCTTTTATTTTTCAACCAAAGGAAGGTAGGCAAGCTAAGAGGCAAGCTTGTTGTCCTCGCCATCACAAGAGATTTTGCTGTTCTTTGAGTAATGAATTCACTCCATTGCAACGATGCTTGGAAGACTACTGCGGGTGCTACAGTTAAATTGGCCGGTAAATGAAATATCAGATCCATACCTGGATCCAAATCTGATTTTTGCCATTTCCAGATTGTATCCAGATTGAAAAACACATGAAATCTGCTTTTAACACATTGGATTTAAACCACACTAAGATGGGTTTTAAAATGGGATTCCAATAAGATTTTTATAGATGTGTTGGGATTTGCTACCTGATTATTGATACCTATGTTGTGACCACAGCAAGCCATGCAGATAGGCTGGTGAGGTCCAGACACACAAATCCATCAACAAATCAATCTGATTACTTGCAAATAACAGGGCAGACAGTCGTTTCAAAAGATCTGATTTGTGAAACAAATCCAACTTACCTGCAGTATGATCACATATAACTTGTATATGATATTTTAGATATTTTATGGATATTAGCAAAATTATAGTGAGATCATTTACTAAACCCACTTAAAATGAAAATAAAATATTTTGATTAAATAACTGATTAAATAAGATGATGTTAGGTGCATGATGTATATTGTTAGATGTTGTCAATATGCATTTTTTTTGCAGTGAGAAAAACTGTAAACAGCCCACACTGAATGATTCACCCCAAAGCAGCTGTAGTTCTTCCAAATGTACTCCCCCTTCAACGCACCTAATCAGAAGGGAGGTAGGGGTTCCAGCCTTTGACCTGGAAAATCACCCTGTGGCCCAGATGTGGAATGTGGGTAGACATGTTTACATCAGATCCAGCAATGGGTAGATTTTTCAATTAGGCCGGATTTTTCAATCAGTCAATTTACTGCCTTGTAGTTAGTGAGCAATAAGCTTTAGGATATGAACACTGAAAGGGGATAAAGGGGCTTTGGCAATTTTGGCCAGTTTCCTAGATCCAGATAAATCTTAATCCCAGATTAAGCAGTAATGGTAAAATACCAGAGGCATTCCAATTTAGTCCAGGAAACCAGCCTGTTAAGGACTTAAGTACCTACCTAGATGGGTTAGATAACAATTTTACCATTTTGTGTCATATTCTCCTTCAAACTTCCTC
Organism: Semaprochilodus insignis; assembly: GCA_034552555.1. Lineage (NCBI taxonomy): Eukaryota > Metazoa > Chordata > Actinopteri > Characiformes > Prochilodontidae > Semaprochilodus > Semaprochilodus insignis. The sequence goes on from CM067485.1 coordinate 23,546,048, forward strand.
AAAACATTGAATTTGTCAAGCAGACTGCAGAGCAATTGTCTGTGATAGGAGCTGGTTTAACTGCTAGGGAAGGGTTAGTATAGCTGTTAAAGGCCTCGAGCCAATTAGTATAGGCTGGAAGGGAAAAGCAAGCGGCCTTCGACTTCCTTCCCTATGTGGGGGTCAGGTATCATAAATGGTCCTGTTAACCCACGGGCCAATAAAAGCTTTCCCAGACTGATGACAAGGCATGACTGAAGGAGTTGATGACGCTGATAGCCAACTTTTACCAAGCCTCTATGTGTCTGTGATTAAAGAGATGGGTGGAAGATCATATGCCCTGACTTATGAAAGGTAAGATGCTTTCTGCGTGAGTGTCGACTGGTGGTCATAAATCGGATAATGGGGTCGTTTTCTTTACCTTACTGAGCCTCTGTGTGTAAGTGCATGTTTCAGAGTGCAGAGGTCAGTCCATGCGATCAGGCTCAATCTTCTAAACAAACACCGGTTCCTTTTCACACAAAGCCTCCCTCTAATTAACTCCATTTGGGAAGAACTGTAGGAGGTCACTCACTTGCATGCTCTTGTGGTGTTGTTCTCTCTCTCGCTCTCTCTCTCTCCTTTGCTTTCCCTATTATTGTCCATATGTCTCCTACAGAATAAAGATCTATTTCTGTTTTTGCCATATGCCAACAAAAAAAGTTAATTCACTCTGAGGAGAACCAATGCATGAATGCTTCTTGCATTCTAACCCCAACAGTAACATTCCTAATCCAGTTAGAACTTAATTTTCCATGGCCTATATGGAGGCCTACTGCAACAAAAAGTAGGTTTGGAAAGCTATTAGGCTAGCTGAATAACTATTAGCTGTGTTTGTACTGACACATTCGTGTTCACACACAGACCACGGAAATTTGCTGTTTGCAAATGAGTAAAATTCTCTAGTATACAAATTTTAAATAGCCCATTTCATTTACTGCTGGCTCTTATGATCGACATATGTCCAAATGCAATGTTACACACTGTCCATAGAGCTAGCGGTTTATTGCATAATGACTTAATATAAACAAAATCATTTGAGACATTCAGAGCTGTAGACTTCTGATGGAAGGGTGTTTAAAGTCATTTTGAAGTCAAGTCAGTCCCCTGTTATGTCTAAACAACAGTGGATTCTTTTCACCAACCGTTCTTAAGAAGACATTTCATATCAAAACCCATTTACACTGTTTTCATGAAGATTCTGAAATTCAAATATGTTTTCCTATCTGGGATTTAGTCTTAGGGAACAACAGAATCTCTGCACACTCAAGAGATGCAGTTCTAGGAACACATCATGAATCTGGTGTAGACCTCTTCTTAGGATATTTACCAAGAACAAGTAGGAAGAAACAGGAAAACATAGGAAACATAGGAGAAATCATTGGATCCTCTGAATTATGAAGTTAAGGAGTTGAAATATGACTATCGCTAACATGGCTGTGCACTGACTGGCAACCTCAACAACATACCCCACATAAACCAGTGAGCTTTGTCAAGCATTATTTCTAGTTTCTGTTTTCAACCTTGTCCTTAGTCTTGAGACTGACCTTGTAAGCTAACTGTATATACAGGTTGTTAGCACCCTAGTATCTAACAGAGCTTAATCTAACAAATGCCCAGATAATATATAACATTGTATTGACAATAATAAAACATAAAATGGCTCATTCTGGTTAGTGTTAGGTGGTACCCCCATTTTTAATGGTATCAAAACATTAAGTTATGTTATTACTGGGGCTACTGAGGTGACTGTGCAGGGAAGGAGGGATCACTTGTAATGCTTTTTGCTGTCTTGTTTAGCATTAATTCCAAATCAAAATGTCAAACCATCTAAATATTAAATGATGCTGCTAACTAGAAGAGAGGAGGTGACTAGCATTAGCTTTGCTAGCATGCTAACAGTGCTGCGCTTCATAGAGCACTGTTGATAATGGCTAAAACACTGACTGATACGTGTAGTTCTTTGCTGTGGCTGAGCTGCTCTTTGCTAAGGTTTTTCCTGCTTCTGATTTTCCTCCCTTTCTGTCAACTGCAACTTATTGGTGTGCCCCCTACAATGTACAGTATGGGAGAAATGTGTTTATTTATCCATTCAGACATGAAAAAGAAAAGATCTGCGGTGATGCCGGTAATGACCTCATCTGTGTGGTAGGCCTGACCATGATATTGTGGTGGTGCGGTTATTGTCGCAGCCATAATTCTGGTTCTAAAATTGCCTGAGCCATGTTTGAACAACATGCATCTATGGATTTTTTATAAATCAAATACTTATTTTGTTAATAATTTATCAATTATTTCAAAACATTGAAATTCATGGAATAATTAATTAAATTGATCAATACATTGCTTGGCAGCTATAGCCCACTGTTAACAGCATTAGTCAGCAGATGAATTATTTATTCCCATGATTATCAATAATACAGTAGATGTATTTTGTCATGTTGTATTTTCAGTTTAATAGAAAGAATAAGCCACTCAAGGGAGTATGTTACAGTGATTTCACTCCAGTTCGCCCTTAAAAATGAAACTGTAACCATTGTAGATTGTTTGCTGAGGCTAATGACTTACGGTATGGGTTTAAAGCCCAGAGCACACTGACCCACAGTTCTCCAACTAATTCACATTAATTCACATTGGTTCATTTGTCCTGTCAGTTCTAATTCTGACACAGTAGCCAGGTGCTAGGAGTGGAATGCCTGTGCTTTACAGGGAATGCTGGGTCAGGGTGCCGTGGCCTTAAGATGATTTAGTGTCGTTGCCTTAAGGTGCATCACCAATCAAAGCTCCGTCTCTTATCTGTAATAGCCAGACGCTGGTTCAGCCCATAGCTCCTTGAGAAAACTTCTTCTGGTTTGGCAGGAGCTCTGAGGAGAGGACACTTGACAATTAGCAGGCCTGAGGTGGTCTCGAGCAGACCAAAAAACTCTCAGTTTGAGAAGACACAGGCCGACTACCGCAAGATGACAGAGAACTAGAGAAAGCTTTTACAGAGTGGAAGTTTCCCTTCACGTCCACACATTCCATGGTCCTTGGTGACGGTGATAGCTGACTAGATAGAGCTGCCATACACAGCACATAACCGCTGCATATAGAACACAGAGTATTCAGCTTCATATGATACATATTATTCAGATGACTATTATAATTCATATGATAGTATTACAGTGCTTTGAATTAAGCCTACAGCGCCTTCTTTCCAGTGATGGTGAAAGCAAAAAGACTTTGCAAGGGACCGAAAATGTTTCTCAATACAACTCTTTCTGAGTTAAAGTGATGTAGAAATAGTGTCCATGGTGGCAAACTAAGCCAACTAGGCCAAGTTATGAACCCTAAACGTGTCTCTCGTCTCCTGAAAAGTACCTGAGCCAAAACATAACACCACGATATTTGAAGGCATCCTCACAGTTGTTCGAAGCCAGGCGTCGTTGATATGGCGCCGTTTATTACTTTTATGATAAATTATGCCTTTCTTAGCATATTATGGATCCCATCAATACAAACACTGAACCACTGCATGTTTAATTGCAAAGAGAGCATCATCAGACCTCTTTAATCATTGCACTCATAGTTTTAACAGTACAAATGGTTTTAAAATCTTTTCCAATTTAACAGCCCTCAGAAAAATGGAATATAGTCATGCACATTTATTTATTTGTTTATTTACTTATTCGTTTATTTATTTATAACAAAACAGAAGGTAAAATCAGCTGGCAATGAATTAGTGAAACCATTATTATTATTATTATTATTATTATTATTATTATTAATGGAATAATAAAGTTGAGCTGATCAGCTAGTCTTAACTATGCTGTTACTATACACTGCTTGTTCAGGCATTCCATGCTGGTTTAGGCTGGTCTGTGTGCTGGTTTAGTCTGGTACAGTGCTCTTCTGGTGCTGGTTTAGTTTGTCACCCAGCTTGGCCAGGCTGGTTGACCAGCCTACCAGTGTCAAAACACATTTCACAATATTGGGTGTACTGGTGACCAGCCATGCTGTTTTTTCAAGCAGGGCTGTTGTTTAAAGGCTGACTATAATCAGTCTTAATCTAGTCTTAAACAGACTATAATCTAGTTTTTATTATATGCCAGTTTTAGAAGTAGCTATGGTACTCCTTAGAAAACATATTGTTATACATATACAGTCCTCCTTCTTCGCCCCGTACCAGTCTAGAAGAAAATACTGTGAGTTCAGCATCACATTCAATCCCTTAACTCTCCAGGAGTATCTCCAGCGGTGGAATGCAATGCCAGTGTTAACTTCTGTTTTACTTATATCAGTTGTTTTTGTTTGCTACTGAACCTGGTTTCTCGCTAAGGGCAGCCAGCGGTGATGATTGTTATAACGATCGCTTGTGAAGAGCTTCAGCCATCGTTCCGTTTACTCTTCTTTTCGTTGGCTACCCCTCCTTAAATGATCAAACCGGGAGAAGGACCTTGATCATGACTGACAAGTGGCTTAAATATGCCATCGGGGCCACAGCGCTACTTCTTTGTCCTCTCATGTAGGAACGTTGGACTGATTCAACTCAATGCCACAGTGACTCACTATCGCCTCCTGAGGTGCAAAGCGGTATTACAAGACAGGACAGGCCAAGGCTAGCTGCTTAGCATGCTGACTTCAGTAGTTTTAAACTAGTTATCTTACAAATTGCTCCTTTAAGCGGTGCCTTAACAATAATGTAGTGATAAAAAAATAAATAAATTAGTGATAAAAGAAAAGTCGAAAGCCAACGAGGTGCTCCCAAATTTTTGACCATCTCCAGGGTCTGCTTGCCACATTTCTGAGGTTTGCCTTTAAAACTACATATGTGAATCTAAATTCCAGCGCAGTCCAGACACAAAGCGTGTGGGTCGCGTTTCACCTACCTCCCTAAAAACCCACCACCCCCACATCCCTCACCCTATTAACCCCCTTCCCCCTCCCCCGCAACTACTTCCATCCTCTCCTTTTCCAACTGGACAAAGTTAGTCTATTTAAACATCATTGTGCTGCTTGAACAATGGGCTGCACCACTGGAAAAGAAACACAGGGAAGTGAGCGTGGCTTACAGGTGAATCTTGCTATTTCTGAATGCTGTTTACTGGTGGTGCTGTCAGAGGAAGAGGATAAAGAGACGGGTGTAAACAACGCTTTCACTCACAGCCCGCAGATCCGTCTGGTCTCAGACAGCGAGAAGCCACTGGCGAAAACATACACTGCATTCCTCACAAACCCCAAACACTTATCTCCCAACAGATACTGACCCAAACTATGCACATCTGATAAACAAGCAGCACTATCGTTAGCACACCAGGGTAGAATAACTGCAACAAAGAAACACTGCTCATACACACAAACAACTGCTGTGGAAGTGAGCAATATTAGAGGTTTAAAATCTTTACAAGATGTAAAAGGTTCAGTTCAGATTCGGGTAGCATTACTGGCATGACTGTATGTTACACTGTTAACTGTAAACAACATTGGTAATGCATAAACATAACAAAATGGCCAAAATGACCAATGTAATCTCACTACATCTGTTGTAAACATGTCTACTCAGCTGCAGAAGTCTCTAAAGTGAGATTTCCTGGATGAAAGATAAGAAATATCCACTTCTGATGACATACATTGAAGGGGAAAGTGATATCTAAAAGACTACAAATGCGCTGAGTTGTATTTGGGGGGCTGGCCAGTTTGAACTTTATTTCAATAGCTGGTTAATTGGAGTTTAACAAACAACTGAGGTTAGAGATCTATTACTAAGGCTAGCTAGCAGATACATTTATTAGCCTCAATGACTGTGTGATGTATTTGCATAATGCATGCTGGGTATTGTATAAGTAGGGATGTAATGATGCATTATGATATTCACATTCCATTCAAACGTTTTGTAAAAGTTACGTGCCGTTATAAATTTTAGGCATGTTTCCATCCACTATAGTTCACTACATCCACTACACCAATGCAAGTGCAACCTTTTACACCTTAAGGCCCACCTGATGATAACTACAAAGCACAGCAGCCCACCAGAAAACTGCAATCAACTTTTTAAAATACAGTTTCTCCAAGAAATCTGGTGAAAGAAAAATTATGACGTGTCCAAATTCAAACAAGTGAGCTGTGAAAGCACCCCATGAAACCTCTCCATTAGTGGCTAACCAGCAGCCGTGTTGTCTCAAACTGAAGATGTTGAATTAGCCTGCTAAAGCGACGTTTTTTTTTTAATGTACATGTGTAGATTAATATACATATGTTTATTTTAATATGCGTAATATAACTAGAATACTACAGCCTACTGCAAACTACTGCTTCCATCTGAGTACAGGCCAATGGACCATGAGAGGCTGCTTCAAGGCCCACTGGTGGTCCACGGCTCAGAGGTTAAGAAACCCTGCTTTAGACAACGTAGGCTACCATGATTAGGGTCTGCATTGAAACGGAGTGGAAAGATTTAGCATGGCTTTTGATTTAAGCAGAATCATCTTTACAGCCATTTGCCGTCTTTTCATGGCCATCCTGTTTGTAGCTTGGAGTTGCCAGGCCGGATGAGCAGTGGTCCATCCTATGAGGGCTGAAATCTCCATGTTTTGGATTCAGCATTTCAGAATGTCAGAAGCAGTCAACAAAAAACTATGTGCCATAATCGGACCATCTGTAGTGCCAGTTGTTTCCAGTCACTGGCCTAGGGTTGTTGATGTACATCTGGCATAACGTGTATGCACTGTTGGGTATATACTGTATATATTCAGGTGGGATAGAATCACGTGACTCACTGCTTGATACATCATTGTTTATTCATAAGATGCCTTTATGTAACCCTTTTTTGGCTTTAGTGACATTCTAACCTCACCCTAGCATAAAAAGTATTTTTGCAATATTTGGGGGTTGTTTTCTTTTTTTGGGGGGGGGGGACTTTTCTATTAATGTTTTTTTGTTGTTGTTGTTGTTTTTAATTTTTGCACAAAAATCACAAAAAAATTCTATTGCATTGTGGAACTTTGACAATGTGCATTGTGAACATGTGAAAATGCATTGTGGAGAACAGACATTCCATTATTTAGGCAAGTCCACACCTTCTGAAAAGGCTTTCCACACAATTTTGAGGTGTGTCTGTGTGATTTTGTGCTCATTTAGTAAAAAGAGTATTTGTCAGGTCAGTCGCTGATGTTGGATGACAAGGTCTGGCTCACAATCAACATTCCAATTCATCCCAAAGGTTTCCAGTGGGGTTGAGGTCAGGGACCACTGGAGTTGTCGAACCCATCAATGCTGGAACAGGAAGAAGTCTTCCCCAAACTGTCACCACAATGTTAGAAGCATATAAATGCCTAAAATGTCTTTGCATGCTGTAGAATTAACATGATCCTTCACTGAAAGTAAGTGGCCTGAACCCTGAAAAACAGCCCCGCACTATTATCCTTTCTCCACCAAATGAAGAGTTGCAAACAAGCAAAAAAATGGATGGACCAAACTCAAAACAGCAAAGTATTAAGCTTTAATGGTCTTAAGAACAAATTAAACAAACAGATAAAGTAACTTAGTTTGAGGAGCTTTTCCATTTCTTTCTTTGAATGGCGAAATAAAAGTCGATATTGTTCCTCAGTTTGTGTGTAATATGAGACAAAATATTTACTATAAGGTTTAAATCTGGACTCTGTGTGGGGAAGTGTGTTGGTAGTTTGACCCAGTCCGGAGGTTTACAATGAGGCCAGACATGTGGCCCAAGTTCCCAGTGCTCCCATTTATTAACACTCATTAACAAAACATTTACATCCCAAAGCAAGGATAAAAACTAAGGCTACACCCGACAGTTACATAAATGTAAACTCAGGCATTTTACGGGGCTGTAGCTGCAAAGCTACTCAAATTTCCTTCTCACTCAAATTCTAAATGTCCCGCCCTTCTCTCTTCCTCCTGTTTTAGGCAGGAGGCCCATCCCCTCTAGGACCCAGTGACAAATCCTACGACAGGAGAAATCAGGGAAGACATTTTGACAATACGAACAAACAGAAATCACACGGCCATATAGACATACAGTGTACACATTCAAAACATTTACAAATTGCATATGCAGAGTTTAACTGTTAACTAGCTTAAAAAATAATCATGTTTATATGTTTTTGTTTACAGGTATCCTTTACTGATATCCCCAGGACCTCCTGGGACCCAACAGACATCAGGATCTTCTCCACCACCCAGGTAAGTACATAATTTATTTTCAGTCTGTGACCTAGCATATGTCCCTCAGGAACTCTTAATACTGTCTCTAGATCATAAAAACACCACTGTTCTTTGGGGAGCGCATGTACTCCAACAGGTAGTGTTCTCCAGACATCTGTCAGATCCAATTTCACCCAAAGTACTACCAGATAGTGAGGCATGATTCATCACTCCAGAGAACATGTTTCCAGTGCTTCAGAGTCAAGTGGCAACATGCTTTATACCACTCCAGCCTATGTTTGGTAGTGCATAAAGACCCTAGGATTAGGTTTAGGCTTAGGAGACTCATTCCTTGTTGCTTCCAGAGGTAGACGGGAACAGAGGATAGGCAGCAGCACTCTGAGATTGTGTGCTTTGTGGCTGCTCTTTTTATGGATGCTTTTATTTCACAATAATAGCACTTACAGTTGATCATGGCAGATTTAGCAGGGCAGGGTTTGTGGTAAAGGTGTCATCCTACGGCAGAGTCATCTTTAAATGTGCTTCATTTTTTACCTCTATTAGCAATGTGAATGACTGATACCCCAGAACTCAGTAATTAGCAGGGGTGTCCACATACATCTGGCAATGTACTGCAGTTTCAAAGCTAATTTTGTTAAGGAACACGTCCTTCATATAAATCACACAAAGAGTGTTTGTACATTCCATTTAACTGTATTGGTCATTTCTCTGTTACTCTTACATACAATTTAACATGGTTTAGTTCAGCTAATGAAAGTAGAACGAACACAAGTTTAAATGTTTAAGTTAGATCAAAGTCATTTAGACAAGTTGTTGCTGTAGCCAAGACAACACTTAGTGCTTACGCTTACAGCCAAGAAGCAAGATGGTTAACCAAAGAGTAGGAAGACACATTTACAGGGGATGGTGGGATGAGGAAAGATGACACAGAGGAAAACAAAACCAAAGCAAAACAAAATGAATACATTGTATGAAAGGCCAAAATGAGAATGAGTATGACTTTTACTCAACAAGCTGGCATTAAAGAAACAAAGGCTTATATTAAATCTGACAAATCACTGTATTTTACTGAAACAAAACTGACTAAGTTTCACCCCTTCACACTGAGAAACATTACCAAGAAAGAAATGATTAACACCAACAACAATGCAATGTATTTAGTTTAAAGAGTAACAATATATATAGTACAATATACAAGAAAAAGCTTATACTATATATATATACACAGTATATATACTGTGTATATATATATACACACACACACAGGGTATATAGTTCATGGGGCAGACAGAAGTAGTAGGCAGCAGATAGGGAGGGGCCAGGGATACGACTTTAGGAAGAATTAGAAAGATAGAGAGATGAAAGGAAATCAAACAAGACTGAATCAGATTAAGCATGTTTCCTCCAGCTGTGTGCAGGCAATTAAACCAAAGTCCCAAAATTAACTCCTTAAGTCCTGCTTTGCAAGACTTTAAGTAATTTCTACAGTAATGCAACAATGTGTTCACTTTACATGTGTTTTAAAGGTTTATACAGAATCCTGTAGTAACATCTGGGAGTAACATTCACAGATCAGGCAGAATAAATTGCAATAAACAACTTACAGCATGGCCACTGTAATGTTACTGTAACATAATCAAACATATGGTATCCCAAAAAACATACTTTTACAGTAAAACTAGATTTAAAAAATACTTTCATTTTCATTGCAATCTTTTTTTTTTATTATTTTCCACTACATGAGAGCTAGATGAGCTGAATTAATATCTGTAAACCAGGGTAAAACGCAACAGGTTTATACATGTGATAAAGTTATTTAACACAAGTTAACAGTGGTGCACACTTTCTCTTCCACACTGAGTTTAATATTACACAGCTCCAGCTTAACCGCTAACTTTTAAAGCTTCTAAGACATACAGGTAACATACACTGCCTGGCCAAAAAAAGGTCACCACCTGGATTTAACTAAGCAAATAGGTAAGAGCCTCCCATTGAATAATTACTGCATTGGTGATCATGTTTCAGCTGGCAACAAGTTATTTTAGCCTAACTGATGCATCTCGTTTGTTAAACAACCATGTCGAAAGACACATCCTGTGGTCGTGGAAAAGATGTTAATCTGTTTCAGCAGGGTCAAATTATTAGCATGCATCAAGCAGAGAAAGCATCTAAGGAGATTGCTGAAGCTACTAAAATCAGTTAAGAACTGTCCAACGCATTATTAAAAAGTGGAAGGACAGTGGGAAAACATCATCTTCGAGGAAGGAATGTGGTCGGAAAAAAAATCTATAATGATCATGATCGGCGATCACTCAAACGTTTGGTGAAATCAAATCTTAGAAAAACAGCAGTAGAACTCAGGGATATGTTTAATAGTGAAAGTAAGAGTATCTCCACACGCACAGTGCGAAGGGAACTCAAAGGATTGGGAATATACAGCTGTGTAGCCTTAAGAAAACCACTTGTCAGTGAGGCTAACTAGCAAAAACGGCTTCAATTTGCTAGGGAGCATAAAGACTGGACTCTGGAGCAATGGAAGAAGGTCATGTGGTCTGATGAGTCCAGATTTACCCTGTTCCAGAGTGGTGGACGCATCAGGTTAAGTAGAGAGGCGGCTGAAGTGATGCACCCATCATGCCTAGTGCCTACTGTACAAGCCTGTGGGGGCAGTGTTATGATCTGGGGTTGCTGCAGTTGGTCAGGTCTAGGTTCAGCAACGTTATGTGCCCAACGAATGAGGTCAGCTGACTACCTGGATATACTGAACGACCTGGTTATTCCATCAATGGATTTTTAATTCCCTGAGGGCACGGGCAAATTCCGAGATGACAATGCCAGGATTCATCAGGCTCAAATTGTGAAAGAGTGGTTCAGGGAGCATGAGACATAATTTTCACACATGGATCGGCCACCACAGAGTCCAGACCTGAACCCCATTGAGAATCTTTGGGATGTGCTGGAGAAGACTTTGCGCAGTGGTCCAAATCTCCCATCATCAATACAAGATCTCCGGGAAAAATTAATGCAACTATGGACAGAAATAAATGCTGTGACATTGCAGTCCAACAAAATATTGTTTGTCCTTTTTTTGGCCAGGCAGTGTGTTCTCAGTAAATCCATTCTGAGATGCAAACAAATGCATATATGTTTCCTTCACACTTCAGTTGCTTTTTACTTTTGCTCTAATTAATTTCTTGGCCAGGGACCCACCGGTGGGTATAAGGGGTTTACCCAATCAACCAATTGGGTAATAACTGATCTGAATTCTGTTTAAGGAGATACTGCAGTATGTAAAATTTATTTTCATTAAAATTGAAAGAATACACTGTAAATATGTGTATGTACTGTATATATGCCGAGTCACCGTATGTCTTTACATATTAAAATCACACATACAGCCTCAAAAAGAATGCTTGATGTTTAGGTCTTAAATGCAGCATTATACTGATGAAGATAGACTCACATCCTCACACATGTCGTTTACTAAGTTTTGACTAAGTTCCCTTTTAATAATGTTCTTTTTGAATACAAATGCTTGGTATTACTTTATTTGGAATGGGCTACAGCTTCTGCACTGCTCTTGCATGCTCTGTAGCATGCTCAGTGCATGCTCCCATCTGGTCTATGTGTCCAATATGTATCACTTAGTCACTAAACTTGCATTGCATCATTATTGTGTATCATTATTGGGACAATCTGTTCAACACCACTTCCCCACCACTAATCCCACCATGTATTTGATGAGTTGCAATCACCCAAAGGATGCTTCAAAAGGTAAAGAATTTTGGAAAATGGATTTGCTTTCACTAAATAACTAGATATTTAAATAGGCCACTGTAAATGCTTTTAGATACTCAACTTGCTTTTTTTTAGATACTCAACTTGCTTCATACTTTGGCTTTTGTTGTGCTTATTATCTATTATATTTACCTTAATTCACCCTAAACGTTGACTTTGAACCCTAATGTTTAATGTCAACATAAACCTCACCCTGGTTCTAATCCTAACCCTGGTACTAATCCTAACCCTAACACCAGAGCCGGCCCTGACCAATGTGAAGTCCGAGGAAAGGTTTTGGCTGGTGCTCCTTGGATGGTGAAACCCAAGTAATAACCCTCCACCCTACTCCATAGACAGCAAGTCTAACTAGAGCATGAGGAGGGTGGTTGATGTGCCAGGGGAATGGCACACTGCGCACTGGTCACAGAAAATATTAGGGTTTATATTATAGACTATGAAGTTATGGTGTTGTGGGCTTGTCTGTAGTATTTAGAAATAATAGTATAAATAGTAGTTAAAGTAAGAATTATTTTTTACCCTTAATTGAGGTTCCCCTGTGGATGGACAATGCCCCTAGCATTCGTCTATACCGGCAATACCTCAGGCCAGCTCTGCCTAACACTGTTGAAATTCAACTGACCTTCAACAAAGACTTTGTTAATAAATTGCATAGTGTCTCTGTATGTACATGTGAACATGTTATATTGAGGCAGCGTATTTTGTTTCGTCGACTAGTGGAAGCTGGTCTTTGTGACTAAGTCTCTCTCCCACCACAGTCAGTTCTGACACATTTCAGTGGAAATGACAGTTTTCCTGAAGGGCTTGTACCACCCGAAGGTGGAGTGATCCGTCTCTCTAACTTATCTCTGTCTGCCGGTAATGAGTAAGACCGGGTACAGGATTTACACTTTACCAGCTGTACAGGATAGGTATACCACACACACTCACACACACACACACACACACCCTGTCCTTTTCCTCAGGATGAACTCAACTCATTTTCTCTCCTGCCCTCAATCAGATTTATAGCTATACTCCCTTGATTTGGAATGATGTGATGACAAGCTGTAATGAACAAATCCTATTTACTTACAGAAAGAAAGAACAGAGAACAAAGAGTGAAGAAGAGCAAGAGAAAGAAAGTCTCAGTGTAGAGTTACCCATAAAGTAAACTTATCAGGGAAAAAGGCTTTAAGGTGGCTGCTACTACTACTTCTGACCATTTTATAGAAAGCTGTATGTTATACAGTGTTAAAAGCCACATACTCCAGTCTACCTGCAACTACTTAAACTCTTCAAATCAAATCAAATCAAAATCAAATCAAATCAAATCACTTTTATTGTCACGTAACATTTTCACAGGTGTGAAGGTGAGTGAAAAACTTAGGTGCGAAGTCCCTTACAGTACTTAGATACAAAAAATATACATAGACAATAAATATATACAATACTAAGCTCTTAACCTGGTACATACAACCTGATACAGTTCATACACCCATGAGCCAAAAATATTATGACCACCTACAGATAAAGTGAATAATGTTGATTATCGAAACACAGAGCATGTCTGGGACATATCAGACAGTAAGCGAGCAGTCGTCCTTGTAGTCAGCGTGTTGGATGTGGAAAAACTGGGCAGGTGTGAAGACCTGAGCAACTTTGACAAGGGCCTAATGGTTACATCCAGATCCAAACTCACAATGTCTCCAAAATGGCAAGGCTTGCTGGGAGCTCTAGGTCAACAGTGGTGAGTAATATAGAGACAGTTGTCCAAGGAGGGACAAACCATGAAGCAGTGTTGGGCACCCACGGTTCATTAATGCACAAGGGCTGATGGTTACAGGAGGAACAAGTCACTGCTTATGGGGCTGTGTAGCTACAGACCAGTTAGAGTGCCCATGCCAAATAAAAGTTCATTTGCACGATTGCAGCCAGTACGAAACGCCACGGCTAGAATGTTGACTGGTACTAAGAAAAGGGACCATATCACTCTGGTTTTAGTTTCACTCCCTTGGCTTCCTGTTTATTTCAGGATCCATTTCAAAGTACTTTCATATTTGTTTTTAAAAAGCATTACATGGGCAAGCACCGTCATTTATTAATGACTTGCTTTGCCCATATACTGCTTCCTTGAGCACATCTGAAGCTGAGGGGTGATCGAGCCTTTTCAGTCCCAGCACCGAGGTTATGGAATATTATGGATATTAGGTCTGCTCCATATCTTTCAGTTTCTAAGTCCAGACTTAAAACATATCTTTTTACTATGGCTTTTTTAATTTCATGTGCATGTTTTGTTTTGTTCTATGTTTTCTATGTTCTACTTGTTTTATGTTTTATCTTACATCTTTATGTTTTATTTGTTTTCCTTTACTTTGTATAGCACTTTGGTCGACACAGTCATGTTAAATGTGCTATATAAATAAAGCTTACTTACTTACAGTCCCTGCCCACCCATCAAATGTGCCTACAGTGGGCCTTATGTGGATATAATTTGCTACCTACCTGAATGCCATAGCAGTGGTGTTCGCTGATGGCCTCTTTCAGGAGGACATTGTAACCCACTACACTGCACACTTTGCTTGGGAATGGTTAGAGGAACATGATGGAATGGAGAGTTCAAGTTGTTGCCCAGGTCTCTAAATTCCCCAGATCTCAATCTGACCAACCATCTGTGTGCTTTAAATGCCAAGAAGACCCAACAAGGTATTTAGAGATAATAGCACAGAAAATCTAACTGGTGGTCAGAAGCTGTGGACTGACCTTTCATTTCCCTCTTTGGCTGAAGATCCTCACACATGATCACTAGGAATCCTTTTGTCTGCTCAGGAGCCCTAGCTGTGAGGAACAACAGCAAGACCACTTAAATGGTTTCCTCATAGTTTGTGTGTGTGTGTGTGTGTGTGTGTGTGTCCTCACCTCATTTGAAACCCTCTTCACCTCTTTTTAAAACATCTTCACCTCATTTGGAAATGAGCCTCTATGTTCCCCTTCACTGAGTACTGAGCACCCTTAAAGTAGGGCTACCCAATCCTGGTCCTGGAGATCTTATGCCCTGCAGAGTTCAGCTCAACTTAGATTTAGGAACAATGCACTGCACAGTATAGTTGTCTTTGTTGAAACAAATTTCATGCATAAGCCCTAATGGGGAATTCCACCGATTTCTCTACGTCTCTGCATAATGCAATCACTGAGATGTAAACACTTTTGTTCAGGTTGGTTTGAAGTGAAATGATGCATTGTAGAGCAGTTTGCTAACTGGGATTTCTTTACAGGGGTGGTCATAACCAGAAGTCCCAATGTCTCCAACATAAATATAGCACTTGTATTCACTAGTTAAAACCACCATTGAGTTTTTATATACAACTTTGATGATGGTAAAACAGTGGTAAAGTGGGGACTTTCTGGGGACTGTTTTGCTGCACAGGGCCCTAAAACGATAAATGTGTTTCATGCCAAACTTCATCTTAAAACTAACTTATTCTCTCCTAAAACAATGTCTGAGGAATCAAGCAATGCATTAGTAACCATTTCATGTAATAAGTGTTAGAGGCATTAAACTCTTCAGACGTCTGGTTCTCATCACCACCACTGCGAATAACTCTGTTTCTTTAGAATAGTGTATTTCACATCAAACCACTCTAAATAGGTGCCCTAATAAATTCCCCTTTAAGCATGAAGCATAAGTAAAAAAAAAAGAAAGATGAAAACTCAAGTGCAGACTCTTAGTGCATGCTAGTTGCAGACAGTGTGTGATGTATAGAAGGAAGCGAGTGGTTTGTGTGGTCAGTGTGTGTGTGTGTGTGGCAGTGGTACGGACATGTGAGGGTGTTTGTGAGGGAAGGATATGGCTGGACCACTGACCTGTGTGTTAATGGCCAGATAAAGATCAGGTCAACTACAGGATGACTGATCACCACAGAGAGAGAGAGAAGGAGAGAGGGAGAGAGAGACAGAAAGAGAAAACACCAGGGTGACAGACACAGCAAAACATACGGTTCCACTTTTCCCATTTATCCCCAAGCCATTCATTTGTTTCACTGACTTTTACCACTATAATCAGCCTGGAAGCCGTACACATGCTCAACGCTAATGAAACACATCAGAAACACATTTACCATAAGCCTTTGAAGTCATCCTCCAGAAATGTCATCTGGCATTGGCAGTAGACGGATCCAAAAATCCATATACCTGCTATAAGTTTCCTAAGAAACGATAGCGAGACCACCAAGCGTGATGATTTTCCATATGAAAAGAACCATGGAAAGTTCTTACAATGGTGGTGATAGGAACAAGGGGTCCCTATGTCTGCAGCGCAAATCTAGCCACTTTAGTGACTATCCAAAATGACATGTGAACCAACATATGTTTATATGTAATAGTGATAATGGGAAAATAGAGATACATCTGAAAACATACATTTACTCTGGGAACTATTTTGCCTTATAACAGCTACAATTTCTCCTCCACCATGAATATATTTAAACATAGACGTTTTAAGTCAGAAACATCATCAGCTGTCATAAAATATTAGGCAGAATATCCATAATGACTTTATGTACAGACTGCTCTGTCCTAACAACTTAATTATTCAGAAATTCTGAAAGATCAGTTTCATCCTCACATTCTATGAGATTTATTGCTCTTGGGCGCCCCCTCTGGTACAGTGCTGACCAAGTGTGGATCTCCTCAGTAGTTTCAACCTGACCACTACAGTGCTGAAAATCCCACCAAGTAAACGCTAATAACATTTTAAAGAAGCAGTTTGTAAGATTATGCAACCTGTTGAATTCATACTCCAACAAAAGGAGGCAACATATCACCAGAAAACAGCAGTCCTGTTGCTTTTATCTGTTTCTATAACCCTTCTTTGTTTGCTGCTGAATGTGGAGTCTTGAGCAAGTGACAGCGATGGTGATTACAGTCACTTTCCAAGAGTTTCAGCCATTATTGCATTTACTGTACCTTTCATTGGCTACCTGTTCTTAAACAATCTAACTGGGAGCAGAAAGTTCTACATGACTCACAAGAGGTTTGAATATGCCATCAGGGATGCTACAGTGACTCACTATTGCCTCCTGAGGTACAAAGTGGTACTATGAGACAGAACGGGCTGGGGCTAGCTGGTTAGCATTCTCTGCAGCATGATAAATAGACATCTTTGATGTCCTGTCAAAACTGTTATTTCATCACATTCTGTTGATAATTTTAGATTATTTTGGAATATTTTAAAATAAACATCTTACATATGGCTCCTTTAATCAAACATCATATTCCATAGTGTGGTTATTTTAAACAACAACCAAATATGATGTCAAAAATAAGGGGTCTTAATATCATGCTACATCAAAAAAAAAAAAGATAAATTTAGACTAATATGGGCAATATTTATTGAGCTACACATACAGAAGTACTGTCTCTCAGTATGCCGTTGGGCCGCCATGTTTGCTAACACAAGATGTTAGACATCTTGACATGGAGGTTCCTAATGTTGTCCTGCAATAATCCATCCCATATTCCATACAGCTTGTATAGTCTCACAAAGTACCTGTAGATTTACATCTGCAGTCTGCATACATGTAGTCCTGCGTCATGCAGCCATCTGCCTATGGTGCTGGCACTAACAGAATGACTCATGGAGGGCATCACTGATCGTTGAATGTACGCAATGGTGGCTGTTGGATCAGTGGCAGTTAGTATAGTGAGGAATATCATGACTTTGGGGTTCAACTCACTGCACTCATAGTAATGTTACTGTTTTATCTGACACATGATTACGCTGTGCCTCCTGATGAGAGTGGCACTTTACAATGAATGCAATTAATTCATATACGTTACCCCTTAAGCCCCTGCCACCCACTGGGCACAGGCCTACTCACCAGTCCTATCTGAGTGACCCAAGAGTGACCCTATCTAAGCTCCTAATGATGCTGTCTTCTTTGCAATGTTCTGTGCCAACACCAACACTATAGGAGCTTAACAAGAGGTGTTGATGGTCTAAGGTTTACAGACAACAGCCCGGCAGTGTGCTGGAGTCAGTCAGCCTAACTGACCTAACAGGCCCCTACGTGCATTCTCCTTCAGTCTCCAGAGATGTTTGTTAAGCCACACACACACACACACACACACACACACACACACACACACACACACACACACAGCACCCACCCCCGCCCACTTCTGCATCCTTGAACGAGTTTCCTGCAGCAGGAAGAGAAAAACCCATATGGTCTTTCTTTCTGAGCATGATTTCCTGTCCGGTGCAGGTCAGCGTTGAAATCAATGTCAAGTGTTAGTGAGTGAGTGAGTTAGTGAGGGAGCGAATGATTGAGCGAGTGAGCACGTGACTGAGTGAGTGAGAAGGACAATGAAATCTGAGACCTTCTATTCATATCACTCTCCTGGATATCTGACCCACTTGGACCCCACTGGACAGCGATAAAACCCCTTTTGTTTCCCCGGACACCATTAACGTCAACAATGTACAGAACTGTATATCGTTTATCTCAGCAGTAACTGTGTGAGTAATTTTGTCAGTAATAAACCATATAATATTAGGATGCATACACATAAACAAGTACGGGTTACTATGTGGTACTATCAAATCCAGTGATTTGTCTCCACATGATGATGGGTATGCACTACATGTCATTTCCTGCAGGAACCAAAAGTCTTATCAGTTCATAGTAAAGCTTTGTTCACTGCAAATGTGGAAACTAAGTTCAAATTGTACATTGTACCTGTTGACTTCGCCTAACACTGTAATCAGATTATAGTCTATTGGTCAGGCACATCTACTCAGTTTGTTATTGACTGACCATGAGTGACCCTACACTGTGATCAGCTCAGTTTGTCACACTGTAAAAGAACGGAGCTGCGTGAAAGTTTTCAGCCATCTGAGAAAATGACATGGAATGATAGTACCACATAGTAACCCGTACTTGGTTTTGCTAATCAGTCCTCCAGCTGCTGCTGACAGAATTTAACTAATCCATGCAATGACTGGAAGACACAGAGAAGTCAGGACCCAAACCTCTAACTCTGTTCTTCTAACCAACATATTAATAATCCCCTTTAAAACAAAACATTCATGTTACATTTCACTGTATTCCTGTTTATGTGTATGCATCCTAATATTATACGGTTTATTACTGACAAAATTACTCACACAGTTACTGCTGAGATAAACGATATACTGTTCTGTACATTGTTGACGTTGGTGGTTGATGGACACGAATGGTGTCCGGGGAAACAAAAGGGGTTTTACGCTGTCCAGTGGGGTCCAAGTGGGTCAGATATCCAGGAGAGTGATATGAATAGAAGGTCTCAGATTTCATTGTCCTTATCACTCACTCAGTCACTTGCTCACTCGCTCAATCATTCGCTCCCTCACTAACTCACTCACTCACTAACACTTGACATTGATTTCAATGCTGACCTGCACTGGACAGGAAATCATGCTCAGAAAGAAAGACCATATGGTTTTAGCTCTGTTTCTACACAATTACATAAATGCATATCTGTATCAACAGGTCTGCACTACTGATTGTCCCCTTTGTTTTAATATCAAACATATGAAATAGAAATGATGCTTTTTCTTCATGAAAAGCATGACCGTCACTGCAATGACTCTTCTTCCAATTCATGACACACTAACACTGGAATCACGTTCTGCAGAACTGGTCTACTTTTATCAACGATCTACAAGTGAGAGATAATATAACAGGTTACATGAGCTGCTGTTAGTCCCTTAAACCCTAATGATCCACATGTGGAACAGCACTTTCATTAACTAACTTACACATCAGGTTTATAGCAGTGAACCAAGAACTTGCAGTAGTTACTGAATAATAGGTCTTAGGATTCCCGTATAACCAACTTTCCAAATAACCAAGTCCACTAAACCAGCCTTCATACTTTCACCTTCATAGCTGCTGTTTCTCATACAGATATCTCTGATGGAGAAGAATATTATTGGTGTAATATTCCCAACATATTGCTAACACTAAATTTCGGTTTCACTGAGTAAGTAGTAAAGAATATGTAACTTAAATGTCTGTCACAAGCTTCGAATGTCCACCTATAGGCTGGTTAATCTAAGAGCTGCTATTAAATGTAATAATTCTGATTTTTTTGCCTCATCTCATGCTCAGTGTAAACAACCCTAATAATGTATCATGTAAGTGGCAGTGGTCAACTCACTGTCAGTCAATCTGCCCCACCCACTGCAGCTAATTATCCAATGAAATGAGACGGTCTGCTCTGATTTCCTGTTTGCGTCACCGACCAATGAATCTTAGGATATGTTGGTTGGTGAAGGATCCACCCGTTGGATCCGTCACTGCCATGGAAAAGAAGGATGCATTTCTCAGCTGTATATAAAGGAGACTTCGAAATGCGACAGCCTAGTTTTGCCACTCTGATGTAATTGGTCTTCAAATGCAGCCTCCAAAGGATGTAGCCCCTGAACTGGATGTATTGGATGCTGGATCAGATGCAGTCAAAGTGGGACAACATGTTAGATGCAGGTTGGAACTAAACCCTGCAGGAAAGGTCGATCTCCAGGGTGAAGCTACTGTGTCCTAATACATTGTGTACAGTGTGTCAACCCCCATACCATTGAGAGAATCGAATTTACAGCGCATACAGGTCCAGGATCAGTTTCTTGCCTTTTCATTAGAATCGGGGAAGCTGATTTCTGATCTGCAGATACTGGCGCTATCGCTCAGCATTGCTGGTCAAACAGGCAGCAATCGAGCCTCATGAGAGGAAATGAAGCCTTTCAGCGTCACAGAGTGCCGACACACCACCTTTAACAAGCTGCTCTCTGCATCCTGCTTCTGATAACAGCCCGCCAAAAGAAACATTTACCACTCACCCAAACTCACCCCGCTCACTGAACAGACACCATCGCTAACACACACACACACACACACACACACTCGGACCCTGGAGCATCATTATAATGTACCCACAAAAATCACAACACAAACGATCAGAACACAGAGTTACAGAGAAATGGAGAGAGGAAGAGGGAGGAGAGAGGGAGTGATAGGACCCGAAAACGTGAGTGGTTGTTGAGACAGAGAGGAAGAGGAGAGAGAGAGTCAGCAGAACCAGTGTTGTTTCATCTCACTACATTTGTTATTGATCATTATTTTGCTGAGAAAGCAGCTTTTCAGTGTCGGATGGTGCTACAGTTTGGGAAAGCAGAGGACCATGATTAACATGTGAACCAAGTGAATGTTTTTGGATGAAGACATGGTGGCATGAAGCTGTCAGCCTTTTAAACACAGTTTATGTATGAATCTAAAACTGTGTAATGACTTCAAGCCAGTAGTTTGAAATGAATGTAGTTTGAGTTTGAAATGATCATTTAAAGGTCAAAGACATCAGGTCTCAGGTTTTCAGTCCACATCATATTTACATATCAAGATATGAAGATACGACGAGAGCATATAATGAAGAAGATACGATGAGAATAGGATGATGATAGGAGATAATTCACTTACATCCTGAGAAGAAGAGTTCTCTTTCAACAACACTTCCAGTCATCAGACTGATCCACATGGGGAATGGATCCAAAGCACAATTGAAGTTTTTCCACCACAGAGATTTCCATGTCAGTTCAGTATACAGTAACATACAGTCACTTGTGACATTATGGCTGCACCTGACTGACCCAAAAGCCACGACTGTGGACATTCAGCAAGCAGTGATGACCTCCATGAGTCATTCTGTTACCTCTCCATGAGTCATTCTGCATGCAGACCATTACGACGACTGCCCTTAACACCACATTAACGTCCCCAGAGAGTGCCAGACTGTCATGGAGTCACTCAGAATGGCAGCAGGTCATCTTCAGTGAAAAGTCCCGCTTTTGTTTTGTTGGAGACGACTAACGAATCCGCGGTGGAAATAAATATTACCCATATCAGTCTAAATGCGTCATAATTTATTGTTCCTGGTAACCTTTATCTTCCTTCCCAATAGCATTGCAACCCGACACTTCAACTATTCTTTTGACGATGAATGTATATGAAGATTAAGATTTGGAAGAATTAAAAGTTGGCTCACACATGAAGATTTTATGATTTTGATCATTTTTTATAATTAAGAAGATTTAAAATAAAAAAACAATCAGATGAATAAACCACTATTTTTGACAAATTGGATGTAAAATCATCTAAATAATATTTCTAAATTATCATATGAATATTTTGTTTATTTGATTGTTGTGGTGATTTAGAAAATTCAAATGAGACAATTAAGCATTTGATGATTTAAACAAATACACTTTAGAACACCCAGAGGATATTATAGGAGGTTTTTATGATTTGGCTGATTAAAAAAAAAACACATGCAAAATTATCCCAAGATTTATAGATATTTAGAAGGTCTTAAAGCTTTTGAAGATTAAGATTCTGATGATTCGGGATGACGTCTTAAATATTTCTTAAATATTTTGATGGTCACAAAAAATTGAAGATGAGTTTTGAAATTTCGATTCAGAGTCTTCTAAAGCCTTTGAGGAATCTGTGCGTGTCCATGTTCTTACAATACACAGTTCTTATTCTTCTCAAGTTTTATCCTGAGTTAATCATCAGGTTTTCTTTCAGTTTGAGGGATAAACATCCACGACTGGAGACTGAACACGTAAACACCCCACAAAAACCCCAAACACACCTTCAGACTGACACATCTACAGTCGTATTAGTCAACTGGCACAGAGTTAATCTGATACATCTCAGCATAGCTGACCTAGATAGCTCATCCTTGAGGAGAACAATAATGGCAGTGTGCAAAGAAAACCACCTCTAAACCAGCCTCCCCCCCTTTATACACGAGGCAAGGTCAAGCTGCATGCAGGAGGATACAAAACCTTGGCACATAGTGCAACTAGATATAAGAAGCCTTTTATAGTAGCCTAGATATGGGCTGACTCAGAAAGTGAATAAGTGATCCTTTCAGAGGTTCAGTCAAGAGGAAGCACAAACTTCCTCCAAGCTTTTCCTGTGCTCTGGGAACCTTGTCGCCACTAGTGAGGGTCTATCTGTAGATTAGCCAACAGATAGCATGTCAGCTACTTGTATACATGCGGAAGCCGTAACAGAGACAGCGTACGTGGAGATTCGCACACTGGACACCACAATTAATAGATCCTGCTGGTCAGAACGACTCCCCTCTGACTGGTCTCATCAAAGGTCTTGAAGTTTCCGTGCTGTTACTTTTCAGTAAAGCACAAAAATAAATGCAAAGGTTTCATTAACATAAAATATCATTTCATAACACTTGATTCCATGATTTAAAGTAGTTTTGCCTAAATAATAATATATATATATATATATATATATATATATATACCTCAACCCAAAGGTAGTTCAAGTAGATCTAAAGTGAAAATCATAAGGCTTATCCCTCCACACTGTGATGCATTACGCACTGAAAATGGTATCAGGGTGGGTCTCTGGCCTAGCTGGCCATTTGGGGTGGGGACTGTAAAACATGTTGTAATTGGTTGATATTATTTTTCTCTGCTCAGTGCACAGTATTCTAACCAAAATTCAGAACACAGTCACTAAACCTGATCAAAGACAACAAGAAAACAGGACTTTAGTCTTGCAAAGGGTATCATGAATCTTGCCTAATGTGACCAGAAACATGATTTCAGACTGCAACGCATCATCAGGTCTGCAGAGAAGACCACTGGAGTTAAACTACCCACACTGTAGGATATGATACACATTTCCAGAAGCAGAAAGCGTGTGGAGAAGATCATCACTGATCCATCACACCCTGGCCATCACCTGTTCCAGCGTCTTCCCTTAGGCCGGCGCTTCAGCCAAATGAGGATCAAGACAACCAGGCTACAGAGAAGCTTCTTCCCACATACCATCACACTCATGAACAGCTGAACACTGCAATGCACATAACAAATCCCCACTCCTCTTATTTATCTAATTTATTACATAACACATAAATACATACAATCCATATTCAGGACATTTTTCTCACTTTGTTCTTCCTTCTGTATTAAACCTCTTATTTATCTTATTTATCTTAGTAATAGTATCACACAACACTCCATCCTCTGTACTTACTGTCTCAGACTAGTGCTTCTTCTTGTACTCCACTTTTATAAGTCTTAACTTATCTGCCACTACATCCTGGCTGCTGCACTCAGCACTTTAATTTGACTATACAGCTCTGCACAGTATACCTTATGTGGCCAAAAGTATGTGGACCATCCCACCTATATGAGCCTCTAACAACCTCCACTTTTCTGGGAAGCTTTGTACAAGATTTTGGAGCGTGTTTATGAGTGTTTATTGGTGTGTAAGGGGCTAACAAAGTATGCAGAGAAACAGATGGACTACAGTCTGTAATTGTAGAACTACAAAGTCCATCTATATGGCAAGCGGAGCTGATAAAATTACCAATGTGTGTAGATATAAGGTACATATAGTGATAATAAAGTGACCAGTTTGATGCATCTATAGGAGAGGAAGAGTTTGAGATATAGAAAATATCCTGTGCAAAGGGGGGGAGGAAGGAAGGAAGAGAGAGAGAGAGAGAGAGAAAGAGAGAGAGAGAGAGAGAGAGAGAGAGACAGAATTGGGAAAGTCCCACTCCTAAAGCTATGTAAGGCTGCATTCCAGGTAAATTGATTCATTCTAGGCTACACTTTCTTCATCCCATTGAAGACAGACTATCTATTCTAACTCTTTTCCACATGTCCAAGATTAGATTTAAGTAAGCCTAAAATGGAGGACTTGATAGCATCTTTGGAGGTGATAAGACAGACCGGAATGTCTTCTAAATTGCTATGAGTGTTCTTTAACTGAAATCTGAACTCACACACAGTACAAAAGCAACAGCAACATAGGGAAACCTAAATAAAACAGAAATAATATAAACACTTATTTCTTTCACCTCGTTCTTCCCTATTCTATTTTCTGGATTGTTGTTATATTCCAGATAAGAGCAGTGATATAAACCAGTCATATTATGCTCATTCATAATTTAATTTTTGGGGTCTACTAGAATAGATTTACATGCTTCAGTTTTCCCAAAGCATAATGTTTTGCTCATATTGTATGTCTCAATTCACCCATTGTCTGACACATTCTGTTAGAGCTCCTGTGTCTTTAAGCCCCACCTCGCGATGAGCCGAGTGTGTTCTGAGTGGTCAGGTTGCCCACTCTTTTCTGATCAGTCAACCAGCATAACGGCATCCTGCTACAAGTGCTGCCCCCACATCCTGTGGCTACTCTTACGATGGTATTAGTTCTGATATATCAGTCAGGTAGAACAAGTTGGTGGACCTTGATCTCCCTTTCACAAGCTAGACCAGAGCAGGATGTTTCAGAGTGGCCAGTTTTTACTGTGTTCTCTCTGAGGATTGTGTGAGGGCCAAGCTTGCACAAAAAGCTACATAAAACAATAAAAAAGAAAAAATCTAAACAGCAGCTTTAAAGAGGAGAGCTCTGTAGCACTTTGAAAGGGTATTGGAAAGGTCTAAAAACACATTTTTCCCCCAAGAAGTGTTTCTCTTAAAGCTGTGTCAGAGAGATTACAGATGCTCACAAGAGATTACAGATACCACAACACAAGGTCAGAGCATCTGCTTCTAAGAAACATTAACTGGAATAGTTAAAATGCTGTGGGGAGCCAGGAGGGGCTTAGCTCCACCAAAGGGGCTCAGTTGAAAGCAACAAAATCTGAAGGGTTGGAGGTTTGTGGATACTGATAATGTATTCACAATTCTGTTTATTTATTCTGTTCTAGCTCTTCTTTAACACGGCAGACGTGTCATTATTCCTGGTTGAATGTCAAATAAAGGTGCACACAGTTTTACTCATGTGACCTCGTCTGTTTCTGTTTGTTTGGTCTGTGTTGTCTCCGCAAGTGTATGAAAGATGTTTTGTGTTGTATGGTTTATATTGTTTGTTTGTGCTCTGTAGTTGGTACTGTTAAGTTTGTTGCCTTCAGCGTTAGACTGTTTGAAATCTGTAGGAATCTTAGGCCTACAGTTTGCAGTGGCTGTTTTATGTCTTGACTGGCTGGTATGAGTTGAAAAGGGCACATGAGTGAATCCTACAGAGTGAGAGTAAACTTACAGGAGAAGGAAAAAAAACAAAAAACACCTTAATTTTAATGTCAATGTATTTTAAGTCAATGGAACCAGACTTTTCATTTTGGGCCATTTCTCATAGTCCATTCATATGCACACATTGTAAAGGGAAACAGGCATTTTTGTATGATGTCAAAAAATGAAGATACAAAGTTTTGTCCACAGCAGCAATATATTACAGAACTATGTCAGTTTCAGTGCATGCAGCAAACTAAACAACATGTAATTTCCAGTCAGAACAGAACCATTAAGTACATGTTCTCAGGAGATATTTATTTTACACATTATTGCTGATACTTACAGTTGTGATTTGGAGTTATGATGCTTGTTAATGTAGAATTGCTCCTCTCTTCACTGCACATAACCTCAATATTATCCAAGGTCTGATAAACTGAGTGAAATGGGCAGAGCAAACTAGCATCTTGGAGCTAAAGTTGTCCAGGATCTTGGCGCTGAAGTTGGCGTCCTGTTCAGCAGCTTGTTTTGCACCTGAGCAAGCTGTAGCATTGATTCAATCATTTAAGAAGCTAGCAAATAGGAAGTCAACCTCAGCCTCATTTAAAAGATGCACATCAACAATGCCTGTTCAGAATTCCTTGAAAATTATATGAAATGTGCAGAATTCCTCTGCACAGTCTGTGAACAGAAGTATGTTTCTTCACATTTTGCTGGCACCTGTACAAGTTGTAGCATTTAAGGTGGAATGGAACATTTGATTAGAAAGCTAGTAAACAGGAAGCCAATTTCAGTCTCATTCGAACATGAACATCTTCCATGCTCACTGGCAGATCATTGGAAACGGCATGCAGGCATCCCCTTCACAGCCTGGAAAGGTGGATTTCTACACATAAAAAACACCATTGCTGTTGCTCCACTGTCATTGTTATCTCCTGGGCTAGAACTTGAGCTGGTATATGTACATTTTAGGACCATCATTTTGGGTGGAGTCCAAAGGGCCCCCTTTGACAAATGCAAGATTTGTATTTGAGGGAGGAGCAACAGTGTTTGAGGGTCACGTTAGTGTCAGTGCTAAGTACCGAACTCTCCTTATTCAACTATTACAATATAAATACATTGTTTTTCTGGCACCTTTAAAGCTTTCATCTTTAAGATATTGGATAGCAATCCTCAGGTGCTATTGTCCCTCTTTCCAATGTGAGAAGACAACGCAACACTATGGTTGTGAAAGAAGCCCCTGTGTAAGAAGCCCTTGCTGAGAAAATTAAATAAGTAGAAAATGTGTAAATTGACCCAAGAACCTGCTGGTGTTCTCAGAACAATGAACTGACCACCCCAGAGCCCAAACCTCAATGCCACGAAATGCATTTGGCATTATTTGAATTGTGAGAAGCAGAAAATACTATGCCAAGTTCTAAGACTGAATCATGGAGGTGCGAAAAAAAAATATCCCTGTACATTTCTATGAAAGCCTTCCAGGAAGAAAACACATCATGGACACAATCATTACAGATAAAACACTTAACAAATCTGATGTAGACTATTTCTTAGTAAGATCTTGGTGAATGAGGCCAAATGTGTTTTCTAGAACTAAAACCTAAAACAGTGTCCAGGTTTGGACCACCCCCACCCAACTTTACTGTAAGTTTGAAATATGCTTCCCAACACNGGTGCTATTGTCCCTCTTTCCAATGTGAGAAGACAACGCAACACTATAGTTGTGAAAGAAGCCCCTGTGTAAGAAGCCCTTGCTGAGAAAATTAAATAAGTAGAAAATGTGTAAATTGACCCAAGAACCTGCTGGTGTTCTCAGAACAATGAACTGACCACCCCAGAGCCCAAACCTCAATGCCACGAAATGCATTTGGCATTATTTGAATTGTGAGAAGCAGAAAATACTATGCCAAATTCTAAGACTGAATCATGGAGGTGCGAAAAAAAAATATCCCTGTACATTTCTATGAAAGCCTTCCAGGAAGAAAACACATCATGGACACAATCATTACAGATGAAACACTTAACAAATCTGATGTAGACTATTTCTTAGTAAGATCTTGGTGAATGAGGCCAAATGTGTTTTCTAGAACTAAAACCTAAAACAGTGTCCAGGTTTGGACCACCCCCACCCAACTTTACTGTAAGTTTGAAATATGCTTCCCAACACAACATATTATAATGTACATATCACCGCTGTCCATGGAAAAACATGTATCTCAATTCTTGTTGATGTTTACTTTCATGCATGATTTGAACACAGCAGCTGCCGTTTACATTGTGTGAAAATGTCATGATGAATGGCCCAACAGAAATGGGCCAGGATTACTTGGTAAAAGATCAGGTTCTATTGACTAACATTACAATTAAATGAGGTTTTTGCCCTCTCCTGCAAAGTTGCCATTTTGGAGGTACTTTTTTTTTCTTTGGACATCGACAATATGCAGTCTGTACATTATAACTAACTAAATCTGGACATGTCTTGAAATCTGGATTCCACCCCTAAAGCCAAAGTGTAATTCCCAAAAATGTAACAACCCAAACATGTTAAACGTCTGCTAAAAGTTTGCTTCTTTAGTTCTTCACCGGAGATACAAATGTTGCTAACAAACAACAGAAGCTTAAACCTCACCAATTTGCACCGTGCAAACCTCATGCCAAAATGACACACTTTCCTTAAACCACAGTCTGAATTATTGAGTATTCTCAGATTGACTTGCTTGTGGGTTTTAGACACTGCATGGCGTATGGTTGTCTATAAAAGTATGGACAAAATACAGGCTTTAAGGTGCTACTACCATTTTAGCTGTGCTGTACACTATCATTTACACATTATACAGTTGGAAACCTTTAAGAGATGTTACTGCAAGACTCCTTCACGCGCGTTTAAATGCAGTTTTGTTTAATGAGTCTTAACCACTTCAAGATGTTGCTTATCTGGTAAGGTATGTAAATGTCTGCTGCTAAATGAGCATATTTACCCAGATATTGATAGAATCTTAATCCATTTTTCTCAGGGTGTCTGATCTGTCTGACTCATTGACCCACCGACTGTGCTTCTACTTCCTTCTCTAGGGTATGCATACGGACTGTGGCGTCTACCAGCATGTCCATCAGGATCTCCAGCCTCAACTTCAGCTCACGGTTCTCCTCCTCCAGTTCCTGGACTCTCCAGCGTAGGCCCTGAAGCCTCATCTTTTCCCGGGCTCTACCATGCCTCACCCACTGGCCATGCCTGAAGGTAAAGGTGTGGTCTCCAAGCCTGAGGGTTGGAGGTCCAGCGTGGAGGCCCAGCTCACAGATACAGGAGTTTAAGTCCAGGTTGTAGAGGGAGGAGAGGTAAACATTTCGGCAGGCAGGGGTCAATATAGGGTTCCGGAGGTCACAGAGGCGTTTCCGGAGCTGTGCTTTCAGCCCGTTCCATACGTCTTGAAGGAAGCACATTTTCCGTGACGAAATGGTCCTGCTGATGGTTTGGTGAAAATGAATTAGATAAAAAACAAAAATTGCTTGGTTGAGAATATTGTGGGAGTAAGGCATTACTAGAAGACGTTTGACCTATGGGTTAAATACATCAGGGCTCACTTGGTTATGCCTGGTTCCCTCTCTTGGGTAAGTTCTTTGTTGTGGACTCAGTTCAAATCTCCCCAGATTTTAATTTCCTCCACATTAGCTCTGAGCAGAAGTTTCAGCCATGACAGCTGGCAGAAGTCTGGAAGTAAAGATCATCAGAGGGTTTCAAGTTTAGCACTAGATTTAGCCTAATCCATCTAAAAATTGACAGCAAGATACATTACGGTTGGTTTTAATGAATGAAATACATTTTGTGTCCAAACACCTATTTCATGTATTCCATAGTTAGCATGGCCATAATGCTAACTAATGCTGTTGTGGCTAAACGCAGTCAAATCCTCACTGCAAGATTCCAACATTTAGTGTAAAGCCAACCCAGTAGACCAGGAGACCGTTGGTTCGGCAAGAATTTTAGAAGAACTGCTGGATCAATAGGTATCCACATTCACTCATACAAAGCATTCATTCATGATAACTGTGAACATCTGATGCATTTCAAGTGCTATATTAGCTAATGTTGCTCTTTTCATGTTACCTGTTGGTTTTGCAACTTTATCCTAAGGTTCTGTTACTCTGTAACATGGTAACAGAGAACATTTGAGATCATCATAAACGACTTCATATTCCATGACGATCATCACAGAACACTCCACATTCCACATACTAATCCGGAATTGATGACACTTTAGTTATTTGGTGTTAGTTTGGACAGTGCCAACCAAGCCACATATGCCGACTTATTTCTCTTTTATCCCATGTGGAAGCCCTTATTTCCCCCTCAGTTCCCCCTCAAAACAGCCAGATGTTCCACCACTCCACTTTTTACACAAATCGACCAACCAAAGAGCATACGTGCACAAGATGTGCAACTGCCTCACTGACTTGGAAGGAGATGAAACCTAATAGAGTTATTGGAAAATGGCACACTTCCTGGCGGCGTCAATTTTACAATGGAGGAAAAGAGCTAAAATGTATTTCCGTTTGGTGCAGGTTCCTTTAAGTTCATGCCAAATTCATATTTACATTCATTTCTCCTTTGCGGTCCTGTCTGGAAGGCAGTGGTCTCCATTCATACACCTAATGCAGTCAGACAACAAGATGTTCAGTAGTTCTAGATTTTCAGTGGTTCTGGACCGAAACACCTGTTCTATACATTCAGTGGTTTTCTCTCAGATCCCAAAAAAGGAACTTCAACATTCCAGAAAGAAATGATGTGGTAAGGACTAATTAAACACCAGCCATCATAGTAAGAAAGAAATGGAGTTTATTGCAGTGGGCTGTGGTGCCCCTTAGTGGTGGAGCAGTATTTGAGGACAAAGGCATCTCAGATTTAAAAGGGAATTTCATCAATATTGTTCAAATATTTTATTGAAGTGTAAATAAAGTCATTCCGAGAGGTTTGATGCACAATTTTTCATTGTACTGAAACATGACTCAGGTGTCTGTGTGGTTGTGGTAATAGGAACCAGGCAGGTGCCACAATGTCTACAATGCAAATGAAGCCGTTTCATTTACTATCCAAAACCACCAGCCAACGGACACATGCCTTCTGAGTTCTTATGCAATGTGATGTGGTATTTTGCCTTATAACATCCTGCATGTACCTGCCCACTATAAGCAAGTTCTAAAACTGATGGCTTAGACTTAAATAAACTTTATCTAAAACAACTTTAAAACAATCTCTCAGGCATCAGGAAGCCTTTTCTTATCAACTTTTTAAAAGGAACTTAAGGAACTTCCTGTGAGAGTTTTTAGAGGCTTTAAAGGGGGTTTCCACCAATCTATTAAAACCATATATTTATTTACTCTTTACAGTGGTGCTGATGGGAATCAGGGATCACCAATTCTACAGCAATTATAGCCATTTTATTTACTATCCTCAATGAGCAGTGAACCTACACTGAGATGTTATATGTTTTGTATGTAGTGTTGTTGACAGTAAAGCAGTGGTAAATCTGAAAAGCGTCAAACGTGCTTTCTTTGGGGATTATATACTGTATTTGCCCCTGCATATCTCCCTCCATGATAAGAGTAAGTGGAGAGTAAGTAACATTTCAAGGCAGTCTCGGGCAGTTTTCACGTATGAACTGAGAGCTTTTGGGCGCAGCCCCGCTGTGAAAACTTGAAATACGACTGTGTAAGTTTCATTAGACATGTACCACACCTTTGTGAGTTTGACTTACATGTGAACACCAATATTGTACAGATATTTTGGGGGAAAGAAATGGTGGAATTCCCCCTTAAAAATTTATCAAGTACAGAATCAGGAACTGAAAATACTGTCACTGCTGTTGTTTTGAGATATTTGAATGAAGCAAGCCAAATGCTTCACTCGCTTTCTGTAGCACATTCATTACAAACTACCAGAATTTCACATCTCATTTCAAATTCAAAACAGAAAATATTTGAATCCCTCTTTCCAGTTTGTGCAGTAATAACAGGGTTAATGCAATCCTAGTCAAATACGTGTGTCTATGTAGGTATATTACACACTGCTCTTTTAATAACCACTCTCATATGTACACACTGTACAAACCTAAATTAAATCCCATATAGCATTGATTTTAATGAACACGTCCTTTAACAGTTCAAGCTGAACTGCCTTGACACATTAGATCACTTTTCATTTTGGTATCCTTTATGTTTGGTAAATGGACACATGTGAGATTGTTGATCTTTAATGATTTGAAAATATTCCAGAAATGATCTGATAAATAATCTGAGAAAAGGCATTAAAGGGAACATACAATTAACAGCTGTGATTCGATTTGACATTTGTACTGGACAAGTTTCTGGATGTTGGCCACATCAATGTTCAGCCATTCTTGCGTCAAAGAATTGGGCAGTTGGTCCAGATTTGGCGGATGCCTTCCCTGGCACAATTCTTAGGAGAATTTCCTGTAGGCTGGGATTTTAGCCACTGCTGGTAGACCTGTATGACCGTATGTTTCCATACACCTGCAGATTCAGCTACTTCCTTCACACTATGGTTTGTTTCAAAAGCAGTCACTCCTTTTAGCCAGTCATTAACATCTGCTTTGGACCCATTTTCCACACATGGAATGAGACATTCACTGCACTGTACCACCTCTTCTCAATCTATGACTCCCGTCACTCACACCCCGCAGGTATTTATAGCTCTATCATCCTTGTGCAATGCCACCCGCAGGAGCCACAAGTTACTACCACCTTAATTTTTTTGTGTGGTGAGCTTGTGTTTCAGACAATGCTTCTCTCAAAACAATATGTCAGGCACCAGGCAGCATATTTGTAATAACTTTATGTAATAACTTCCAATACATTAGCTTTTAGACGCATTAAACTTTTCAGACGCCTGGTTCCTATCATCACCATTACAAACAATTCTGATTTGGCAAGTTTCTGTAAAACACCAAACCACTCTAAATGACTTTGCCTCTATCCTAATTGCTTAATACATATACACATAGCAATGTTAAACATAAAAATATATATATACATTTGAAACAGCACAACAGTTTATTTTCTTTTCTTTATTCAATCTTTTTTCTTCCACAACAAACTCTTGAACAGAAAGTGAGCAAGTCGTGAGCAAATGGGCAAGGCTGTGAAACAATACCATGCAACACCAGAGAAACTGACCCGCATACAGAAAATGAAAATGCTCATGTCGGGCTTTAGCTGATCCTGGACAAACTGAGTGAGCTTCCTCCATGTTCTGCTGCCTTCACTCGAGGTCGAGACCCAGAACGTGACAGAGACAAGCGAGCGGATCAAACCCTGCATACAGACGACTCATATGAGACAGCACTCCCAGCCCCCCAACGGCTATCAGCCCCCACTGCACCTTAGCACTGAAATACAGGGGAGCCAACCTGAGAGAGAGAGAGAGAGAATATGAGAGAGAGAGTGAGTATGAGGGAGAGGGAGAGAGAGAAAGAGAGAATATGAGAGAGAGAGAGAGTATGAGAGAGTATGGTAGAGTAAATATAAGGGAGGGAGAATGAAAGAATATGAGAGAGTGAATATGAGGGGGAGAGAGAGTATAAGAAAGTAAAGAGTGAGAAAGCAAATATGAGATAGAGAGAGTGAATTTGAGAGAGAGAGAATATGAAAAAGTGAATGAGAGTGAATATGAGGGAGAGAGAGATAGAGAATATAAGAGTAAAGAGTGAGAGAGTAAAGAGCAAGAGAGTGTATATGAAAGAGAGTGAATGTGAGTGAATATGAGAGAGAATATGAGAGAGAGTGAATATGAGCAAGAGAGAATGTGAGAGAGAGTGAATATGAGAGAGAGAGAGAATATGAGAGAGAGAGTGAATATGAGAGAGAGAGTGAATATGAGAGAGAGAGTGAATATGAGAGAGAGTGAATATGAGAGAGAGAGAATAAGAGAGAGAGTGAATATGAGAGAGAGTGAATGAGAGAGTGAATATGAGAGAGAGAGAATATGAGAGAGAGTGAATATGTGAAATATATAAATGATTGTAGTAGATCAGTAGATCAGAGGTCCATCATGGACTCTGAGCAGAGTGGAATAGTGCCCCCTACCTCCCCTGCGCAGACTGTGCATATCCATGGAAGTAGCGAAACCGTCCATGAAGGTATAGGAGTCCAAGAAACACAGACAGAGCTTGAGGAGAAAAAAAACGCAGGACATAGATAGTAAAAAGGCCTGATATCACAGCAGCTTCTGCTGAATGCCTGTGCTTCAGTACATTATAGAGAGATTTTCATTAAAAACCCTGCATATCCATTTCTAACAATTTTGGATATAAGTATGCAAAAGTCTGAACACCCCTGGCCAGATGACATGTTTTTGATCGATTTTGGCTTTTTGAAAAGTGATAAGCTAACACATCCTCTACAGGGGACAAACCTGCTGGTTAAATTCAGCTAACACATATCAGCTGTTAGAAGTGTTCACTTATTATCAAATCAGAGAAACTTCACCAGGGGTGCCCAGACGTTTGCGTATGACTTTAACAGCTGATGTACACCACCCTAATAAAGGAGGTAATAATCATAACATATTATTGATATTATTTGCATGTGTAAAGTCCACTCCCAACAATGTATCTCATAAAGGAGACAGAACACCCTTCAGTTAACAGAAACAGTGAGGTAAAATTTAACCCAGTGAACCCTTTCACCCTGTATATGCGCCTACACATTAACTCCTCACTCTCATACCTTACATACCTCACATATTAACATCATAATAACTCCTAAATCATTGATATTAGTGTGGTATAGTTATAGTAGCACTTCATTATAGGGTGGGTCTGATTCTGAACAGTTATTGACAGAGAATCTGATTTTATTTACAGTGGTGGTGATAACCCGGTGGTGTGATGTCTGTAACTACAGTATATAGCAGTTTTATTTACTACCCAATTCTGACTCTGTAAGTTTCTCTAGACTGGAGCATTTCACACTAAACCATGTATTACGTATTAACCACTGAATAATGCAAAAGAAGTAACAGCAACTAATTAATAATGCTCTAGTAAATCCTAGAAACATGTTATTCGTAAGCAGGTTTAGAAATGTATTCTAAAAGTTATGTATAAGTTATGTTAATTTTAAAAAATTGTTGACAAGTGAGCAAATTATTCTTTTCCTGTGATCTTTCAGTTACAAGCATTGAGTTGTAATGTCTTCGATCTATCCTAAGCAAGGAATACGAACAGGTTATTCACACTGACCAAAACGTGCTAGTAAGTAGTAATATTTCATACGCTGTATTTGAGTTATTGTAATTAAGTAACTTCCAATACAATTACAATAACATAATATTTCCTTAAATTACAGCATTTCATGGTATTTCGGTATAAAATCTGGACGCTCTTGTCCATATTTAACAGTTTAAGACCTAAAAAAAAATGTATAAGTACTTAACAACCATAAGACAGTGATTTAATAAATAGATACTTCTTTATTTAATGCCTTGCAAATCCTTTAATAAATATTTTATATATTTGATAATTTGCAATTGTAAAGATGTCGTCACAGATGTCATTAGGCAGTTACTACAAAACAAATTAAATGAACTTGCCTGACTATGTTTAAAAGCTGAGAAATGCTGTCTTCAGCTCATTTACTTGCTGTTAAATACACTTACATGCGTCATGTGATCACACTTTCAAGCCGAATGGTGTACTAACCATGGTAAAAAAAAATAGTTCTTGTCGGTTGTTTATGGCAAATATGGCAAGGCATGCAAACATATTCATAACACATGCAAATGAAAGTATTTGCTCACATTTTCAACCACATTTGGTCACTGTGTATTCAGATAAACACTACCTGCTCACATTCCTTAAATACAGTGTCACATTGTAAGTGCCAGTGTTTTTATTCAGTGTTTTAGATTGTTCCCTGATGTCTACAGAGCAGGTACAGGCTTTGGTCAGGCTGAAAAAATGTCCAGATGCAATTTTACATGCCCATTTACACCCTATGATTTGGTCCTAGATAGAAATGAGCTGTTTTCCCTTGTTTAGAGAGCTCATGAATAATTTCCTGAGCTCTGCTCTGATTGGCTGGTTTCACTGCAATGATCCCATAGAAGTTACATCGATATAGACACATGAAAATAAAATGAACCTCTGTGTAATAATAAGGCCTTCATAGTATTTAGTTAGCCATGCTTGTTACTTGCAGCTTGCTCGTAGCTAACGTTACCTACACTAACTACTTGCTTTAGATCTCAACTTCAACACAAAGTTAATTAAAAAGTTAAAGTACAGATAACACTCGTCATTTCTGTAGTTTCTGTGTGCAAATGAGGGCTTATCTTTAATTTCTCATATTCAGCGACACTGAGACCACTGAAAGCCATGGTAGATGACATTACAGTGGGTCTTTTAGATAAACAGATCTCAGCCAACATTACAGCCCAGTCTTCTTCTGTTCACTAACAGAGAGCTGTTAGTAAAGTAGTAAACTGATGCCACTTGTGATAAATGATGGTTGAATCTACTTTCTTCAACAACAAAAAAAATAAATAAATTGAAAAAAATTGGTGATGATGGCAAGATAGTAGGTAATATTGCGGTCATGTGGTTATCAATCCAGCCCTAGATGTTACCCGCTATGAAACCCTCACTTTAAGATGATTTATCAAAAACTTCACACAGTATGGCTGCGACTTACAGGCAGTGTGACAAATACCCCCTAGTATTCAGGGGGTCTCATTTCGGCTGCCTACTCCAATGCTGGCTGGCTGCTACCTCACCCGCCATAGCAGCGCTGATGCTGCCTTTAGCAGCAACAAAACATTTGGTTCAACAGGTGTTCTTTTGGAAATGCTCTTTTCTAAATTGGTACGGTATTCGTTGATTTAATTCATTCCCCCTGTTCAGAAACTGGGCAGACTTTACAGATCTGCAAATATGCCGGGACAGGTTTTTCAGCAGTATCCCTGGCAAAGTTGCTAGGCTATGAAGGACCAATTGGGTGAATCAATTAGCCGCAGCGCCTCCCTGAGGCCGACCTGTTCTGACGCTCTATTTAGTTATGAATACCAACAGAAGCTCACCAGGATTTGGGTGAAGCAGCTAAACAACAAACAGCATAACGTCATATTATAAGTTTATTTTCAGGGACCCCCCTGAAAATGTTAAGACATTTAGACTCCGAGAGGTTTATTTCACACCTTGCTTACAGATTGCTGTTTTGAATATCGTTTAAGGCTTAAGAAACGGTTTAGAGTGAAAGGTCCAGACCCAACTAACAGCTTTGAATTAAAGTTATTAAGTTACTCATTTTCTGTTCTACCTTAAATGGTGCTGTAGTTATGTTCTGGTGCCTGTACAAGCTGAAGCATTTAAGGTGGAACAGAACATTTAATTAAGAAGCTGCCAAATAGGAAGCCCATTTGAGCCTACAGCTTGTACAGGCACCAGAATATAATCGCGGCACCATTTAAGGTGAAACAGAACACTTGATTAAGAAGCTGGTGAATAGGAAGCCAACTTTTAAATAGGAACATCAACGATGCCAGCTAATAGTTCCATGGGAAGGTTATGGAAAAGTGCGACCTTCTCTTCACAGCCTGGAATGGTGTGTTTCTGCATAGACTGACATTTTCATTTCTGTTGCTCTGCCCTAATGTGGGAGTAAATATTCATGAGCTAGGACTGTTACGTAACAGTCTAGGATTCTGGAATCTGCATGTTTAACCACCCTCTTTTGTAAATGCGGGATTTGTATTTGAGGCAGGAACAACAGTGTTTGAGGTTCACGGTATGTCAGTTCTAAGTACTGAACTCTCTGTATTCCAACTATGCTAATATAAATATACAGGGGTTGGACAATGAAACTGAAACACCTGTCATTTTAGTGTGGGAGGTTTCATGGCTAAATTGGACCAGCCTGGTGGCCAATCTTCATTAATTGCACATTGCACCAGTAAGAGCAGAGTGTGAAGGTTCAATTAGCAGGTAAGAGCACAGTTTTGCTCAAAATATTGCAATGCACACAACATTATGGGTGACATACCAGAGTTCAAAAGAGGACAAATTGTTGGTGCACGTCTTGCTGGCGCATCTGTGACCAAGACAGCAAGTCTTTGTGATGTATCAAGAGCCACGGTATCCAGGGTAATGTCAGCATACCACCAAGAAGGACGTTTTCCTCCACCAGCATCACGTAGCGACCTGGCCACTATCCTGCAAGAAGAATGGCTTAAAATCCCTCTGACCACTGTGCAGGACTTGTATATGTCATTCCCAAGACGAACTGACGCTGTATTGGCCGCAAAAGGAGGCCCTACACCATACTAATAAATGATTGTGGTCTAAAACCAGGTGGTTCAGTTTCATTGTCCAACCCCTGTAGTTTTCCATTCTATGGCACATAGTAATAAAAGTCAGTAGTCAACAGACAGAGTTAATAACTAATTTCCAGAAGATGTTTCAATGTGCTACAGCATTATACATTGCTTGCTAGAAATTGTTAAGAAGCAGAGCTTAAACTGAAATGGTTATTTAATAAGAAATAAAAAATAGTAAGTGTATCAAGCCTTGGATTTACAAGAGCAAAAGGAGGTCGCAAAAACAACCTCCCATCAGATATAAGCCAGCGTGGTTTCAAAATGCTTGTGCTGCAGATGATATTGATCAGTCCCCCAGTCATGGTTAATCATATCTGCAAACCATTTCTTCCTGTACTTTTCAGTGAGGTGCAGCATTTGCTCAAAAGATCTTAGCTGACACTTCTCATGAACTTTTATTGGTATGCTCATTGGAGTTACTGTACTTAGGAGCGTGTTTATGGCCTGTGCTGCTCAGTAAAGGTTGTAGTATTTTGCATTTCTCACACACAGTTTTGTTTGTATGTAAATGTGAGATCATGTAACATTCTGGAGGAGAGTCCACGCCATCTTCCCCTCCGGGCCCTGCGTTTATGGTCGCTCACCTTGACTGAAGAAAAGTCCAGCCACCCAGAGTGTAATGATGAACAAAGGGAAGTACTCAGAACAGTTTGCTCTGGCAAACAAGAAATGAGAAACAGTGTGAATGTATAGCATTTAGCCCAAAACGTGTTGAATACATGTTTTCAAATCGCAAAGTCAAATAATTTGCAGAAAGACACATGGTAGGATTAGGCCTGTCACAAAGACCTGGTGGGTATCTGGTACAAATGCATTTCCTGCTTTCTTTTACTTACATCTAACTTGAGAATGTACATCCTGTTATGAAAGATAACAACTGCTGAGAAGATGTAGTCAGCTCAACTGTGACCAGGCGATTGTGGAATAACTGTACAGCTCTAATCTTGCACAGAAAAGCATCCTAGACCACCACAGCGCCTCACCACCAAAATCACCATATTGTTATGGATGCTGGTCACCAGCTACAGGTCTCCACTAAAACCAGCTGGTATGCTGGTCAACCAGCATGAGCATGTAGGGTGACCAGCTTAACCAGCCTAGACTATAGCATAAATAACACACAGTGAAATGATACTGCACTGATTGACAGCTATACGGCTTATGTTTTCTGAGTCCCAGTAAAACTCACTGTGCTCTGAAGACCCTCTCGAACTCAGGAGGTCCTGTCGTGGATGGCGGGGGGACAGAATACTTCCGTCGAGCGTAGATCACCTGCAGGGAAAAGTATGCTGGGAAGGAAAGGCAAAACATGGTTAAAACATGTTTGGTAATGATGCTGTCTCAAACATAAATGTTTCAACAAGCACATCCCTAGCCAAAAAAGAGTCACAATTTGAGCTCAAATAAATAAATACTTAAGAGCTTTTGATTGGATAATTACCATAGTGATTTAAATGTTTCAGCAGGCAGCAATCATTTTAACCCAAACTGATGCACTAGCTTCTCATTTCTTAAACAACCATGTGGGAAGATGTATCCTGTGGTGGTAGAGGAGATGTTGCCAAATAGATTACTGGCAAATTATTAAAAACACAACTAAGGAGAAGCTGAAATGGCTGGATTTGGAATAAGAACTGTCCAACGCATTGTTTAAACCTGGAGGGACAGTTAAAAGCCATTGACTTCACAGAAGCAAATCCTGAATAACCAAGATCACTAAAACACCTGGTGAAGTTGAATCATTAAAAAGCGACCCTAGAACTCATGGCTATGTTTAAGCAATAGAACCTTGGAGCAATAGGAAAGGGTCATGTGGTCTGATGAGCTTAAATCTACCCTATTCCAGAGTGATGGACACATCAGCATAAGAGGTCATGTGGTCTGATGAGCTCAAATCTACCCTATTCCAGAGCGATGGACACATCAGGATAAGAGGGAAAGCTCCTAAAGCAATACACCTATCATGGATAGTTTCCACAGTGCCAGCTTCTGGAAGCAGTGTTATGATCTGAGGGTGCTACAGTTGGTCAAGTTGAGGCTCAGCAAAGTTATGTGGCGATAAAATGAAGCCAGCTGACTA
The DNA here is from genome assembly GCA_034552555.1 of Semaprochilodus insignis. Lineage (NCBI taxonomy): Eukaryota > Metazoa > Chordata > Actinopteri > Characiformes > Prochilodontidae > Semaprochilodus > Semaprochilodus insignis. The sequence continues at coordinate 23,586,563 of CM067485.1, forward strand.
CCTGAGTGTACTGAACGGCCAGGTTGTCATTCAAAGCAAGAAAGACTGTGGGAGTATATATACAGTATATTGGGAACTGTTGGGATCTGTTTTGCCTTACAACGCCCTGCATGCACCATGAATGCACTTCAGCAATAGTTCCCGGCCATAAAGTTAGCATAAACTATTGCAAGTAAATGTTCCAGGCATCAGGAAGCACATTCATAACCAGTAATTATAATGACTTTCTCTGATGCTTTTAGACATCTCTTCCTCTTCACCACCACCGCAAATAATTGACTGTTTCTCTAGAACAGAGCATTTTACATCAAAGCAATAGGAAGGAGTTTGTTTACAAGGATTAAGCCTAGCCCTGGAATGGACACCATTCTTACCATTCAAATTTCAATGGAGAGTATCCACTGAAAGCTAAGTGTAGTCCAGAACTAGGCTTAATCTCTGTCTGACCAGCAGTATCATGGGACTTGATGGCTCCACTACAAACAGCTAATCAATAAAAGTACATAAAAGCATAAATCCATAGTAAAGGGGCTATTGAGGTTTCCTACCTTGCTCCAGCACCCCAAGCATTGTGACAGCAGCAACACACACCAACTGATCAAGCATTGTTCAGCAGGGACACAAACCAACCCACAACTAGCTGAATGTGAATTCTTCTCTCCTCTCATCTGACTAGAAGCGAACTATTCACACCATTCTCACTATTCACCCTCATCACACCCTTCTCAACACACTGTTCTTCCTGTCCTCCCTCATGTTGCTGTAGGCGGAGCACAGCACAAACACAAATAACACTGTCCTGATGAGGAAGGAGCTCAAAGGTAATCAAATACAGGTTTACTAATAAGGAGATAAGGGGAAGAGCAACTGAACATATCGCTCCTGTCCAGCAGTCTTTATTATTAGTGGCTGGTAACATCATCAGTAACTAATTATTACAGTGTAGCAATGTGCCAATAAAACCTTATCATGATAAAATACATTTTAAAATACATACATGTTTTACATCACCAGATTAGATTATTTAAAGAATCTCTTATGTAATGTTCTGAATATCACTTCTTATTGGGATGTGTTGGTTATACACTCATAATCAAAAGAACAGCTGCACCCAGAAGGAAGTGTGGGATTGCAGTGCTATTAGGAAGAAATATAAAGGTTACCAGAAACAATAAATTATGATAAAATTGGACTGATATGGGTAATATTTATTGAGCTACACATACAGAAGTAGTGTCTCTGAGTATGGCGTCGTGTCGCTACCATAACATTCCTAGGAAATGTCGAGACGAGCATTCCAGACGAGACGCCATGGATTTGTAGAGGTTCTAATGATGTCCTGTGATAATCCATCCCATGCAGCTTGAATATCCTCACACAGTTCCTTCAGATTTTGTGGTAGGGGTGGAGGTGGAGTGACACCAGGCCTTGGACTTGTCACTGAAGATGACCTGCTGCCATTCTCAATCACTCAATGACAGTCTGGCACAACACCAGTGCAGTCTTTGGCGACGTTGACGTGGTGTTACGGGCAGTCATCGCAACTGTCTGCGTGCCTGCGCCGTGCAGCCGTCTGCAGTTCTGTTTCTGCTTCACTGTTCAACAGTTTCTCTTCTTATAAACTTCCACCAGAACCATGATGGGAAATAACCTTTAAAAGGAATCTATGGTCTATATCTCTAAATAATGACTATGCAAGATTCTCAGTCTTTACAAAGTCATAGTCTGGGATTAAAAACTCTGTAATGACAAATAGTCTTTAGATGTGACAGACTGTCAGATTTAGTATTTTAAAAGATGCTTTTCAGAGTCTTCTAGTGTATGGTAAGGGAAGCTGAAGACGAATGGTAAAGATGAATGGTAAAAACTGAAAACAGAACTCACCGCTAGGCTATGTTTTTAGCTTTGAGCGTTTTAGCATGTAGCTAAACGAGGCTGCGTTTCCTCCGGGCTGTTTCTCGACTTGTTTCGTTAGCCTCATCTCCCCACCCGTATTGATATGAGCATTTCCACACGACCAGAACTCAGAACTGGGACTAAACATCTGTGTGGCCATAAGAAAACACTCGTAAGGATAAACCAGAAAAGGGGTTTTAATTTACAAGAGAACTTACAGACTGGACTCTGACGCGAAGGAAAAAGTTCATGTGGTCAAATAGCCCAGATTGACGGGCACGTACATTTAGCAAGTAAATCTGCGTTCAAACGTGTAGAGGATGTGTTAACGTGATCACTTGATAAAGTCAACACACAACTTTAGCTCTGAACAATACTGGAGGTGATTCTTAGTCTATTAGCCGAGCTGTTGAACAAAACCATGTTCTTACTCAAGGTGTTTACTACAGTTTGTCATTTTACTCCATAAACATGGTATTTGTTACCACTAAAGTGTGCATTTTTGATAACTTGCACATGAAACATGTTCACACCAGGATTGCATAAAGGGACATTTTGAAACCACCACTTTTGCATATGTAAAACTGCCTGTATGAAACGTAGTTACTGTATGTTAAAGGGACCCGGCTCGTTTTTAGTGGTCGTATTTTATTTTTTGAGGTCTACTAGAATAGACTTACATACTTCAATTTTCCCAAAACACGGTATTTTCTTCCCACTGTACATCTGCATTTACGCACTGCCAAAGCGTCTCTAAGCCCCACCTCCTGATGAGCCCAGTGTGATCAGACTGGTCAACCACTGATGGCATCCTTCCACGACTTCCACCTCCTCACTGCTGTGGCCGATCCTGAAAACCAGGTAGAACTAATTGGTAGTCCCACTCAAACTTCACAAGCTAGACTAGGGCAGAACAAAAGAGCTCTCTGTACCTGGTGGGAGGGTGTGCCAAATTTGCCGGTAGGGCTGTTTTATCAGGCATTTTAGGCAGGTGAGAAAAGTGCTTTCAGTGGCAGAGTGTTGCTTCCTCCGGTGTGCAATTTGGGCTTTATAACTTTGCGGACTGTTTACATGCACAAAAAGCTTCATTAAACACACTAAAGGAATAATGACCGTCATTATAATGTGCTGCGAGAAACAGCTTCACAAATACAAGTGCACTTGCGAAACTTTTCTAACATGAATCACAAAAGCAGCAAATCTCTAACGTGCCAGACGGCATCCTTCAAACCACAAACAAAACACGCCACACACAACTGTTTCTAAAGAACTATATTTACATAATACTCTTGTTTTTGCAGAGAACAATAATAAAAAGTATAAAATACTTACAAAAATTTGCAACAATGTACATATAAAAATAAGATCTATCTTCTCCAGAACATTAGGAAACGTATACATACAAAAAATATATATAAATAAACAAGAAGCCCTGTCAGATACTGAAATGAGCACGCTTCTTAGATGCAGACAGTCAGCTGAAACCCAAAACACACACTCATTTCTCAGGTTGGAACAGTTCACCTCCCCAAAGTAACAAGCAGGAAGGGGTGGGGGGGCAGGGGGAAATAATAAAAGCGGTAACCATCTCAATTTATGGGCTTCTGCCCTGTCATTTGGAAACGTTGCAGAGGAACAGGTCCTGCTTTAGTGTAACATGTTTAACAATCAGACAGCATTACGTGCGTCCTCACGTTAGTGTTGTAGTGTAATACTTAAGCCTACGGAGCCACAACTGATTAAACTGTTTATTCACCAGCCTCAGCCTCACTGCTTATCCACAGAACAAACATTAACTTGCCACGTTCAGTAAGCAACTGTTGAAATTCTGAAAGACAAAACACAGCAACAGAAACTTTCCCCTTTTCTCCCCCAGGTTTCCTCTTTGTCCTCTTCAAATCAGTTGTGGAAGTCTACATTAACTCAAGGCCACTGATGCAGGACTAAGGCTTGTGGGACTATATGTAAAGGGTGCAAGTATCTCTTATGTAAGTGTAAGAGTCTATGACATCAAATATAGTCCATCTCCGTAACAACAATCAGGGAATATTCAACCCTCTCCCAGTCTGGCCTAGGCTGGGAAAGGACACACTAGCAATGAAACAGATTCTGGTAAAAGTAGGTAGTCTGGCTGCAGCTTAACAGCAAAACAAGGCAGAAATGCAGTGAGTGTGTGCGTGTGTATGTGTGTTGAACCATCACATTTGGGTATGATTCAGTGGTTTTAGTACTGAGCCACAGGTTCAGTAGTAGATTTTTTTTTTCTCTAACATTTTCATTCCAGCCCTGGGAATACTCAATATACACAGGCATTTGGTCCTGTGCCCCACCCTCCTTGTATTATATACAGATCACGAATGCATACGCAGTAGAAAAAAAAAAAAAAAAGAAAGAAAAAAATAAAGAGAACAGCAGTTCTGACGATAGTACAGCCAGTAATTTCACCCAACTCTGTCAATTGTCTGGACAAGTTTACAGGCAGAGTCTGTATCCCATAGCACCCCCCTTGGCTGGAACGTGCAAGTTTATAATTGGCCGATGCGATCACAAAATCACTGTTGACTAGCCAACAGCTCGTCCAGATCGTCCATCCACTCCTGCGTCGTTTGGCCCTTCAGCAGTGAGTCCACCAGGTCGCTCTCCCCGGGGAAGTTAGGTAAACTGCCACCCGGTTGGGTGCTGTAGCCAAACTGAAGCTGCTGACTGGCCGATCGGTTGACCTGGTAGGCCTGGTTACACGGCATGCCTGTGTTGCGGTTGGGCCCCTGAGAGCCCTGTGGCTGCCCAAATGCTCCCAAATCAGGAAGCACTTGCTGGGATTGGGGCGGAGCTTGCTGTCCTTGCTGGGGCTGCTGTTGCTGGTTGGGAGGAGGCAGTTGCTGTCCCATACCAGCATTGTTGGTCCTTTGCGGGGCCAAGTTAGGAATCATCTGCGCAGGGTTCATGCCTGTCATGGCCCTGCTAGCTGTGCCATTTCCCATGCTGGCCTGAGTGAATGGGGCGCTGCCGGGTAACTTGGGCATCCGTGGCTGCATGTGGAACCCAGAGTTGGGGAAGCCAGAGGGCATCCCACCGTTGCTGGGGTTAGGCTGGCCTGCCATACCCTGCTGAAGACCAGGGTGATGCTGTTGCTGCTGCTGCTGCTGTGGCCAGGACTGGGCTTGTGATGGCATTGCACCTGGGATACTGCTGGGCATGGAGCTGGAGATGGCAGAATTCATGCTGTTAGCTAGTGAGTTGGGCATGCTGTTGGGTAGCCGAGCTAGCTGCTGCTGCTTCAACAAGGCAGCATTGGTTTGACTCTTCAGATGGGCATGTTGCTGGGTCAGAGCGTTCTGTCTGTAGGCTGCCGGCATGGCCGATACAGGCAGTCTCTGCTGATTAGGGTGGGATGGGTGCATAGGCATGTTGCCATAAAGAACCTGCTGCACATCAAGTCCACCTGCGCAGGATGACAGGCTCATGTCTGCTTGACTGGCAGATGAGGGAGCACCAGGAGTTGGGCCTCCGCCCTGACCCATTCCCATCATGCCTTGCGCTTGTGAAAACATACGCTGAGCAGTTGATGCAGGGCCACCAAGGGAGTTCACATTGCCCATAGGCTGAGATGAACCTAACGAACAAAGAGTAAAGCAGAAAAAGATTTACTCTATTAATGCTATTTACTTCATCTGGGCCATTATAAGGTTAACATTTGCAAAAATATAGAATTTGTGAAAACAAATATAATATTCTGCTACTCATAATGCACTTAGAACAGAGGTCTTCAAACCAGTCCTCATTTCAGCTCCCTCCTTATGCACTGGGAGTAAAATATATGGACTATCTAGTTGGCCCTGAAGACCAGTTTGAAGACTTCTGGCTTAGAAGCAAAGGCTTGACGTTTATTGCTGGACAGGATGGAAGAAGTCATCTAGCAATTTGAACATCACAATGTAGCATGTAAGATAAGACATTCTTTTATATGTACTTCAAATATACAGTAGATTTACATAGCTAGTCGTTTTAGTATAACAGACTAACAGACCTGATTGTGCACTTCTGTGCTTTCGTCAAAGTACTATTCAGATTTAACTGTGCATTATGAAGTGCATAAAACTGACTCGTTCTGCATGACATGATAACAGGCTATTATATATCTTTGCTGTCCAAATAAAATGTGCAGGACAGGACTAATACAAATTCCCCAAAATTACTTGGAATACAACCTTTATCCACTGACTTGCATTAAAAGGTCTGAATGTTTATGCCCTCTGTTATAAAGTTACTATTTAGGAGTTATGCAGAAAGGTTGATGGGAATTAATACAGCAATAATGCCAAGTTTTATCCACTAGAGGTCAGTGTAGTTGCTCTTTAGTAAGATTCCCATCAAAGCTCAACTAAATGGCTTAACCTGTGAAATTGCTTAACATGGAGGGCTCAAAACAGACATAATTTAAAGCAACACAATTAACAAACATGACAAGCTGAAACTAGCACTGCCTCAGATTTTAATGTCCAACTACTTCTCCAACAACAGCAGTGCCTACTCACTAACCGTACTGTTTGTTTGCGATTCAAATGACTCAGTCAGTAAGCACACTTTGCATATCAGGTGGGCTGAAAGCTTACAGTGAACAAAGCCATGCCTGTATGGAAAGACAGGCCCACAGGCCTTTCACACACAGGCCCTTTAAGAACAGATAGAGAAAGAATTAACACCGAGGGAAGGGTACTGACTTTTGAAGAAATCAGTGGTTTTAGGTCACCACGTGTACAGTATGATTTTGAGGCTGGAACAGTTACCTGGAAACTGTGAGACCTGTGGCTGCTGCTGGAATGGGTTCTGCTGGGCAGAGGGGTTCTGTTGGTCCTGATACTGAGGCGGTGGACGGGTTAGATGTCTTTGCAATTGCTGTTCCTGCTGCCGCTGCTTCTCCTAAGAGACACATTCAAAAAAAAAAAAAAAACCTTCATTAGTGCCACACAACATCAGAAGAAACCTACAGACAGTGCTATGTATTAATTAAAAGAAGCAAACAGGACACCAATATCCTCTCTCATGAGGCTGGCACCTCCCAGAGGACAAGCAAAGCAATGCATCTGTTCTGCTAACTGGGAGGTTTGGATCCATTTATTTACTTTTTGAATATTTCTGTCAGAGAGCATTAGAGCTGTATCCGAGTTCTCACTTGAATCAGATTTGGATGTTTAATACGAAGATTGGGCTGTTCGCTTCTATCTTTGTATTAAAATAACATAAAAATCCATTTGCAGAGTTTTAGTGATGATTTCGACCACATTAACATAGTCAAATGGAACAGAGTCAAAGGAAAATATTTGTAGCATTTAAAAAGGCCACTGCACAGGATGAAAGATTTTAATAGCAACCTGTTTATAATACTGTGCCGAAGCATGGATTTATGGAATAACAAGACAGACCGTGCACATGTATTTCTCCTTAAATCTAACTCTTTTAGCCAATTTTCTTTTTTGTCACTTCAAACATTAAACAATATGTCAACGTATAAACAGACACAACACTTCCTAAGTTTATTCACGGGATTGCACGCTATAAAATGATCTCTCTAGGAACAGCACACTTCTTATTTCTCTTTAAACATAAACACTCCAATTAAAATAAACAAATATAATTATTTAAGAATCTATTATTGTGGTCAACCTGATTTTTTTTTTTTTTTTTTTTAGATGAAAACAAAAACAGCAATCCTCAAATGTTAAATTGAGAAGCGATGGAAAGACAGGTGTGCCGAAGGACAGACGACTGAAAAAGTAATGTGTGAATAAAGGAATAGATGAACATACATTGTTTATGGATAAACAAATGAATGTGCAACAAAGACCTACAGACAGGTGGTCGAGCTTGCAAGTATTTTTTTCTATGCTGGGTTAGCAGGCAAGTGACGTCAGGGGAATGCTTACAGAAGCGTTACTCATGATTCGGACCAACCGGTTTACATTGAGAGGAGAGATCTACATGTCTACCAGGACTCTACACGGTCACTGTATAACTTCAGCACGGAAAGCTATGCATCCAAGCTAGTTAAATGTATGTGGCTAAATTTCAGCAAAACATGCCACTGTAAAGGTAATGAGATCTACTTTTGTGTACAACCATCCACACTTTAGCATGTCATACACATGTAATGGTGTTTTTTTTTTTTTTTTTTTTGTGTTGTGCTGAAGACTGACTTGTATCACCAGATTGTAAAAGTAATGATCATGTTAGTAAGGATAAATCATTTGGCATATCTGTGTATCATTGATGTCTTCTACCCTTGCATCTTTTCTTTTCATCCTCAACAATAAGGGAGACGAAAGAAAGAGAAGCGAAGAGACAAAAATTAGACGCAAAACAAGGAAATGATGGAGCACAATTAAAGAAATGAGATGCACTTTTAGACCATATGAATTCAGTTGTGCCTTTTGAGCTCTAACCTGCTCAGCCATTATCTGTCTCTGCTGTTGCCCCAGGAGGAACTGCTTCTGCTGTGAAATCATCTGCATCTGCTGCTGCTGCTGCTTCTGCAGGCCACTCAGATAGGGCACGTTACCGTGGTTAGTCGCCATGCTGCTGCCACCCGGCTGCGCTGCCATGGCACCAGGACCCGGGACATGGGGACCCGAAGGGTAAGTACCTGGCTCCTACCGAATGAGAGATAGCAGGGAGAAAAACAGCACATTAACATACAGGACTGCAGTAAGTCTTGACTCATATACTTTAAATTGCTGATGAATTTAGAGGTGGTGCTATAGTACAAAGATTCTTTCCACTTGGAGGCAGAGTATTAAAATGATGTTCCCATCAGTTGCAGTTCAGCCCCGAGATTAGCAGAAGAGAGAAACAATACTGATTTTAAAGACAAAAAAATAAATAAACCTAATACAATTTGAAGTATTAGCATATTAAATGAAAAGATGGACTTCATACTAATAGATCCATGTGGTAGAATTAAAACAGAAAAAAACTGGTATAGTCCTTGGTTTTCAATATATAGTTACGTTTGTTTTCTATGCAGCAGGTAATGAAGGGCTGACAATAGAGGGACAAAAATGTAAAAAAAAATAAATAAATAAAAATAAAAAAAATAAAAAACCCTTAACACGTTTCCAGCCCAGCAACATCCAAACATTCTAGACTATTGATTATAATGAAGCTACGAACACCACCACCTATGCACATGTGCCACACAGGCATATGTACTCAAGGTTTTGGTTGTTTCTACGTATAAATAACGGTTAATTTTCCTTCACAGCAAACAGCACTACATGTCCTAAAGCCACAAAGTTTCACAGTGTTGGTTTAGTTTAATATAACAAACTAAAGATCTCTAAACTCAGTCTGAAGCAGTAAGACAATGCACCATCCCAATCAGTCTTTTCGCTGAACAGATCTCAGCTAACGATACAACCCAATCTTCTTCACCCCACTAACAGAGCTGTTAGCAAAGTAGTAAACTGATGCCAAGAGTGATTAATGATGGTGAATGAACTTTCATCAGCAATAAATAAATAAACAAGCAAATAAACGCAAGGATAACTGTACTGAGCTCCACAGCAGAGTAGGCATCACAAAAACTTGGTATTGTGGTAACGTGGTTACTGTAACAGCCCTGCTACAGAACATCAGTATCATAAACGTGCAACAATCACCCTTTTTTTTATAGCAGGACGAATTGCAAGTAATTTTGTTTATAATCTGAGTTTCATTTTAAAGCCTATGCTTTCAGTACTGGACAGTTAAAGTGCTACATCAGCATTTTAAGTTTACCATAGATATATACCACTGCACTGCACTGATCTGCTTTAAAAATAAACCTAAGATGTCACCACTGGCCACTTTCCATTCATGCTCTCTCTCTCTCTATAATAAAGCAGAAGCAGGCTAGTGTCTAGAACAAGACTCTACACATGCCATTTTGGATGAGTTGGATAAGAATAACAGAATGAGAAGCAACATCCAGTGCAATGCATTAAGAAATGATCAAGCAAAGAGAGAAAGAGCAGAAAGCTCATTTTGCAAGAGAGGAAAAAACCCAAGTGGGTTAAGCAGCTATATTTAAATAGGGACAGCAGCAAAGGGGGGGGGGCTGATCCCAAAATACTCTTAGAGGGACGAAAGCCAGAGGAGGGGGAGGACCAACGCATGAAAGACTGCTTTGTCGTCCCTTTCTGTCCCTCCCTCTGTTCTTCCCACTCTCCCACCCGCTTTCGCTGGCTCTCCCTTTCTCTGCAGACTCCTCTGTCACAGGGCTGCAACCTCATGGCCCATCCCAGCCCCCATCCCTGAGCCAGAGCGTGCGTATACG
>CM067485.1:23596976-23643403 GCA_034552555.1 Semaprochilodus insignis
GTGAGAGAGAGATAGAGAGAGAGAGAGAGACAGAGAGAGAGAGAGAGAGAGAGAGAGAGAGAGAGAGAGAGAGAGAGAGAGAGAGAGACGGACAGAGAGAGAGAGAACGCCTGCCATCGCTCTGGTTCTTAGCAACCAGCTGCCTGACCCAGACAAACTGTTCATCCCCAGGGCTGAAGAGGTCTGTTGCCAGACACACACAGACTACCCCCTAAACACACACACACAAAAACCAAATCACAAATTAACAGGAGTCAATGCTGCAAGCGAGCAAATAAATAAATAAACCTTATATTATTATTATATACAAAAAAAACCTCTTTGCTGTCATTTTAAAAGCTACAGGAGAAAAGACACAAATTACTACAAAATTACAAAACAATTAGTAGTGATCCACTGATCTAATAAAATTTATCAGACTGATACTGATCTTATTAAAAGAGATCAGCCACACAAACAATTCAATACAGATGCAGTTTCTTAGAAATGGTCACTCTAAAATATGGGCAATTCCAAAATGTGATGCACATCAAACTTCAGCTGCACCGATACTGGAAAAAACTGACATATTTTCTGAAAAAACAGATGACTGGAACAGCTCTATCTATAAAGAATTTATCTTTCTAGGATGGTGATTTGGTAAGAGGAGAGCACATCTATACAGAAAATATTAATAATGATTATTTTTTTAATGCTGAAAAATGAATTTTTACTCTGAAGAGTTTTGTGCATAAATCACCTTTCATGCATATACAATTGGTTTCAACGAACACCAAACACAAAAAGCAGGTGAGCACACTGACTACATTTACATTTATGGCATTTAGCTGACGCTCTTATCCAGAGCGACTTACAAGGTCATTCATATTACAGGTAGGCCAATGTAGTGTTAGGAGTCTTGCCCAAGGACTCTTATTGGTGTAGCACAGCATAGTTATCCTGACCCAGGAATCGAACCCCCATCTCCCACATGGGGCGGTGGCTCCCTGGAGGTTAGTGGTGTTATCCGCTGAGCTACACCAACCACAGAGACTACTCTTCTCTTTGTATCAACCCTTAGATCAGAGTACCTTGTTATAACTGACAGATTTCTCCTGTAGATATTTGTAGTACGTCGGTTTGGAGATGAGATGATGGTCTATATTGTAGAGCTGTCTACAGTGATCAGATATCGTAGTTTCATAAATTTGGGGAAAAACACTGAATATAAAACCCTTACTCATCCAGCATTCCTTATTTTAAAATAAATTACAAATGTATTGTGTGTCTTGGAACAAACATGAAAAGAACTATTTTTCTGGCATGAGGGGTGCGTGCAGTTGAATTGCCTTGCTGTACCTGTGTTAGTGGTAGATGTGTTGGTGGCCTATATGGCATGCTAGGTGGTCTTTGCTTCATTTGCTGCTGCTGCTGCTGCTGCTGGTGCTGCTGGCGCATAAGGTTGATCAGGGCTGCTTTGTTCTGTGGTTGTGAAGCTGCAGGGCCTCTGGGCGGCCCAGGTGGCCCAGGCGCACCGGCTTCAAAGTGGCTCAGGGGCTTTGTATTCCTATAGTCCAACATGGTCTGACCTCCCGCATTTGGAGGGTGGCTGAGGGTGCCCGAAGGTGCTGCAGGGTGACCCAGCATTGCGTGTGCGCTCGACTGCATGTATCCACCTGGGGCACCTGCTTTGGGCGATCCTTTGTTGGGCTGCTGGCCAGGCATGAGCAGAGACTTGCTGTTTTGAAAGTCTGTGGGATAAAGAGAGGGACTGGTGGGCTTTTCCAGGCCAAAAGTGCCTCCCATGGGACTCTGATTGGGAGTGTTCTGACGCCAGGTGGAGGGGTGATTGGGCTGCGGGTGAAACTTGGGTACTTGCTGCTGCTGTTGCTGTTGTTTTTGTTGCTGCTGTTTCTGTGATTGGTGCTGGTGGCTCTGCATTAGCTGCGCCCTCTGCTGCTCCCTCGCAGCTAGCTGCTGTAGCTGCTGAGCTGGCGAGAGGTCTTTGGGTGGCACAGGAAGCAGGTGGTTCTGGAGAGGTCTGGATGGCTGGCCCGGTTGCTGCTGCTGCGGCTGCTGCTGCTGCTGCTGCTGAGAATGCTGGGGCCCAGGCAGCGCTGGAGAAGAGGCAGCAGAGGGAGCTGTGACTGGGGAGCCAGTGTGCAGCAGGGGCCCAGATGAAGATGGTGGAACATGGGGCGAGCCAGTGCGAGAGTCCTGCTCGAAAGCAGAGGAGGATGAAGCCGGGGCTGGAGAAAACTCTGCTTTGACTGTGATGGCGAGGTCTGAAGGCAGGAGATTGGGAGGTGCGCCCCCAGATGTCAGGTCAGGGTCCTTCCGGTCCTCAAAACCATCATTGAAGAGCTCCTGGATTTCCTCATAGGGAACAGAGCGGTTGAATTCCTCCATAAGCTCAGTCCACTCCTGCTCATTCAGGTTAAGGTCCGGGAGGATGATGTTGCCATTGCCTCCTCCTGTGGGCAGGATGTCTTCCATGGGTTCTTGCTTCATCTCCTTTACGCGGATATCCGATTCACTGCCTCGCACCACGCATCCATCCGTCAGCCCTACACCATTCTGCTCCGTGCTGCCAGTCGCATGCGTGCCATTCGGTACAAGAGAGTCAGTGAGGACGCCATGCTTGCTATCCATTGGAGAGAGAGGAGGCATGGTGCCATTTGAAGCCCCATTGAGACCACCTAAAGCATCTTCCAAACAAGACTTCTTGGAAGGGGGATAGCCATCACTGAAACCATTGACCTGGTCACGGCCCAGAGGAGAGCCTGCATTCTCCAGCTTCCTCTTCACAGTTTCCTGCAACTGATGGAGATAAAGGAAAAAACAAATTACTATCACACTTTAACAGGACATAATACCTTCAGTAATTCTTGCCCCAAAATAGTTTGAGATTCCTCTCTATCTCAAAACAACTGAACAGAATGCAATGTCCAAGCAAGCAAACAGAAAGACAGTAGTACACTGAACCCACAGATGCCAAACATGGGCCAACCAGATAAACTACAAAGATAGCTGATCTGCACTCTACTAAAGATGTTCATGGTATATGTCTACATATAAGTAGGGATGGGCGTGGTTTTCAAATTCTTAAAAGGAACCTTGTTGATGAAATGGCAACGATTACTTGCCAAACAATCAATGCATTCTGATAATCATTAAAATTGCAGACTAAATATGAAAATACAGTGTTCACAGCGGCAATATTAAATATATATTATTCTCATTGTGAAAAATGATTTTGTGGCATTGGATATTTTGATATAGATTACACTAGCGTTTTGATGTGTTAAATTGCACTAGTGGATTACAATAGCGGTTCCAGCTGTTGGTGTAAGTAAGAGTTAATCTTTACTTTTTGCAAACACCACAGCAGGACCTAAAGCCTACACACACAACCTCATGGAGATGGTTTAGTTTAATGTTACAAACTAAGGACTTTGGCTCTTGATGCAACACTCAGGGGACTGCATGTCCTTTGGTCAGTGATCAGCACATCAGGAACTGCGGTGATGACAGTAATGAGCTCAACCCCACAGTAGGCATCACACAATCGTGATATTCAAGATATTGTGATAATTCAGTTAGGGAAAATATGAATGGAGGGGGAAAATAAATAAATAAATAACTATTTATGAGGTTGTTGTCAGATTTAATCAGTGAGGTTAAATACGATTTTTAAAACTGTAATTTGACCTGTTATTTTCAAGTAGGCTGATCTCTCCACATTCAAAGAGATAGCAGTTTGGTCCTGTATGGCTGGAAATAACCACCTGGTGGCGTTGCAAAGATGGCCACCCCCCCAAGTGAACAGACTTTCCTATATGTACTTTGTTAAGACCAGTCATAAAGAGCAGGAGGGCTCAGAACGAACAACAGTGATTCAGGTTTCTGTTCAGCAAGCAGTGCACACCGCATCAAACAAGCTCAAACGACCACGCTGGTAAGTTTCAAACTGTCAGTTCTGTTTGAAGCATACCAACAGCTATAGGCTTTTGAAACTGGTCTGATCAAGAAGGCCAAATAAATTGTAATCACCACCTCATTACAAGTAAGTACAATAAATTACACATTGTAGTAACTGTATTCTCATTGTAGCATGTGCCTTAAACTGATGTACTGAACAAGGGGCCATTTAGGCTGCTCTTTCTACCACATTAACAATGGCAAGCTGAGGCGGCAGTTTCCTCTTAACAGTCAGAGCTGAGCTAAGCTAGGGGCTTGCTATGGGTAAAGCAAGACGGCTCGTCTGATCTTAACACCCTCCTAAACACACACACATTACCAATGAGAGACACGAGTTACTGCAGGGCTTTCCGAACCAGAAAAACCTGTCTCTCTTTTCGCACTCTCTTTCTCCAGCACTCAATCCTTTGAGTTACGCATGCACACCCACATGTACTCTTCTCTCACACACCCAAATGGGCTCAAACTTTTCCCAAACCATTTCTCTGCCTCTTTGCGTCTCTTAATCTCTCTCATTTCACCCCCTCCTTTCCTCTTTCTCTCACTTCCCCTTCCCCCCCTTCTCTCTCTGCCTTCATGACTCCCCCTCTTCACAACCACCACCACCACAGGGCCGAGCCACATGAGACTAATTAACATGTGTATGGATGTACAGACCACAACAAAAGAGGCAGCGCAGTGGCTGCAGAGGGTTGCGAGAGCGTGCCGAATTCCTGCCCAGGCGCAGCTTGCCTTTGAAGCCATCACTGGCACAAAGGGCCCCCTCCAGCCCCACGGCCAAGTAGCAACGGCTCCAGCACAGGGGCCAAGCAAGAGCTGCCTACCCAAGCCAAGAATCAACAGCCAGGGCTAACACACAGCAAGGACTCACTCTGCACTATTCAAGTTTTAGTCATATGACAATCTAAGATGTTACGTTATAGTGACCCATGAACCTCTTCTGACAGTGTGGTAAACAGATAACCTGCAGATACAACTAGTTTTATTACTCAAAATAAAGTTCTCATTTCACAATGGTATTATCAGGAAATAACAAACACCCTTTATATTTACTCACACTCTAAAAACTAGCAAACGGCAGTTTTGGTGCTAATTTGGACAATGTATCAACAGAATGGTAGTCGAGAAAGTCCTAATGGAGGTCAAGTGCCTAAAAGGGCATATGAGTTATACCGAATCATTCTCTGAGGGAGGGGACAGCCCGCATTTCTACTGTTACACTGTGCATAAAATTTATTCATTATAGAAGACCAAGAGGAAATTTCTGAACTAATTTTCAAGTTTCCCTTGTAAAATAATTAAGACGCTGAGAACACAGAACATATTGTGAGCTGTCCTGCATAAGCGCTGAAGACCCAGTAAACAACAGACAAACCATGAACTTTGACTAAGTTGTGTGCAGCGTACAAATATTTCCTGTTCCACGCTAAGGGTCCAGTATGGCGACATGCATGTATACACGCATACACATACACAACTGTCCTGGGGCACTGGGAACAATGGTGAGTCAACTGTGTGGGCGAACTGGGGGAGGGGTGAGAGTAGACCTGAGTCATCCTAAATGGCCTGTGGAAGCACCTCTTTTCTTGCTACAGCCTTTTTATCCTAGAGCAGCCACTGGCCAATTCACTGGGTGCTAACAGCTTTCAAACTGTGCTAACAGTTTCAAACTGGTGATTTTCCCACTATTGAAACAGTGCAAGTGAAAGGGTATGCAATGTTTTTCCACACATTTTTTTGTGCTATAAAATAAGAGCCATGTGTCCTTTGGCTACTGTTTATTTTACAAAGAAAGAAAGAGACAATCAGAGCCTTCTAAAAACCAGGATGGTGAGCATCTGTTTGTGTCTATGGCTTATCCACAGATGCTGCCTAGAACCTCCCTCTGAAAATGCTGAAGCAGTTGAAATGGCATTCCAGTCAAAAATCAATAGTAATGGCGTCACTGCTGCCAAAGACCTACACTGATGCATCATGCACCAACTGGATATACTGGATCCAGATATTAGTCAGATACTGTTTCCAAGTCAGAGTCATTGTAAACTTGTAAAAGGGATGCATCCCTGAAAGTTGGCATAAGAATCATCAGTTGGAAAACCGTCAGTTCACCTAGGTCTTGTCCAAAAAATCCCAGGTATTTTTAAAATGGGTGTATTTAAAAAACAAAATATATCCCATCAACACAAGCACTGTTTTTAAAAAACCTTAATTTACATGAAAACGCAAAGATGTGCTGTCAAGAGCATTCCAAACTGGCAGGCAGCAATATAACCCTAAAGCCATGTTGGCCAATCAAAACCCTGGCTGCACCCCAAACCACACACTAATATACTTTATGCTACACTAATGAATGCACTTTTAACAGCGCAGCACACTATTTAGTGTGGTAGTATGCGGTTTGGGATGCAGCCCCTGTGTTGTGGAAGTGCTGGATATAGCAATGGCTTCTGTAGCGCATTCTGGTGCCTCTGTTCTTCAATATAGTGTAAGAGTAACTGTATATTCAAGTGTAAACATGTAACAAGTCCTGTTAGCGATGTTAAAGCTAGTACTATCTGACTACGTCCCCCACTGCACAAAATTGCCTTATGTAAACAAAGGAGAAATTGGCGCACACTCTGATGTCAAACAACAGAGATAATGGTGCACACTCGACATTATAAGCCAAAAACCTCCCCCTGGAAGAACAAGTTTTCACTTACCTAAAACGGCGTTTGCGAATGGACGAAATTGCTACGTTTTAAGAAGTGGCTGTGTACGTGTGGACAAGGTAAACTAAAAGAGAAAGTAGCTTAGAAGAGTTTGACTTAAACATAAATACATGCATGCAGCTTGACTCCACAAACCTATATGGCAGTCTGACACTATATGACCGCAATTCAAAAGGGCCACAATTCAGATCATATGCAGCTGCCTCTTTTATTGATTTTCAAATGCTTGACAATGTGTTCACATGATCATCACATTTTACTTCCTTAATGTGGTCAAAATTAACACTGAAACTGATTGCTGTTTATAGACAATATAAAAAACAAAAACAAACCTTTAAATATACATATTGAATGACCAAATCTGATTCAACTGACAAAATCCTGAGTCAAGTACAGACATTCTTGTTATTGAATTTAAGGGAATGACTGTCTCCACTACAGTACATTGCCTTCTTCTGTACATTTATGTGCCTTAGTAGTACAAAACACCCGTGAACCAGAGCACTGGAATCAGATCAGTACTTGGTTCCAATATCAGAACCGGTGCATCTCTAGAGTTTTCTAAGTATATACCCAGTTTCAGGTCAATTGATTCCTGGATCAACTAGCCTCATCAATGCAGCAGTGGATGAATGCCCAAAGTCCATGAATGTGAGACATCACTAGACACTGGGCATTTTCTGAGGCAATGTCCTAAAGAAAGCCTGTAATGCTGCTGTAATACATGGCCAGTTAAAAATATCTATCTTTCTGAGCTGATACTGATACTCCTTTAGTAGGACATATGGAATCAACGCCCTAGGATTTGAAGCACGTGATTAGATGGTAAGCCTGAAAATCTCTTTAGTGCTACTGTCAGAAGTCACACTGTCATTAAAGACAAGTAAGCCAGCTCCACTTGCAGTCAAGGGTTCCAGAGATAACAGAAATATGGCATGATTTGGAACAGTTCTATCATCCTGCACACTTTCCTCAACCCCTTATTCATTTCTGGTACATATTAGTATTTGTAAAAGAGGTTAGTGTTCTAACCTCTCAATACAATTTTTCCCAGTACTCTAGTGGCTTCATGTTCTTTCATCAAGCTGCAGCCTGGCCGTTCTATTCTTATAGATTTACAAGTGGTTTATGTCCTGTGGTAAACCATCTTAGATTGTGCAGGTCTATTAGTTTTAAATCTATGCCAAAAATGTTGAGCGTTCTTGACATATCCAGCAGTTTTATTTCACTGTGTGAAATATTGGGTTTTGCTACTATTGCTGGTGAGTTCTTGCCAATGGACCAAACGTCTGACTGCGACGTACACAATGTTCTGGCTCTGATGAATTTATTCTGATATCGCATCTTTCAATGATACTTAGCAGGCACTCATGTTTATTTGGTCCTCACTCTAGACTATTTATTAGCTCTTGTGTGCATTAAATATTAAAGCAACAACAGGGATGGCTAGGGATATACAAATCCTTTTTTGTTGATCTGATCCAATCAAAGTTGTTTAATATTCAGTACTGGCTGATACACTTGCAGCAACTCATGCGTGAAAACCATAACATGCTTCTGGTGCTATGCCAGTCATGACAGGAGAGAAAAACAAACTCGCAAAAACTAGTTTTTGCATCCTTATACAAACTGCTAATCTACACTTCTTCCAAAGCTGATACTGTAGAAGTCTTAAGTGTTCATTTTCTACCTTAAAAGAGCTCAATGCTACAAATATTACAGATAAGCAGTTAATTTCATTACACCAAGATCAGCTCAGACCCTGTTTCACAACTATGCCTCCAAATGTCCCTTGAAACAGGAGAGCTATATATAACAAGGGCTATGATTACTGTATGTTTCACTGAATATAAATGTAAACAGCCTAAAATTAAAGCAGGCACTTTAATCTCAAACACCGTTTCATTTCAACCTCAGTGTGATGGAACACCGAACGATTGTATTTATTTCATTGTCCATTTATTTACACTGCATTCTGTCAAATACAACAGACAAAATATGTTTTACTTCCTAGCAAAATTAAAGATGGTTTAATGTTGTTTTTTTCCATGTCACTAGTTAACATGCAATACTGCAGAAGCTGTATAGCTCACTACGAAGTTGAGGTAGGATGCACTGCTGCAGGCTGGATAAGCATAGTGCAGCCAAACTATCAAACTTACTGTGTTTAGAAAATTTGCCAACTGTTAAAAAGATTTGGTTTGTTAAAGAGAGACAACCTCAGCTGTTTAAAAGTGCTGGTGAACCGCAAAGGAGCTGAAATAAGTACTGCTCTGTAGTGTGTGGAGATTTCTCACAATAAATTCAGTTTTAACAACTGGTCATCATGTGCTGTTTATGTAAATGTAAACAGTTAACATTCACATCCCTTAATTCTGTAGCTTTACATAGCTCACCTCTTTCATCTGCTATACCACAACAAATCACGGTGTAGATGAAAGACGATGGCGATGTCCTACAGACGAGCTTGGTAGTTTAACTTGTATATAAACATCCGCATATTTAGCTTATATTTAACTTAATGCCCTTTAAGCTTTTTCAAGTTAGAAACATTTATTCTTAATAGGGCTGGGCAATTTTTCGTATCAGTCAATATCGATAATTATCACGAGAAATGTTAAATAATCTATTTTTTCCACATATTGATAATATGTAAAAACACTATGCTTATCCAGCCTGTAACAGTGCAACCTACCACAACTTGGCAGCGAGCTATGCAGCTTCTGCAGAGAAAATGCGTGTTAACTAGTGAGATTTTGCGGTTAGGGAATTAAACCATCTTTAATTTTGCTAGGAAATAAAAAAATATTTTGGTTATCGTATTTGACAGAATACAGTGTAAATAAATGGACAATGAAATAAATACAATCATTCAAATTAATTTAAAAAAATTTTTCTTTACTATTCTTTATGGTTAACCAGACATACAACAACTTCCTTAACAGGTGTGTTCAGTCTGAAATCAGCCATTTATCATCTGATTTGATCGCCACACTTCACTACACAGTCATCAGTTATGACTGATGCGTGCGACAGCGCTGCTTCATATTAGCCAGCTGCTGAACACAACTAACCTGGAAAGTTAGCTTTCTCCCTCTCGTCCATTACACACATACAACATCCTGTTTACTTTTGTTAAAATCAGTGTTGTAACCACTATGAACCACTTCTTCCTTTCATTTTGTTGCTTGGGAAAAGACTTAAACAACTAAACTATTACTGCTTGAGTAACACACGGAGCACTTTGGCGGTAGTTGTGTTAAGCAAAAGTGATTTAATGCTACCGACGTAAAACTGAGGTTGCTCTAGACCAGTACAGTTACACAGAACTTATCCTGTCCCACACATTTGGTCGTAGGAGAACACTACGACCACTCAAACCGCATTTTAGTCATCACACTCTCTCTCTGGTCGAACTGTTGAAAAACTCAGCAGTGCACCCTCTAGTGGTAACAACTAACTAATGTCGCCGTTCTAACGGTGGAAATTGCTAGAATATTTTAATTGTAATCACTGGGATATTTTCCCAATTATATAATTTATATGCCAAATGTCTGACTATGGATGTTATTAAGAGTTAACGGTGTTTAAAATATGTAAACATTAGGAATTAGGGTTGGGCAATAAAACGATAACAGTAATTATCATGATATCATATGATAAATGCTCAGTATAATGGACCATTCTTAAATTTCTGCTTTCCAGAGAGTCACCACGGGTTATTTATCATACCTTTGTCATGTTTCTAGTGATGAAAGTTATATCTCGATAATTACTGTTTTCGTTTTATTGCCCAACCCTAATCCTTAATGTTTAAACAACATATACCATATTTTAACAACACAGTTAACTCTTAATGACATCCATATTCAGACATTTGGTGCATAAATTATATAATTGGGAAAATATTCTACTGATACTAAAACCTAATAAAACAATTCAAGCACAAAATAATTAAAACTAAACCAAAACATAATAATAATAATATAACGGGAATTCAGAGGTATTGAATACTCGTACACCAAAAAGACAAACAATCGAAACAACACAAAGTAAATTTAAAATGAACAGCCTGAAACCTACATGAAATTAATTTCATGATTTAGTTAAAATTATATCCTGCAGAGCTGGGGCCCATTTTCTTTTCAACATAATTAATTAGACAGTTGCTTTAAAAGTTAAATAAATAACATACTTTATATTATCTTGTTTGCCGAACAAGCTAGCTAGCTACTATCAGCATGCAATGCGCACGCGTTGCACACAGACGCATAAGTAAGCCTTCTGAAAACAAAACGTAGTTGCTGGATTTTTAAAAAAAAAAAAAAAATGAAAGAAAAAAAAGAAAAGTCTCATCCTTTAAAAAGGTACATAATTTTCTGCCCACTGTAAACCAATTTGATTTGTGATTGGTTGGTTGGTATGCTAGTCAAATGCCCTCTTCCTGTTTAGGCAGTGGCACACTCTAAAGAATTAATCTGATACAATCCCAAATCAAACCTAGCCTGAAGTATTACACCTTAATATAGCACACACACTGTGTGACTTCAGCTGTGTATTTCCTCCTGGTAGCAGAGCCTTAGAGCGTGATAGCCTACTAACAGATGATCATAAGTAAAATGCATCAACAAAAGTCACTAATTGTAAGCACAGTAGTTTGTAAAGGATTGCAAAAAGACTGCATCTGTCGATATGCAAGGGTTCAGCATCTCTATCAGTATGAGAAAAAAAAAAGAAAGTTGCATTATGCCATCTCTTTTTCTACTTGGGCTTAGGCATTGCAAAATCAGTTCAAAAAATTCAAGCACTTTAGTAGCTGACCAGGTTACATAAGAGGTATTCAGACAGTCGAGTACTCGTGCCCATCCCTAAAACATACCTGCTAGATTGACTGATTAACAACTCAAGGTACAGTTAACTGAACAGGCAGTCATAGTGACTAGACACTAACACAATAGGCCCTCAGAACCTTCCAACAAGGTCTATCCACTGAAACAATGCATCAGGTTTCTACACATTAACATTACGCTCATCCTTCAGAACCACATCACTTTTAAGACTGCTGTTTATTTAAAGACATAATTATTCAACACTTTGAAAGAACTTAACAGAAAGGGGCATTCTGCTCTTCATCATAACTTCACATGGCTAGTCAAGCAGTCTGATCTTTCTGCCCTTCATGATCTGCAAACTCAGTCTGTGAATGCAACTTGCCTTTTGATAAATGATGCAGAATAAACAGGAGATCAACATATGCTCTAAACAGTTACTGGTTACTGACAGTTACCATTACGGTTTCATGTTTTCATTTTATCATTAAAACCACGGTCGATTACAGCACTTCAAAAAACTCACATTAAATATTTTCCATCAACCAAAGTTAGCAACAGTCAATCAGATGCAGCTGCACAGGCACAACATGCACCGTGGGTGTGTTTTGTGTCAGGGGAAACATGGTGGAAGCCAGAGACCAGAGATTTTTCAGCTATATAAGAGAAGCATGTATGACATGTGGTTGAATTTTGTTTTTTTTACTAGAGGGCAGAGGAAAACCTGATTGAAGATGGTCATCCTGTCTGCAGAGCATACAGAATGAAAACCTGCTGCGAAAGGAGGCAACACTTCGCTACCACCACTCACTACTCAATACTAGCAAATGTGTGCGGACAAACTGTGCTACCTTGTCCAAGTGTCCTACCGAAGCACCTTTTATAGGTTTTTTCAAATTTACATGCCTCATTAAAAAAAATCCTACCAGCATTAACACTAGGAAGTCAAACCCAGCTGATTCTTATCCTCCATCTTCTTGTTCAAACCTCTAGTGGCCACATGGTGCCGCCTTTAATGCTAATGCACATTTGACAGGGTTTTCATGTGTTTACACAAAGTATCGGCTATGTTACCATTTTAATGTCTAAGCAAATTATTTGTTGTTTTCAATATAAAACTTGGTGAAATGATTTCAGGTTGTGTATCAGTACTTTCATATTCCTAGCACATTTGACAACATTGTGATAACTGATAATTTTAGTCACTATAATCGTGACATAAAAATTTACATACTGTGTCATCTCTACACATTAATATAAACTAAGCATGAGCCGTCAGCATGAGCCACAGTCCAAGTCGTTACTGTTAGGCTTCAGGCAACCTGCAGGGTTACAAGTGCACTGCAGGAAACTACTGTTCTCAGGTTTTCAGAAGTTCTCAACTAAGGGTTGAGGTGAGAGAATGCTTCTTTCTGCATGCTAAACTCTCCTAGAGTGAAAGTAAAAACGTGATTGGGAAACGTCTTATCACTTCAAAATCCACAGCTGCCTTTGTCAGCATGTAACCACTGTCTGGAGAGGCTGGTCCACCAACCAGTACTCCAGCATGGTCAACTAAGCTGAGGTCATGTGACTTTGGGATCACCAAGCAAGCCTGCCTGAATCCACCTACACGCTGGTGGCCGCTACTCCTGGTGTTCAAAAACCCAGTGTACATCTGTGGTTACCAACACTAGTCCTGGGATAGCCCTGTCCTGAACATTTCAGTGTTTACGTCGTTTGAACACACCCACGTCAACTCAAAAAGGCATTGTTAATTAGATACCCAAGCCTTAAATCAATTAAGTCGTGCAAAGAGGAGAAAAGGTAACCAACACTGTACTCTGGCAATCCTCACTTGTTAGCTAAGTTTAACTGTATTCTGGCTCTTCAAGATGTGGAGCCACTGATGCACAGGAATAACGAGCAGTGTATGCCAGACTTACCGCAATCAGAGTGCTGTTCCTGCTCTGTTCTCCAGGCGGCCCGCCGCCCTCCGGCAACTCAGAGTTCGTCGCCCCTGTTCCAGGTGCTCTCTGCCCCGCCTGCTCGCTGGCCGCCGCCGCCGGCCCCTGCTGCCGGTGTTTGTTGGAGCGCTTGGCCTTGGTCTGCAGGCAACGCTGGTGCAGCGCGAAAGTCTGCTGTCTCTCCAGCTCCATGCGGTCCATGGTTGTGCTCTCGTAACGGTTCTCGCAGCTGTTGTGGTGCCGCCTAAAGAGCTCGATGCGCCGGCGGAGCCGCTCCATCACAGCGCTGTGGCGCGGCACGACGAAATCCGCCATCGTTGCGAAGCAGCAGCGTGTAGTCTTTTCTCTTCTTAAAAGTCAGCAGAGCTCCGGATACAAGCAACTTGTACTGCTGAATCTGCTGCTTTCTTCGCTGTGTGGGCGACTACACACCCCCTCCTACTCTGCCTTTTACAAAACACACTCGACTGCCTCCATTTTTGTCAATATTTGCCGACTAGTGCTTCACCACAGCAAAGAAATCCGAACACAGTTTAGCGGCCCGGCGTTAAACGTTCACCAGTTCAGTTACAGGCACCTCGGCGTGTTATCTATACAAATCACTGCCTGTCCGTACAAGAAAACCGCAAATCAAAGTTGTACTTTTTTCCACCGAGAAACCACGTACGATTATTAACAGCAGCCCTGATGCGAGCAGAGATGGAACAACCTAAAGTGACTTAGCAAGTCAGTCTACTCAGACAGCAAATAATGAAGGGCCCAGGACCAACTTCTACCATCATTATGTCCTGGTTGTTGGTGAAGTTAAGCCACCAGCCATCATATGTGTAAATGTCCACGACTCTTCTAGAAATGCGGTTTAAAAAGACAACATCCGAGTCCCAAGTACAAACTGCTGGCTAACTTTAGCGAAAAGCACTGCGTGTTATCCTAAACCAGCGTTCAGCACAGCTGGGCTTCCAGCAACTTTCACTCACGGGTTTAGTGAAGTTGGTGAGCAGAGATTAAACTTCGATGTTTTATATGTAACTAGCCAGACACGAAGTAGCAGTGTGCTCCATATATTCACCGAGCCAAAATCACCACAATGAACACACATGGGTTATAAGAAAAGCAGCGAAGACTACAGAAGTATTCCCCTCTGTTCAGCTTTACGTTTTACTGACGATAAACTACGTTTCTGAAAACTTACCTCAGCGGGCTAAGCTAGCCACTCACTCGCGAATGGACTTTCAAACAAAACTTTGAGACGACGGACATTTCTGAGGCAAAAAATGGTGAAGGCGTTAAAAGAAATCCCGAAGAGCAACAAACCGCGTATATCATAGCCGTGCGGATTAAAAATCGAGCTCGCTGACTTTTAGAAACTTTTAAAAATAGCTAGCCTGCTAACAGCTGATCTGCTGTGCTGAACCTCAGTTAGCTGTACGGCGCTGTGCGAAGCTACGGATGTAGCTAGCAGGCTAAGCTAACTCGCCTCATAACAAAAGCGGGATGAAAATCACTCTCGCCCCGTTCAGCGCCGTCCAAAAGTCACTCGCACCGCGGGCCGCGGGGGCCGGTCCTCGGCGAGCAACGAAAAGAAAAACGCAGCGCCGAACAGGACAAAACTCCGCTCCGTTGCTGCTGTTTCTATTGTTTTCCAGTGTACGGGCAGTTCGTCGTCGCCATCTTGTAACAAGTTTTTTTCTTTCTTTTTTTCCTCTCCTTTTTCTAACCTTTGCATCACAGCATCGCGTCATGAACTGTGCGGCCTCTCGCCCCGCCTTCTGCTGATGATTGGCAGTAAACGTAGCCAATTAGAGAGAGGTACCGTAGTGACGTGGTAGTCTTGAAAAACACATTCCACTACGAAAGCGTCTGGCTGAGCAGTCTCATAGCGAGTCATTTTTAAAGGTTTTGTATGCAAATCATATCGACCTGTTTCTGTGTGAACACACTGAGCTAGCTTCGCCGGAGTTTTTATATATTAACAACACTGATACTTAAAACTCTGGATTATATGACATTATTAATTTTTCAAGCGGATTAGTCTCAGTACGATGTATATAGTAGTCTGTACGTTTGTGTCATGCTGAACATTCATTGTGTCAGCAAACAAAACAATTGGAAGATCATTCTAATAGTTAAAGGAGCAGTGTGTAAACTTTGGAGTGTGGGGGAGGGTGTGGAAAATAGTATAGCATGTTTTCATTAGTGTATAATTACTGTCCAGAGTCAAACTGTACACTGACAGTACAGAGCTCCGTTCACGTTTTGTCTTTTTCATGTTGAATTGGCAACTTGAGTTTGGTGAAGAAAGAAGAAGCATCCTTGACCTAATGTCGTACCGTACTGTACTGTATCACATTGATCAGCAAATTCTGTACATAAAACTCCAGCCACATAATACTACCAGCATACAACCACATGGATAAAGTCAGTTTATTATTCAACTTCCTGATCACATTTTCTTGTTCCACCTTAAATGAAGCAGTGTAACAGCTGCACCATCTACGGTGGATCAGAAAAACTGAAACAAGAAGTTGGCGAATGTCCATATTGGAAAACGTTACCACCATTAAATAATACTTAGGATGTTTTGATCAGGTTATTGGGGGGAAGTAGTCATTATTAAGCTGAGTCTGAACAGAATTAACATTATAAACCCAACAGAACATTTGAAACACAGAGTTGCTACACTGTACTAATGATATGAGCATGCTATGTAGGGCTGCTTCATGGGTAAAGCAATAGCTAGAACTCCAGTGCTGGAGAAGTTTGAGAACCCAGATTTTGAGAAACGGAGGATCGCACTTATTATTTAGCATAAAAACACAAAGAAAAGCAAAGCAGGGTGAATCCTCACCACCAACGAAGCAAAAACATGAAAGCAACTGTAGTTTCTCAGGGAAGGAAGGGGTGGCAGTTCAGTAGGTTACGATACGCAGTTTACACACTGCTCCTTTAAGGTGTCCAAATACTTTTTGTGACCACAGCACATACAAGTGGTGCCTATGTTTAATGGAGTTTAATATAAGCTTGGCTGAGCTGCCTTGCTTTGTGATTACACTGATGCTGTTCTTCTCACTGTGCTGGACTTTTCTTCTGAGATGTTCAGAGAAACAGGATAAAAATTTTCATGGTATGACAGGACGTCTGCTGCCCATGTGTTGACTCTCCACAGGTCTCTGGCCAAGGCCCTGCCTGACCCAGATTATGTAAAATTGAATTATGCAACTCAAATATGCTGGTTTCGTGCAGTTCCCAAAAATAGCCCTCTGAAGTGGAATATTTGCTACACTTGGAGCTATTTTTAAATCATTGAGTAAATCAGAGCCAGCCGTGTTCATTTGTCATGTGATTGCTGTGTTTTTTTTTAGAGCTCTGCCCAGCGAGTGAGTAAAAAGCTTTGGGAACATCAAACTATTGTAGCCATTTTTACTTTTTATAGTCTTATTTATTTGTCTTAATTATAATACAGACATATCTTAAAAGGCAGACTTATCCACAAAAAACCCTTTACATAATCCAATCATTATGATGTAAACAAAGTCATTCGGAGTGGTTTGATATGAAATGTCCTGTTCTAAAGAAATTTAGCCTCGGTCAGAATCGTTCACAATGGTGGTGATGGGATCCAGATGTCCAAAGTGTTTAATACCTCTGAAAGTTCCATCACAGTATATTATACATTAAATGGTTATGAATAAGCTGCATGAAGTCTGAGACATTGTTTCACAATTGTTTTGAGAAGATGTTGTCCTGAAATATTTCTTTATTAAAATGCTAACATGCCATTGCAAAGCAAAGACAGTGTCCAAAAAAGCAGTATTTTTCAGATTTACCTCTGGTTTCATCAATATTACAAGTGAAAACTCAGAAACATTCACTGGTCATGTTCTGGACAGTAAATAAAATGGTTTTCACTCCACGGACATCACAACCCCTTATTCCCATCACCACCACGATAAAGAAATCAGTCTGAGAGTTTCTCTACAAGGCACTCTTTCACATCAAACCACTCTCAACGATTTCGTTTACATCCAAATGACTGAACCGCACAGAAAGTTAACAATTACTTTTCTTATTTTTCTGAATTCCAGCACCCATAAGTGCTCCATATCCTCATGCTCAACACAAATTCTTCACATTGGGTCTTTTATTTCCTTTGATCCAAATAATCTACATTAAACCAGCATGTTAGGACCTATAAAACTATCAATTTCTACATCAAAAAGCCATTCCACTAAAAACTGCAGCTGATGTTCTTCTGGAAAGGTCATTCACAGTGAAACTGAGACCAACTTGAGCTTTGCTAAATGCAGTATGAATGCACTAGGCAGTTTGAGAAGAGAAAAAAAAAAAACTAGAAGTGAAAAAATGTTGGTTTGGAATTTCTGAAATGCAGGTATTTGAAAAAGCACAAAAGCAAAATGGATCTTCAAGAAACTAATTTGTCAAAAGACCTAAACCTTCTAACCTTTCCTCAAAACTCTAAACAGAAGTTATTTTACTCCAACATGCAACCTTAAGGACCCGTTTGACCACTTACAGTGATTCTTCTTCACTGACACAGCAGAGAACAATGCATGGATGGCTGTTTAAACCCAGCCACACACACACACACACACACACACACACACACACACACACACACACACACACACACNACACACACACACACACACACACACACACACACACACACACACACACAAACACAAACACAAACACAAACACAAACTAGTGGATATAAGACCACAGTACATATCACACATATCTGAAAGACGAAGCAATTGTACAAATGGCTGTATCTGCCAAACAGTGAATTAGAGAAAGTGATGTTTAAGGGACACTCATCACTTCATGCATCCATCTGTCAAGTTTCATTTGCAATTGCTTGCTAAATCTCTTAACACAGTGTTCAAGAAATCCTGCAAAAAAACGGCACACGACACCCTGATAAAAAAAAAAGGACATTCGCTTTCATCAAATCCGTTTATTTTAGTTTTGTGAGTAACATGATGGGTTTCGTCCCCCTCCCCCCAGCCTTAACCCACATCCTTCCCTTAAATATACAGACTCAGAGTCATTGATCACATCGATATTCTCAATCTCACTACTCTACCAAGGATAATCATCTTTCTTCACGTATGCATCAACCCAGGCCACTCACTGCCAATACAACAAATGTGAAATGGTTGAGAAAAAAACAAAACAAAACAAAGAAAAACACAACTAATGGAACAAATCTCAGATGCAACAGGGGGGACATTAAGGGACAGAGATGATGTTAGCTTATGGGAGATGCTAAAACGAGCTGCAGCCTAGCAGCATGCAAGTATGAATTTGTATGTTCTTAGACTCAGTTACCGTATAAAAGTGCCAACTCTTTTCAAACTCGGGGCAGAGCTCAAGTCGCAGCACCTTCCCTCCACTGTTCTGGATGGTGCATGAGCAGCGAAGGCAGGCTAGCTGCACTGAAAGCGAACATTAGTAACTAAGGCTAGCTGGAATGAACGGACAGAACGTGCCGCATTAGTCCACTCCAAAGTGAGGTTCGTCCCCATTAGTGCCTTTTTTTTCTTGTCTTGGGGTAAAAGTTTAAGGGGCGGAATTTGTGTGAAATGTTTAAGAAAATGACTTTGACAGCTTATTTTACACTCCAGGAATGTTTTCCCCAGGTTCTGAATGACACAGCAATAAAAAAAGACAACAATCTATAACAATTACAAAAAAAATAAAATCGCCAGTCATCAAAAGTACAGCTGAAGTGGAAATTGTTATAATACAAAATATGAGAAATCACAACTATCCCAATATGGTGTCAGCACTGGGTGCTTAGACCTCTAAAAACGCTGCTATGGATGCTGCTGCTGCTGCCGTCACAGGATATTATATCACAGGAAGTGTCAGAGGAGCCGAGTCATGCGCCAATTAAGTGTCAGGCGGCTGACTCAGGGAGCCAATAGAAAGACGGCAGATGCTGAGCAGAAATACACTCGTGAGTCATCCCCCAGGAAGGGCCGTGAGCCCTGCCGCCTGGCCGTTTCATCCATTGGAATCAGCATGGAAATGCTCTCCTCCTGAGCATTCTCTCATTCGCTAACTAAACATCTCTAGCTATCCCATTGTGGATGGTCAAGTTTGTTTGTCCCCCTTCTAGGAACATGCTATTTTGCTGCTACGCAAGTTCAAACAAAAACAAAAACGTGTATGAAAATCCATGATTTAGTACAAAGAAACAACTGGTGAACCAAAAAAAAAAGAAAAAAAAAAAAAAAAAATCATAACCATATATATTAGTTACAACAACAATAACAACAGCAATAACAACAAGAAAAAAACCCTCACAGTACATTCACAAAAATAAAACCGGCCAAACCTCATCCGAAAGCTACGAAATAAGGCAGCGTGCTAGAACCTAAAGCCTAACCGGCATTCTCCTTGGACCTAACTGAGCTTGTGCAGTAGACATCCCACACTGAAATGCACAGGTTTTGGTGCAAGCAGGGCGTCTTGGGGGTCCTCTACATGACTAGGTCAGGACAAAAAAGATAAAAATGAGAGATGCTTGTGGAATGGATGCAAGGGTAACGTGATCTCATCAATGAACGCTTACTTCTTAAAACCTAGCTGTGTGTAAAGCATCAAGCAGACAGTTCAAGATTACTGAACTGATCAGATTTGTATTCACGTTCTAAAGAGGGGAGTCGGCATGTCACTAAATTCCACCACCTCTCCACTCTCACGTACAGATACATCGATGTCTGCTTAGACTCCTACCATTAGGCAGAGGGCCGTAGTGTTGCCACTTTTGACGGTTTACGAATACTGTCCAGAGTAGCAAGTTGCCAGCTGGAGGCTGGCAAGGTGTGTTTTGTTTGGGTTGGGAAAAGGAGAGGGAGGGATGTAGCATCGGCATAGTTAAGGAATGGTAAAAGTTTTTCTTTCCTTTTAGTAAAGTTAAAAAAAACAAAACAAAACAAAAGAATTTCTACTCTATTCATCGTCATCGTCTTCAGCGTCAACTTCCTCAGCTCGGTCCGTGGCGGTGAATGGTGTGTTGCTTATATGGGTTTATGGGCTTTTTATTGATCGTGCCACAAACTGTTTCGGTTTTCTCTCTGTCTGTCGTCGCTTTTGCGAGGAGGGAGCAGAAGACCGGGGAAGGAGGGAATGAATGAGGGCAAGGAGGAGAGAATAAGGGAGGGAGAAAATGAGGTCCCATTGCAGAAGGGAACAGGATGGGATTCAGGACACAAAGGAGAGGGGCTGCAGTTGGAATATATCCAGGAAGCCAAAAAAAAAAAAAAAAAACCCCAAAAAGGTCCATCACTCCTTTCTAGATCTCCCTTTGCCCTCCCTTCTAGGGGAACTTCTCGGAACTTCATCCTCTTTTTTCTGAGGGAAGAAAGAGAAAGAATACTGAGTATCATTTGACAGTGACACAAAAGCCTTTAACATATTGACTATAAATCTAATTTTTTGAGCGAAAAAGAAATGAGCATTTAATTTTTTAAAACAAAGTTAAACAAAAGTTATCAAAAGAATCAGCTAAGACCCCCCCCTTACCTCATCCGATTTATCTTCCGCTTCTTCCTGTTCCTCTACTACTTCTTCACCTGCTTCTTCAGGACTGTCCTCTGCATCATCCTTACTGTCCTCTAAAAATGAAAAGACAAAATTGATTCATTTAGTAACTCCTTAAAAGCAACTCTTCTGGATGTTTTTCCTGCCGGATCTGAGAAACAACCAGGCAGTGAATACCACTGTGCTCTGCATTTTTGGATGTCCGTTTAGTTGCACAGTATTGCATTTACAGTAAATAGACAAATCAGTCAAGAGGAGAGAAGAGAGAAATGTGCTGACTTGGACAGCAGCCTGATATGTCCTGTTGAAATGAAGCATTTATTCTAATTTACCAAAAACAGCAAATTCATGCCAGAAAAAGATTAAGCTGCAAATATCTTTCATTTTCTTTTCTCACAGCCACACATCACACACCCAAAGTGGCAAAACAAAAAACGTTCTCCAGTACCTCAAGAGCATTTCCTAACTGTTGATATTGAAATGTGCAATGTGCCATGATAATGCACTGCAGCGACACCCATACCTGGCTCCTCAGCTTTGGGCTCCTTTTCCTCGTCTTTCTCCTCCTCCTCCTCCTCCTCCTCCTCCGCATCATCCTTCACATCAGGCTGCGGCTCGTCTGTCTTCTTGTACTCTGCGGCAGATGGGGCTGCCTTCTTCTGCAAATTACAGCAGAGGGTTCTGTTCAGCTAATGATGAAAAAGTGTTGAACTGACCATGACCATATGCTTGCCTGCAGTAACACACTGAGGTCATTTTATACAATCAAACTATATTTACAATACATAAAATTAGGGCCACGGATCCTGCCCAATCTGGCAACCCTGAAAAGGTTGCTGGATGTTTGAACACTGAGCGGTCCAAGAAAGCATTTTAAATTTTAAACATTGATATTTTAAAAACAAAAACTACTTTTAGTTAGCTCGCCTGTGAACAGGGTAGTGATCAAAAAGGCTTCAAACCAGAGCCTGTGCCAAACTCAGCCATGTCAGCTCAACAGCACCCTCTCATTTATTCCTGGTAATGCATGTAACTGGAAGGAAAGGCTAGCTAGCAATCCAGAGCTGTAGAAGATGCATTTTGGATCACACCTGGAGTTAAGACCTTAAAGCCCTTAAACCATATAGTTATGAATTGATCTCTTACAGTAATAAACAGAGCCTGATCAACACATCCATTGACATACACTTTTGCCACATAGCGTATTTATAACATGCTTTAATGTCATTTTTTCAATATGTTGCTTCGTACAAATTTTAATTACATATAGGGTTTAAATGATATGGATATCATTGCATTTTGCTTCAATTTAGATTTTTCCAAGTGTCCCAACTTCTTTGGAAAGGGGGTTTGTGTTTTGGAGGCTTTAAAGGGCTATGCATGGTCTATTATTGTTTATTTTTACTGTTAAACCTTTTAAAAACCTCAAGATCAAAATGATGAGTAGGTCAATCCATTCTTAAATTACAATCACATCAGCCGTACTGCACACATTCATACATACCTTTCCAGTGCAGCAGAAGACAATGATAAGGACCAGGGGAAGAGCCACAGTCAGAACGTAAACAACCCAGAGCCAGGGCTTCTCTTCTGCTGCAGAAATCATCTGATTCACCAGACCAGTCTGTAAAGAGAAAAGAAAACTAACCGTTAGAGCAATAACCAAGCCATTTACACACAGACACCTCTGCAAACCCACAAAATCCAAGCCTTGTACAGCCGACGAGTAAGAGCTGACCCACTCAAGCACTCATGGATCACACTGGTACTTGGTTTTTCTATTTAGTATTGTGAAACTTCATCTTCTTTCAAGCCACAAAACTAGTAGCCTAAACTACAACACATTTCATCAGCAGTATCTTTTAACAGAACCGTTACTGCTAATATATGGAAGATGGAAAAAAATAAATTATGGCTGGTTTACTTAACGGCATTATGAATTCATGCCAGGCATCCATATGACTTCTCCTAGCAAATAACTACACTGCTTTCCACATGGCTACTGAAGCTAAAATGGTCCCTGAGAAACCATGTCTGGGAGCACTTTAAATTACTGGATGATCTGAAAAATGCTCATTGGAGACACAACTAGTCAGACTAATCATCTTAAATATGCCAGCACAGCAATACAGCGCGATCTCTGAATGTCGTAGAGCTACTTTCAATGGTAACAATGGGCGAGCTAGCCAAGGAAAACGACTCAAATAAAAACAACTAAAAGAAACCAACCAACACTGGTGATAAATAAAAGGACAACCAAATTAATTCATTCATAAAACAAACGCAAGTGACTATAAAACACTGTATAAGCTGAACAAGAAGCATACACATGTGGATTCTAATACAGCAAGCAGCTGGGCTTCAGCCTTGACAATTAATTCATAATACACCTACTGGACATATTCTGAACTGCGGTAATGAACATGCATAAAGACAAAATAATTCTAAAACTAAAACTTGTAAACTAATTACAAAACAACAAAATAAAAATTAAACACCCATCACCTACATGTATCTTAGACCCCACTTTTTAATTTTCTACTGTTCCCCAGAACATCCAACAAGAGCCTAAGGCACAGCGAAGTGCACACTCACTAGTGCAGGACAAGGTTTAGCACAACAACACATTCATTACAGAATGAGGTTTAAGAGGGAGAGAGGGAGGGAGGGAGAGATGTACCAATGTAAACGCTGCCTGCTAATCACTGTGTGTCTGTATTATAACAACAGAGCCAAAATACAAAGAGCAAGGTCATCATGGCTGATTAAACCCAGCACAATATCACCAGGAAAGGAAAATGGAAGTTATTCTTAGCCTAACCAGCAGGTGGCTGTTACGTATCCGCAAGCACGCATCTGACAAGCTTTCTCCACAACTTACACAAACCAACCACACACACACACACACACACACACACACACACACACACACACACACACACACACACACACACACACCAGCTCTCAGTACAGAGCTGGACTTTCAGCTTGCCATGTCTGGCATGTTTGGAATTCACCTTTGCCGTTTAAGCAGCAGGAATTCGCGTGAAAGCTGGCCAAAACTCTGCTAATCCCGGAGTTCACTCTCACTCCCCACCCCCCGACCAACACGCATACCACCAATGAATGAGAACACCTCTAACTCTTATAATCCACAATACCTCCCATAACCAACCCCCACCCACCCCGTACTTGTCTTCCACCTCTGCACGGCCACCATTTACACAATGCAACACAAAGGAGGCATTGTGAGAAAGAACGACTTTCTCTGAGCGCTTCCTGTTATAAACTAAGTTGTGGCGTGCTTCTGTTGATCTACTGCTGTGTCTCTCATACAAACCCCCACCGGGCACATTACTATTAATTCTACATGACAAAAGAATGAAACAAATGTGCTCGCTCCTAAAAAGTCTTTTCACCTCTTTTTCCTCTTCAAAAACTCAATAGACCACATTAAACCGTTCCTGCAACTAAGAAGTTATCCCTGCTCCATTAAAGGAATATAAACCATATTAAACCAACCCCAAACGTAGTTCATCAGCCATGATGCCTTTAGTGTCCAAATAGTTGGAGCTGCCAGACCATCAATGCTGCCATATACTGGATGTAAATAGTCACTAAAATTGTTTCCACAAATGCATGTCTACATCTTCATATATCTACTACTTCAAAAAAAAAAAAAAAATAGAATTTTCCATTCCACCTTAAAAGGTGCAGCAGTTAGACTGTGGTACCTCTTGCACCATTTAAGGTGGAAAAAAAAATTCTAACAAGAAGCTGGCAAATAAGAAGCTACCTTCAGCTTTGTGCTAAGCTGTAGATAGATGGCTGGTGGGTCCAGTCCCCAAATGACCTATTTCTTCATGCATATCGTTAAGTTCAAACATTTATGGTTATAGCTAATTTGTGCAGTAAACGCCCACAAATTCGTAATCAGACTCAGTATTGATTTTTTTTTATTACACTCGCTTAGCTTCTCCATCTACGTTACCCTACAGTACCTCAGTGTTGTGTACTGTCCCTGAGTCCCTCTTTGGCTGCCTTGTGTGGAATAATATCAAATTGTTTTCAGGGAAGAAGATATTCCAGTTATCCAAATGTCTGCCCCCCCTTTTTTTAGCCACATGGAGAAACCACAATGACTTTGAGACCTGGATGTGGATTGAGCAGACTGTCTAAAGTTTTGAGCATGGGTTTATGGCAACAGTTTGGGTGACTATTAACTTGTAGTGTTTGTTGGAAATGTTAACCCTGTAGCCTCAGCTGAATGAATCCTTTAAATTAGGTTTTTGGCCAAGGTATTACTACAAATATGAAAATCCCAAATGCCCTAAATATTGTGTAAACAAGTTCTTAACACTGGACCAACATCAATGGTTCTACATAATTTGCTCACTGGAAGGTTGTTCCTCTATAAAGCTACCATCTCTCAGCTTATCTCTATGAGGAACGCTAGAGCCCAAGACTACGAAGTCTAATGAATACAACTGTTTTAGACTGTTGCTCAGCACTAGAGAACATCAACAGTAAGTAGCAAAGACAAAATACTAGCAAATCTGAACAAAATTCTTGATGTAAACAAAGCAGCCGGATGGTGCTGTCATTAAGGAAGTCTGCAGAATTCAGAAATAAAAGAAAACCAACCAAGCCCTGCAGTACGCAGCCCAGCACAGGCCACTATGGTCAACTACAGCCACAGTCTAGACCTGTCTGCTTTTTATGACCTGCTACAATCAGGAAAAATCATTCAGAAATGCTCCCAGAACTTCTAGAGCAATGCACTTGTCACTTGTTCCATCAGCAGATTAAGGCAAGCTATATTAAGCTATTTACTGTCTTTCCCATGGTGCAGCTTCCTCTGGCAAAGTGAATGGGCTGTATTAAGGGAGTGTGGCATGCAGAGAAGTGGAGCTGTGGTCTGCGTAACCGTGGGTGTGTAGGAGAGTAATATTATGGGGTACTGCCACTGTCTTCAATATGTTTTTCAAACATTTCACACAGCATCTCAAAATGTTACTGACAGTCATGGAGACGGAGTGAATACCAGACAGGTTTCGAGGGGTTTGAATCAGCTAATTAAAGGAGAACTGCAAAGATCTGTAAAAATACTTCTGCATAATACAGTTGTTGAGGTATGAACAGTTGTTTAGAGGGTTCATTGTAAATAAACTTGCCAACTTGCACCTATAACTGCTGCTCCATGTGTGGTGCAATGAAAAATCTGCGTATGAGGCTGGCTGACTTTGGCTTAACTGATACATCTGGGTGATGTATTTACGAGCGAGTTGGCATATTTTGAGGTATTTGAACACGTATCTGATCCTTGTTGTTAGAATGGAAAGTAACAGTGTGCCGGAATCGTCATCACTCTTTGCCGATCATTACCGCACTCGACCGAGAAACCTTTCTAATATGCTAATAACAATTTGGCTAATCAATCAACCATCCAAGTTAGACTGATATTGTGCATTACGGTAGCACATATTTTATACTTCAAAAATCAAACGGTGTGCAATTCATGATTCATAAATAATAACATGGTCATATGCATCACAACACCCCTAAGACACATAATAGCCTAAACCTTAAAAAATTAATACATATATATAAATAAATCTCTGAATTTCAAAACTATTGTTAAATAATGGCTCATGCATCAGGCAACATATCACTTTTCTGCAGTAGCTTTGTGTAGGGAGGCCTTTAGAAGCAGACGTTTGGTTCCCATCACCACCACTGTGAATAATTGACTCTTCTTCTGACTAAGTTTCCCTAGAATGGAGCATTTTGTTAAAATACTCTGAATGACTTTGCTTACACCTTATTAAATTAAGTATGGAAAAACTGGTGAAATAATTTCCCCTTTTACACTTTATGAATATGATAAACAGGAAAAGGAATGACTGTTAACATTACTACATAAACCCGCCAGTGGGCATAGCATAGAAAATATGCGTCAAAAACATTTTAATTTGTAACATACAGGTAGAGCAAGTCTTTTTGTGCGTCATTACTGTTTATAACTGGATAATAACTAAATAAAACAGTATATTGTGAGTTGAATTCATTTGAAAATGTATTGGCGCAAAATGGAAATATCTGACAGCTCCCAAATCCAATACTCAAAGAAAATAAATGACAGTAATGGGCAAAAATATGCTGTATGGTCTGCGGCAAGTGGCTGACGTTTGCTGAGAACTCCATAGCTGGACGCTTTTTTAAAAAGCTGGCAGAAGCAAAAGGCTGTGAAGGTTGCTCATCTTCACTCCAACAGCCTCACCGTTTCAGCTTGCAATAACATTTGTTTACAGTAGTCCGTACAACAGAAATTCTATAATTTAGAGAATTCTAATGCAAGTTATGTACGAACACCCTAGAGTTATCTTGCAGAATTTTAATCGTGAAGGTGACGGGGAGGAGCTGGGGGTTTCAAACCCAAAGCTGAGCAGCTGATTACAGAAAAGAAGCTTGGTGCCATTGAGATGAGTGGTGGTGTTATGGGACTGTATGATGACATCAGCTAACCTCAATGGCAACAGGGTTTTGAATATGGGAGTGCAGTGTCCAAGCACTGCATGAGTTTGCTTGTGTGTGTCTGTGTGGGGACAGGAGCAGAGCCCCACGCCCTGTAGAGGAACGTGGTGTTCTGGGCTGGCTACGCTGTGTCGCGTGTGGGAAAGCCTCAGGGTTAAATGGAAACAGACTCTCATCACAACCTCACTGAGCTGGGTCACACGCACACTCATGTACACACACCCACGTACCTCTCTTTCCCTTACCCTTTTCCCTTACTCGGGCCATAGTTCACAACCTGCTGCTGCATGACATTATGCACCCCACTTACAGCACAGCAGAAAGGCGGCAAGTGACGTACAACTACTTATGAGCTTAAGGCATCATTTACTACATGTCAAACCATCTACTGCTATTAAGCATGCTCTTAACTATCATTGAAGGAGCTGGTGAGCATTTGCTTAGGCAGCCTAACAGCTCAGCTCAGCTCAGCAAAGAACGTCTTCAGTTCTGGCTAACTAAAGCACAGACACATGTTAAGATAATAACAGTTAAGAAATCGGAGGGTCTGCTGAAGGGACAGAAAGGCAAAATCATGCTGGATTGGTAGCCTGATCAGCTAACCTTTCATTTTAGCTTAGTGAGCAGGTCGCAGATCCAAACTGTCCACACACCACAGCACAGGTTTGATGGCTAACTGCTGCTCTGCTGACACAGGGGTTAGACGATAACTAATGTATGAGAGAGCAAAAGTCGAGTCAGTGGTCTTGGAGTGACAGAAAGTGACTCAGCAACTGGACTGCTTTCACAAACTGGGCTCAAACTGGGCTACAAACATCAGAGTTAAAGATGGAAGAACTGGAAGTTTCAGTTGCTGACTAACACGATAAAGCTCTCTGTGATACTTTCACTTTTCCAAAATGGAAAGTAGTCCAGTGGCAGTGTTTGCTTGTCCTTTGAGGAGCAAAGGATGTCTTTGATTGCAGACATTCAGCCTGCTTGTTTTGTGTTCATCTTATTTGGATCCATGTCTCCAAAAGCAGCTCAAACTGAGGGAGCACAGCTGTGTGCAGTGAGGCAGAGAATCTCTCCACTCTTATCATTTTAAACACCAGCATCAGTTTTAAATATGGTGGTAAACCTTATTTCAACCTTATTACCAGGCAACCCTAACAAACCCCAACAAGGTACATATCCCATACCAGGTTTTGCAATCAAGACAATAAGGTCAAATCAAAATATATTAATACCTGACACACATGTGCACATCACTGTGGTTGTCATTCGCTGCGGTTAGTGTACTGGCAACACATAACGAGCAGGTTCAGCTTGATAAAACGTGTGCACGCATGTGGCTCTGTGCATGCTAATATCAGAAATGTGAACGCAGCTTAAAAGATGGCATGTAAGGAATAAGAGTTCAGCACCTCAGCGGCTCCCTCAGCAGTTTTCTTCAGTCCCCAGCCTTCATCAGCCCAGCGTTCAGCTGTGTTGCGGTCATAGGTGATGAAGAAGTTGTCAAAGAAGATGTCAGAGGACATGGACCACAGCTCTAGGCCCACAGCGTTGACCGGTGTCATACGGAACGGATGTAGATCCTCAAAGAAGTCAGGGTTGGGGATCTTCCTGGGCTTCCACACTCCCTACAGAAAACAACAAAACAACAACTTTTAAACAAGGAACAACTTTCCTGTGCGTTAAGTCTTGCGAGTTCTTTAAAGATGTTCAAGTGTTTTAAATCATCTTCCCCTCACCTTCGTCTTCAGAGTCAGAGGTTTGCTACTTATTATGCGCTGGACTTGGAGCTGAGGCTGATGTAGCTTAGAGGTTCGCAACTTCAGTCCTGGGGACCAACTGCCCTGGACAGTTTCAACAATTCTCTACCCCAGCA
The DNA here is from genome assembly GCA_034552555.1 of Semaprochilodus insignis. Lineage (NCBI taxonomy): Eukaryota > Metazoa > Chordata > Actinopteri > Characiformes > Prochilodontidae > Semaprochilodus > Semaprochilodus insignis. The sequence goes on from CM067485.1 coordinate 23,626,402, forward strand.
CAACTAATCCAACTCTTCAGGAAATTATCAAGGCTCTATAAGCTGGACCGGTTGTACTCAGGGCAGAGAATACCTGAAACCGTGCAGCTGATGAGGGTAAAACCACTGATGTAGCCAATAAATAATAAAAGCTGGTCCCACACTAATTCATTTGGTAAGTAATCTCAGGTGGTCTTGCTAAGGTGACTGTAGGTACCACTGAATGACCATGTTGTCTATTAACAATATGGACAAAAGCACAAAAATTCAGACTTCAAATTTTCTGCTGCTGCTGCTTTATTAGAGCTGTCTACCATTTTGAGAACAGACCTGAAAATATAACTTTTTCTTTGCAGGATTGTACAGAGGAGTACACAGAGGTGGCAGGGGTGGCACTGAGATTTGGTTGGCCACCCCAAAGCTTCTGTCACGTATCTGGCGGAACACTTCCACCTACTCAACCGCAAGAAAGTAGTTCAGCACATGACATTACGTGTAATCACACACCAGTGTGAACTAAAAGTGAGTTTTGCAGAACTGCAACATGGATGTCATGTTTTCTCCATCCTTCCTGTCTATCCGCGGCTAGCAAGCACGGTTTCTTTTACATGCTATCATTTCCATGAACCCTGACATGAACGTAGGCAAGTAAATGAGAGCAGGTATTTTGATTTGCATGGAGGAAATGTAGACTGCAACGAGACAGAATCTGGCTACTTATTCCAGCTTATACTCCACCTTAAATCGTGCAGCAGTTCTAGGACTACAGCATTTAAGATGGAAAGGAAAATTTGAGTAAGAAAACTAGCGAAGCTAAATTAAGCTCCAGTAGAGACTGGGATTATATGGTCTCCTCCGAAAAGAACGGAGATGATTTTGAACATGAGATGAATACGAACTGAAGAATAAGAGATTCTGGTGCGGTACCTGATAGTTGGGGTTGTCAATCATGGGTGGCTTCCATTTGCCCTTGTAGTTGGGGTTCTCAATCACAGGCCTCTCCCATTTCCCACAACCAGGGGCGGACTCACAGGCGGGGTTTGGAACCTGGGGTGCCTCCCATTCACCATCCATATCCTCATCCCTATAATGGGAGGGAGGAGAAAGAAAATGAATGAGTATGATCCTTCACAGAGAAGACAAGACACTGGAAGGAAGCAGAGACAGAGCAGAGCGCCCACACATGCCTGCAGCACAAGCTGCAAAACACGCACACACCCTTCCCAAATCTTATTCTTGCTCTCATTTAAGCCTGCTCTGGGGGGGAAAAAGACTTTAATTGAATTCAGACATGAATCTGGAGCGGCACACGGCCCTCGAGTCCTTGGGTCATATACCAAAGCACTCAGATTAAGGGCATTCAAGCATGATCAGTTTTGTTGTTCCGCACCGTATCGAATAGTACGGTTACACAACATGAAGAAAATTAAATACTGTAATCATATTACTACATGCAGTGATGCGCCATGCAATACACAAAATCACGTTAGGGAGTAGGGCCCATGTAATACGGTCAAAAATATGGCCTGATATTTTATAGCAAATTAAAGTCACATTTCATTCACATAGAGCATAATGAAGTATCTGACGTCCCTTGCTAGTTCTGTGTAACAGACTACTGGCAGTCAAAACACAAAATGAAAATTAATACATAAACAAAATAAATATGACCTGATGTGATTTGTTACTGGACTTTTTAACTCCTTAAACGCCAGTATAGAGGGTCTGTATTTGATGTCACTGCAGTTACGCCCGCCGAGTGGCAGAAAGAGTTAGCGTTTAGTGAGAATGTCATGAAAACACAGCAAGAATTCTGAGCGATCTTTATACAGACTGCAGAAAGCTTTGGAAATAGGTGTAGACATCAACGCTACAGTGCTGCCATGCATGTACAACGGGCTGTCAAACTGTCCCTTTCTTCTCTGCAGCTATCCAAGGTTTCAATAGGGGCTCATTAATTCGCTGACCATGGTTAAGCTGCAAAAATATTAAACATTACTGAGCGGTAGTGTTAGCTATGAACAAAGTAGGCCCAAGTAGCTTACAGTTTCTCCCCACATAAACGTTGTAATGAAACCTCTCCACATACAACCATTAGTGTCCACATCTATTTAATATTATTAACAAATCCCACCTTGGGGTACAACCATGCATCAAGGTTTTGGTTAGTGCATTTCTCCATCTCCCAAAATCAGGTACACATACATGTCGGGAAACTTCGTTCTTGGCCTTGATGTCAATGGACCTCTGGTTCTTTGGTAATTTGGATTTAGACTTTAGAACCATTTGCCAATTCTGTTTGCACACAGAGGAAATTGTCTTCCCCATCCATGAAGCAAAACACCCACATGCACAAGTGAACACTAGGGGGCAGTGAGCACACTTGCCCAGAGTGGTGGATGGACCTATCCCTGCAGGCAGCCCGGATAACACTTGAAGGTTAGGTGCCTTGGTTAAGGGCACTTCAGTCATCAGTCAGGGTGTCGAACCGGCAACACCTCCGGTCACATGGCTGCTTCCCTAACCTTCAGCCCATGCTCACTGCATCAACAGCTGTCTTCAAACTGTGTTTAATCAGATAAACGCTTTCGTTTCTGGTTTCCCCTTTCCCATAATAAACACAGCCATGCTGCAAAATGTTTTGCCACTCGGTCTGACTGGGGGGACGTATTCCGGCAGGAAGGTGATGAAAATGGATACTCTATATTGATATCAATGATAAAACTTACATTTTGATTTGGTGCCATTAACAAATTATTGATGTGATTAAAATCGGCTTGTGTTAATTGTTGACTAAAATTAATTATTTTTATTGGGTCGTGTGAATGTCTTGGTCCACGCAAACACCCACTTGGAAATCTGGATCATCCCATATATAATGGATCAGACGATATTTTCATAAATAAATATACTGTATATAGAACATGTATATAAAAGTGATTTGTTTTGGGCTCATATGCATATTGCAAAGGTCAACACTGCCAAAACGTTCAACAAAGGATACACTGTGCAACCCCTAATGAACAGGATTATTCAGACAACACTGATTATATCCTAAATCACCACAAACACCTGATACATGTACTCCAGAATATTACATCATACCTGTCTCTGTCTCTTACCCCTAGCATTTGAAAGCAGACAGAGTTAATGGCCTGAGCATTTTGTTTCATTTCAGAGTTTAAATGGAATTGATGGGGTGACTGACCAGTCCTCTGGTTTGATGGCGTCTGGGTCGGCAATGTACTCTGGCTCATCATCCAGCCAGCCGTCAGGCTTTACTGCATCCTCATCAGGAATCTTAGCAGGAGCATCCTCATCCCTGTCAAAAAGACAGGAGTAAAGAGTGAGGGCATGATGGCATATACACCCATATATACAAACACTCACAGCAGCCACCAGATTCTAAGAGTCGAGGCAGAGGCAAATGGTACACAAAGATGAGATACTGATCTCTGTCAAATAAGAATTTTGTCTGCATTTTGGCCCAGGGACCACAGCCATGCACAGTGTCTGCACACTACTCTACGTAGTAGCACACAGTACAGCATCCAGTATGCAACAAGAGCCAAATGCTGTTCTACAGGGCAAGGCCACAACCAGATCACCCTCCAAATCATTGCCAACTTTCAGCTCTTTAATGGACATACAATAGGGTCCAAATACCTGAGACCACCGATGCTGAGAAAAAGCTTACATTTTGCATTGTTTTCCAAAGAGCACAACAATAAGGAAACAAAGGAAACAATAAGACCCCAAAAAATTTCAAACAATCAAAAAAGACCTTTTTGCATTTTGTACAAAAGCCTCAACATAGACAATTCCCAAGTTTGCATATAATTGAACAGTGATCTACAAATAGAGTTAAATATACAGATTTCCATGAGAATACATATTCTTTCATTTTAACCAAATAATGTCTAAAACACTCTAAAAAAACAAAACAAAAACAAGACAAAACAAAACAAGATTTAAATCCTAGATTTTCAAGGATTGCCAGACTTTTGAATTTTTATCAAGAGATGTGCACGGATGACTTTTAAAAAGATAACCTGAGTAGTAAATAACAGAGTGGAGGGTGCGGTTGGCTACCCATATCCAAAGCCATAAAACTTTAAAAATGTCAGCTCTGGATTTGTTTGCATGGCAAACCGTTTTGGTTTTAAAAGACTCCTTTTTCTACGCTGGCCAGTGGAATCAGGTGTGTAAGAGTACGTAAACCACACACACTACAATATTCTGACGCTGATGCCAAGAACACCTCTGGAACACAATGACACAACCAAAGACAAGAAGTAAAAAGGATTCATTTCAGAAAGACTAACGTGCACAGCAGCAGGAAATGCTGCTCTAGCTCACCTTATTCAACTCATTAACGAGCTATTCATGTGCTGGGTCAGTTGTGTTGGAGTGAGGAAAGCAGAAAAATATGCAGTACATGCGGCCCCTTCAGAAATCGCTTTCACAAAATTCATGAAACAGGGGTACAAGCATCCATTACTTGCTAGTGATATTAGCCTCGAGGGTCCAGTGTAAAACAAGAGAACTTCAAAGACCAAACATGCTGTGGCAGATTAACTGCATCTTAGGTAAAGGGAAATAGATTTTTGGCCCGTCACTTTAAAGCTGATGACACGTGCACTTACCAGTCATCAGGCTTGACTGCATCTGGATCCTGAATCTTGGGCCTCTCATCCCAGTCCTCAGGTTTGTGGTCATCAGGATCCTCGATCTCTGCAGGTGGGTTGACTGGAGGGGTCATGTCATTCAGCAGATTTCCACTGTTCACCACAGTCTGGTCGACCAGGATCTCAAAGCTGTTGTCAGGGTTTAGCACTGCAAGGAACAGCACACAAGGGTCATTGTCAGTAATATGCATATAAAATTATCACAACAAAAAGAATGCAGGTCACTCTCACAGTAACAAAACAGAAGATACGTCACATCAATTAAACCACAGACTTCGACAGACACACACTGCAAATGACTGTCGCAATACAAGAGTCCTCAGTACATCACACTTTGCAAAACAATAGAAAAGAAGCTAAACTTCAACTCTCGTTCATTTGTACATTGTGCCCTGTTGATGATAAATATTACCTGGTTAGGTTTCTGGTGATGTTAAATATGAAACTAATGACTCACTCATGCTGAGGTCAATGTATTCATTTGCAATGTGTTCTGAGCATTCACTGAGAAATACATACAGAGTGACTGTCCCATTTACTCTGGAAATCATTATTTCATACAAACTAAAGTATTCAATCATTATGAAATACTGGCATCCATTTATTTGGTGACAATTAATTACCTCAAAATGAGATAGTAAGTATTCATTCATTTAGTCAGTCAAATACTCAGACCCAGCCACCTAATCACTGTGATTAATGTTAACAGTGTAGTATAATTTATCAGGACACGCATTTGGTAAGCTCGGCTAGTCATGTAGATAACAACCAGGAGCTGTTTAACAGACACATCATAACTCTGATATCTTATTTGCTTAGCTGCCACTACAGTAAGGGCTGGATTTTGGGCAAACATTATTACAAAATAACAGTAAATCAGTTCAACATCTTATTTTATCTTCAGAGAGGAAACGTTACAGGAACAGCCTAACTTGACACCATTTCTTAAACACTGTCCTAACTTTCAAGCCGAAATTAAGACCGAATTGTCCTAACTTGAAAAGCTATGTTTCTACTGTTAGCTGTTCTAATGCATACTGAAGAAATGAAAGAGTGTATTAACTTCTGATTTTAGCTTTTTTTTTCTGCCATTCCATCACAAACAGAATGCTACAGATTTAGGGAACTGTGACAAGCAGAATAACAAACTGACTAGCATTAAATAGTATAACGGCTTTACGTTTATGAATACTACAAAAACGTTTTCTGTGAGAGTGTTCTTTTATCATTGTTTTTGTTTGTATTATTGTTGAGGTGTTGCTGTATTAGGAAATAGAATGATGAGTCCGCTGAACAGCACAATGAAGTTTTGATCTAGTTTACTAAAACTTTTTTAAAAAGTTTGAAATTAAATTGTAAAAAGTTTTCTTCATTTCTGTTTTGCTTTTACAATTTCTAAAACTGTACACGTCTAAGTAACTTTAACTGACATTTATGTTTACATTACAGCTGTGGGTAACAGATTACAATTTGTTACCAATTTCAATTGTGTATTTTAGCCATCTTATCCACGATAAAATATAATGCCTAGATTAATCATAAAAATCTTTGAAATCTTCTGAACATTTATACCTGGGACTTAATAACAGAACTTTTCTATAAGACAGCCCCAGACATCTATATGGTAAATTAATACCAAATATTAGGTCATTTTAAATAATCGTGACAAACACGAACACCAAATAAGTAGTTCTCCTCACCCAAAGTGTAAAGGTGGGTCTTCTTGTCCGTGTAGTAAGTGCGGAGGTCGGAATCCGGTTTCTTTGCATGTTTCTCCTCAAACTCTCCAGTTTTGGGGTTCTTGTGACGGAAGATGAAGTGCAGTTTGTAGTCCTCACCGCACTTATCAGGCCCGAACATGATGGTGTAGGGGGTCTTGTCCACGAACTGGTTCTGAAGAGTGAAAGAGGAGAAAAGACGCAATCTGAGAGGAGGAAGCAGCTCATGATCGGAGGACTGTGCACCATGTGACTTTTCAACTCATATACTGAGGAATGCTTTCTTGTTCTTTGGGCCATTATGCATATAGATATTAGGTGGAGAGGGAAGCCTACTAAGGTATGATGCATTGCTATAACACAGCTACTCCACTGGCCTCGTCCATAATCTGCCCTTTGCCCCACATTCCACAATCGAGGCATGTACACAAGCAAAAGAATCATCTGTCATACTGTGAGATCCTTTTCTGTTTGACCCTTTAGTCTACTGGAACAGTCATGTGCCCCCCCAAAAAAGGCCCAGCCATACTCAAATGTCTGACTCAACTAGCTACTAAAAGCAATTCTGCAGACTCATTCTGCTACTCAGAATTCCAGATTATGCCAGTGCTCTCATTCCCATTAGGATGGGATATTTTATTGCAGACAAAGAGTTTTCACTCAAAATGCACCTTTTGTGTTTGTGTTGCATAGCCCCACAGTGCCCGTAATATTGTTGGAGTAACTGTTGTTCATTTTGCACTGAGTGGCCTCAGGAAAGCATTTTCATATGGACTCTCATATGGGCTGGCATTTGGAAAGCCAGTGTTTGTTTTGCTCCACTAACTTGTTTTTTTTTTTTTGGTTCCTTCACCATCACTATGCAATGAAACAGCCAGTTTAGTATGAGGTGCTGAATAGTCATTGCGTCATAAATGGTGGCATATGCCAAAGGCTAAGTGACGAAGCAAGGATGTCCTGCTGTTGTATGACATGCAGACACACACATGACGTTCTCTCGCTCTCCAATGCGCAGAAAGTGTTCTTACCAGATCGAGGTCTGGGCTTTGGGAGAGCAGTTTGACGTAGGCACCACCACAGTCGATTCCATTCTGGAAGTTCACCTCATATCTGAAAATCAACACAAAACAACTCATGGTCTTTTTCCTCTCCACACTAACTTGTAATTAAACACAAAACACTTTCTGCTAGGGTTGTGTACCGGCAAGGCATTATGATGCAATTTTTTCATCTAATTTAAGGAAAACTGTCATAGTATAAAAACACCCCATCATATATGTAGCTTTGCTAATGCTAACGTGGTGCACCCTTACGCTACTTACTGACATTGGAGTGTAAGAGTCTAACGGCTGAAGATTACAACACTGTTATCTATAGCGGTGCTTAGAAGTTTGTGAAACCTTTAGAATTTCCCATATATTTTGTATTTGTTTTGTATTATTTTGTGGCTGTAAGGAGAACCAAATTAAACAAACAAGATAAAAATAAGACTTGAAAATGATCCATTATTACCCATCTGTGAGTGGCAAAAGTGTGTGAACATTTAGGATCAGCAGATCATTTGAAGGTGAAACTAGAGTCACGTCTTTTCAGTCAATGGGATGATCAGGTGTGACTGGGCGCCTTGTTTTATTCAAAGAACAGGGATCTATCATATTCTGAACATTACAACAAATGTCTCTGGAAGTGCATTACAGCACTTGATGGGAGTATCATGGTTTGAGCCTGTTTTGCTGCATCTGACCTTAACCCAACTGAAATGTTATGAAAGGTCCTGAAGCGACATAAGTTGAAACTATTTTGTACGGAGGAATGGGCCAACGTGCCTCCAAGCCGATGTGCAGGACTACCATTACCGGCAAGTTAAAGGTTTGCCACTCACAGATATGTAATACTGTAATATTTTTGTCTCATTGGATCTCATTCAAATAGGGTGGAAATGCTGCATTCCAACAGTATAAGAGAAACTTTTTAAACTCAAACAAAAAAAAACATCATTTGTTGTCAGTACTGTGGGTCATCATTACTGACCGGTTTTATCAGCTAACTGAACACAAGTCAGTGCCTGTAGAGAAAATGGTTTTTTTTTTGTGCATATATGAAAAGATAATACTCACTGGACAATGAGGGGTTTAGTGTCAAAGGTGAAGGGTCGCAGCAGCAGACAAGAGATTGCATGATGTTTGGCTCTGGATTTTAGTACCAGGCCTTTATCGCCAGGAAGCTTTGTGTCCTTCATTTCTTCAACCTCCCATTTTCCTGTGTACACACACACACACACACACACACACACACACACACACACACACACACACACACACACACACACACACACACACACACACACACACACGTTATGACATTACGTCTCCGATTAAACATCCAACCTCCAACAAAGAAGTACAAAACATCAAGTGTCTGAACAGCATTATGAATACATCCTTACCATCATACTTAGCAATTTCCTCATCAATGTCATCCTTCTTGGCCTGGGATAAAACCCATCTAGAAAAAGCAAATAACAATAGTTTACACCACATACATACCACGTACACTTTAAAAGGAGTATACCTCTGTTTATCCTGCAAGGTGATTATAAACTTACCCCTCCAGTGTTCCTTTATCGAATGACTCTGCAAAGAAGTGTTCTCCCTTCGGCTCAGGAGCTTTATACGTCACCTAGAACAGAGCGATTGTGGAGTTAGGCCATTAGTATGACTTTGTACTTCTTTACAGTACACACAGCACATTAAACAGCAGAACACTGAAACCTCTAGAGCTAAACTGCATGTAAATAAGTAAAACGTTATAGCATTATGACATAACTGAAGACCACCATAGGGATCACAACTACGTGCAAAATCTGTGGACCAGGCATAGCAGTGCATCATGAGAAATGAGACAGCTTGAACATTCTCAGCAGTCTAAAGAATAATTTATTTATTTTTTTTAATCTCTAAAACGGACCTGTGAGGCTATGGCTGGATTTGTAATGCTGAGGTAGCTGATTACACCAGTTCTAAGTTGGTAACTGGGTCAGCAGGCTAATTCAGAAGTCAGGGTTACGTGAACCTTACTACTCAAAGGAAAGAAATAGTCATTCAGCTCTGGTGATTACAGGTGTTGCACTAAAAGCAAAAAGGCTGGACATAGCCAGAAACATTAGTAAGGAGGAGATGGATCACTGGCTGAAAACTGAATGGGATGGCTTATAACGCTTAGGGCTCTGTTTATGAGGAAAGTCCCAACCTTCACTAAAAAGAAACAGCTGGTTTGCTGGTAACGGTGAGCACAAATGCTACTAACTATTTCAAAGTTTTACGTTGTATTTTACAAGTTTAGGAATCTGGGTTTACATTACTAGAAAACGGGTGGTGTTGTCAAGATGGCCGCAAACTTTCCTGTAAGGACCTTGGCTGAGCTACTTCCTTTGCATTGTTCCTTATCTTAATTTAGAGCAATAAAAGCTCGGCTGTTTGCTTAAGTGCAGCTTTATCAAGCAGATATGAAAAGCTACACCCATAAAACATGTCTCTTCCTATTCAGCTGGTATAACTGTCACCACAGGCAAACTACTGCACCTTCTCATTTCAGTCCTCAGTTAGCAGTGTGTGTTATGGCCAAAAAAAGTACATTGCAGTGTAATAAAAAATGTCTCATGTTGGTACAGGTCACGGGATACATACACTTTAACATAAAAATCACTGTAGATGCTTACGTAAAACCTATTTTTGAATTCCATCATAGCTTATTATCCGGCGATGCGTCCGTAAACGCTTTTGTATAGTTAGCTATTCATGCAATGTTAATACATAGAGTTAGCATTTTGGCTCAGAGCTGCACATCATCCACCAGGCAGCCACCCATAATGGACTATTACTTAGCTGAGAGATTTCGGAAAAGAATTCCTAAGTAAGAAAGTACATACGTAAGTAAGCACGCAAGTGAGTACGCAAATAAATAAATAAACAAATAAATACTTTCCAGCTACCATTTGCAATTCCCCAAAGTTATCCCTGTTGGACCCACTAGCTAAAACAACAGGGTGGCCAACAAAGCACCGCAGACAAAATTGAGGTTGCAGCATATAGGAACAAGTTTGTTGTTGTTTTTCCTGTTTTCTTTTTGTCTTTTCATATTAGGGACGCATCCATTGAATAGCAAACATCCATCAAATAGTTTGTTTTGTGTTGATTTTTAGAAAATGTGTTGATTATTCAGTCAAGCATGTATGCGGCATATGCACTGCTAATTTAATATATGAAAGTCTGTGTTGGATGTGTAAATTGGCCTCTTCAGATGAGCTAAAGAGCTGCAGTTAACACAGCCACTATTTGTCTGCCTTCTCAGGATGCTCTCGTTAAGACACCTGTGATTCATTAAAGAAAAGTAATATAATACACACAATTCCTCAAAAACACACCGTGCCAAGACATAAAATTGGCATTTTCAGGCAGTGCGTTTTCTCTTCCTACAACATGGTCAACTCTCAAATAGTGATTTCTGTATTTGAATACTTCAGCACCTCAAACGGTTAACAGAGTACTTGGGTACTAATACACATGCCTTTTAACAACATAACTGAATACTTATTAATCTTACGGTAGGTGTAACAGCAGGTGTAGGGGCTGGCTTCTCCTCTTCTTCGGTTTCTCCATCTAGCAGCTCGTCGTCTCCCAAGTTCCCCATGTCATCTTCCACATCCACATCCTCGTCCTCTTCCTGAGCCCTCACCTGTAGGGTCACACACAGGCCCAGCGCCAGCAGCAGCACACACAACTGCGCCTTCAAGTCCATAGTCTAAGTCGAAGGCAAGGAGAGAAAAGAGTAGAGCCGGCATTAAGAAGCAGAACACTGCAAAGCTATATCACATTAACTAACAAATTACAGATGACAAGTGTACCATAACCAACTTCATTACAAGAGTGGGAGACCTTAAGGCAGTTACACAGTACACAGGCAGGAGACTTTTTATGGCCCCCCCAGTCTAATGTCAACATTGCAAGGCAGCTCCAGGCACACAGTGGACATTACCATCCCAAAGCTGCTATTGACTCCTACAGCAACAAAAGATGGGTAAGAAGTTTCGCAGCCTCAGCCCTTTTCCCTTAAGGAGATTTAACCCCATGAGATTAAATCTCTGCACCATACTAATTATATGCATCAACATCATCCTTAAATACACCTACATATATAAGTTTAATGCACAGATGCATTCACCACCTCTGACTTTCTGCATGGGAACACTTTCATACAATTAGCAACAGCATTTAATGGATAAAGGAGAACTGCAACCATTTTTCAACATTTCTGTAGAATTAATTTGTTGTGATGTAAACCGCCATTCCAAGTGGTTTACAGTGAAATGGTTCGTTGGAAACAACAAGTACCAGAATTGTTCATATACGTGGGTACAGGAACCAGACACCCAAAGAGTTTAATGTATCTACACGCTACACAAATGTATTATGAATACATTTCCTGATACCCGAGACATTGTTTTATGACAGTTTTGAGATACAGTTTAAGCCCACTTGTATATTTAAAGCACATTCGTGGCAGAGATGTAAATGTAGGGCTTTGTAAGGCAAAACAGTCTCCAAAGAAAACCTAATTTGAATAACATTACATATAAAACCTAAGAAGACACACAGATACACTTATGGTTTTAGATAGTAAAATAAAAACGTCAATAAAGAAATCTGTCCTTGCAATGGATCATTCCACATCAAGCCTCTCTGAACATCCTGCTGGCATCTTAGCAATCAAACATAACACCGAAATTCTGAAAAATCACATGAATTCCCCTCGTATATTACCATTGAAGCACAAAACACAGAGCATTAGCTCAACTGCAGGTAGTAGAGACAGTGTAAGTCAAGAAACGTGTCTACACTACATTCAGTTGAAATAAGCATCCAAAAAAATAAAATAAATAAATAAAAATTCATATAAATCATATACCTTCTAATATAATAGAGCTATCCAAAATGGAGAAGTGGCTAGAAGAACTAGGCGAAACTGGCACCAAGTCCCTTCCTATCTGCTCACTAGAAATATCACAGTTCACTCTGCCTCTGCTTTTCCACGTAAACTACTGTGACATTAAGCAGAGAGCCTTGTGCCCTGAAGGCGGGCAAAAACTCAATTTCATTTCCATCTCAGGCAGGAAGGAGAAAAGCAATTTACAAGCAAATTCTTATTTAAAGTTTCGGCCCTATTCATTAAGTCCTCCATCGCTCCGGCTCGCCCAAGGGGCCCAGGTACTCTAAGAAGTCCACTGTGAGGAGTCCTAAGGGGGGGTCCACAAGCACCTACAAAGCTACAAATCTCCCTTGATAATTCTAAAACACACATACACAAATGCTGCACAAGCATATCCCACTGAATGTTCCTCTAATGAGCTTAAGACGCTCAGGATTAGCTAGATCGAGTCAGTGGTGCCAACGGTGTACGCTAGCAACAAATCGCCATAGTAGCCTCCCCCAAACAAAGCCCAACTGCTAGACGACACATGGCCCTGCTGAACTGAAAGAAAACTGAACAACTTGTATGTAATGAGAGCCTTCAAGAAACCACTGGTTACATGCTCAAACGCTCAAGCATATTTGGAGAATGCACCCTAAAGGAGGGCACACACTCAATATCAGTTGAGTTAAATGTTCCAACTCAAATGCTACATTAAGAAAGAGAGAGTAAATGGGACCCCATCGAGAGGTGTTAGCTAGCTCAATGGAGTACTGAGCTCTAAGAGCCGGCTACTTGGATTAGTAATTCTACAGGGTGCAGTACAGTACAAGTGGGTTTTGTGTGTGTGTGTGTGTGTGTGCGCATGCATGCATGTTTGTCAAAGAGGAAGAGTATTCTTAAGGAGGGGGAGGGTGGGTGCATTATATATACTACCCCAGGGGACACCCATCTGTCCCTGAAATTGACTAATAAACCCCCGTCACACTCAACACACACTGTTAAGGATTGAGCGGTGACAACTGCGCTGCAAAAGGTACACGGCAAATAAACAAGTATTCTAACTAATGCACATTTAAGTTCATCATGACATGATGACATACCAGATACAATTATGCCCAAATGTCTGAACACCCCTAATATGTTGTGTTGATACTTTTAAAGTGAAATGAACACACATAGCAGAGGGAACAAACTTACATGCAAGTTAAACCTTTTCTGCTAATTTTAGTGAGCAATTTCTGTTTACTTGCTAAGTTTAACATATTGGAAAAAACAACATACAAAATATGAAATGTGTCAAATTTTACATAGGCCACATTTTCAGGACACCTTAAATTCAAGAAACAAACCATTATCATGCATTAAAAAATGCGTTCCCTGTAGAGGATGTGTTTTCACTTAAATAAACGTGTCATTTGACCAGGGGCGACCAGACTTTAGCACAGGACTGTATTCACAGCTGCGCAAACGTTTGCTGCTATTCTATGCAATTTTAACTTGCACAGTAAGTAAGTAACTGCACTACAGTTGGGCATCATGGTAAAATGTAATACAACAATACATATGTCACAATATTAAAAAAAAAAAAAACTATGGATCCAATTATAATAGTTTTCAGCATTTAACATGACGTCCTGCATTAAAGCCAATTAAATGAGACCAAATACCCTCTGCTTCTAATCAAAGTTAGGAGGGACCTTTTACTACAAATACATTCTCAGTATTAATTTTTTGGCCATCCACGGTCCTGCTGTTGAGCAGAATAAAATCATTTCAGACATTTATCTTCAACTTTTGTACCTTCTTTTATTAACCCTGCTAACCCAAGTGTATATTTCTACACACTACCATTAGAACTAGCTCACATCTAGATCCCCAAGACCACACAGGCACTCATCAATGGCAATACACCTCCATTACAGTGTAATAAAAGGACACACCCCATGGTTTACTCAAAGGTAAAGTTTTAGCGTTTGCATTAACCCTCAGGTTAAAATCAAGACGCACCACAGTACTACAGTACGATAGAGACTATCAGTGCTGGCTCTGACTGACTAACCACAGTGCCAAGTGTGACACATCTTGCAGCAAAGTGGCCATCCGTAAGTCCGGAGGGCATTTCCTCAGCAGCTGGTGCCTGAATGGATATGGTGCTATTTGTAAACACTGACTGATGTGTCTCCAAACCTCCAACTCAACTTGTATCCCAGCTTTGAGTCACTATAGCGCCTTTATAAGGCACAGAAGCTTAAGGCATACTGAAGTGAAGAAGGACGTCGGCACTATGGACTAAGAAGACAGAAGTTCCTATATCCTACATTCTTCTTGAATTTACTCCTCTCCCCCATGACAGCCATTTATAATCTTCATCTAGTCAAAGCAGTCATTGTTCATTTGTAAATGACATGTACATGTTTCCCCACCTCTCTTAATTTCTTACAAAGCAGGTCGTTTCTGTCACTGGGTCTTTAAGACTGACCTATGTAACGGCGCTCTGTTCTAATTGCTCAGTGTGATATTAAGAAAGCAGTCCGAGGGCAAAACACTCCTTATAACTTCAGCAAGGGTGGGCAACGCTAAAGTGCTGTGGGCTGCATATATGTAAATGTGCAGGATTTTGTGACATCACAGAAACAACAAATTCAAAATTACTGTTTTCACATCTTAGTGTTCACATACAGACTATGTGTGCTGGCTTAAAATTTTAGCAGTGTTCACAGACAGAAAAAAAAGAGGGGGGGGGAAATACAGTTTCCAGGATATGGGCCCTTGAAAGGAATACTTCACCAGAAGATCACATTTGCACAATTTCCCTTTTACACCCAAAATAGTCAATCAGCAATGACATGTTTGCTGTTAGAGGTTCCTTAAGTACAATGCTACTCGAAAGCACACTGGTTACACAGACTTTGATTGCTTCCTAACTACTAATGCAGCGGCTTCAGTGTAAAACTAACAAAGCAACCTTTAGACACCAAACATGTCTTTGCTGACCAACCACATCTGAAGAGGAGGAAAATCGGATTTCCTTGGTGAGCCATCCCTGTAAAAAGTCAGTACTGGCTGCTCCACCCCAACAGTGACCAACTTCCCTATGCCTATTTATTTATACATGCATACTTAAAGAATCTGCTAGGCCTGGTTTAGCCCCTACCCCCCGGTGTCGACACAAAACAGCGGGGGACACTGAACAATTCAGCACTGTCCACTCCACGGTGAAAAGCACGGGGCAGGTTTTTCCTGCTGAGCTGTGTTCCAAGACCCCACAGAGAGACCGGCAAGAATAAGGGAGATCTAGTTTGCAGATTAAGACAGGACGGATCCATCAATCCGATGAGAGTGGAGTCTAATCTACTACGGCCTGACACCTCAAAACCAGCCACCATGCAAATGAATCCCAGACAGCCATGAGCAGCTCACAGCCTCATCCTTATCTGAAAACAGCGTATCTGTGATCCAAAAAAGAAGCACTGCAGTTAAAAATTACTCACCCTGGCAAAGCTGTCATTGAGAAACCTGAACGCTAACTATCACTTTCAGTTTGATAGGCTGCATCATGCGGCAGCACATGTTCAAGGAAGAAGGAAAAGGACCCACTTCATAAAACCCTAATAACATTACTTCATTCTAACACTCTGAGTTAATGCCTTCACACGCTGCTGTCTCAGCCCGCTCTGGGTTTCATCCAGGCCTAAGATTTAGGGGAGGGGGAGGGTAAGAGGGCCAGAGACTTCACATGAACCTAGGCAGTTAAGTAACACCGATAAGTAAGCTGTAGCAGCTTAAAGGAGAATTGCACTGCTCGTTCAAAACTTCTGCATAATTAAATAAGAGAGATGCAAACAAAGTTAACCAGAGGAGCACGGAGTCGCAATGTCTACAGGCTGTATATGCAACATCAATAGGAAAATTGCAGTTAATCTAAAATAGCATGTTCTCTTTGGGGGGCTATTTTGCTCGAGACACCTCCGCCATGAATGGCTCATCTCAAACGCTATCGCAAAACAGGACACTCATGACCACTTCACATAACTTTCTGTCGGGCCACTTCCAAAGGCATTAAACTCAGATTAGATATCAGTGTCCCATCACCACTGCTGTGAAAAAATCCGTTCACATCAAATCACTCCGAATGACCTTTGTCTTTATCTTAATGACTTAATTACGCAGGAAAATTAAAAGATGTGTGGAATCCTCCTTTAACCTGTAAAGAGAGGTATAGAGCAGCGAGTGATAAGATGTCCAATGGCCTGGCCTAGTTTGCCAGAGTCTCAACAGTTGTGAAGTTCAGAGACTGGAAGCTAAAAACGTCTTCATAGGAGAATATGCCTCCCTAGGTTTACTCTCCTGTGTCCTGGGTCTACTATTAAGGTCTAGCTTGAGTGGTACAAGTGAAAAACAGGCTGACAATTATTACCAGAGTTACACTGTGAGCGGTGGGAAGCGACCACCATTGTCTTGGTTTCCTGTGTCCTGTGTCACGACTGAAACTCTTCGGAGCTCGAAAACATTCATTACTGATAATAACGTTTCACGTACACGACGTCATACAAACGACAAAGTCTATTTATTCAGCATGACCTCCGTAACTAGACCTTTCTCCTATGACTTGAGCCACACCGGTCAGGCTGGTTTAACCCCCCCCCC
>CM067485.1:23643640-23653954 GCA_034552555.1 Semaprochilodus insignis
CGAGCTCAGAGCTCTGACCCCCCCTTTAAACCCCTATGGCCGCAGAGCAGGACCTCAATACAACGACAGAAGTCGCTTACAAAACTATTCGATTATGTCATGCGGCAAAGACAGCTTTAAGTAAGTGATAATCATTCGTAATTATCGTGTCTAGAATTCACGAGTCAACTCAGTACGCAATATCTCCCATTCATCGTTAGCCCTCCCCTTAACTTAGATAACAGGTCACATCAAACCACGTTTTACTGCGACTTAGGTTCAAGCGACTTGGCAGGATTTACAGACGATGTTATTCTGTTTACTGGAGCTACATTCTGCCCTGAGAGTGTGTAACCAAGCTCTCCTGACACCTGCACGTTTAGCACAGCTAGCTAGCTAGCACAGCTAACAACCAAGCTAGCAAAGATGGAAGGTCCGATTTAATTTGCCGAACCGATTCGTCGAATGAATTGAATGTCACCCGATGACATTATAAAAAACTGTACTTAATATGACATAACGCGACATTTTACCTGGGTCTTGAAGCGCCCGAACTTAACGAGAACCCGATTCAGCCTACTACTACGAGAAAGAACATTTTAATAATTTCTTACAAGAATTTTAGGTTCAAGAATCGGTTCAAGCAGGCGAGTCAAATGAATCAGTTCAAAAGAACCGAGTTCGAGACCGATGTTAGCAAGGCAACCGGCCTGAGAGCCACGCAGATCCTCAAACTCGCTCAACTCACTTTAGCTACATATAAATACACATACAGAACCAGAACCTGGAACTGAAAGAAATTCAGCATCGGGAAATAACGACAGTGCACCGATAGGGTTAAAAGCTATAATTCTGACCGCTTGAGTTTTACTCACCGCTGCTCTCTCATGTAGCAAACCGCCTGCAACTACAGCGCATCACGTGTGGCTAAGCAGAGCGATGGCCGTTATTGTAGTGCCACCCTTACGCTGCCTCTGATTGGCTACCGTCACACGTTTGTACACGCCTCCAGAGAACTGGCATGTACTGATTGGCTAGAATTTTCGTCGATCAAGAAAACCTGTCCCCACCTCAGACCTGAACCTCGTGGACGGCTGGGATTGGCTGGCCAAAACCGGGAAGTCCGCTCTTATAGGACAGTAAACGGGAGGAGACGCAGATGGCTCTGAATCAAAGCCTGTTTGATGGAGTTCGAGAACATTTTCCAACAGTAGCATTCGCTGTGGAATTGGATTTACTCATGATCCTGGGATATGTTACACTGCTTATAGGGGGAAATTACTGATTTATTGAAACAATTCTATATAATTCAGTTAAAATATAACCGAAGTCATTCAGAGTGGTCTAAAACAAGCCTTTCAAGAAAAATCAGAACTGTTCTCTGTTGTTCTGGTAATAATCAATCAAAATGGTTTTGAGTATATTGACTTTTATCTTAGTATTGAAACATAAAATATGTCCTAAAATCTTTTCTTTTTAAATTCCTTTATGGTGGAAAGATAAGCAAAAGAAAATAGTAACAGAAATAGTTTCCCTGATTTAATACTATTTTACCAACATGGCAAAAAACAAACAAACAAACAAATCATGGGTAGGTTCACTAGTGAGTTTAGGGGAGAAGTAAAATGGTTATATTTGCATCATACATTGGGACTCCTGGTTCCTATCACCAACATATTGAAGAACTCAGAGCTGACAAGTTTCTTCACAATCAATGTCACATGAAACCTCTCTGAATGACTTTGCTTACTATGACTGAATTATCCAAACACTTTTAAAAATCAGCCGAATTCCCCATTAATTCATTGTGATCACATTGACTTATCTAATCTAATCTAATCCTAGTTATCAAATATCATCAGAAGGCATCTCACGGTTTTATTCCCCTATATGGAGGACATTGGAAGTAGTTAATAGTTAATATAGTTAATAGCTAGTGCCTGACTGTAGCTGACTTAAGCTGGCACATAGCTGTATGATGGAAGGGGGATGGTGTAGTCAAAGTTTGACTGCTTCTTTTCATGTTTGCCATTTCATGGTCTTGGTGAAGAATCAAAGCAATGCATTTACACCAGTTCCAGCCTCTGCATGTCATCACTGTAGCTGATTGTCTGTTTAATGATATTAAGGGCCAAAATTCTCTCCCAAGAAAAAAGAACAGCTACTTTTTGAAAGGATTTGATGTGTGCACATTCTGTAAATTCTGGAAATGCACCAAAACGGTTTAGAATAAAATCCTGAATGTTTTTGCTTTCTCTAGCAAAGTTACTATTTGGAGATACATGTTTTACATTGCACAGCAGTTTACTGGTGACCAGCATATTAACTTCCATTACTGCTGACCAGCATACCAGCATCCAAAACCCAACATATGGTGGTCTTGCTGGTGACTAGCTGGGCTGGTCTATGCTGTTTTTCTAGCAGGACCGTAATGGGGCAAAACACCTTCCAAAGGTTTAAAGTGAAAGTTAATATAGGAGTGTTACATAGATCATTAAAGTATTCTGATCTTAAAATCTTTATCTGTTTAAATGAGCGTCATAATACAACCTTATTACAATGAAATATCCCATTGCTTTCGTGCTCACTGTGGCAAACTTGAAAGTTGGCTTACTTGCTTACTCGTAAATAACAAAGTGGACAGTCATGTCAAAAGGTCTGATTTGAGAAACAAATCTGGTTTACCTGCAGTCTGAACGCAGCCTAGGTAATTCACTATTTTCCAACTTAAACAACTTAGAGACTGCAGAAGGACAGAGAGCATGGAAGCACTTAAAATCATTCCTTTAGCATTGAACTAGATTTTGTATTCTAGCAGTAAGACATTTTTAATGACAGTTTAATCATAAAATCAAGAGACACAACATAAGGTGGTCAGTGACTCAGCATCAGGGTGATGGAGTTAGCTGATGACCTGTATTAGCTAGCCTAATATTTGTAAAGCTAGTAACAGTGCTGACATATAGCAGTTCAGTTGTAAAGTAATCCTTGGTAATTTTTACCCCCAGCACTTTAACCTTATTCTCCCGTATACTGTGTCAGTTAACTCTGGGTTTTACATTTAAAAGCTAATTTTTTACCCAACAGGAGCGTAAGCAAATGCCCACTTAGCATAGTGAGAAAACCTGTGCACATCCGATTAGCATATTAGTTTCTAAGAAATACTTCTGCTAGGACACAGCAATTCACACAGGACTAATTAGTCCTTAAGGTCACACTTTGCTTATTGTCCTTTTTTGAATGCAAGTATTCTTCACACTTAGCCCAACCCTGATTTCACCCCTGTCCTGTGGGAAAGAGCTGGTATCACTGGGTGAACTGGAAGGCTGAGATCAGGGAAGCAGATAAGGCCTGTCGGTTTTGCCTACTTTTACATCCAGGCAGTGTCTTGGAGCGTTGATATAGGCAAAACTCCACTCCAGGTGTTCCAGAGTCATTTCCCTCACCCGGTCTTAATGTGAGGTTTTATGTATGGAGAGCAGGACACAATCTAACTGATTTAGCTTTTTGCTAAAAATTCTTGAGCAAATTTTAATAATGAAAAAGTCAAATATGCTCTACAAAATCATAACACTTTGTTTTGATCATCGACAGTTTGTGAATAGTTCAGCTAAAGGTGGAAATAGTTGTGGTAACAGTAACTGGAAAATTCTCACAATATGACGAAAACACAATTAAATTGATCCATATATGTTTATTTTTTAACCACATTAGTGTTTCCACCTAACTGCATAGAAATACATGCGTCAAAACACATATCACTGCTGCTGTCAGAGACAAAGCCTGATGCCCTTTACATTGTATGGAAATGAATGGACCAAAAGAAATTATTTGGAACAGTCAGGTTCCATGGTTTTACATGGAAACTTTTTTTTTTGCTTCTGCAGTAAAGTTATCATTTTAGACATGTGAGGTTTTGCTTCAACAGCAGAGATATGATTAATGAAAAGCGGTTGGATAAAAGATCAATTTCTGAATGCAAATATCACAAATAGAAAAATATCGATAAACCTGAAATACATTTTATTCACACCACATCTACTTACATCGTCTATAATCAGTTTTTGGTGACTCTGTGATGAAAACGTTCTGTCTTTGTTTACATTGGGGGTCTTAATTGTAACAGCCTGTTGAATCTAACCCCACCGTGTGGAGGTTGTGCTTTAGCCTGGTTAGCTCTTACTGTTTAGCTTTATTACAGGCACCAAGAGACTGATAAAAACAACACCGCTAACAATATTTGAAAATAATTAAGATTAAAAGTCTTTTAGCCCAAAAACAGTGAATTAGTGTCTTCAGAAATCCACATTGCCTCATGTTATGTTGTGACCAGCTCACCGGCACATCATATTAAAAAGACACAGGGGAATAAGACTTTGAGAAATGAGCAGGAAGA
The DNA here is from genome assembly GCA_034552555.1 of Semaprochilodus insignis. Classification (NCBI taxonomy): domain Eukaryota; kingdom Metazoa; phylum Chordata; class Actinopteri; order Characiformes; family Prochilodontidae; genus Semaprochilodus; species Semaprochilodus insignis. Next base: position 23,648,016 of record CM067485.1, read on the forward strand.
AGGAACTGAAAGGAAGTAACCTGAAATGACTTTAATCATATACTCTTGATTCACTCATATAAAAGGGGACGTTTATGAAAGTGGACTGAAGCAGCTTTCAGTAGAAGACATGGAATCCAGGGGGAGGGTAACACCAAGACTACATAACCTAAACAGAATTCCCCTCCCAGCGGAGGTGTCAGCACAACAAACTGCAGAGGATCCTCAAACAAGAGAACGGTAGACTGTCATTTACAGCTCGAGGAGGTCAACAGTCCAGTTGTATTTATGCTACAATAGGCCCAAATGCTAATGCAACAGGATCATATGTTTTAAAGGCTGGTCTCCACCAAAACCAGCACTGATACTTTTACTCAGATACCAACACCTGAACATTACCCTCCATTACGTTACAATCCAAAGCGGGTGTGGCCAGAATGAATGTGAGTTGGAAGCAGTTTGTGTTTCTAACCTCAATGGTTAACAGAAGTGCAGCTGACTCCTCTGGGCTCCGAGGTATCTGCTATGAGCTATCAAACAGCAGAAAAGTGTATTGTGGTCAAATGAGGTGAAACATAAAATGATGTACTGTTGTCAAAGTATTTCACCCTCTATAGTGCTTAGTATCATCAACTGTTTCAGGAAACCCAGAGAAATCTCAGTTTGTAAAGGAAAAGACCTTGGATCCCTCAGATGACACTACATTAAAAGAGACTCCATTCTTCTGTGATGGATATCACACATCAAACCCCAAATACCCAAGAGATGAAGATAGCCTACTGTTGTGCTAATTTAGCAGTGATAAACTTACCAGAAGACAACAGATGTGGAATTATCAGAGATGGGAATCACTGATGGCCTCACAATATGTTATTATCTCAAAAAGTCATAACATACGTTGTAATATATATTTCGCAGTGTATTGGGATTTATTACCTTGGCTTTAACTGTAAATTATGGTCCCCATAGAAAAACCTTGTGCTGTTATAGTCACATAGGAATCCACTGCCCTTGATCGTGGGTTACTGCAATCCTTTCTATTCAAAGTAACTGGTTTTATTATGCCAGTATTATGCCAAGTTTAACTTGTATTTGCATTTCATATAATATCAATACTTGGCCTCTGTGACTTGATATGATATGCAAAATATTACAATAATGTGTTTTATTGAGCATCAAAAACAATATTCTCCATAATACCAAAACCAAAATTGCTATGAAATAAAAGCTAAACTAGAAACTGATGAAAAAAACCCTTGAAACAGATTAAATTGAACCCCTATTGAAAATATCAAAACCTATAATAACACTGCACCATTTCTGATGTTAGCACAAGCATATGCTATAAACATATTCAAATTCAGTATTGAATGACATTAAGTAATGTGGTTGATACCATAAAAGTACTCTTTTACTCAGCCCTCTAGTGTTCAACACTGCGGCCAGTGTACACTCATGTATTCTTACCTGTACATCATTTAACCAACACCAAATGAGGCCAAATTTAATCGACTGGTTTTTCTTCACTTTTTAAAAAACTTTTCTCACCATGTTTAATGTTGACGGAATTATTTGAAAAGAAAACCTCCTTATTATGTCTCAATTTTGGCTTTATTACAATTCACAGATTGAATAGAAGAGAACATCATTAAATATAGTTAATCTAAATGATACAAAATACAACACAATAGCAATGCATTCCAGTGCATTTTACAATCTTACAAGGGGGGAAAGATGTTTGTCATGTTGGTCTGCTTTGTTGGGGGTAGTTTAGCATATTTTGTTTGGCTAGCGCTTATCTCTTCAGCTCTCAGGCACCTGTTAGCCATCTCTGTGGAAACTGTAGTGCTGCGACAACCAACTCTTTTGGCATGAGTCCTGTTGAGTGAGCAAATGTTTGTGTTCACTTTCAAATGCATATTAAGTGAATATGCAGGCGTTTTGTCTTGGTACTGCAAGATTGGGGCTTGTGTAATGAAATAACAGATTGGAGCCAGAGATGAAGACGGTTTCAATTGGGATTACACACTGCTGTTTCCTACAAATGAAGGAATTGTTTGCATCCTGAGTGACCCTTTGACCTCTTCGCTCTTTGTTCAGACAGGTTTCAAGGTTGAGGCTTCCAGTAGCTGACTGCAATGATATAGGCAGGACTTTTAAATGTATTCCACAAAGCAGGATTTCTCAGTAAATCTGAACCTAAAGGACCCATACTTTGGAAAACTTTAATTTATCCCAAGTGGTATGTAAACATTGATAAAGTTTTAAAACATACACTTCTGTGTCTAGTCCTTATGGTCTATATATGGAAACTAAGCTGCAAAAACAAGCCATATTTTGAATTCGTTGTTTGTTAGGTCACACATCCACCTATTCAACCTAGAGCAGTTTAGCCACGCCCATTCAGTCTGAAGGAGTGTTTGAGTCTGGACTGCTTTTTGAATGAGGCACAATACAGCTCTGCTTTAAGACATATATCAGTCCATAGGAGGAATTCCACCAGGTTTCAGATTCAGTGGTTCAGATGTAAACAAGATCATTCAGGGTGGTGTGATGTGAAACAGGTCCCTACTGAGAAACCAGGGCTCACAATGTCTACAGCACAAATATAGCCATATTATTTACTATCTAAAATCACCAGTAAACCCACACGCATCTTCTGAGTTTTTATACTGTATGTTATGTTGATGATGGTAAAACACTCATAAATCTGAAAAGATAAATTGATATAAATACTCTGCAAGCCAAAACATTATCACAAAACCGTTATAAAATGTGTCAGACATCAGGCAGTGCATCCGTAATTAGTTTCCATTAGGGAGCTTTGAGAGGCATTGAATTTCGGAAGTCTGGTTCCTACCACCACCACTGTAAACAGCAATTCTGACTTTGGAAGTTTCTCTAACAGAAAATTTCACATCGAACCACTCTGAATGACTGTTTATATGTTAACCATTTAATTGTGTAAAAAATATAAAATATATAAGAATATTAAAAAAAGTAATAAAAACAGCCCATTTAATTAAAAGGAAAATTAGTTTTTAACTGTTTTCATGTTTTCAATACATAAAAGCATACAAATGTCAAAAGTGGACCTTAGAAAATAAAATCAAATACAGAAGAACGTGGGAAACGGGCCCTTCAAGCCAAAACTGAAGATCAAACGGGAGTGTCCCTTATGTATTCCCTCACTGGACAGCTTTGACTTCGGACTTAAAGGAATTCTCTAGTGCAGAAGTCTTCAAACCAGTCCTCAGGCCCAGCCCCCCAGATGGTTCCCATTTTTGCTTTATCCCGATGCACTGTGAGTTAAATTGGAGCAAAAATATGGATTGTCTGAGGGGCCCAGGGGACCGGGTTGAAGAACTCTGCTCTAGTGGCCATATCATTCCAGTAACAAGGAGTTTATGAATAGTTTAATTTTGTTTGTTAAGGTGTTTATGACGAATTAGGTCATGAACACCTTAAACTGACTAATGAGCATTAAAAAACATAGAGGTCTACTATATATGATAGAGGTAGAGGTCTACTATAGAAGACTAAGACAGGTAAAAAGGAAGACTGGTGGTTTAAGAGTGTATATGAAAGTGGGCTCACTGTTTATGACCTATAGACAGATTTATAGCCATTAGCATAACCACATTTGAAACCATTCATAAACCATCCTTTATAAAGGCATCCATACTGTAAAGTGGTAACCTAACTTCTGTCTATGCTATCAGTAGCATATGGTCAATTACCACAGGGGATCATTTTGAAGCATTTACCTGCACTTAGTAAAAGAACAGAAGCGCCATTGACTCAAAAACATGTTTAGGGAAGAAGCTAATGGACAGACGCTAAAGTACCAGCCCACTAGCTTTTATTATAGGTATGTTGATGGGCTTTCTGCCCCTTTTTTCCTGGAAAATCACCTATCTGTGGTAATCATCCACATGCTACAGATGCAGAAGATTAGACTGAGTGAGAAATCTTGCTCTGTGGAATGCTCACCAAGGATAAGCCTGTCTGACCCCAAGATCTTCCAGCTCCTTTGTAGCTTGCTCTCTGACCTCAGCCTCATTATTGCACTTAATACGTAAACCAGGGGTGCTGAATACATACCAATTAAGTACTTTTCAGCCTAGATAAAGATTAGATTCCTGTCCTGACCGTTGATCAGCACTGGTTACAATCCGGCCAACCTGGATGCATTCCTTCCAAGCTTTCATCGTAGTCTGAAACAGCATTTCAAAATGTCTCATTTCTATCCTAGAGCCCTCTGTATTACGGACAAACAGATTCTGAGTCATTATAGTAGCACTGACGTGCTGTGTACTGAACCTGAAAGTAGCATCACTTTAAGGCATGAGACACATGAGAAAAAGAAAAGGATGCAAGCGCTGGTAAAAACTATTCTGCCTATAAGACCCGGAAGCCTTGAAGGGGTACATAGGCTACAGTCAGTGATGGCCCAGTCTTGACCCAAACTGCATAGACGTAACTGTATTATCTGTTTCTGGTGGGACGCCTGTTTGCCTCATCTAATTTGATCACATAGCCTGTGTCTGTTTACACTGACATTTCTAACCCAATCTACTGGCAGCTCACCATGTTCTGCTTCACTTTACTTCACTTTAAAGCAAACTGATAGCAGCGAGAGGGGAAAAGAGCAGTCGTACATGATCCTTCTGACAAAATCTGATTTGAATGCAAGATCGCTCCGAAAGACCCACTCTTGTGTCTGCTCGTGTTAGGGGCCGTCTACATTTCCACAATTTATTCATTTTCTTTTGTAGCTTTTCGCCATAATTCTTCAGATTCACTTTTTTGTGGCGGGGGTTCACTCTAGTCGTCTGCACATACAAACGCACATTTATTACGATTATATCTGTTTGTATTCGTAGCATCATAGTAACTACGTTTGATTCAGAATAGCAAACCCTCCACCCTAAAATCACTCACCCACTAAATCATAAGAGAAAATTGGCAAAAACCATTATCTGGTACAGGAAAATGAAAGAGTCCCCCATTCCAAAAAAAAGCAGCATTGTTGAAAGTCAGAAAATTTGCCATTGTCAACAAGGGCAAGATCATCCAGAGAGAGCCCGCTGACAATATACCAGTGTAATTAGAGTCACTGAACCATGAGCGTATGTACACATAAATTACAAAAGACTGCCCACAGTCCGTCCATCGCCTTTTCATCCCTCCTCCGCTTGGCTAGACAGGATTACAGCTGGCCTTCTCTACTTTTGCCCTGCAATGTCAGCGTGGCGCCTGCAGGTGCCGCTCTTGCACCAAGCTAAAGAAACTCGGACCTGTTGCTCAGGTGGAGGCGCTGAATAGACACCATCCTGCACTTAAAGGCCCAACATGGTGAGGTATTGTTGTAGGCGCCCTTCACTCGGCTTTCTTGATGAAAATCTGTAGGGAAAAAATAAAAAGAGTAAGAAGGATGAATGCTAAAAAGCAGTCCTGGAGCACTCAAGCATCTCTGGATTTTAGTGTCCTTACACATGCAGTACAAAACAGGAGGGGCTTGTCAATCAGCTGATTAGTTGGATCAGGTCAGAACAGAATGGATCATCTGAAATGGGTCCAGCTTGATGCAATATGATATCCTGTTACAGTAACATCTTTCTTTCTTTCCATAAAGCTATTGGAGCATTTTGGAGATACAAGGAGTTCTTATGAATGTAATGGTAAGTAACTCTGTATGCATGTAATATGAGTTATGAGAGTCAACTTTCTAAAACCTTTCTCTGTTATTGATCCAAATGCTTCATATTAACCATATATATTTATACCGAATTTAATTCTATTGTAAGTCAATGGAACCAGACTTTTTTCCAAGTGAATTTGGGACATTTCTGTTGGTCCATTCATCATGAAATTTTCACACAATGTAAATGTGAGTTCATGTGATCAAATGATGCATAAAAGTAAAAATCAACAAAAATGGAGATACATTTTTTTCT
>CM067485.1:23654279-23686057 GCA_034552555.1 Semaprochilodus insignis
TATATATATATATATATATATATATATAATTTAAATAGTTAATATGAAGCATATTTGTAGAACTTCAAAGTTGCACCCAGAAGGAATCAACTGACAGGAATGAAACTTGGCGGGTAGGTTTGACATCATGAGACATGTGAATGATTGAAGTTTCACGCTCGGCTGTGCATATTCTGTATGCCTCAGAAAAGAGTTCAAAAGCAATTCAAACAGTTGGGAGAGTTCGACAGGGGTCACATCATAGGGCTCTGGGAAGCAGGATGGTTATATCGATGTAATGCGTGCCATAACTATCGTGTAGATATTACCATAGCACGCTGTTAGCATTGCAGTCTGATACTTCCTTCTGGGTGCAACTATTTTTTTGATGATATACTGTATATGAGGTTATTCATTTAGGAGATTGGCCAATTAAAATGATCTGGTGTAAATTATTTCATGTGAACTGAGAATTGTTCACAGTGGCTGTGATAGGAACCAGACATTCAAAGAGGTCAATGTTACTAAAAGTTCCCTCACATTATTACACAAAATGGTTATACATGCACTGCCTGATGCCTCAGACATTGATTAATGACAGGGTGTTGGCCTAGCACATATTTTTTATATTTATATTTGTTATACATATTTTATAGTTTGAATATGGTAACTTCATACATGTTCCCATCCTCTACAAGGAGCATTCTGGATTCTCTGACACTGTTATTTCTGGATTTTACACAAAATGGCAATATTTGTGGTGCAGACATGAGGCCTGGTTCCCAGTCAGCAGCACTGTAAAGAAGATGGGAAGTTTCTCTGTATTGAGCCATTTCAGATCATATCACTTTGGAGCACCGTTTCCATCTCACCCACTGAATTGCGGAGAAATGTGGAAAAATCTGTGGAATTCAGTTTGAACGAAAACACAAGAAAGCTGCAGGGTGTATATGTTCCCTGCAGTGAGTCCTGGTGTAGTTAGGACTATGCTGACAGTAAGAGAAAACTTAAACCTGGTGAACAAGCAGCGTGGTGGTCAGGCCTACCTCGCTGAGAATGACCCACACAGGAGAGTCAGTCATCACCGAAAGCCGCATGGCCTCCAGTGGCCCGAACGAGGGGTCCACCTCCCCCTCCGCTATCCCATTCTGGAATTTTCCTACAGAGAAAGCAGGAAACATGAATGCTTCTAAGTTTAACTTCACTGGACAAAATCACCAGAAGACACATTTTCCCACACAACAACAAAAACAAGACTGTTCTAGCATGTGTCATACAGAAGCAGTAACACACCTACTTACTGCTCATCTTATAGTTTTGCCCCTCTTTGCCTCTTTGGCTTTCTCTCAAGCGCCTTTTGCGAGAACCTTGAACCTGAGATGCTTTTCTAACAGGACTCTGCACCAACGTCACTGTTTATTTCGATCTTAGAACTGGATCTAAACCCCTACACCTCAAAAGCATGCTCATGGCCCACACTTTAGTTCCTCATGCCCATGACTACAGAACATGCGTATTAGTTTTACAGTGGCTACTGAATAATAAGTGTTAGGACCCCATATTATTTAATGAACCTCCTCTCATATATTCAGTGCACATCCTGTGAGGCTACACTGATGTCCCCTCATTATAATGTGCTGCAAGAGTAGTCATATGGTGAAATATATCAGCAGATGGAATTCTGTGGGCGACTGTGTTCTTTTATCACCATGCAAGAAAAGTACAACGCTGCCTTTATTGTTGGATGCACTGAGATTTCTGAGGTTTGAGTGAGTTTCTTCACACATTCAGAGTGGAGTTCAGATCGCTAAGGGCTTGTTATTGATTTGCTTCATCTGAGTAGCAATAAAAGTCAACCGAAGCATGACGTGTATTGGTATTCCTATGTTTGCTTGTTCAAAGTGAATGAATTTTTGTTTTTGTTATATTACACTCTTTACATCAAAATTACTCTAGCATTGAGAAAACACATTAATAATATGTGAAAAGTAAGACGGGCACAAATAGGTGCTTTTTTAATTGAATATTACTGGTTTATTTTTCATGCCTTCAGATTACATGCATTTAGGATGATGAAAGACACATGTTCAGTCAGGTGTGTCCAAAGATTTGACTAATGCTGCACAAACAGTAAAAGGTGATAAAGGCTTGCGGTTGTGCGGGAGCTGAAGCTATCGCATTTCTGATGAGGACAGGCGAACAGGAGACTGTGCCAGACACCGCTGGCCCATAGATCCTCATATTAATTGATTCTGTCGAAAAATGAACCATTGCCAGCGTGATATCGATCCTGACCCAGAGACAAATTTATGAATGGAATTGAGTGCCTATTGTAATTTATGATGTCAGGGGAAGTCTCTTCATTTAAAGACTAAAGCCTTCCACATGCTACTCAAAGTTTTAATATAACGCATGCATTTGAATCCATGTGCATGTATGCAGGCAGAATGTATACACATGGGTATACATACACTGCTGAGAGGACTAGCAATGGCCACCCATTGCTAACTCATTTACATTAAAGATTTATAATGTGTTCAAGGACTGGCCACGGTCTGTGGCACTGGTCATAAACATTTCTATAGATTATATGCTCCACAACAAGGTGTCTGAGCGCAAAGCTTGTGCTTTTACTAAATATATGTTCTTACATGCCATAGGTCTCATCAACTAGGGCTAAGTGGACATAAACCCAAGGAACAAAAATTAGATTTCAAACGTCGTTATAGTAGTGGAACCAGGTTTCTTCATATTTACAACATATTTTATTTACTGTCTCCAATGGAGTATTTATATCGAACAACTATAAATAACTTCATCTTAATCGTTTCATTACGCAAAATCATTTGCCAGCAAAGTTTCGTAAGTGAAGTGATTTTGTACGTTTCGGAATAATCTGGGACAAATACATTTTGCCCTGTTTAATGTACTTCGATTCAAAATGTAATGCAAGACAAAAACCTTTTTTGAAATGATCATTTCATTTTTTGAAGGAGAAACATTTTGCAACACCAATATCACCCTCATGAAAGCCTGACTGCCACCTTATAACTGGATAACTGGATGTGACACCTTTACCAAGCAACCATAACTGGAGATCAGGTTAGAATTTTGGCCCACTCTTCTTCTCTGTGGTTCAGAACAGAACACTACTCTCTGTAACCACATGGGTGGGCTTTCAAGCATGAACTGCCTGTTTAAGGTCAGGATTCCAGAACCTTAGTTTTCTTTCTCATGTGCTTTTTTTTGAACCTCCAACTCTCCCATGGAGGCCATTTTTGCCCGGTCTGCTTGTAATGGTGGAATCAGGAACAATGACCTTATCTGAGGTGAGTGAGGCTTGCGGTTCCTTAGATGTTTGTCTGGGTTCCTATGTGACTTTGTGGGTAAATGATAGCTGTGCTCTTGAAGGAGGTTTGGTCCGCTGGGAAGATTCAAGTGTTCTCCATTTGGACATAATGGCTCTCAGTGTGGTTCGCTGGAGTCCCAGAGCCTTAGAGATGACTTTGTAACCTTTTCCAGATTCCAAATACTACTCGTCTCTTCTGGAATTTCCTTTGATGGTAGCAGCAGTGTGCAGCTTGTGTAGACCTTTTTGGCTATTTCACGTTGCAGGAAAGGCTCCATTTAAATGATGTTTAGATTCAACAGAGCAGGCGACACTCACGCCTGTTTGTAGTGTAATTGATCCCTATTATCAACTAAATGTGGTTAAGTGACTGACTGGCTAACTACTGACTGATCTAAAAGGCACTTGCTTTTTCAAGTAGGACCAGGAGATTAGTTTTACATTGGAAGGTGGGGAATTGTAATCATTACTGGCCATCCTAAGTGATTTTAGTCCTGTCCGAATGCGCAATGTCAGTAATTTTTACAGACTGTGCGCTCCCACGTCAGTGAAGATTCCGGCGCCTTTTAGCTTCTGTAAAACGAGCCACAAAAATAACCTCAAGTCCATGGAGGCGCTCGAGGAGGCATTTAGTTTTGATGTGCATGGAACAGAGACCTTGAGTAATTCAAATTACAACACTCATGAGCCATAGGGCTCCTCACAGGCGCGAAGCTTCTGGAAGCTTTAGGCAAGTCATTGTGCAGCATAGCCTACAGTCTACATACGTGTTATGAACATGTAGTACTTTACACATACTTCAGTGCTCACAGGACGCTGTTGGCTGGATAGTTTTGGCTGGTGGACTATGCTCAGTCCAGCAGTCACACTGAGGTGTTTAAAAACTCCAGCAGAACTGCTGTGTCTGATACTCTCTTGACTGCGTAAATCAAGTAGCCAACGCCATCGCAGTTCTTTTTACAGAGATTTCTTATCCCGTGCAAACAGGTCATAAATTTGACGGACGTCCTGCAACAAAATAACATCACTCCACCTCCCCACGCAAAAACGAATCCCGTCCGAATAGGGCTTTTGTCTTATAAAATTCTGTCTGCAGATTTAAATGTGATATATGTGTAAAATGAGAATAAATAAGACGGGCATCATGTGTAATTTACTGTGAGATTATAATATTATGAATAATATCATGTAAATCATCTGTTTATCTAGAAACTAGTAAAGTTAATTCTCTGAAAAAAATGTAGAGTAATTGCACAGCTTAAGCTTGCTAACGTGGTGCTAGCCAGTTGCTTTGGTATCCCAGATGGTTGCTAGAGTGGAATCCCAGGTGGTTACTTGGTGGTTGCTAGATTGTGGCTATGGTATCCAAAATGGTTGCTAAGGTGTAGCTAGGTGGTTGTTACGATATTCCATGGTTCCATTACAACCATGTACCAGGCGGTTGCCTGGGGGTGTGTAGGTTGTTGTTACGGTATTTCAGGTGGTTGTTAGGTTGTTGCTGGCAGTTGCTATGATATTGTATGCGGTCAATTGGCTATTTCCAATAAACTCGTAGCATCATGATTTAAGCCGTGTGCACAAACTTTTGCTATTCATTTATTCCTTTGGAATAAATAGAACAATACAACTCAGATTGTTTTGCAATGCAAAAGCACAAATACCTCTAGATTAAAATAGTTGGTGAGTTACAGATGAAGGAAGGCTTAAATCATGTATCACAAACAGAAGCTGCAACTCCCCCAAAGACTACTGACTTTTAGATTTATATTTTTAGCCATTTCTACAGAGGCTGTTACTCACCTATCCTAATAAAGCCGTCCTCAGTGCGCTGGTACTTGGGAGTTCTATCCCTTTCCTCCTTCAAGGCCTCTTTTTCTGACTGAATATTCTGAGAAAGAGAAAAAATAACCGCTTAAATTACTACAATCGTAAGCGCTCAAATAATCCACTGCAATTTTACGCCCTCAGCCATCATCTAGCAATGCGACAAACTTTAAGTGCTTGCTCGGTCCAAAAGTAATGAGATCTCTGTTTGAGTCTCACGTTCAGAGAGTCAAAAATTCTCTCAGTACACTTTGCATTCCACTCTTAAATGCAGTGAATTTGATATTCATATATATTCACGCATATTTTGGTTAAGAATTATCATGATATACTTCAGTCGTCCCTGTGAAGAGAGTGAGTAAATAAGTTGGTAGGCTATGTTTATTATTACATGTTCAAAGGGAAGTGTTTCTAAAGCCTTATCTACAGGTTTCTCTCTCTGTGTCAACATATCCCACAATTCATGCATTAAACAAGCATAAAAAATGACAGCTTCTTAGCATTTAGCAGCCTGATAACCTGAGGGAAAAACTGTCCTTGATCCCACCTTGTGGATTTAGTGTGAATATTGCAACACCTCCTACCTGATGGCAGAGGTGAAAACTAAACAGAATAGAATGAGGCATTCTTTAAGGTGTTTTGTGCATCACCAAGACAACAGAGCAGTACAAACATTAGAGGCTTAATGATACGTATTTTCAGTTTCAGTGCTTCAATTTTTAATTTACTTCGTCTGCTTTGAAGTGAAAAGGAACCTCTGCATGAAGCCAGTTTAAAAATAATGTTTTTTGTTGCTGTTAGTGATCAGATGGTTAATATTTGATTAATCAACTTGTTTTACCTTAATCGACTCATTAGGACTTATTAATGCAGGTCAAGAATTGTCATTAGGAACTGTCAGCTGATGACAATACCAGAGCCCAATACACTGTTTGTCTCTTAAAACAGAGACAGATGCTAACACTCAACCAAAATCAGCTTCCCTAAGCAGTTGCCTAAAGATCTTGAGATGAACTGATGATAACCGATGTCTACCAAGTTTTCAAAGTGCTTCCAGCTCACAATTTCTAAAGTTGTGGAAATCAAGGCAAGATTTGTAAGACTAAGGAAGCTCTCAGATAGACCTGCTTGTATGCAGAGCAGAAAGGCAAAGCAAAACCTCCATATGACAGCGAAGTTACTGCAATAACAAGTCAATAACACAAAATAAATCTCAAAATCCACAATGAACTAACTTCAAGAAACATAAGCTGAAGCTTTTAGAATGACCCTCTTGGTCCCTTGACTTGAGAATCATTGAAATCTGTGAGTATATATTAAACATGCTGACTAGAGCAAGTAGAAGTGTTCTACAAGGAAGAGTGAACAGACAAGACAAGAGACAAGAACAGAAAGACTAGTTGGCTACAAAAAAACTTTTACACACAATTGTACACTACACAGATTGGTTTGACTGGTTTGGCCTTCTAAAAGAAAAGCCCCCAAAATCATAACTCCTAGAAATGAATAAACATATTCCAAAAAAAAGCCCCGTCATTTGAGTATGCATGTACATTAAAACACAAATGCCTAGTTTTTAACTCTGTAAGTGGCTTTTGTTGTAAATTAAATAGAATTTAGCTCTAAATAAGCCACTTGAAAGGTACTGCATGGCATATCAGGGTTTGAAATTTTGATATGCTGTTTCAAGAATTACTTTTTTAGGCTTTTCAAAAGTGTACTGAAATCATTAAACCCCTAATAAATACAGTCTATAGAAACACCAATTCAGTCATGGCCAGTTTCTCCCACTCTCCCTCTATCAAACAATACTATTGAGCTGGGGGGCTGAAGGTTAGCATATGCTTCTGCTGAGACACATTGCATACAACTGTGTCTTTTGTAACTGCTGATAGAGCAATGTCATTGAACAGCTAAACACGCTTGAAGGAGAACATTAAATTGCTAGTTCTGTTACATCAACTAAGAGACATCTGTGTTGGCTAGATAACAGGGAGGACCATCCTTCCCATTTGGAGAGAGTGAGGCTAATTATGCTCTTTAGGACTCCTGGTCACAGATTTAAGCCTCTAGTGGTGAGGCTGTGTATTACAACCTACTGAAAACCCAGCCCTCCCTTTCCTGAGAAGCTACGGTGCCTTCTGGTTTTCTGTTGTTGCCTCAGTGCCTGTTTCGTTTTCTTCTGCTTTCATGTTTTCTTTTTTTTTGAAGCTGAGGATTCATCCTACTTTGTTTTTCTTGTGTTTTTGTGCTAAATAATAAGTACAATCCTACAAGTTCTCAAACTTCTCACAAAACAAAATGGTTTTCAGCAGCGGTGTTCTTGCAATTTATTCTACACATCGAGCGGTCGTACCTAACATGCCGTAGTAACTTGGTGTTTCAAACGTTTTATTGTGTTTTTAATGTTATTTCAGCTTAGATATCACTATTCGCCCATTGATAAGCTGAGTTACAATATCAAAATACCATACTTATAACTTTAATGCTGATAACATTTTCCAATGAGGACATTCACCAGCTTCTTGCTCGAATTTAAGTTTCACTGTTTTGCCGGGGTTACATTCTAGTGCACTCTAGCACTCTAGCACTCTAGGACAAGGACATACGTGCTATAGTAGGACATTTCAACAAGGATTCTTCTTTTCTTCCAACTGGTGTTATATCGCCACCAAACCAGTGTATGGTTTGTCTGTTCTGGGCTACTGTAGAAATACTGAGGCTCTACACAGCAGCCTCCATCAGAAGACGACCCCCTCCATGTAGATATGAAGGGCTCATTCTAAGCTAATGAAAACACAATATTCCATAATAACAGTTTTGAAACCTGAGCTAAATCTTAACACTGCTCCTTTAATTGGACTTAAAATTTAGGTCTGAACCTGAATACAACCCGAGACTATTCTGAATATGTCTGAAAAAAACAATCCAACCCACATCTTCAAATTTATATTAAACTGACTTCATTTAAACTGACCCAACCAAAACCAAATGTCTGAAACTGATCTGAACTGGACAATCATCACTCTAACCTGACTCTAACACTCTAAAACCTGATCACTCTAGTAATAATGTGTGTTCAATTACAAACTGGCAAAACTAATAGCCATCAAACGGTCAACGATTAATAATATAAGACATATTAGGAAGTCCCTAAATTATTTTCCTGATATTGGTCGGGCTCTAATACTGACAGGCTTCTCTGATTGCATTACTGACACTCAAATCAAGAAAAAAGCGGTTTGACCTTTGGGAGAGTGATCTTCACCCAGCTCTGGCAAACACCAATCCAGACCAGAGACAGCAACCAAGGTGTGTGTTTGTAGGTACTTCTATGTCTGCTTTAGCTGCTGAGCTGTGTGATTACATGTGTGCGTGTGTCATTTCTCCTTAGTAAACACGACCCCCTGCCGTGATGATGGCTAGAAAGGGGCTTCCATCCACTCAAACTGTCTGTTACTGGACAAATACAGCCACGAGAAACACAAACCCCTAAGAGATTAGCACCCCCCCCCTCTCTCTCTCACACACACACACACACACACACACACACACACACACACACACACACTGAACATTCGCATGCCCTGCTAATTTAGGCTTTCCGGCAAAATTCCACTAAATCTAAATGTCTCTCCAGGGAGCAGAGGGAGGGATGGAGGGAAAGAGGGAAGGAGATGAAGAACGACAGATATAAAGAGTAAGAAAGAAAAAGATAAGCTAGGGGGAAAAGAGAGAGGGGAATGGCGAGAGGCAGAGAGAGCGAGAGTGAGAGAGAAAGAGAGAGAAGAGGGGAGAGAGACATGGGAGAAGAAAAGGAGGAAGAGAGTTACACAAAAGAGATGAGGAAAGAGGAGAGACAGCAAGAGAAAATGGGGAGAAAAGAGAGAAAAACGGGAAGCGAGGTGAAATGAGAAAGGAGGGAGAGTGGGAGAGAGAGAAAAAGAGATGAGGGGGCAGACATCAAGAGGAAAGAAAGAGAGGACAGAAAAGAGGTAAGGAGAGAGCAGGAAGAAGAGGGAGTAAAGGAGACAGAGGAAAGAGAGAGACAGAGAGATGGAGAGAGTGTGAAAGAGAGACATCAGCGGTAAAACTGTGCTTGTTCCCTGAAAATCCTGCTATTAATCTCACTGGGGAGCGTTTGTTTCCGACTATAATCTTAAATCACCACAACGACCGCTTCTCCTCCTCTCCTCTTCCCCTCTGTGATAAAATATCTTCCAAACGCAGAAACACACACACACACACACTCAGCGAGTCAGCCCCCTGACCACTGAACCTCTGGACAATTTCACCACTTCAATAAAACACAAAAACACCTTCATCTCCAGCTCTCCTTTCCTCTCTTCCCTCATGTCTCTCCATCTGAGTTCTTTATCAGTGCTGAGGACAGCAGGGATGGAGGAGTGGAGTGGACAGTGGATGTAGTGGACAGTCTGGCCAGCGCTGATATCTCTGCAGTGACCGCGGCCTGCGGTTCTTCCCCTGAGGAACATGCCACTCTGCCTTATGACTCACTGCTCAGGTAGGATGCTAACACTGAGCTAACATCACACGGTGCGCTAATATTAGCTCCCCCTCACCCACAACCCCAATCTGTGAAAGCTGGCAGGAGATGTAGCGGCTGATTACGTATGCTTCATTTGCTTCCTTAGTCTTTAGAAGTCTACAGTTATTAGTAATTATCTGCTGTACATGAAATCATGTTATCTGTACTTTATTACTGTAATGCATTTACATATTTACACAAATAGCTCTGTAATAAATAACATTTACATTCTACATTGACTTTTTGTGGCTTCTTTTATTATTTGTTGTTGTTTTACAACCATCTTTTAAAGCTACGATCAAATTCTATATTCAACTACAGAAACAACTTTCTGACGAAATGAGGCACTAAAACCTCAAGGCCGATCAACACTACACCAGTCCTCTGCCCACCTCTGGAGAGAGAGTGAGGCTATATAATGGTCTCTTGGATTAGTCGGACTGCGGGCAGTGGTGGGCCTGACTAAACGGGGTCCTTCCTGGATGGGGGGGCCGTCTAAAAGCTTTGTAAATACATAGATTTTAGTTTCTCGTTTTAAGATTTTCTGTTATTATAGAAATAAACAATAACTTCCTTCATAAGTACTGCTTATCTTGCCTGTTATTTCCTTCAGCTGCTTATCTGCTTATCTGTCTGCTTCCTGCCCACACACCCACTCCCCCCAGCCTCCACAGCAAAAGTGGTTTGATCATCCGGTGTGCAAATCAATCATATAACATGGCTAAAGAGAGCAGTCAGTGACTCACCAAAACAGGTAGTTAAAGGAGTTCCAATGTCTAATTATTTGAGCAGTTTAAGTGAAAATAATTTTCTATTTCAAAATTGTCTCTAATTGTGCTGACTGATGATTCAACACTGCAAAAATGCTGACTCAGCAAATCTAATAGTTCTCATTTTGAGATAGTTGTAACCTTATTTTGAGATGGTTCACTCTATTCTATGCATTTGCTTGTTTTAGGTCATTTCAGTAAGCCACGTTTACTACTATATCGGCAGATAAGTCACCTAGCATGTTTAAGGTGGCGTTGTACGAGGATGACCGGCTATAAATACCTGTGGGGTGCACAATGGGATTCATAGATTGAGAAGAGGTTGTACAGTGCAGTGAATGGCTCATTCCATGTGTGGAAAATGGGTCCACAGTAGATGTTAATGATTCGCTAAAAGGAGTGATTACATTTGGGTGTGCCAAAGTCCATAGTGTGAAGGAAGTAACTGAATATGGAGGTGTATGGAAGTATTCTACTTGGCACTGTGCCAGGGAAGGCATCCACCAAATCTGGCCCAACTACGCAATTCTTTGATGCAAGAGAGACATCATTTTACTCAACACAATTACATAAGGCAAGAGAAAATGCCTACAGACAAGTAAAATTATCATAAATAATCTCAAAATGATATGATTTCTTTTCGCTTTTTGTTGCAGAGAGAAAGCACAATTTTTCTTGCTGATTATAAGTCCATATCAACCAACCTCATACCAACCCCAACCATTTTTTTTTTTTGGTGATGGATCTGTGTCAGGGGCCCAAAAATGTGGTGCTATGCCCCTGGCTACAGATATGTGCTTTTGTATGTCATAAATGTTTGCATGTTTCAGCGGCACTATCCACAGATACGGGTCACTCACTAACTCACCGTAAGCCATCAATAGAAAATGATCTGAACTGAGAAATAAGGGTTGTAATGTGAATACAGTGATAGATCGCTTGATGGTGAGTGTGATATTTCACCAACTGAATAAATAATGAATAAACAAATCAGTGAATAATAAAGTCTATGAACAATGCTAACATTTACATAACCATGTCTATTGTGACAGATGCCACAACATTGGATTTCACTGTCACTAGTTTTGTTGTGTATTCTGTGTCGGCTGCATTACGGCATCAATTATGACATGGTTATGTCAGTGTTGCGTAAAAGGGTTAACCTTTAAAAAGTCTTGCCAATAAAATATATAAAGAGTAAACATAAATATGCCCAGGTGGCCACTTTTAGGCTCAGGTCTCACAAGGTTAACCTGCCCACACCAACAAACAAGGCTTGTCTGTCGTGCCAGGGGGTTTACAGATTAGAGCAAGTGCTGAAAAGTCTAGAGTTTGGAAAGCCTCCCTGAAGCAGGCCGAGGTTGCCCCGAGGCCGTAGGTACCGCGGGTGTGTGTGCTGTAGAGTTTGCTGCTTGTGCGTGAGATCGGACGAAGACATACACACACACACACACACACACACACACACACACACACACACACACACACACACACAGACTCACATCAAACGGCAGCACCTCCACTGTAGTGTTGAAGAGTTTGTCTCCAGGGTGTTCAATGTTCCCACTGCGGAAGAAATACCTGTACCACACATACAAAGCAAAGAGCAAAATGCAACAGGGTTAGAATGAAACAGTGCTGGAGCATTAGCACTACACACACTGGAGTTATTTACCCGGGAAGGTCTTAGAATGCCATTTGTAGGGATTTGCCTGGCTGATTTGTACAGGATAAAGGGCCGGTGTAATTTCTCCAAATTGAAAGGTCAGAGCCCAGATGTTCATAACAGCGTTACACGACAGGTGCAAGGCTCACAACACGGCTGTGTCTGTTAGCAGGTTTTGTTATTCCATTAGCGTGAGGCGGATATGAACAGTATTACTACTACTGAGGGAGCTCCAAGTTCAGTCAATTATAGAATGTAATTCGCTCCACAATTACTGCCTGCAAAAAAAACTATGCACTGGATTAAACGACTCATATCACAGAAAAACTATTTTGTTTGGGGGGCGGGTATTAACACTGGTAAAGTTTCAA
This sequence comes from Semaprochilodus insignis, assembly GCA_034552555.1. Classification (NCBI taxonomy): domain Eukaryota; kingdom Metazoa; phylum Chordata; class Actinopteri; order Characiformes; family Prochilodontidae; genus Semaprochilodus; species Semaprochilodus insignis. Next base: position 23,666,788 of record CM067485.1, read on the forward strand.
AACACACCATTCACTCTGCAGCCCATATGGTCCAAATAGTTTTGAATACACTGCTGCACCTATGCATATGCATATTGTCACTGAACAAAACTTGGTATCTTCAAAAGGCCAACTTTACAGGAGTGCAAGGAATATTCTTACGTTTTAATGGAAGTCAACGAAGCTAGATTTTTCCAAGTGATTTTGGATCATTTCTATGGGTCTGCTCATGATAGTAACAGGTAACTGGCATTTTGAAATCATGCAAACAATGTTAAACATAGAGATGAAAGTTTTTTGCATGATGGCAATAATATATCTTCATATTTAGTCAACAGAGGTTTATGATCGAGAATACACAGATGATAATCAAATATCTCCTCTTCTCCCTGTAAACATGATGAGTTCAGAATATCTCTGCTTTTTGTGAACTACTAAGTGAGAAACAAACCGAAAATAAAATTTGGCCCTGCTTTTCCCATTGCCAGCAATAACTGAGACTACTAACAAGGTTAATGTGTTGTTGCTGCGTGGCTGCAGGAACAATGGGGATAAGCTGGCATTTGACTCATCACTTTTCAAAGACCTGGGGCGATAACCCATCATTTCTGTTGTTACTTTCAGGCCGCGCATTGCAAAAATAAAAAATCCCCTAACTGCCTGAATATTTTGCAGTTGACAAGCAGAGCTCTGCCGCTCTAAAACCCACCCCAAAATTCCTCGAGCTCACACACGTCTGGCCTGGCGAGACTACAGATGTTTAGCTCATCTACTTGCAGTGAAGTTATAAGGAGGGTTTTAACCTGGACAGCTGTTTGAATGAAGCACAACACAAGGAAGCCAATCAGGACATAAACAGCTTTAATTGCACTGGATAAAGAGAGGTTGGAAAATGAATTCTGACTATTTTTGGCACATAAAAACCACTCAGACATGAGCTCTCTAAAAATCTAAGTTCTTGCCAGTAATCATTCAAATTACGCTGCGTCCCCCAGGTAAAATGGATCCAGCTTGAGTGAGGCTAGGAAGTCCAGCTAATCTTTTATATCCTTGGGAATATTCATTATTCTTATAAACCTTGGCAGGGACTGCCGAAAAGGATGATGAATAAGTCATTAGACCAACACTGCATTTAGCTCTTAGACATCTCTCATATAGTCTCCTGTCTCAGACAGATACCCATCTCTCCCCTGAAGAGTACAGCTGGACATTCTCTCCACAGCTGTAATATCACTTTTCCACAATCACGGAGCTGGACTCTGGGCTGACCTTCTAGACTAACTGCTAGAGTGATCGAAGGATGTTTCTATCCTCACAGGCTTCAATCACTCCTCCATTAAGCTTGAAATGTATCTAAACTTTCCATTTAAAGAGGCATGCCTGCACTGCACGCTTTTAACTGGAGCACAGTGAATGCCGTAATGCTGTAGGCTCTGTTCAAATGAGGCTGAGCAATGGGTCAAGCATGGAGCAGGGTGCTTGAGTGAGTCACAGTACAATAGATGGTGAGTGAGGGGGTGTTTATTGCTTGAACCCATATTTGTGTGTGTGTATATATAGAGAGATTCTACATTTCTTTATTGCTTAGCATAAATCTTTAAATCATAGGAACAGTTTAGCAAATAATCTAATACAAAACAAACACAACCTTCTGCGTTGCATAATGATGATGATAGTAATGGTATAAACTGCCATTACTTGTCAGCTACTTTATTTATGTCACTAGGAATGGACATTTCAGTCAAAAATAGATGTTCAAATAATGTAAGGCTTTATTTAAAAACAAAACCGATACATGCTGACAGTCATGCTGCCAGTCTGCCCAATGCTTCTGAGTGTCAATAGCACCCGTCCATTGCTGCATTAAGGGCCCCATATTGTACCACTGTCATCAGTCATCTTCTAAACCACTGTATTCTTCTGGGTCGTAGGGGTGCTGGAGCCTATCTCAGCGTTCACTGGGTGGAAGGCAGGAAACACCCTGGACAGGACGTCAATTCAGGGCAGACACACAAATATACACATTCAGACACACACTCACACGTAGGGGCAATTTAGCATCTCCAGTTCACCTGAAACCGGAACCCGGAACTCCGGAAACCGGAGCACCCGGACGAAACCTACACAGACAGGAGGGAACGCCCGAACTCCACATAGAAAGGAACCCCAGACGCCCTGGCCTGGAATTGAACTTCGACCCTTCTTGCTGTACGGTGACAGCTCTACCCACTGCACCACCATGCCATCCTTGTATCTAAAATAGCCACTATTAATTCTGACATGACCATGTTCTACCCTCTCTTTATATCTTAGAATTAAAGCCGATTTTGTGCCTTATTTCTTTTTCTGTGTTTCTGTTCTTCTTTCTTATCTGATTAGTTGGCTTATTTTGTGACTCAGTGCCTCATTCAAAAGCACTCCTTTTTATTTCAGTGAGAACGGACGGTGCTAAACTGCTGTAGCCTGAAACAACAGATGTGTGCAAGCGTATCACAGGAGCAATAGATTTAAAATAAACTGCTTTTCCACTGGACTGTATAGACTGAGGTGCGAATGGTATGTTTTAAAACGTTGACAAGGTTTACATCACTGCATCAAACTATATTACTGCCAAAAAATGAAAACAGTCACATTTTCCACGAAAACGGGCCCTTTAAGTTAAAACCAGAACCAGACCACAAAAAAGGACATCCTACAGTCTCTGTATTTGAAGTCATATCAAACCTGATGCGACTGCGAGCAGCAGTTGGCGGATAAATGACTGAGCATGGCTGTAGAAATGACATAAACACGGTTTTAACAATTTACTGCCTGTCCTAATTTAATTTGTTTTGTTTGAATTTTTTAACAAAATGCGATGCAACTCTCAACACGTCACTCACTCACAGTTCCCCTCTGAGATATTAATCACAACTCAAACAATTCAAAATTGTGCACGTTTTATTTTCCACTAAATTATTGAGTCATTAATTGTGCTTTGGTGTGAAACGCGCCATTCTAGAGAAACTTAGCAAGTCATAATAGTTCACAGTGGTGGTGACAAGAAACACACGCCTGAATGCCTCTAGAAGCTACGTCACAGAAAGTTATTACGTGCTGATTTTGGCCTAAAACATATTACATACATTACAAGTTATTACATTTTAGATTTTGGCTTAAAACATATTTAAAAATATATATTCTTGTGGCAGTGCTACACACAGGCTGCTATGTGGCAAAACAGCCTCTAAAGAAAACTTACTTTTCAGATTTAGCATTACTTACAGCACCACTGTACATACATTCTGTTCTTATGCCTGTTAGAACTCGCTATAGCTGCCCACAGACTGTATAATATATAAGATATACTGTACATTTTCTTAATTTATGTTTATGTTACCACTCTATTTCTTTTTTATCATGCTTTATATATATATATATATATATATATATATATATATTACACATTTATATTGTGTTTGTTTAGCAACTTACGGAGGAGTGCATATTAAGAATTTCATGGTACAGACAACAAACTCTGGATTCTTGAATGTTAAAGAGTTGATTTCTCTAGAACAGTATATTTCACATTCATGCCTCTCTGAATGACTTTGTTTAAAGCGCAGACGATGAAATTACACAGAAATTAAAAAATGGTAGAACTGTAATAATGTATGCTATATGTGTGCATGTAGGGTTTAAGTGTACCTCTCTATGCGGACGGGGGTGAAGAAGCGGATACGTATGAAGTCTCCAGCCACAGGTGTGAACGCCCAGAAGAAATCTTCACCTAGGTAGGCCTTCTCCAGGGTAAAGTGCTGGTATGTCTTCAGACTGGTGGTGACCTCTGCTAAGGGGTTAGCATGACCTTTATGAAGAGTCTGCTTCCCAAAGTCCTTATCCTAAAGAGAGCATAAGATGGAAAAAGTGAGAGAGAGTGAGAGAGAGAGAGAGAGGACAGGAACGTTTGAGAAATACATGCAGCATATAAAATGTAAAACCAAGACAGACAAGAAAGACGGAGTGGGTAAATATGGAGCCAGAGATAAGGAGGGTAAACAAAAACAGAACGACACAGCAAGTATAAGAGGAGACGGATGGGGTGAGGAGGGGTGGGCAGTATACGGTAAGCTTTGCCCTCAGGTTAAGATTCGTGAACAGCAGGCAGCCCACAGAGGAAAGGGAAATCAATATTACATAGAGCGGACAGGGTCATTCGGCTCTGACCGCCACAGTGATTCTCTCAGCCAAGCAAGAGGAGGATACAGTGAACAAATAATGCATTAGTGTCTTTTTATCTTTCTCCCAAATAGGCCTGTGGCAATCACACCACCCCAGCAGGGCCTCTCGGCTGAAGCTTTCTCACACACACACACACACACACACACACACACACACACACACACACACGCGCACACACGCACACGCACACACGCACACACGCACACACACACGCACACACACACACACACACACACACACACACACACACACTTTTATACATCAGGATCAGGACATGGGGTCATACATACAAAAAGTTGGAGAGTCTGTTATTGGACACTCTGTTTTTTAATTTCCTGACTAAGTGGCCATTAAGTATCGAAGTAGAGATAATCCTCTTGCATAAGGAATGGAAAAGAACAACAGAAGTTTCCAAAACTGGAGTTTAAATAAACTGTTATGGGAAAATTGGGGACTCATAATAAGACATTAGACATAAGACATAGCAGTTAAACAGTATTCAAAGCTTTCATCTTTGAGAGAGAGAAGGAAATCAAGCTCCACCTCAGATCAAAAAAGGCCACAGGTGTTCCTGTCCACCCTTCCACCGTGAGAAGACAACACTATGGGTCTCATAGGATTTGCAGCTGTCAAAAAGTCATTACTGAGAAAAGGAAATACAACTTCAAACCAAACAGAGCTGCTGGTGATCTCAGAACAATGGACTGACCACTCCTGAGTCCAAGATCTCAACGTCACTGAACATGTTGGGGATATCTGGATTGAGAGGCGCAGAAAATGCAAAACCAACTTCCAAGAACTTTGGAAGTATGAAAAATATCCCTCCTCAAAAGAATGCAAGCTGTAATAAGAGCAAGTTGGACACTGAATAGGGAAACAGCTTGATTTCATTGTTGGGATTTCTGTGTACTTCTCTGTGAAATACATGTTTCTGCTTTTCCTGACTAACTTGTTCTTTGCAGAGACTTTGCAGGAGAGAACTTGGGCTGGCTCTGGGGGGCTGGTTCTGCATGGAGCTAAAACACCAGACCACATCTTTTTGTTGATGGATGGCGGTAGGACTGACAGACTGAACTTACATGGCATACAAAGGAGATAGGGTGGTGGGGTGTGAAAACTTTGTCATGGGAAACTGAAGGTAGAGAATGGAATTTATAGGGCTTTGGATTTGGGGTGGGGTTATCCGGAATGTCCTCCCCAATGTCCTTCATTTAACAAATGAAATGTGGTCACTGTGGTCACTTTCGTACAGTACTTTATATTTCATCTCGTTATATATATATATCAAGTCATTTTGTCCAGAAAATGTCCTGAAACAAGCACACCCACATCCACTCACTCACACACACACACACACACACACACACACACACACACACAGAAACGCACCTTGAGCTTCTGGATCTTCCCAGCAAGAGAAGAATGTGTTCCCACATGCTGGAAGAGCGAGGGCTTGAAGCGGATCCGGAGGTTTGCCTTCTGCCTGTCGCAGTGTTTCTGCAAAAATAAATAAATAAATAAAACTACACTAAGCACACTCTCTACGGGATCCCTACAGGAGCCCAGCTCCAGCATCCTCATAAACAGATTTATTTCTAAATGCGTTCATTAATTATTCATCTGTACAGGTGTTGTCTTTCTCAACGCTGCTACATCTCCTCCACATCTCCTCTGATGTGCACAACAGCCCGCAACAACATCTTGTCAAATTACCACCCACACAGAGCCCACCTCAACACACCTGGATAAGAAAGCTAAACACCTGCACCTGCTGTGCAACCATGGTGACTGGACAGTGCACAAGCGGTTGCTGGTTTTAGGGGAACGTTTCACTCTGCTGTCTTCTAAACTACAAAAGTGACATCAGACATTAAATCTGGATTCAAGATCAGGGTGCCCATTAAATGAGCGGCACATTCTGTAGGTACTTCATTGCTATAATGAGATATTAGGTTTTTAACATATGCACTTGTGGCGATCAGGGTTGGAAAGTAATGGGATACATGTAATGGCATAACAGGACACAGAACAATTCTGTTACAGTTAGACGGTAAGTAACCGGATTAGGGGTACATGAAAAAACAGGGTGAAGAGGAAAGAGGGGTGGTGGGGCGCTGTTCCCTGAAGAGATTTCCGAAGAATCCCCCTCCCCTCAGCAGTTAACGCTGTTTTATTCAGCCAATCTATAGAATTTTTGTAATTTTTTTTGTTTTGATTGACACAAACAAATATTTAAACTGGTCATTTTACTTTGGTTTTCAATATCGTCTAAATCAACAACAACAAACTGATCTGGAGGTCGGCTCTATTCTTCTTCTTACTACATAAAATCATCAGTTTGACTTTAAATCAAACTTTTGAAAATGCCAACTTGTCAGAATATAACACTGAAGTGAGCTACTAGAAAAGATGTACATGCTTCAGTTTTCCCAAAAACATAATAATATTTTTTCTCAAACTGCATGTCTGTATTTACCCTGTCTGAAATGCTCCATTTGAGCTCCTGTGTCTTTAAGCCCCGCCTCCTGATGTGTCAGTTTGCCCACTCTGTTGTGATTGGTCAACCACTGAGCCAGAGTCCTATCCTGAAAGTCTAGAAAGCTAGATGGGAGCAGGTTGTTTCAGGGTGGTCAGTTTTTACTTTTCAGCTCTCTGTGTGTTGCGTGAAGGAATGCCAAGCTAGCTGGTAAGCGGGCAATAAGGACTGTGTCACCTTGTAACAGAGAAATTGACTGAAATTCTTATAAGGCATTTCAGGCAGCTGAGAAAAGTGGTTTCTGTGGAAGAGTGGTTCTGTGGTTCTCCCTCTGGCGTGTACTTTGGGCTTCATAACTTTGCAGACTGTTTACATTCACAAAAAGCTACGTAACTCCCTTAAGGAACGAGAAAAACTGGAAAAGCATAATATTTCCAGTTCAACATATCAGAAACATGAACACAAAGCACTGTTAAAATGCCCTGATAAAATCACACAGTTATTTTCCAGGGCAGTTCCGCCTTGATTTTGGTCTAATAAATATATATAATAATTAAAGCTATAATCATTATTTTATAATGTTTCAGCTGATCTTTAAGGTGTATTTCAGTGACATGAGGATCAGTCGCACCCCAGAAATACAGCTTGTGGGTTGGCTTGAATTCTATATATAATATATATTCTATATATTCTGTTCTCTTTTGGCTGCCCCCTTTTGCACAGTACTGACTGCCTAACTCCAACCTGCAAATCCCATCAGTAGAACTCTGTTAACTCTTTAAGGAAGTGCTGTTACTTTAAATAACAACCAAACCTAACATCGGCTATTAGGGGTGTTAATCAGAATCATGTAAAGCACGGCACCACTGGACTCTGGAGCAGTAAATGTGTTGTGTAGTGGGATAATGGGTCTGGGCAGGATACAGAATACAGGTTGCAGAATACAAAGACATAATAGGGGATTATACGATTCCAGCTTTGTGGCAGCAGTTAGGGTCCTTTCCTGTTCCAGCATGACTGTGCCCCTGTGCACAAAGCAAGTCTGGTGTGGAGGAACTCCAGGAGCACAGGGCACTGAACACCTTTGGGATGAACTGGGGTGTCATTTATGAGCAAGGCCCCACATTACTGTCTGAACTTACAAATGCTCTTTTGACTGAATGGGCAAAATTCCCTTTTGGAAAGCCTTCAAAGAAGAGTAGAGGCTGTTACATGAGCACACTTCATGAGCTCCACCTACTTTACAGGTCACAATATACACTATATGGCCAAAAGTATGTGGACACCAGACTGTAACACCTGAGTTTGTTGGACATTTTGTTCCATAGCTATGAGTATTAATATAGAGTTTTAATAATACTCATAGCTATGGAACAAAATGTCCAACAAACTCAGGTGTTACAGTCTGCTGTCCACATACTTTTGGCCATATAGTGTATATTGTGACCTGTAAAGTAGGTGGAGCTCATGAAGTGTTCAGTGAGTGGAAGTCCAAATTAGGCGCTTTTAGCAAGAGAGATAGGGAGAGACGTGATTAAGAGTGACTATAATGTGAAATCAGTCTAGACTCCAGCAATTATAACATTATAATGACAAATATTGACTAATGATCACGAGCATAATTCAGCAAAAGAGTGACTCAGTGAAGACAGAGAGAGCAAGAGAGAGAGACAGAATGTGTATGTGTGTTCGAGAGAGAGAGAACATACCGCATCTTTCTCTGGGTTGCACACCTTCACCCACATGATGTGGTCCAGCAGCCAGTCAATAGGCTTGTCCTTATAAAACATCAGCATGAACTCCACTATGAGAGACAGGTCCAGCGACTTGAACATCTTACCTGCAACAACAAAAACCCAGCACACATGGTCACCATACAGAGCATGATGTCATCTACATCATGGGACAGTCAGCCCAGAGTGACTCATCCGTTCTAAAAATAGAGCTGCTGCTGGAAGTCACCATTTTTAACTGGGAATGTACAGCTTCAGTTTCAATACAGTTGGGACAGAACCTGAACTGAACTTAAAAATATAAAGCAGTGATACGGAAATTCACCTTCACCTGCATTTAAATAAAAACGTTACAAAGACAGTACCAAATTCAAAAAATAGCTGCACCCAGAAGGAATCAACCCACAGAATTCAAATATTGTGGTCAGCGCCGAGATGAACAGCTTGTTGTCATGTGTCACACATCCAAAAGACCTGGTGTCACTCCACCTCCAGCCTTATCCCAAAATCTGCAGGAACTGTGTGAGAATATTCAAGTTGCATGGGATGGATTAGGAACCTCTACAACTCCATGCCAAGACGTCTGGTACGTTGTGTTAGCAAACATGGTGGCAGAACGCCATACTGACAGACACTGCTTCTGTATGTGTAGCTCAATAAATATTGCCCATATCAGTCTAAATATATCATCATTTATTGTTCTTTATCTTCCTTCTTAACCTTCTCAAACTTCTTTCTGGGTGCAGCTGCTTTTTTTGAGAATGAGTGTATTTATAAGCTCATTCTGAAATGCATGCCTTCAAAAAAGGAGCAAAAACAGGGCAAAAAAGGCAGGAGCAATTTAAGACATTGTGAAATGTTCAAAAGCACCTTAAAGGTGCCATAGCATCGATTCTGGTGCAAAAAAACCCAACAAAAAACGGATATCATTTGTTCGTCTATTCATTTATTTAGTATGCTGCTGTAAACGATGGTGTAGTATAGAAACTACTTGTCCTTCCAACAATCCAAACATTCCAAACATTAATCTACATTCAAATAAAAACACATTTAGTTACTTAATTTTCATTTAACATAAAATACTAATTTAAGTGAACACATAACTTGAACATTACTGAACACGTAATTGTGATAATTAATTTTGTTAAGTGATGTTATTAAAAAAAGAAGCAAAAAGAGAATTCTAATTTCTGAACATTTATTTAATAGCCACAATAATAATGAACAATAATTAATAAACCTTAATTAGCATGAGAATCCCAATAAGCAACCTATAAGTAGCAGACATGCTGTGTGATGGCATCCACTGTTCGCTAGTTGAAGCAGATCATCTTAAACTGAAAGCTTCACAGTGAGGAACAACTTTAAATTACTTTGTGTTGATGTCCAGACTGAAAGCAAGTAGCTAGTATAAGTAACATAGCACAGCAAACTAAATAGAATGACGATTAGCTTATTAACACCAGGGCGGATAAAGGAAGCTTTATATAATCTGTGATTACACAGAGGTTCATTTTATTTTACTGCCCGTGTTTGTTTTAACATCTTCTATGTGATCCTTGCGGTATCTCACTGTAAACCAGCCAATCAGAGCAGAGCTCGTCATATTATCAATGAGCTCACCAAATAAGGGAAAACAGCTCATTGCATTCTAGCACCAAATCACAGGGTTTAAATGGGCATGTAGGACTGCATCTGGCTGTTTTTCACCAGTTCAACGTCACATAGCTTCTATGTAGACACCAGAGAATAATTTCAAAACTTGAATAAATACATTCTATGGCACCTTTAAACAGTGGGCTCCCAATATCCTCTACCTCTCTCTCTCACCATCCTAGGTATTGTGCTTGTGTCAGCAAATAATGCAACAGTATAAGAACATTGTTCCTCAACAAATGACTGCAAGGAATTTAGACATTCCGCTTTCTGTGACACATGATATCATTCAAAGATTCAGAGAAATCTCTGCACGCAAAGGGCAAAAGCCACAACTGTACCTGTGACCTTTGATCCCTCAGACAACAGTACACAAAAAACCGGCACGCTTACCAACACAGGCTTGGGAATGCTTTGACACACCTTTTATCACTCCATCCACAAGTGGAAGCTGAGACTCGCACTACGCACAGCAGACATTGTATGTCAACAACGTCCAGAAATGCTGTAGACCTCCTGGGCTCAAACTCTATGGGACTCTATGGAAATAGTAGAAATCTATGCTGTGATCTGACGAGTTAATCTTTCGGATTGTTTATGGAAATAATGCACGTCCTGTTCTTCAGGCCAAAGAGGAAAAACACCATCCAGATAGTCACCAGTATAAACACCAAAAGCCATTTTAATACAATGTGCAACTCCAGTCAGGTCTAGCTGCCATAATACCATATTATTAAGTGTATATGTGTGAAGCTGGACAGTTCTCAGACGGGACGGCAGACGGGAGTCTATTTCCAAGGCAAACTTTCAAGTGTGAGAAGTTGACTGACTCCCAACATCCTCTATGACTCCCTAACCGTCCCAGCAAAAAGCTTCATAATGAGCTTTCTCAAGTGCTTTTCGTCTGCGAATTGCTTCCTCAATTCCTTCTCCCATTTTTGCTTTCTATGCACTGTCGAGAACATTCTTAGAGGCTGGAATCCAAGAATAAATCCAAGAGATCTACTTTGAAAGAGGCTATTTCAGTGCCTATTTAAACACAAATTTCTCCCTTTTCATCTAACAAAATGCAGACATGCACAGGTGGGACCCAAAAATCAATGGAGGCGCATTCAAACATTTTTCTAATTCAGTTAAGCACGTTCGCTCCAGGCTGCTCTAAATCTCAGCGCCGCGGATCCACGCATCGCAGCAGAGCTCATAATGCTTCAGATCAAAATCTGTGCATGCCCTAAATCTCCAAACCAGGGTAATGAGAGAAGTGAAAAAGAACAACAGAAAAAAAGGAGTTCTGACAGCAAAATCTTGAATCTCTTTTGCCCCCAAAGTGTGTACTCATGTTATATTGACAGCAAAGGAAACTGCGAACATACAGAGGGCGCGCACAATAACGCCTTCATATGCGCCCTGCTACTCAACTCTCGCTAAGCCAGGCCCAGAGCAAGAGGCACTGAGGGAAAGGAATGCAGAATTGAATAAAACGGCAGAGAGGGAGAGAGAAAGCACGACGCTCCTCACCCCTGGAGCTCAAAGAGTAATTTCATTTTCACATTAGTACATTTCAAGATGCTCTCCAGACGTGCAGCAGAAAGCAACCTGAAATGTTTCAACTTAAATCACAAATAGCGCATGACATCATGCCTTAAACGGAAGGTAATGAAATTAGATCTGTTGGGAAAGGATGATGACCACGCTCTGTCGCCATAGCAACTGTGCTGAAACCGAATTGAACTGCATGGTATGCCACTATATGCAAAGATTTGATAAAGCTAAAGTATACAGCAAAAGTTAGAGACCACCCTTCACTTATTTCATTTCCACTCAAAACGGCCACTAAGTACCAACCATTCAGTTTTCAGGAGATGTGACTGATCAGGTAGACCACCAAAACCGCCCCCCTCAGATAAACAGCTCTTAAGGCTTTCGTCTGTGAGAGAGAGGAGAACATCAAAAAGCCCTTACTGAGAAAGGAATAGATAAACCAAACAAGAAGCTGCTGTAGTTCACTACAGAGACACCACCGAGTCCAGACCGGAATTTGTTCAGGATTACTGGGATTGTGGGAAGTTCAGAAAACTGAACAAAGACAGAACTCTGGAGGTGTGGAAAAATATCCCGGCAGATTACTTCAATAGACTGAAAGCAAGAATGGAAACTGATAAAGGGCAAACAACTAACATCAGGATTAGCAAAGCTAGCTGACTAGTGAATGTTTTTACACTATGAAAAATGTTATATTTACAGTAGTTTAGACACGTCTCATAGAAGGTTCACCTTATGTGTAGCTTAATGCTTTACTTTAGAACAAAAGTGAAGACATCAAACTATAAAATAGCACTCATGGAATTATACAGTCCACCTTAAACACCTCCAAAATGGAACTTTACAGGAGGATAAAACAGCTCTCTAAACCTGCAGTGGAGGTTGATATAGCAAGATGTTTTTCTAAGCAGTTTTAGACCAATTCTATTGTTCTGTCCATCATGAACATTCACTAAACTGAAAGAGTAACTAGAGCTTTTAAACTGTGCAGAAAAAGAGATTTTTTTTACACAACTAAATATATATAAGAGGTGGAGATATGGCAAACATATAATATTGTGACACATCAAGAGAATATGTCGCATATCAGGATATTTATTGTTTCAGACATCTCATCAGTTGGAACTGTTAAGCGTAAGCCTTGGTTCATGTCTACACCTTTGACTGGTGCTGTACATTATAAAATATAGAATACACTATGAAACTCTATTTTAAAATTCTTGCTTACAGTATCGCAATATCAGGATACGTTCCACATCTCCAGCACTGTATATACACAGATATGCACAGTGTCTGTGTGTGTGTGTGTGTGTGTGTGTGAGTGAGAGAGAGAGAGAAAGAGAGAGAGAGGGAGGGAGAGAGGAATGGTATATAGAACTGGTTTTATAGCAGTGCTCCTAAATATTTGACTTGATCTCGGCATTTGCAAAATAAAGCTGTTGTTTTGTGTTAATCCAAGCTCAACTATACAGCTCACTTCCATTAGACATAACATACTCGTTCTTCCTCTCTCTCTCTGTCTCTCTCTCTCTCTCTCTGTCTATAACATCTGTCTGTCTGTCACGTCTGAGCGCTGCAGACTGATATCAAATATTTCATTTTTGTTCTGCTTTTTCCTCCTGACTGGTTCTCCCGTTCTGCCTTCCTGGGTTCATCTCTCTCTCTCTGTCTCTCTCTCTCTCGCTCGACTTTCAGCAGGTCCTGCTAATCTCCGCCATGGAGTAAAGTGGCAGCATGAGGTCTGATCCTGGATCAGTGTGTTTGTGTAATTTCTGCTGGATAACGCCAGACTTTGGCAGGATGACCCGGACTGCGCCGCTGGACACGGGGCAGGCTCTATTTGGAGTGGCTCTGCAGGTGGCCCCAACCTTTGATAAAGATGGTTATAGCGAGACATCACTTTAACCTGGCTTATTAAAGGGAGTAAGCGGCATGGTGTGAGGTCCAAACACACTTGCTGTCTCTGATCTGGCTCACAGTGAAAAGCGGAAGAAAACAGCAGGAGAGAAAGAGAGAGGGAGAGAGAGAGAGAGAGAGGATGAAAAGAGAAGTATTATCGCTCAGGAGAAACTAAAAGCACCACGGCTGATAGACCTGCTGTGTGTCGGCTTTGTGTTATCAGAAAATAAGTGTAATAAGTGAGAAGACACCTACTGTTATCATGGTAACATTTTACTGAAGGGCAGATTTGGTAAAGGCTATGACACCTAGTTTCCATGACATATCCATGGCATTTACAAAGACCAATTGCAGCGTCAGGCTTCTTTTGTAAATATTGTAAATATAGTGTTATGCCAGCTGCCTTATGCATAACATATACACAAGTACCTAATTTTTATTATAATTACACCAAAAGGGAGAACGTCTGAAGAACAAAGACTGAGAAAGAAGTTATCTGCCCTTGTTATTGTCCCTTTCACTAAAAAGCTGAAGAAAGTATTTTATAACCATGAAGATCTAAAAACAGATCACAGTTTGCTAGGCATGAGTTGTTCTCCTTTTGAACGTTTGTCCATATCTCTGAAGGAACACTTAAGGGAGAGATGTATAGCACTCATGAAATCATGCAGTCCACCTTAAAAATACTCCAAAACGAAACTTCACAGGAGGACAAAAAACAGCTTTCTTAGCCTGCAGTGGGGGCTGCAGATTAAGATTTTTTCTAAGCAGTTTTGGACCAGTTTTCTGGTTTTCTGTCCATTATGAATATTCACTGAATTGAGAAGGGAACTAGGGCTTTTTTAACTGTGCTAAAAACAGAGATAAAAGTTTTTGCTCAACAGAATATATATATAAGAGATGGAGATATGGCACAAACATAATACTGTGACACATCAAGAGTATATGTGCTATATCGCCATTTGTATTGTTCAGACATCTCATCATTTGGAACTGTTAGGTGAAAGCCTGTAGAGCCTTTAAGATAACCAACAACATCCATTTAGCTGGGTGTGTCTTAGATTCTTCAAAGCAGGCCCTCTTTATCTGGGATGTTCTTTTCTGCTTGTTCATTAATGTTTAAAGGAGTATTAAATAAAAGTTCAACAAATTTGTTTGTTAATTAAATCCGTACAACTATGGTATTTATATTTGTCTTAGAAACAGACGGGGCCATCTTCTGGAGGACTGAGCCAATTCCTGGGGGCCACAATGTGGGTGGGCCACTGAGAGAGTGAGGAAGAGAGAAATGCATGGCTGTTTCTTATGTAAACCTATAGAAAATGACAATTGACTTGTGCTGGGTGAATACTACAGTGCACATATCAGGACATGTTAGTGGCCCACTGCATTCTTAGCTCTCAGTCATGCAAATGCTGTCACACCATGAAGGCTAGCTGGAGAGAGAGATTGTGAAAACCTCCAAAAAGTACAGAGGAGGGGAGGAAAAAAACAAACCTCAGGAAGTTACTGCAACAAAAGTGCATAATTTGTTTGGATATCAGAGTGAGGACCTGCAGAGCCAGAATGCAGAAGGGGCCTGTTCAGTCAGTCTACTAATACACTAATGCTACAAATGGATAGATTAAATGTTCGTGTACTAACATTCCCTGGCTAGCTAAGTAACTAGCTAGCTAACTAGCAGCGGGGAGAAGGGGTGTTTACAGTTGTTCACAATATCATTCCAAAGTTAAAGTTCTAGTACCCAGTCCAGCCGTGATAACAGGTGTCAAACGTGTATGCACAAGAAGTGCTTTATTCCACCATTCTTTCAGAAACTCTGCACAAATTAAGCAGTTAAAAAAAAAAACATACGGCTTCACATGAAATGGAAAACTTGAGAGTTGCTCACAGGGTAGTGAGTAGGACATTTGATGTGTTTACTGACTCTAATAGTCACAGAAAGTTATTATATGATGCCTCAGTTCAAGATCGTTCTGACGCTTGGGTCTAAAACTCATTTTTTAAGTAAATTCATGGCAGAGAGGTATATATAGCATGTTGCAAGGCTATATGTTGCAATAGTATATTCATCATTATCAACATTACACCTAGAAGGTATACAGGTTCAATGGTGCTTTTGGATAGTAAATAATTGTGCCTGTGTTTGTGTTGTCGGCATCATGACCCCTGGTTACCATCACCACCACTGAACATAAATGTGAGTCAATAAGATTCTCTACTACAAACAACATCACATCATTGACTTTGTTTGCATCTGAATGACTTATTAACAGAGACCCTTCAAGAACTCTCATTTAAAAAAAGTTCCCCAGACAAACCCTTAGTCACCTTGCGTGTTAAGGTGGTAGTAAGCTCAGGCTCCTGCAGAGGCTGTTGCATAAGGATAATTGGGCTATAAATACCTGCAGGGTGTGAGTGACGGGGTTCATAGATTGAGAAGAGGTGGTACAGTGCAGTGAATGTCTCGTTCCATGTGTGGAAAATAGCTCCAAAGCAGATGTTAATGATTGGCTAAAAGGAGTGACTGCATTTGGGCGTGCCAAAGACCATAGTGTTAAGGAAGTAGCTCAATCTGCAGGTGTATGGAAGCGTACGGTCATACGGGTCTACCAGCAGTGGCTAAAATCCCAGTCTACAGGAAATTCTCCTCAGAATTGTGCCAGGAAACTGGGCAATTCTTTGATGCAGAGGTGGCTGAATATTGATGCGGGCTACATCCAGAAACTTGTCCAGTCCAGGCCAAATCGAATTGCAGATGTTATTCATGCTTGTGGAGGTATTACACGCTATTAGGTATGTTTCAGTCACAGGTGACTAATTTCTTATCCAATGAGCTTATCTAAAAGGCAACAGAGAACACAGACTGCACACCCAAAATTATCCATCCACACCTGCACACGCACACACCATTCCAAACATTCACTATGAACTAAACATAGATAGATATCAGCCAACAAATAAATACATAACACATGAAAAAACACATCAATGCATCTGTAGGGGCCATGAGAATAAAAGCTTAATAGGTCTTTTAGAGTAAGGAGTGAGTAATCGATTTCCCACAGCCTCTGCTTTTAGAGAGGTTTTAATAGCATCTCTACTGCATCTCACCCAGGCTGGCTCCTATTCAAGGTTGCCTACATACTAACACACACCGTGTGCAGAATAAATGCTCCACCAAACAAGAACCACAGAACCGTGTTCTTGCACCTTTCCCCTCTGCACAATCAGAGCGCGGAGAGGTTCTGCTCCCTCACACAAACACATGCACATACAGACACACAGATACACAAAGAGACTAGCAATGTGCCGGTAAGGAATTTTCTGGGCTGATAATGTTAACTGATACAGCTTTTTTATGCCTCATGGGTGAGATAAATATACACGTGAGTTAACATCATAATCTATATGAAGTGAAACGTAAGACATGCTGAAACTGTAAAGAGAGATTTTGAATTCATTTTACAGCTAAATTATCATACAGCTATCATTTGTCTTGTAATCCTTTATCTACACTCATCTTCAAAAAGCTTGTTGCACAAATAGTTGCACCCAGAAGGAATCTATCAACAGGAATGAAACTCGGTGGGTAGGTTTGATACACGAGACACGTGAACGACACACGTTTCAAGCTCAGGCGCACATGTGACGTAAGCAAGGACAGGCCTTATCGCTGTACCTGACTGACCCAACAGCCACGATTGTGGACATTCAGCGAGCAGTGGTGCCCTTCAGGAGGGAAGGAAGATAAAGGTTACCAGGAACAATAAATGATGAATGATACATTTACACTGATATGGGTAATATTTATTGAGCTACACATACAGAAGTAGTTTCTCTCAGTATGGCGTCGGGCCACCATGTTTGGTAATGCAACGTGTCAGGCGTCTCAGCATGGCGATATAGAGGTTCCTAATGGTGTCCTGTGATAATCCATCCCATGCAGCTTGGATATTCTCACACAGTTCCTGCAGGTTTTGCAGCAGGGGTGGAGGTGAAGTGACACCAGGCCTTCTGGACATGTGACATGTGACATGTGACAACAAATCGCCGCTGACCACGGTGCCTCCAAACGCGGATTCGTTGGTCATCTCCACCAAGACAAAAACGGGACTCGTCACTGAAGATGACCCGCTGCCATTCTAAGTCACTCCATAACAGTCTGGCACGACACCATTGCAGTCTTTGGTGACTTTGGCATGGTGTTAAGGGCAGTCGTGGTAACGGTCAGTGTGCATGTAGTCCTGTGTCATGCAGCCATATGCCAATGGTGCTGGAACTAAAGGATGACTCACTGAGGGCATCGCTGCTCGCTGAATGTCTGCAATCATGGCTGTTGTGTCTGTCAGGTATAGCGATAAGGCCCACACTTGCAGCTGAGCGTGAAACCTGAAACATTCTCATGTCCCACAATGTCAAACCTACCCACCAAGTTTCATTTCTGTCAGTTGATTCTTTCTGGGTGCAGCTATTTGTGCAACTCTTCATTTGACGATGATGATTTATTTGAGTGCACATACAATAGCAGAGTTAACTCATCTGTAGACCTAGATTTATTTTGTATAACTTAAATCTGACTATTTATTCTGAGCAGTGGTGCCACACACACACACATGCACATACACACACACACACACGCACACACACACACACACACACACACACACACAGTCACTGAAGTGAAGCAGGCCTTATCAGAGAAACTTCCATCAGTATTCACCCCCACTCTCATTCACGGACTACTGATGCCACATGACCTTCTCTCTTCTTCTCTTTCTCTCCTCTCTCTACTCCTTCATTTTTCTTTCTCCCTCACTCTCTCTTTTTTCTCTCTTCAGTCTTGCTCTCTGTTATTTTCTCTCTCTTCCTAACAGTACCGCTGTTAATCACTGCGCTGTGATAATCATTCTACTGCTGCAGACTTGTTTATCTTACAACTTCAAATTAGGAATTGACTTTTAATCTCCTTCTCATAATATTTGATTCCTCTCTTGTTCCCTCGTTCTCTCTGTATTGGTTTTAATGTCCTTCATTGGCATAACAATCACTTTTTTATGAAGATGTTTAAATAAGTATCCACAGATCTGCAGATCAAAGACTTCATCCTGAATCATAGAATTATAGAATACAGCAACACACACACACACACACACACACACACACGCACACGCACACACACACACACACACACTCATATACACAAAACAATTATGAGATCCAAAGAGGGCTCTGCAGTCTCTCAATAGGTTACTAATGATATTTTAGTTAAAGGCAGCCAATATATGATGTGAGCTCTCAGACACTGAGCTAAAGCTGGTTTTGTACTTGAAGTCTAAAACAGTACTGATGGTCCAACAAACAGAATATTCCTTCTCACAGTCATACAGCCCTAAAAAGCGCATGAGCTGTTAAAGACCACGCTCTAGAACAGGTGTAGCTTTGCGCCTGAGTCAGAGGGTATGAAGCACACTGACCAGTCTTGCCAAAGGCCACAGTGACACCTGAATGACCATACTCAGCCTGAGTCAGAGAGAGAGAAAGAACGAGAGAGAGTGAGAAAGATACGGGTAAAAAGTGGGTGTCAGTCCAATTTTTTTTGGCCCTTGATCCAATTTGAGTCTTTTAAGGATGCAATTTGACTTTAGTTAGTAAAGATGCAATTTGAATTTATTATTAACAGAACATAAAGACATTTTTCCTCCTTATCGGACAATATTCATTGTCAATCTCATTTAATTATTGTTTTTGTTTTTTTTTTTTT
>CM067485.1:23695513-23725783 GCA_034552555.1 Semaprochilodus insignis
ATCAGAGATGCAGGCTTTTGAACTGTGCACTGACAACAAGCTGGATGTTACTTTGATATTTGTTGTATATTCTTTTAAACGTAAGACATTCATTTAGATAGTAATAAATTAAATCCAATCTCTTACAGTTTTGTTTACACATTTACACACTCTTTTCTTTTATTTTAAATTAAAGTTAAGATTCAGATTTATCATGAGTTTACAATTTAAAACCAGCACTGAGGCTGCATCCCTGTTCCTCACAGGCACATGGTGAGCAGTTAGATCGCATTGTTTTGAACGGCTGTATTCGAGAGGGCAAACTACACACTATTCGCGTACTAAATCTGATTAAAAGTAGTATGTAGTATGCAGCATGTGACCAAACTGAAAGTCTGTAGTTCACTGAAGATCCCCGGATGGGGGACTACTACAGTCAGAGTTTCTAGTATACAGGGGGAGCTTTCTTCATGGTGTATTGCATCCCATCATGCACTGCAGCCTCACTAGTTCTCAGCCTAACAGTTAGGCTAAACATATTTCAAGTGAACTGAGCAGCGTTAGCAGCAGCTAGCTCTGAACACTTGATACAGTATAAACAGCTCTGAGGTAAATGTGAGGTAACTGGTCATGTGACTGTATTAGTACACTACACTGTATGTCAGAACGTGTTACTGTACTACATACTACACACAGGGGGGCGTATGCAGTATGCAGTACATACTACTGTAGTATGCAGTGTGCAGTATAGTAGTGTGAATATAGCCAATGTTTCCCAAAGTCTGAATATCAGTGTGTAATCTGTAGACAGAGTGATCCACACAATACTTTTAAGTATGACAATAACATAAAACTGTAATAAAAACTGTGTGCTGGATGTTTTGATTATACACATTATGGGGCAGGTCATCTAACATTTTGCTCCACCATAAACTCTATTTTGGGTTGGGTTAAAATTTGACTGTCAGAATTTAATATACAGACACAAACGGCCTTTAGCACACAGAATAAGGTCGCTGCTGTTCTTTTGCCCTTTTGCCTCATATTATGCATTTATGAGAGAAGATGAATATAATAAACCATGCATTCCAATTTAACAAGGCTGATAATAAATACTTTCCTGATGATTATGCACACTGTTATATAACATGTCACTGAGACAAAAAGTTAATCTTCCACATAAGTAAATACTGTTAAAATATGCCTACAATCTTGTAGGTGAAAGTTAATTGATAACACACTAAACTGGCCACTCCTTCCAGCACAGGTTGTGTGTAGACCATCTGTAAATCTTTTAGTAAATCTTTTAGTCAATCTGCTCATATAATGTGAATATTGGAGAAAAATATTTAATTGTATCATGTAGACGTTTGAAATATGGGCGAATTATATGGCAAACATCACAATATCTGAGGGCATGTTTGTTATACTTACATATATAACACACGAAACATGTAGTTTTGGTATTTAGTTAATTACTGTATTTAATTACTGTCAGTATTTATTTAATTACTGGATTTGATTGCTGTCAGTATGCTTAGACAACTGAATTGTTTGAAATGTAATTGACATAATTCATACTGTGTTTACACCCTCTAGTTATAAGTAAGTAGTTGGGTAATATGAGCATATAGATGATGTCTTACCTGCACATAGTATGTTCCTTTGGACTGAGCGTACATCATCAAAAAGCAGTAGTCCAAGTTCTGCTTTGTTCTCCATCTGCAAGTGCAACACAGAGGAGACTTTAAAAAATGTGTATAGGAGAGTAAACACACACACACACACAGACCTCCATTCATTTTCTGGAGACTAACCTAAAGCTTAACCAGAACTACTACCCTAATCCATAACACTAACCTTAACCTGAACCCTAAACTTAACCTCACCCTAACCTAACCTTACCTTAAAATTGTAATGTAATAGTAATAGTAATGATTTACATTAAGGACTAGCTTGTGGTCCCAACAAGGACAAAAGGTCCCCACAACATCAGTATATGACCAGGTTTTGGTACCCACAATGTTTGTTTTTTGGAACCATTACATAGACTTCCATTCATTTCTTAGAGACTTACTCAAAGCTTAACTACTACTAGCCTGTCCCTAAACCTAACACTAACCCTAATCTTAACCCTAACCCTTAACCCTAATCGTAACCTTACCCGGACCTTAACATTAATAAGTCCCCACAACATGAGTATATGAACAGGTATTAGACCCCATAATGTGGCATTACACATACAGACATTAAAACACAGGAGAATAAAAGTAGACACATGCGGGTCTCACAGATGAACAATGATACTATTGTTTGTGACTCTGTATTCACTGTGTGTTTGGTTCTTTTACCCTCCATAATCAATCAGTCACTTTCCTAGTAGAAACAAAGATTAAAAGACAGAGGAGAAACCGGAACACAGTAGAACCTATGCTGGAGTAAACAGCACTGTAGTATGTGGTTTACTGCAGAAAGTAGTCACAATGTGGTAATGAAACACACACACACACACACACACACACAAACACACACACACACAGAAAACAGAGAAGATATGCATGCCCATAAACACAATAGCCAATTCTGAGGACACACGGTTTTATCAGTATATGGCACATTCTTCCAATAACACACCAATAAACTCCCTGACTCCTCCCAGCAATGAAGAAAAACCCTTAGACAATGGTGCCTAAGGAGAAACACCATGAGTCACCTCCTGTTTAACTATTTACAGCAATACACGCTGAACACAACTATGAACACAAAATACAATCACGGTTAAAATATCAAAAACATGTCAAATCTACTACAATTAATAAAGTTCTAAAAAAGTATGAAAATTCCCAGTCAGAAATTAAAACCACAAATCCACCATTAAATATCTTCGCTGGCAAAAATATGTGAGCCTCTACAATGATTAGTTGTCATAAAGGATAATTAGGGTTACGAGGTTCAATCAACTGGATGATAATACCGTGTGAGTGTGGCTGACCCTGCCTTATTAAAAAAACACAACCTGAGTGCTCACCATCAAAGTCTAGTCTTTGCCACACACCTTTGTTAGTGCGTGCCATGTCTGACCTCATTTGCCAATTCTCATTAGACTGGAAGAAGTTCCAAAACAGTGTAAGGACTAAAGTGTATGGATGCTGGTGAAAAAGGTGGAAATTCAATATCACTGTTACCCTTCCCAGGAGCGGTCATCTAACAAAAATGAGTCCATGGATAAGGTACAATATTCCGAGACATCACAACGAACCCAAGGGTAACGTGAGGATCTGCAGGCCTCTCTTACACTGGCTAATGTCAGTGTTCATGAGTCCACGATCAGGCAAACACTGAACAAAAGCTGAATGTATGGAATGACCGCATGAAGAAGTCCACTACTCCTCAGAAATAACAAAGCTGTCTGTTTTAAGTTTCCTACAGGCCACCTGGACGTCTGCATTCCATCATATGAACCACACCTGAACTGTGAAACATTGTAGCTGGAGTATCACAGTTTGGAGCTGATTTGCTGCTATTGGACCAGGACAGTTTAACATTACTTGATGAAGCTATTAATTCTGTATTGTATCCAAAAAATTCCACAGGAGAAAGCTGGACATCCATCCACGGACTGAACCTCAGAATGTGGGTCCTGCAGAAAGTCAATGACCCAAACGACCCTAGTCTACAAAGAACGGTTAAAGCAGAAGAAATGTTGCATTTTTGAAATGGCTGAGTCAAAGTTCAGACCTAATCCTGTAGGAATGTTGTGGCGGGACCTCAGACATGGCATTCATGCAAGAAATCCCACCAAAGCTAGCTGACCTACTATTGAGGTTACTATCTAGGGTTAGCTTACATTGCTGCACACTGCTGTCTTGCTCTCATACTCTTTACTCTCTGGTGCTCTTTGACCCCTTTAAGTTCTGTTAAAAATCTGTGTACACTTTTTTGTCACTATTCTAAAATGAAGTGGATGAAATCTATATAATTGTATGTGCCATTTGTTTGACGGGCTTCTCTTTATTACCGCTACATATACACACATACACACACACACACACACACACACACACACAGTTTACTCTGACACACACACACAGTATACTCTGCCACACAAACACACACACACACACAGTTTACTCTGCGACACACACACACACAGTATACTCTGCCGTACACAAACACACATAGTATACTCTGCCGCACACAAACATGCACACACACATACACACACACACACACACACACACGTACTGTGAAAGTGGACGTGCCTTTAAGCGAGAGGCTTCACATCTGCACACATTCACAAACAAGTAAGACAAGCCAAGGAGTGTATCAATCAGACACACACACACGCGCATGTGCACATGCACACGCACACACACACACGTACACACCAGCATCATATTATACAACACCATTGTCATGTTTTTGTGTATGTGCAAAAGTTTGTGCACCCAACTTTACGTTATATTTAAGGTGCAGTATACGATTCCTTAGAACAATGTTACTTGAACTGAAAAACAAATACACCCCTCCCCTCAGTGCTCCATCTTTGCTCCTCACGCTTTCCCAAGCAAACTACACTGGACTAGCAAACACGTGTTTATCCATTTCACAGACAAATATCATATATAATATACAACATTAGAGAGAGAAATTATACAGCGAGTAATGTAAATGTTAGCTCAGCTGTGGGTTAACAAACTGTCACTATAATTACTGCTTTAATGCTAACCAGTTTCTACCACAAACATTAGCAAACAGGACACAACAACACTGCCCTACTGGTTGTGTGAAACAGCAAGAACACATTAATGTCTAGCAGAACCAGAGCAACCTCCTTATTCTTTCCATGCTTTTCAACTCTCTTCTTTTTCGGGATGTTTTTTCAGCAACTTCTTATTTGAGTTTTTCCAATTCCACCTTAAATGGAGCAGCAGTTGCATTCCAGCGCCTCAGCTTCTTGTTCTCGTTCCAATTTAAATGATGCAGTTTTGAGGCTCATTCTGCCACTTTGGCTTCTTGTTTGATCTTTCCAGCTCCACCTGAGGTGGAAGAATGCCACCACAGCTCTATTTAAGGAGGAGCAAGAAAATTTGAACAAGAAGCTGTGGTGCCAGAATGTACCTTAACTGCTGTACCATTTCAGACGGAATGGGAAAATTTTAACTACAAGCCGACGCATCAGAATGTAGCCTAACTGTCTCACCATTTAAGGTGGAACGAAAAAAAAAAGCTGAAGCCAACTTCAGCCTCCTCAACTCTCCAGTAGGTCTCTTCAGTACTAAAATGCCTCACAGATGTTAACACATCTCTTCACTCTTGCCTGATCCAGGAACTTCTTTCTCTGTACTTGTTTTTCAGATCTTCTTCTCTTTGGCTGTGTCTCGGCCATCTCTCCTGCTCCCCTGTGCTATGCATGAACAAGAACGATCCCATCTGAGCCACTTTGTTTATTTCCCACTTACAGAGAGAGGGCTGTGTAAAAGCACCAGATTTTTTCCAGTGCACACACAGAACGGATAGCTAGCGGCCCGTGAGGAGATATTCACTGAGTATGACAAGCAGTGTGCTGGACTGAAATCATATACTGCACCTTCAATCCACCTGTTTTCCAGATAGCGACTCCAAACCAGCTTATGCGTCCCAAAGCAACATAATCGTTTTCTCATAATTTTTTAAATAGAGGTTTGGACAACGGCACCGGTGCACTCGCGGCACACAGGCATATGGACTCTAAAGATTACACTCACAGTTTTGGTTGCTTCTAGGTATAAATAACAGTTAATCCTTAATTTTTCTTCACAGCAAACAGCACTATAGGACCCAAAGCTACACATACAGTCTCACAGTGTTAGTTTAGTTTAGGCTGATTGTTAGTGCACCTCTTGGGGGACTGAACACTTTTCAGTCATAACAGTCAGTATAGCAAGAACACTTTAAACTCAGTGTGGAGCAGTAAGATACCGGCACCGTGGTGGATAATGTCCCAGTCGGTCTTTTAGATAAACAGATCTCAGCTAACGCCACAGTTCAGTCTTCATCAGCTCACTAACAGAGAGCTGTTAGTAAAGTAGTAAACTGATGGCAAGTGTGACAAATGATGTTGAATCTACAACAGCAATAAACAAACAAACAAACAAATAAATAGATAAATAAATAAATAAATAAATGCTGTGACAATGGTACTGAGCTCCACACCCAGGTAGGCATCACATGACCATGATAGTACAATATTGTCACAGCCCTACTAGCAACCACCTGGGATACCATTACAACTACCTAACTAACACCCTAGCAGCTATCAGGGAATATCACAGCAATCACCTAGCACCCTTTTGGGATAACATAATGACTACCTAGCTAAACCCTAGCAGCTATCAGGAATACCATAGCAACCACCTAGCGATCTTCAGGTATACCATAATGACTACCTAGCTACACCCTAACAGCTATCTGGAATACCATACCAGCCACCTAGCATCCTTCTGGGATACCATAACAACCGCCTAGCAATCACCTGAGATACCATAGTAACAACTTAGGATACCATACCAACCGCTTAGCAACACTCTAGCAACCATCTAGCAACAAGCTTAAGTTGTGCACTCAATCTGCAGATTGACAGACTGACTCTGTACTACTGAGAACAGCGATTCCAGTCTTCTGAATGGTAACGTATGTGGTGAGAAATGGTCTTCAGCAGCACAGCTTTATCTGCCCACTTCCTGTTTAGAGCCGGGCTCAGGTATCAGATCAATACACATCACCTTCCCTCTCTCACCATCTCTCTCTTCTTATCTATCTTTCTCATTCCATATCTCCCTCCTCCTTTCTCCTTCTCTCTCCATCTCTCTGATAGCTTTTCTAGCTTTTCCCCCGTTCTTGCTCTCTCTGTATGGTGGAATGATGGTGCAGACTGAGGTTGCTCAGAGTAAGACACGGCACCTCACACCATTGATTCAGCTCTGATTTACAGAAGTGTGGAGTGCTGCGTTTAATCTCTACAGACACAGTGTCATCACTCTCTCTGTGTTACACACAGTCTATGTCTGTCATTCGTTCACACACACACACACACACACACACACACACACACACACACACACACACACACACACACACACACTCCCTCTCATCCACTCTCTTTCACACATACACCTACCCTCACAAACTCACACAAATGTGTTTTATCGCTATATGAGCCATTCAGTGTTAAAAGAGGACAACACCAGAGAAGCATTGTCATGGAGATGGACACAATAAAGCACATTCAACATGTAAGGCTACTACACTGTAATGATTTATACACTGCTGATAGATGCTGTGCACAGTGCCAGCACAGTGTAAATCAGACCACTATATCAGCTTTATATAAATCTGCAGGGTACATATCAGCACACTGCATCAGCACCGTGTATCAGCACAGTATAAATCAGCAAAATATACCATCACCACATTAATCCACACACAGATTTACTGTGCTGACGTATACTGTGCTGATTTACGCTGTGCTGATATGGTGCTGTTGTATGACTTGTTTACATGCTGTGCTGATTTACATGTTCCTGATTTATACTGTGCTGATATACTATTAAAATTTATGCTGATTTACACTATGCCAATTTATACTCGGTCAACATATACAATGCAAATGTTCACAGTGATGATTTACTGTGCTGATTATCACTGCACTGTGAAATTCAGTTAGCTGTCTTGCTACTAGCTAAGGTAAAGGCACTTTCCTGGGTTAGCCTACACTGCTGTCTTATTGCGGTCCCCTGTGACTTGCTAGCCCACTTTATCAATTCTGCTAAATTGAATTGAGAAAATTAGAGCTCAGTAACTCTGCAAAAATAAGAGTAACTGACATCAAACAAGATAAACAAGATTATAGGGCGTTATGCCGCCTCGCCAATGACATGACTTTTTATTGCAGACTGAAAACAGAGATAACGATGTTCAATATGTAATATTTGAAGCCCTGTAGATCAGCGAAGGAAAGTTAGAACGAAGCCAAACTCCAAAGGTCAGTAGAGCATGATGTGATCTTCCCAATGAGAACTTCCAACACTTTGGTAGACCTCAGGAAATCAGAGACATGGACCCTGAAATCACCAGGCTCCTCACCTGGTGTGATATCTTGAATCATATCTTTAGTGACATAATTACATGATCAGTGACTAGTCAATAATGGTGGAAAGCACAGTACACGTAAAATACATCTGTCTACAGCGTATCCACTTGCAGACAACATAGTTAGTTTTACCATTACAACAACTGAGGAGTTTCCAAACTTCACAGTAACCACACCAATTATAATTCTCACCCTAACCGTGCTGGACGCTAATCTACAGTAACAACAGGAACAAGCCTGTCACAGTGCAATCACACACAACCAAACAAATAAAACTTTTTTAATTTTTCTAATTGCCTCAAAAGTGCCGACATCATCGATATAGAAAACTGCAGAAAACAAGTGCAGCGAAAAACAGCAAGTACAAACAAAAAAAGACAAAAAGCAAAGGCTGGAAATGAAAAGAAAAAAAAGTCTGTGCTCATCCAAAATGGATTTCTGCCCGTCTTGCCTGATTTGCTATTGATTCGTCTGTCTGCTTGACGGGTGATTGATTGGTCTGCCTGCCCAGTATAGGAGCAGAGGACTGATTTGCTCATCAGCGCTCTCTTGGCTGGACTCGTTGGCCTGGCACGATCCAGCAAGGCTTTGTTTCAAGGAGGGAAAGAAACAGAGATCAATTAAAATATTTTGTTTCTATTAGTCTCAGAAACTTTGAGCGTTTGTTTGAAATGCAAAGTAGGACAGTCTAAAAAAGAATACACTGGACTAATAAGGTGCAGGTGTGTGCTTCTTAGTCCCAATAGCAATTTGATTAGATTTATGTTATTCTATTCCTGTGGTTTCTTGCAACACACACACACACACACACACACACACACACAGAAAGTAGTGGTGTCCACACCTATCATGAGAAATAAGGGAACACACAGTCCCTCCTCCTTCCTCATCACTCATTCCCTGTCTAGAAAGTTCAGCATGAAACTTCATCCCTTTACTCTCCGAGAGTGTCACCAGCAGTGGAAAACAGCACCAGTGTTCACTCTTACTTTACTTCTATTTATATCACTTTGCTGCTGAACATGGTTTCTTGTTGATAGTGTGCAACGGACATTATGGCCACTTGCCAAGAGCTCTTTACTGTTACTTTTATTGGCTATATGTACTCAAAAGATCTAATCTGGAGCAGCACCTTCAACTTGACTGAGGTTAGAATACATCATCGGGGCAGCAGTGCTACTCCTTCACCCTCATGCTGGATTCCACAATGCTAGAGTGACTCACTATCATCTCTTGAGGTACAAAATGGTATTACAAGACAGAACAGGACGGAACTAGGTGGTTAGAATGCTGACCTAAGTACATGTCTTTGCAACACAATATATATAGATGTCTTTGACACACTGTCAAGTGTAATTTCATCACATTCTGTTTATAATTTAAACAGTGCTAGGAATTTGCGAACGTGTGTTGTGCTGTGCAGCCTCATATATGTTGCGATTGATTCAGGTTGTTAAAGTCAACCCAAAGTATCTACTTTTTAAGTCTTTGGCCTGAAACAAAGAGGACCTTTATTTGAAATGTATATTTTCTGTCACAGATCTGTGTCCATGTGACTTATGGGAAATGCTGTCCATACACAGTCAGCATCAATCACTCAGCATATGCTATATTTCTTTACTATAGCAGACCGATCCCCTTTTCTACTGTTCAAGACTGTCAGGGAGGTTTAAAAGTGAGGTAAACTAAGAAAGTTACCTAAGATACTGTAAGGGACTGCCATGTTATTGTTATCCATCAAAGCTGCAGCTCTCCTTTGGGTTAAAAAGACCAATGCTGCTTTCCGGTGCTCATCAGAAGGTTGTATACTGGATGGTTAAATATTAAATACTTCACTCCATCCAGTTGCTTGTTCATAAACATGGTCACCACATGGGAAGAAAGCACGGAGATCCAGACAAAACATATCCTGCTTTTCCCCTATCGAATATAAAATATCACACCGATGTAATATAAGCGCATCAGGTATATATACCAGGTATATAAGTTAAACGTTTATCAGTTGTGCAAAAGGTTAAAGGTGGTGTTATACATCACATATCATAAAATCACCATCTAGAATCCTGAGGTTACCAGTTGCAAATGCAAGAGCAGTTTACAGTTGGGAAAATTTGCCTTTCCAGTTTCTGACACCGTTCGAACGCAGCACAATGCTGTAGCCTAGTTTGTTTGTACAAACTAGCTAGTTAGTTCAGCAGGTCTAGCAGATTCATTTTTTTTTCATTAAACCCAGAAAAAAAAAAAACTTCTTGTACTTAACTTGGAAATTAACTTGGTGACCCAAAGTGATTTTGACTTGGAACTGTTCTCAAAACCAGCTCGAAGTTTCTCCATGAGGTGACTGGAAACTGAACTCTTTTCTGTTATTATTAAATACCAGTAACAGTATAAAACAGTCCTTTTTCCACAACTTTACAAAAAAAACCCTGCCGGTTGAGAGACTAAACAATTCTTTCCATTATGGTTTGTTACAAACTGTTATTTTTTTGTTGATGTTCATTCTGAAAATCTCTTTTATCTAAGACATAAGTGCATTTCATGATAGCCAAGGAAATCTATATTGCTGAGGCTGATAAGGAGTTTTGTATTGAAAACCTAATAAAGTTAATGAAGTTAATAAAGAAGCCAGTTTCAGGCTGTTATGATGCTTGAAGATTGATAATGTAATATGTTTGTTTATACATAAAAATTATAGCATGAAGTGTTCAAGGTAAGAATATTTTGCATACAGAACAGCTGTTTGGCATTAACATATCCTTAATGCTAATACTTGGCAAAAACACCTGGCACTGGTCTGGCGTAATGAGCAGTACATCCCTCCCAAAGCTAAAGCGAAACCTCTGACACTGCATTATACAATAACTACACTATTATTTACTACACTACAATTTCTATTAAGATGTATGGCTTTCCTGTTTAGTGAAAATGCCATCAGTTATTTTAAGTATTCAGATTGAGACTCTATTGCTTTTATTACTATCCATTTTACCATTTCCAGCTACACAGTTGCACAGCCCAAAGGAAAAAGGGCATTTGCAGCACTGGTACAGAGTCTGAACCTGCACAGGTAATGCTGCATTAAATCCATCTCACAAAGTTGTAGCTGTTAATCTACTGCCAGCTGCCCCATTTACTATCATCTGTCAAGCTACCAAATGGGGCATTTCAACTCTGGGGTTTACAGAGACAAAGTTAGAAAATTCATTCTGTTAAATTCTTAATAATCTTCGGATCAATGCATCCAAATTTGGAAAGAAGTAATTTCTCCAGCTTGTCCAGTATGCATTTGAAAACTACAGGCAGCAGCCTAATAGGACTAAAAGGATAACAGTAGAGTCTAAAGCCTTTCATCAGAACCAGAAACACCTCATCAAAATCCATGTAGAGGACAAGGAAATAAAAGAGCAGTACTTTCCGACTGGACAACAAAATTTAATTTAAACGAGCATCGTATTATTTTGCATAATCGGGTTTCCACTTGAGGTGTTCAACTAGCAAGAGTAAAAAGTAGGATAGGAAAAAAAGGAAAAAACTTTCATTAGCCATGTTTACATGCAGCCTAATAATCCGTGTATAATCCAACTAATAGCTCAATCAGAATGAGATAAACCCATGTATACACCTCGTTCAGAATAGACTGGTCTGATTGTGCCTATTCTGAATACAACCTCTATCATTTTGAGAGAAGTGGCTAATCTTGTAAATAGTCTGTTAAAGAGAAAAATAATAGCCATACAAACGCCTGCATCTGATTACATTCCCAATCAGAAATTTTAAGCATGTTCTACACATTTGCATTTGGTTCAAAACAGAACTTTATAACGGTTATTACATCGAGAGCCAGAAAGGAGAAGAAGTTTATGCTTCGAACTTTAAAAGACATGAAAATACTTAGCAGGATGGACGACCATAAAGCTCGCAATAACAAGCTGTTCAGACGAGCATACGAGCAAATGAAGGGGCAATTTACACCAACTATAGAGCATTAAAAACAGATGGAAGTTTCTCTGAGCTAAAACAACGCATACTGCAGCTCATCCTGCTCCAACTGGACACACGTGATTTTCATCAGATTGTTGAGTACAGTGTGCATATAAACACCTCCGTCTTAATCTGTAATTAGAATTAATTCAATCGAATTAGCACAAATCTTTGCATGTAAACACAGCCTATTTTGGGGAAGGGAATGCTCAGACTTCGATCTTGTGTGTTTGTGAAAGGGGGCGGGGGCAACAGACACCTGACTCCTGTTCCAGATGTGCAAAGTCCACTTTCAGTTTTAAAGCTGTACCTCAGAAATGAATGATCTAGTCATCTAGCGGGTATAATGACATCATGTCCTGAAAGAATAATGTTTAGCTGAGATTTCATGATTAAAGGCAGATTTTACCCAGCAATGTTCTCAAATGAGATCATTTACATCACATATACACACACATGTGAAAGAAAGTGTATCATTTGAAAGTCATCTGTGCTTGGTTCAGGAGAAACTGATGAAAGTACTATAGCTTCTCCCTATTAAGCTTGAACTGCTCTGTGTGTGTGTGTGTGTGTGTGTGTGTGTGTGCTTGCAGACCCTCTGTTTCTCATTCGCTCACTGTCTGTGCAATCCCACTGTGAGTGTGCACAAGCAAGCTTCTATATGCGTGTGTGAAGCAGAGAGAAAGTTAAACAGCTCTGGCGGTGAAGGGATGCTGCCTGCTTTTGGGTTTGTTCATGAAAAAAACATGAGCAGCTTGACCTTCAGGGAGCCTTTCTACACACACTCACACACTGCCACAGGTCTGTTTCTATACCATTACAACATGTGAAGTCATGCATATGTTCCCTCTCTCTATACACATATACATAATACTGCACTGTGTAAAAGTCAGAGACCTAACTAAATGTATTTCTCTGCAGTCAAAACGATCATAACATTCATTAGTTCATTACGTTCATTAGTTTGTTCATTTTTCTGCGTCAGCTAATAATAGACACACTGAATATCAATAAAATATCATGTTTCAGTGTTTACTGTGTCCACCTTCACCTTTATTATAGCTTCTATTCTTTTCTGAAAAATTGTCTTTAGGGTTTTCAAGAAATCTGCAAAGTCATTTTTTCACACCTCCAAACTTCAGTCTTGAAGTTGGGTGCATTTTCTTCTTCTCACCATCTGAATAACTCCAAACACAGGTCTGGACTCTGGGGTGATCAGTCCATTGTTCTAAGAAAACCAACAGCTTCTTCGTTTGATTGACAGTTTTGGTGGTTTACCAGGTCTTGCAGGTGGCTCTTAGGAGTCTCATTTTCTCTATCTTTCAGTATTTAAAATTAAGCCCAGTTCTGGAAACTCTAGATTTTTTTCCCTTTGATGTCCACCTTCCTTATGCGAGTAGACATCTTACATATAATCTCTTCAGAAATATCACCTGAAAAATGAACATGTTGTATTAATTCCGAATTTTTTCACAGCATTGTAGCTATCCAGTAATTAAATGTGTAATTACCCACTGTAAATTGATAATAAGTCTATATTAATAAAATTAATTCTATATTGCGTGAATGTGTATGTGTGTATGCGTGTGTGTATCTCTGACTGAGGCTTCCTAACGTGACCCGGCGCACAGCGTGGAATTAAATCAAACAGAAGAGAGGATAATGCATGCTGATGTCACGTCGGCCAAGGACAAAACCCAGAGACCCTGAAAACAGGAATGCGTACACATGCACATACACACAAACACACAAACACACACACAAACACACAAACACACAAACACACACACACACACACACACACACATACATACACACACTCAGCAGGTGCTGGTTTCATTACCTGACACGTTCTTTGGGGTCACCGAACGACTCTTTGAGGTTAGAGAAGTCCGGGTAGAAATGGACTGACGGAGAGATAATCTCCAACAAACCTGACTGAATCTCTCCTGGAAACCTGAGACACAGAAATAGAGAGAGAGAGAGAAAGAGAGAAAGAGAGAGAGAGAGAGATACTGTACTTAGGAACCTGTGGGTAAGCTTGGTTGCCAGGGCAACAGGCGCATCTATTGAACTAGAAGTGACAGAGCATTTTCCTTCTCACACACACACACACACACACACACACACACACACACAGCATGACAGAGCAGTAAACACACACACACACACACACACACACATACACACACACACACACACACACACAGTAATAACAGACTTAAAGGAGTTCTTGAACAGGCATACAGCATTTACTTCTACATAATAAATAACAAGAACCTGAGGTCTGCATGAGTACTGTGTGTGTGTGTGTGTGTGTGTAAGTGTGTGTGTAGGTGTGTGCGTGTGTGTGTAAGTGTGTGTGTGCATGCATTTGTGGGCCAGGTTTAGGCCAAAACCTAAACCTGTTCATATACACACACCACAAGGTTTGGGTTAAGGTTAGGAGTAGGTTTGGTTAAGGTTAGGGCTAGGATTAGGGTTAGGCAAGTGGTAGTTCTGGTTAGGTTTTGGGTTAGGTTAGTAGTAGTCCTGGTTAAGGTTAGGCTTCAGGTTAGGTTTTGGGTTAGGTTAGTAGTAGTTCTGGTTAAGGTTAGGGTTGTGGTTTTGGTTAAGTTAGGATTAGGGTTAGGTTAGTAGTAGATCTGGTTAAGGTTAGGGTTGTGGTTTTGGTTAAGTTACGGTTAGGGTTAGGTTAGTAGTAGATCTGGTTAAGGTTAGGGTTGCGGTTTGGGTTAGAGTTAGTTTAGAATGTAAGTCTATGTAACGGCCCCACAATTCACAAAAACAAACACACGTGTGCGTTTGTAACAGATGTTGTAGCGCTCACATCTGGAAAACAGAACACATAAGTGTACAAATATGCTGAAAACAGTGTGAGAAATCAACACACATGCACAACTCTGGGCTGTGAGGTCAGAAGCTGTTCCCTAGCAGAGTGAAGGGGGAGTGTCTCTGCACCCAGAGGAGTAACACTTTCCCTTTTCTGTCTCCACACAGTGCTCTGTTTTCTGCACTCACCCACCACAAAGACACAGAAGGAAAGTTTCGATGCGCATGGTTTTGTTTGTGTGAGTGTGTACATGTGTGTGTGTGTGTGTGTGTTGCTGTCATCTGCATTTACAGCTGAAATTAAACAGAGGGGTTACAGGGTTAAAAGAGACAAGGGCAATAATTAATCAGTAACCGATCATACAGAGGGGTGACATGTAATGGACAGTAAACAGTGCAACTGTGTGTGTGTGTGTGTGTGTGTGTGTGTGTGTGTGTGTGTGTGTGTGTGTGTGTGTGTGTGTGTCTGTGTGTGTACAAACTTCAACAGGAAAAAAAAACACTCACCCACACATGCATATAAACTCATTACCAGTGAAAGGTTTGGGCACCACTGACTGAATGTATGTCTTTCATCGTTTTATACTTTTTTTACTTTTAATTTATTTCTATATCAGTGCATTATAGAATAATCTGTACAGAACTGTCAGCAGTTCTGTTTATCATTCTGAACACAGCTAACATTTCTTTTTCACTGTTTCATACTAATTAGTAAAAATGTGTGAAGCTGTAGAGTAGCAGCATCATAGCATTATCATCATTTCACA
Source organism: Semaprochilodus insignis (assembly GCA_034552555.1). Classification (NCBI taxonomy): domain Eukaryota; kingdom Metazoa; phylum Chordata; class Actinopteri; order Characiformes; family Prochilodontidae; genus Semaprochilodus; species Semaprochilodus insignis. Next base: position 23,711,204 of record CM067485.1, read on the forward strand.
CATATAAATATTGTCCATGTCAGTCTAAAATTATCATCACTTATTATTCCTGGTAACCTTTATCTTCCTTCCCAATAACACTGCAATCCGGCGCTTCCTTCTGCGTGCAGCTATTCTTTTGATGATGAGTGTATGTAGCATTTTTTAACAGTGATGAAACACTGTGATTATTTTAGTAAGGCTAACCAATGATGTAAACAATTCATCACAACAAATCACATCATTTTGTATAGTCGTTTTAGTCATTTCATTAAAGCTGTAGAATGCATTTTACTGTTATATATATATTACTTTTATAATTTTATCACATCATGTGTATCATGTAAACGTGTGTTTACAGGTCCATAAATAATCATACGGTGAGACAATTCTGTGTCATTTTGCCTCTGTACACCACCACAACGGATCTGAAACGATGCAGGTAAGATGTCACTGAAATGCAGCTTTCAGCTTTAATTTAAAGGGTTTAACAAAACTATTACATTAACCAATTAGGAATGACAGCCATAGGCACCTAAAGACATTATTTTTCTTCTATTATTATTATTATTATTATTGTATATTATTATTTTTTTCTTCTAAACTCACCATATATCATTACATTTACTACATTTGGCAGACTTTTTTCCAGAGTGACTCACAGTTTACATTGACACAAGTAGGTGAAGGTAGTGTTAGGAGTCTTGCCCAAGGACTCTATTGGTGTAGGGTAGGGTAAGGTAGTCACCCAGGTGAGGAAACAAACCCCACTCTACAGCATGGTGGGTAGAAGTGTAACTCACTACACTATACCAATCATATCATTATAATATATTTTGAATATATTTATTTCCCCCAAAAATATTTTCTGATATTTTGCGTAGTTTCAGATTTCTCCTGGATGCCTCCAGCCACTTAACGCTGGGCTTCCTGGATGAGGGGATGGGATATGTTTAAACAAACACAAGGACATATACATAGTCACTACTTGTATTGAAGGTATTAGTGTTCATCCTAATATTAGTGTTTTTCTGAACAAATAAGCACTTACTTTTCCCAACTGCTTGAAACTTTTGCCCAGTACTGCATCACATACAGTGTTTTCTCCTGTTTCATGGAGCACTGTAGCTTTCCACTTTGCTATTGCTTTAGTTAGCTTTCTTTCTGCTCATGTGCTTCTCTGGGCTTCAAAGTGGAACTACAGATAGTTTCAAGGGTGCACAAGAATTGATGCATTAATGTTATTCAAAAAATGCTACATTAACCTCTAAATACCGCCAATTTTTTTATCCAGTTTTTCTTCCCAAATTCTTCCCAACGCAGTTCGACTTGCTAGCTGGGTCTACCAATCACACAATGCTGCCAAGCTTTCAGGTAACACTAATGATATAATTGTGTAGTTGTATTTAACAACTAATTAGTGAAACGTCTGCTCCCATTAACGAGTACGAGCCTGTCAGCTGTGTTGTGATGTAGAATAGATCTGGGTAGCTCTATATGGCAGAAAGTCAATATTTCTGACAGTGTTAATTCCACTATTTTGATCCCAGTAGTGAAAGTAGCACCAATAGAAAAAAGCCGTTTATGTGTCAAACGTTTAACTGGTACTGTAAAACACAGTTCCAGGGTGAGAAACATATTGACTGAATGTACTCACAGTCGCTTGAGGTTGTCAGCCACGCTATTGGCATACTGCTGGTCTGTCTGCAAAACAAAGGAAGCACAATATGAGCACAATCTAACACGCCCAGCTGAAGCAGCACATATAGTCCAGTAATTAAAGTAATATTTCAGAGTGAATATCACAAACTCAACCCAATTTAGAGACCAGTTTCCCTGTTCGAGTCAAACCACGCTCAAATTATTACTCTACCCAAATTATAATCACCATTTATCTGAAAGGATCAGTCGGCTCCAGGTCAGTGTAGTCTTACTGGCAGACTCTGCTGCAAATATTTGATTGATTCAGAGGTAAAACGATGCTCCATTCAATTGGCTTTCATTTGGAATGAGTGCAGATGAGCCAAATTTTTTCAGTTGTACTGAACGTAAAACATGTCGTCAAAAGTATGGAATTACTGTCATATTAAAACTGACGATAAATAATAACGTAGACAGGATGTAAAAAAATATATGTAAATGTAACATACGCAATGTAAACCTGGTTTACTCATTGTATTATTTTGGGAACAAGATATGTCGTTATTATTATTACATAATAAATTACAATTATTCATTAATAATAATTTCACTCTCTCTCACACATCATCATCTACACTGCTTATTCGTCTGGGTTGCAGGGGGTACTAGAGCCCATCCCAGTGCTCATTACATTTACATTTATGGCATTTAGCTGACGCTCTTATCCAGAGCGACTTACAAGGTTAATCATATTACAGGTAGGCCAATGTAGTGTTAGGAGTCTTGCCCAAGGACTCTTATTGGTGTAGCACAGCACAGTCACCCAGACTGGGATTCAAACCGCAGTCTCCCACATGTGGTGGCTCCCTGGTGGGTAGTGGTGTTACCCGCTGAGCTACACCAACATTATTAGGCAGAAGGCAGGAAACACTTTGGACAGGTCGCCAGCCCATTACAGTGCATACACACAAACATATCTAGGGGCACACACTCACACCTAGGGGCAATTTAGCATCACCAATTCACCTGATAGCACGCCTTTGAATTGAGGGAGGGAAGCAGAGCCCCCGGAGAAAACCATTAAAGAAATGTAATGAGCAAGATTTGGTCTCTGCTTCCTAGATAATACTTTTATCATGAGTTCATTCTCAAAGCTAAACTGCTCTCTCAATTATTATGGAATCATGTAAATCTAGGTTCAATCAACGTTTCTTCATTTTTACAGCTTCTTACAAACTAGTACCATATTAGAATTATATAAGTACCTGCAACTAAACTGATTTTTTTATAACTGAATCACTATATAGTGATTCCAAACAAAGGTTTTGTCAATGGGAAATAACTTGCTCTTAGCTAAGCTAACTGGCTAACAAAGTGAATTTTCTATTGCAATTTTTTGATAATGTGAGCACAATTACCATGAAATTGGCAAATAATAGGTTTTAGTGATATCAGCTTTATGTAGTTGTGGATCTTCTGGTTCACTAACTAGCAAGTCAGTAGTGTAATATAATGCAGTATTTTGCTGAACAAAGTTTGAACATAGAAAATACAACACTATGGTATGAATTTTATTGCTGTGGCTTATAAACTGCTTTGTCCATAAATGAGTCAACAGGGGATTTTAAAAATGGTTTTGAAACATAAACTGACTTCACTGATCATTACAAGCTGTCAGAGCTACAGCGACATTAAGCCAACTAGGTGGCATTTGAAAAGGACCACATGATAAATTGTAAAACGTACTTTATCATTACCATGAATTTCCACAATAAACACAATGTTAAGGCCTGCGAAGACATAACGGATCAAATGATCTCAGACATGCAGCACCAGAAATCTAATGCACATAGTGGTTCCCTGATTTCCTTCCCAGTAACTTAACCATTAAAAAAAAAAGGTGTGGAGGAACTCTAATCGGTACTTTAAACTTGATAACTGTTCTCACTCTCAGGGTTGTGTGTCACAACACACATGCATCATCATAAGAAGCTTTGTCTAAGGAATTAAAATACATTTATTAGTTTCATATTAAAGTCTACACTGAATATATATATAGCTCACTCACATTTCACAGTCTACAAATTCTCCACCAGGGGGCGGCATTAGCAGTCAAACAGCCAGTGATGCTTTATAAGAGCAGTGCCTCACATCTGTGACATAATGTGTCCTTGTTCAGCCTTACAGTGCGCAAACATGCACTTGTAGCTCGAATGTAAACAGCTATTATATCTTCTTAACGCCAGTGGTGAATGGTGCCTTTATAAGTTTGCATTTTTGGAAGAGTTTAGATAGATTTTGGCACTGCTACAGCTTCCACACACTGGCCATTCATACATAAGGCGTTTGTGCCCCAGAGTGGTGCAAGTTATACTAACATCCTTTGTCAACAAACAGCCAAATCAGTCTCTCAGAAATAAAATGTGTAAATACATAATTTATAAAAGAGCACAGTACATTGATTTCCTTTCGCAGCATTGTGACTTTTGACTGGGTGATGCTTTCAAGCCTGGCACAGTTGTAGTCAAACACTATTCAACCCCAACCGCAAATTAGGCTTATTAGCAAAATTCACAAATGTTTAGCTGTTAGCAATAAACCAAGCAAACAAGAGCAATTTAAATAGCTTAACACAACTAATACAATACCAGTCAAAATGTAGACACACCCAACTAAATGGATGTGTTTAAATTCTCTACAGGCTTACACTTAACAGTTCCAACTGATGAGATGTCTTGAAACAATACATATCCTGATATACCACATATACTCTTTATGTATATATTATATAATTATATTATACATGTATTACGTTCTCCCATATTGCTGCCTCTAATATATACTTTGTTGCACAAAAGTCTTCCACATTATAGTGAATATTCACGATGGACCGACCAATAGAATTCATTCAAAACTGCTTATTATCTTGTTATATCAACCTCCACTGCAAGCTAGGCGAGCTGTTTTACCCTCCTGATTGCATAATTCCATGAGTGCTATTTTATAGTCTGATGTCCTTACTGTTATTTTAGGCAAAGCAATGAGCTAAATGCTCAGCACATGCTGAGCTACACCAATAAGAGTCCTTGGGCAAGACTCCTAACACTGCACTGGCCTACCTGTAAAACAAATTACCTTGTAAGTCGCTCTGGATAAGAGAGTCAGCTAAATGCCTAAAATGTTAATGTAAATGTAGCTAAAAACAAGGAAACTGTCTAGTAGCTGTAAACGTTTGTGAATAACAAGTGGTTTCTCCAAACTCAACACAAAATGCTACTTGCTTAGAATCCTTCTTAATTAGAATCAGAATTAGGTGAGGCCAATCATTCCCTGAGTAAAGAGTTTTAGGGCCATTTTTTGCCACTTGTGATTTGCACACAGAAGAATTTGTCTTCCGCATTTAACCCATCCGTGAGGTGAAACACCCACATCCACACACACACTAGTGAACACACACACTAGGGGCAGTGAGCACAGGGAGCATTGGGGGGGTTAGGTGCCTTGCTCAAGGGCACTTCAGTCGTTACTGTTGGTTCAGGGAATTGAACCGGCAACCCTCCGGTTACAAGGCTGGTTCCCTAACCTCCAGCCCACGACACAAAAAGCATGTATTTGCAAATCAGGTGTTGTCTCAAGTATACCTGATGGAACTAATCATGGGTTTAACACATCAAATACGCGGACTGGCCAAGGGTTTGTTGACTGTTACATTCGATTGCATGTTAAAAACATGGCTAGATCAGGAGAGTTGTCCACGAGAACAGATCACTGACCTGCACAAACAAGGAAAAGGATACAAAAAGACAGCAAAGGCACTGAATGTTCCTAGAGATACGGATGGAAGCACAGTTTGCAAGTTCAACGCTACAGGAACACTGGCTACACTACCTGGTCCTGGCAGAAAGAGGAAGCTATCACCTGCCACCACCAGATTCCTGAGGAGGCAGGTGGTCAAACACCCTTGAGTGGCTGCAAAAGACCTGCTGCAGGATTTCAGTTTGCACAGTAAGGCGCATGCTAAATGAAGGCCTTCATGCCTGAACTCCAAAATGTACACTCAAAAGCATAATAAAAGCCAGCTCCAATATGCTCAAAACCATAAAAATAAGCCACAGAAGTTTGGGGATTATGTTCTGTGGAGCAATGAAACATAATTGGAACTTTCTGGGACTATGAATCAGCAGTGTGTCTGGAGGAGGAAGAAAGAAGCATGCGCTGAAATGAACACCCTGCCTGCAGTGAAGCATGGCAGTGGCTTGGTGATGCTCTGGGGCTGCTTTGCTTCCTCTGGCTTTAGAAACTTACAGTATGTGGAGGACAAGATGGATTCAATCAAGTATCAGGAAATCCTAAGAGAAAATGTCTTGCCTCCTGTGAGGAAGCTGAAGCTTGGGCAACACTGGACCTTCCTACAGAACAATGATCCCAAGCATACCTTTCCCTAAGTCCCCCAAGGCTTGGTTTCAAAAGAAGTCCGGGAAGATTCTAAAGTGGCCATTACAGTCGCTTGACTTGTTCCCCAGAGAAAATCGCTGGTGGGATTTGAAGAAGGTGGTTGCAACACGCAAACCCAAGAATATTAGTGAACCGGAGGCCATTGCACTTGAGGAAGGGGTTATGTTTCCTCAGGAGTGAAGGCAGAAGCTGATATTTGTCTATGCATCGCATTTGCAGCAGGTCATAACAGCAAAAGGGTGCTCTACTAATTACTAAAGATGCTTATCATGAAGGGTTGAATATTTCTAAGACTGCAGTAGTCATTAAAAGTAGGGCTGTACAAGACTCAGAATTTTGTCAGTCGAATCGGATTCGCCCGTCCTGGCCGACGATTCGACTATTCGTTCATGTTTTTTCTCCATATACATTATCTAGTAATCAGTAAACCAAGTGGCATACGTTTCAGATCTGATGTCGTCCTCATTTAGAAAGTCAGCAGAGTCACAGGAACATATTTTTGAACTAAAAGAGACGTGGCATATGATGAACAATCTGAATTGGAGCCGGATTTAATTACAGAATATAGCGTCGGGCAGCAAGCAACGTATTTATGCTAAAAAATTAGCGCTTATAGTCTTTTTAATTTCACTTTTAACAGCTTCTTCAGTAGGATGACCCTTCATCTTTCATCTCTCATAAATAATAACTCCTAAATAAAACCGAATTAGTCAATATTTAAATTATTTCTACATGAAAAGGAGACTGGTAGACCTGAACCGTTTACTTATTATATTACCCGCGCTGAAATAATTATTACTCGTTTATCGGCAGGCATATTAAGTGACTGTACTTATCTTTAAATAAAAATAATCTTGGGTGTAAACGAATAAATAAAAATATCTGTAATTTAGGTTCTAAAATAATGGAATTATAATAAAACAAACGTCTTCGGTCCATTTTTCCTTCACCGCAAACAGCCATTATGTCTAAAATGAAAGTTAACTCACTGGTTTGAAGCAGTGTTCGATGTCTGACTAAATGACGAGCAGAGTTAGCTTTAATTTGTTCGGATTTTTGTTCGGAAAAGCTCCTCCAGACTTTTTCTGAGACATCGTTCCACCCGTGTTTCTCAGCTTCACAGCTTTAGCTCCCTTCAGGGGTGAACTGATTTTTTTTTGTAAACTAAAAGTATGTATATTCTGCTAATAAACCTGAATTGCAATGAGGGTTGAGTAATTTTGATTGCAACTGCAGACCAACTGGGAAATCTGTATTCAGCACATACCATTTAAATAATACCTTCTTAATAACTTTCACGAATTAAATGAAATCAAAGAGTTTTAATTTGTTAATTAAGATTTTATTCACATTTCTGTTTCATTTTCATGGATTATCATGGCTTCCCTAAATACCACACCACCTAAGTGGGTCACGTGGGATGCTGTGCCTCTCTGCTCGCACAAACTGTGTGAAAGCGCTGACAGGTTAACATGAGTACCAAAACGAAAATCGAACGGTCAGAGAGTCAGTGAAACAGGCTTTGAAGGACCAGTATTGGACAATTCACCACAATGAAAATCAGCAATCAAAACCCGACCAGCCCACCTCTGATTTAGTCTGTTGGCCGTACAAAGGCCGTATTCATCTAACACGCACACGCACACACACACACACACACACACACACACACACAGAGGATGCAAAAACAGGATCATAAAGGCTGTGCAAATTCCAGGCCGACCAAAGCCGACCATGACCCGCCGGCCGCATCACATCATCAGCCTTTCCCTGAAGCACTCTGATTGAATAACTCATTGTTTTCTTCTTGGCCAGAGAAAGTCCAGAGAGACAGCAAAGAGTAAACGACAGAGGAAAGAAGAGATCAGAGGAAGGACAGGAAACACCTGGAGTCACTTCGACCAAATCCGGCTTTTATGTGCAGAGAGAAAGATTCGGTGGAAATAAAAAGATATTAAGATGGAGAGATAGAGAGGAGATTTGTTGCAGGAGAGGATAAAACAGGCAGCTCATTTGTTACGAATAACAGGTTTGTCACCTAACTGAAAAGGCAGCGTTCCCCTGACACAGGTCTGTCACAACAGAGAGAGAGACAGAGAGAATCTCATTTCTATTCCCTCTATGTTTAGTCATGTTTAGTGCTCCAAACAGACAGGAGACAAAAAGAACTTGAGTATAACTGTGAGCCCAGAGATGAGAGGAAAAGAGAGAGCATTACTTCATCCGCATGTCAAGGACAAGTGAAGGACTGGCAGAATGAAAAAATGAAAGCGGGAGAGATAAAGGAAGGGACCCCCAACTTTCCATCTCTCCCAAGGCCAATATTTTTTTCTAAGACGGCTATGAAAAGCTTGTGTATGATATTTTACCCAGAACACTAGAACACATTTTACATGAAAAACATGCTCAGCGTTTTCATTTAGAACTTCATTTAGAGCTGGGAAATGCTGAATCACAATCATTCCATCATCCTAATTACTGCACATGGTTTGCTGAAGTTCAGCTGTGATACATCCGTCACCGTTAGCCAATCAGCCGTGTTGTGAGCAACAGTGGGTTTATACAGCTCTACATGGTAGAAGGTCAATATTCATAGGTGTCAATCCATATGACTGATCACATATGACGTGGCAAATCCGAACTGTTTTGCCTTAATGTGACACTGATCTGGGGTGTGACACTTACATATATGGCCAAAAGTGTTGGCACCCCTGAAATTTTTCCAGAAAATCTCCTAGAAAATTCTTGCAATTACACATGTTTTGTTATACACATGTTTATTTCCTTTGTGTGTATTGGAACAACACAAAAAACAGAGAAAAAAAAAGGCCAAAAATTATATAATTTCACGCAAAACTTAAACAAAATTATTTTATATTTGGTTGCACACCCTTCGGAAAAAATAACTGAAATCAATCGCTTCCTATAACCATAAACAAGCTTCTTACACCTCTCAAATGGAATTTTGGACCACTCTTCTTTTGCAAACTGCTCCAGGTCTCTCATATTTGAAGGGTGCCTTCTCCCAACAGCAATTTTAAGATCTCTCCACAGGTGTTCAATGGGATTTAGATCCAGGCTCACTGCTGGCCACTTCAGAACTCTCCAGTGCTTTGTTTCCATCCATGTCTGGGTGCTTTTTGAAGTATGTTTGGGGTCATTGTCCTGCTGGAAGACCCATGACCTAGGCCCTACATTGCGACCCAAAATCCTTTGGTAATCTTCAGATTTCATGATGCCTTGCACACAGTCAACGCACCCAGTGCTAGAGGCAGCAAAACAATCCCAAAACATCTTTGAACCTCCACCATATTTGACTGTAGGTGCTGTGTTCTTTTCTTTGTAGGCCTCGTTCCGTTTTCAGTAAACAGGAGAATGATGTGCTTTACCAAAAGCTCTATCTTGGTCTCATCTGTCCACAAGACGTTTTCCCAGAAGGATTTTGGCTTACTCACGTACATTTTGGCAAACTGCAGTCTAGCTTTTTTACGTCTCTGTGTCAGCAGTGTGGTCCTCCTGGATCTCCTGCCATAGCCTTTCATTTCATTCAAATGTCGACGGACAGTTCGCACTGACACTGATGCACCCTGAGCCTGCAGGACAGCTTGAATTTCTTTGGAACTTGATTAGGGCTGCTTATCCACCATCCGGACTATCCTGCGTTGCAACCTTTCATCAATTTTTCTCTTCCGTCCACGTCCAGGGAGATTAGCTACAGTGCCATGGGTTGTAAACTTCTTGATTGTGTTGCGTACCGTGGGCAAAGGAATATCAAGATCTCTGGAGATGGACTTGAGATTATTGATATTTTTCTACAATTATGGTTCTCAAGTCCTCAGACAGTCCTCTTCTCCTCTTTCTGATCTCCATGGTTGGTGTGGCACACACAGACAATGCAAAGATTGACTCAACTTCTCTCCTTTTCATCAGGTTTCAGGTGTGATTTTTATATTGCCCACACCTGTTACTTGCCGCAGGTGAGTTTGAACGAGCATCACATGCTTGAAACAAAGTCATTTACCCACAATTTTGGAAAGGTGCCAATAATTTTGTCCTGCCCATTTTTGGAGTTTTGTGTAAAATTATGTCAAATTTGCCTTTTTTTCTCTGTTTTTTTGTGTGTTCCAATACACACAAAGGAAATAAACATGTGTATAACAAAACGTGTAATTGCAATAATTTTCTGGGAGAAATACATCATTTTCTGCAAAACATTTCAGGGGTGCCAACACTTTCGGTCATGACTGCATTCATGATTCGTTTCCATGAGACCTTGGAATAATGAACAGCTGGAAGCTGTTTTGAGCTAATTACCTTTCCACTGAAGTTTGTTCTCGTGGTTAGTTAGTTTGTTGTTCATGGTGCATGTGGTTGATTCAAGAGACGTTACTGATTAAAATGTGTGCACTCATTTCAGGACAGATTCGGCCACGTTACTGACAGACTTCAGTCACTCACCTGCATGAATGTGAATCATCATCTTAGAAAGATCTAGTCTAATACAGGCTCCCCAAAAACTCTGCCTGATTAATGTTTGTGTGATACTAAACTTGTGTTTATGTTGCGTTATGTTAAACCTCTGTTTCTCAACCCTGGTCCTCGAGACACCCTGCCCTGCACATCTTAGTGGATTCCGTGCTTTAACACCCCATCTGCAACTCTGAAAGGGTTTGTTAATGAGCTGATACATTCAATCAGGTGCGGTGGGAGCAATAAAAGCACTTAAATGTGCGGAGCAGGGTGCTTCCAGGACCAGGGTTGAGAAACACTGTGTTTAACATCCAACAAAGCGAAAATGAAAAATACACTGTGCTGTAAAAAAGTATATGCCTATACTTATTTTTTGCATATTTGCCTACACATTTTTGCATATTTGTTACAAGTCAAGTCAATTAGTTTTTTATTGTCATTTCAACCATATACAGTGGTGTACAGTACACAGTGAAACGAAACAACGTTCCTCCAGGACCAAGGTGCTACATAGAGCAATAAATACAATAGATTTACATGACAATTTACAATAGACAAAACAGCAAACAATAAATACAGGGAGGGGCAGATAGCCCACTGGTAGTGGGAGCAGTGCAGTTATGTCCATTTTTTTAGATGAACATTGTTTTTAGCAGCAGTTATGTCCATATTTTGGTATAAATGCAAACATTGTACTCCTTAAGTTTATGTGTAGACGGATTTAAAAGATGAGATTGTGTGTGTGCGATCAGTCCAGTCACTAAAATATGTGAGCAATTATTCAGACCAGACTCTGGTTGTTAGGAGTCTGATGGCTTGGTGAAAGAAGCTGTTGCACAGTCTGGATGTGAGGGCCCGGATGCTTAAGTCAGATCATCAAATCATCAGATCATCTTTTACAAGTACAGTATGCTGTTCTTGAACAATCATTTACATTCCTGAACTAAAAAGTGCTGTTCAGCTCTATCTGCCCTAAGTGAAAAGTTACTGCCTCCTTAGCTACTAAATCAACCAGTTAACCAAATTCAATTGACTACTGGGTTCAATTTCTCTAGTCACGCCTTTCCTGAATTTAAATGTCACTTAAACAGAACCTACCTGGCAATGTGTAGCAGCAAGAAGGTCTCAAAAAGCAGCACATGATGCCACATTCTCAAGAGATTAAAATAAAGATTCCAAACAAAGTCATTAGTCAAGTATACCGCCTTCCACAAACCCATTATCCACAAATGAAATCTTGGAACAGTGGTGTACCTTCCCAGGAATGTCCAGCTGACCAGAATTTCACCAACAGCGAATTGGCAACTCATCCAGAAAGCTTATATGAACATCTAAAGAACTGGAGACCTTGCGTCCCTCAGTTAAGGTCTACTCTACAACAAGAAAGAAACTCGGCTCAAAGGACATCCACGGGAAAGTTGCAAGGCACAAACCACTGCAGACAAAAAGTAACACAAAGGCTCACCTCACATTTGTTAAAAAAAACATTTAGATCAACCACTCTTTCACAATTTGAGCCCGATGAATCCTGGCACTGTCATCTTGGAATATGCCTGTGCCATCAGAGAAGAAAAAATCCATTGATGGAATAACCAGGTCGTTCAGTATATTCACGTAGTCAGCTGACCTCATTCAGTGGGCACATAACGTTGCTGAACCTAGACCTGACCAACTGCAGCAACCCCAGATCATAGCACTGCCCCCACCGGCTTGTACGGTAGGCACTAGGCATGATGGGTGCATCACTCTGGAACAGGGTAAATCTGGACTCATCAGACCACATGACCTTCTTCCATTGCTCCAGAGTACAATCTTTATGCTCCCTAGCTCCTGGTTAGCCTCACTGACAAGTGGTTTTCTTAAGGCTACACAGCTGTTTAGTCTCAATCCGTTGAGTTCCTTTTGCACTGTGCATGTGGAAATGCTCTTACGTTCACGATTAAACATATCCCTGAGTTCTACTGCTGTTTTCTATGATTTGATTTCAACAACGTTTGAGTGATCGCTGATCACGATTATTCAAGATTTTTTTCCGACCACATTCCTTTCTGGAAGATGATGTTTCTCCACTGTCCTTCCACTTTTTAATGCGTTGGACAGTTCTTAACCCAATTTTATTAGTTTCAGCAATCTCCTTAGATTGTCTTTCCACATGGTTGTTTAACAAATGAGAAGCTACTCACTGCATCAGTTAGGGTTAAATAATTTTTTGCCAGCTGAAACATGCAGTAATTATCCAATGGGAGGCTCTTACCTATTTGCTTAAATCCAGGTGGTGACCTTTTTTGGCCAGGCAGGGTATATATACTGATTCACAGCTTATGCATGTGTCAAAACAGCTTCAGAAACTTATTTTACACTTTACACTATGATTATCAAAGTCAGTTCTTGCAATAGGACACCTCTCTAAAATTACAGGGTTATAGGGTATAACCTATGGTTCTTTGCATTGATGAAACAGGAGAAGCACTCTTTTAATTGTTTCCGTTGTGTAAAGAAAGACTCTTCTAGATTGGAAAGAACTAAGAGACTGAGAGACTCTTCAATGCCACCGTTGCTTTTGGCACCTTCGAGTCAGTGTGGATGGTGAAGTCATTCCACATATTTCTTGTGTACTGTGATGGATATACAAATGAAACACTTTATCAGGGGAGATACAGGGTTGCTCTGCGATGAACAGGCAGCCTGTCCAGAGTGTTTCCTGCCTTCCATCTAATGAGTGCTGGGACAGGATCCAGCACCCCTCACAACTAAGAAGCTTAAATGGCTTAGAAGATGAAGGAATGAAATGAATGAATGAATGAATAAAGTTTTCCCCACCCACAAGTACACGGTGATGTAATTAAACCTCACTAGATGCTTTAGTGGCAGTAAAAAGTTTCCACATTTTGATGGAAGATTACAGAAAAAAAAAAAAATCAACTTTTAAATAATAATTGCTTGATGGTTTATTAGTTGTGCCTTTATAACATCATGCTTTTCTACATGATAATGTTTTCTACATGAATCCTGTTTTGGATTTGTTTTGACACTTTACTACAAGCCTATTTATTAAAAATTCAGTATTCCCTGTTGTCAGGTTAAAAACCAAAAGTGTCATTGTTAGCTATTTTTGGCTTTTGTTTTTTGGCTGCTGAAAGCTTGAAGTTTCCGAAGTCCACGTGTTGTTTCACAGCTTTGATGACTATTATTACTCTAAAAGGAGTAAAAAGTAAAACTGAAAGTTGTTCTCCAGGCCTGAGTCGTCCTGACCTCATGGGACATCCTAAGCAGCTCTGAGGTGGGCCGTCCCGGGTCATAAATCCTTCTCTGTCAACAAAAGCATTGTGTTTAACAGAGCCATTAACCGATGAATAAATCATCAAGCAATTACTGGGTCACATGGTCACACTTCGCCGAGGGACGGAGGGCAAATGGCAACAGCTTAAACCCACTTTTCATTAGAGCTGCTGTGATGGTGAAAAACGACATGAATCCCCTGTTATTAATCAGACAGGCTCAGAGGCCCATCTAAAAGCAAAGCACTGAGTCATATTGCATTTTCACAAACAATGAGCCATTCAATGCCATTCTGCATTACACACACACAGGGTCTGTGCCTGTTTCACCCTGTCTCTCTCTCACACACACAGTCACCGCGCTGGGCATCAAAGAAATCAATTTGGATGTGTCTTATTTGTTTATGTATATGCAAATACATTGTTAAAATGGACACAGAATTAGTGAGACAGAGAGAGAAAGAAGGAGGGAAGAAAGAAGTAGAAAGAAGTAAAGAGAAACTAAACAAAAGGGAGAAAAGGAGAAAAAAGTAGGAGAGCCAAGAGAGATGAGAGAGAGACAGACAGAAAGATAGGAGAAGGACAGAGACAGACAGGATAAGGGAAGGAAGCGAGGGAGGAAGGGAAAAGTAGGAGAGATGAAAGAGGGAGAGAATATGAGAGAAGAGCTGGGGAGAGGGAAAAGAGAAACAACAGAAGGAGAAATAGATGGAAGAGCAGAAGAAAAAGAGGAAGACAGAACAAGACCGAAAGAGAG
>CM067485.1:23730154-23748674 GCA_034552555.1 Semaprochilodus insignis
CTTAATGGTTCATTTTTGCAGCACGGCTCAACAGTGGGGGATTTATCATCAAGGGTCGGGGCAGTTAGCGGCTGGCGTTAGTGGGCTGGCCATTAGCACAATATTATGGTGCGGGCTAGTGGGAGCCGGCGGGATTGCTGTGGGTGGTAACAAGGTCTCTTGTTAGATGCGCGAGTGCACTGACCTTCTCCTCAAGCAGAGGAGAGCGCATTGACCCGTTAACGGCACACACAAACACAAGTACGCACACACCAATGCAAATATTCACTCCTGAAGGAGAGACGTTGCTGACCTACTGATATACGCTAACACACACAAGTGTGCAGACGTGGACATGAACAATCACCGAGTTTCTGGGAATATGTGGTACATATAGACACACACAAGATAATCACCAGGGCTGTATGTAAAAATTAATGGCCAGATATGCCATCCTAAACCCAAAAGCAACCATGTTATAGCAATAGTATAGCCAAAAGTATAAATTATTATGGCTGATTAAAATAATGCTGCATTTATTTTGCTCAAATTTGACCCTAAATAAGGTGTCAAGTAGCAGGATGTTTTATTATAGTTATACGAGTGGACAAAATAAACTTTAACACAACGTATGAACTACTTTCAATAATAACAGTAACATTATTTCACAAACCTGATCGTGAAACTTGTGAATGCAGGGTGAACATGAAAATAAGGTCAATGCAATTTCCAATTTTCATCTCCAGTGTCCACCAGCTGTGGCTAGATGTTCCAACTTCTCTGTGACTGTAGTCTATAATACTGCTATTGCTATGTTATGTTTTGAGGTGAAATGGAGCTTTTCCTACTTTGCTATTACTTTTATTAGCTTCTCTCCTGTGAACGCTACACAGTACGGTCTGCTGAAGGGGTCCTCAAGTGCCAACTCTACTGATATTACTGAAATTGCCACATCAGTGTTGTGTTTTGGTTGTCGATGACACTTCAGGCTGAATGTCCTTCAGTTATAAACACATTCCCAGCGTGACAGTACCTGGAAATAACAGAACTTGCCTTTGTAAAGTTGCATTTCAGCAGTCATGACCACAACGCATAAGATACAACCAGATCAGCTGGGTTTCAAAAGGTCAAACTAGCAAATCAATCATTAGCAGATTGATTCATTGTGCTATTGCATTACTAATGGGTTAATTCTTACATCACAAAACTATACACAAGTTCCCCTTACGTCATCTATACAGTCACATGCAAAAGTTTTATTTTATGAACTGAAAGTCAAACAGTGCCGGGAACCACATAAGCAAGTCTATTTGAGATTACTTTAACAACTTGACATAGTTTGAGGCGAATGTGGGATGATTTATGCATTCAGTTTGCACAGTGCTAATTGATGCTGAATGCTTGCTAGTGCCTCGAAGCTCCTGCACTAACTTAAACAAGCAAAATTTGGACACCAAACATGTCTTGGCTGATCGAGTACATTTGGGGTAAGAGGGGGAAATTATGTAAATGCGCCTCCGAAGCGGCCAGCAGTGAGCAAGGGAAGCGATTTGGATGCCTTTAAGGAAAATACATTGTTACTGTAAATAGTGCACGACTATTGGTGGGTTTTAAATCACATGGCTAAAACATAAAAACACAAAACCACTCTAAAACAAGCAGACAGAGGTCCTTACTATGTTCCAATCATCTTTTAGCAGTTGCAGTTATCCAACCCGGAAATCCGCACCCCCATTTTCCACATCCCTGCTCCTCCTTTAAATATCCTGTCAAAATTTTTCATATTCATCAAAGGGTCATGCATCATGGGAGTTGTAGTCTTACCTCTGCAATGAAGACCACAATGACACAGTCCTCCTTCTCTGCCTGACTCAGCTCCGACATCAGAGAGCTGAGCGTATCGGTTAAATATGAATGCACCTCCCTCTTCACACTGGGCACGCCCATCACTATTGACACTGAAAAGACAGACAGGAATATCAATAAAGCGCAGTTTGCAGTAACTCACAAGTCGGTCATAGTAAGAATGAAAATACGAGGCCAACGTAGATTGGCTTAAAAGTGACGGGAGGGGTACATCCACCTAGTCAGCTGAAGAAAAGTTTCCTATTTCCTGCACAATTTGCAGGCATTAAAATGAAATGTTTGTGGGCCAAAAACTCACTCCCAACAAGCTCATTTTCAGCAATTTCAGCAAAAATTTGAAATGTAAAGATTTATGCACTATCACTATTATTGTTATTATTATTATCATGTGAGAGATCATGTTTCTCTGGCATAAAGAGATGTCTTCAGGCTTTTAATTTACAAAGGCTGTCCCTCTTGGATATCTCTCTCTGTGTGTAAGTGCTGAAAAGTGGCAGCATTACTTTTAAAATGAGGCACGTAAGGGAATTCTGTCAAAACACTAAAATGTATGCAGAAATGTTTCCAGCGCAGGTTTTCATAATATTTCAGGCATTAACACTAATTCCACCAATAAAAAACAGCAATGCTGACCTTTGTAAAATATTACAGACAGTTTCAGCCGACACTAGGAAGTATTTTGTTGGGAAAACATTTTTCACATTTTTTTATAGATATATATAGAGAGAGAGAGACAGAGAGAGAGAGAGAGAGAGAGAGTTTATTTATTATATTATATTTAGACTTGTTTAACATCCAGAACTACTACTATTCTAACCTGACCCTAACCATACCCGAACCTTAAATCATGATTAAAACCTGATTTTCTGACATTTGTTTACATACATCAGCAGGGTTAAGTATCTGCAGGAATAGGTAAGAGTTTTCCGCTAACTGATTCTCCTTCAGTTTCACTCCTGGTGACTCTCCTGGAAAGTTTCACTGCAGTTCCAATCAGATCCGCCTGATTCCCCAGTTCACATTCTCTTGAGGGACTCTTTACAGGGAAGTCTGGAATCAAATGTGCTGTACTTATAGCTGTTGCTCTTCTTGTTACAAGTACATACACAGTAATTTGGAATGACATTTCATTTCCTTTAAGCATACACAAAAAAGCATAAAGCATGAGCTTAATATTAAAATGCACATTCAGATTCAGATGTGTCCAAATTTATGACTCATAGTGTAATACATTAGCCATGATGCTTGTTGATGGCAAATTGACATTTAAAACATTAAAAAACAAAATAAAGCATTCCATATGTTTGTTTAGCAATGTATATTATTATAGATCACTCGTATCCTAAAGTACTGTAGCTTTTGGTCAAATTAATTATTTTGTTGCGCTTCTGGATTAAAATAAGTTAAACACAAATACACAATTACTGTTTTTTATTTGCTGAATTAAAGCACATTGGGGGGAAAAACATTAAATTATGATTATTTATTTATTTTTCCCAAACTCAGCAAATAAACAGAAACTGTTCACTAAAATTAACAAAACATGTAATTTGACCAGAAGTGTTGAAACTTTTTATACAGGTCCGTAACTGTGTGTGTTCCAGTCATAGAAGTGCATATACCTATAGATGCATATAAGGTGCAGCAGCACACCCCCCACTGAAGTTCAGAAACTGTCGAGCTGGGCTCTCTAATCAGACCCCCGGTGGGTCTATGTTCAAACCACTGCCATATAACTACCTCCCAGCGGTCCAATATACACACATCCGTGGCTCAGTAAGGAATTGGAGCTAACTATCTTGAGCCCTGCGCTGCTGGAACATAGGTTTGGCTGGAGCTGAGGCAGTGTTGGGCTGGGGGCAGGGTCATGGGGACAGCAGGAACTCTGTACTCCAGAGACCCAGCACAGTTTCTATATGGCTAACATCAAGGCGGTCAACTCCAGCAAAGGGTAAAGACCCAGAGCTGGCAGGGCACAGAGCCGGAGAGAGGGATGAAGAAGATTAGGAAAAGGGCGATTCGAAGGTATGCAATCACTGTTTAAAATAAATATAAATAATATAAATAAACGTGTGAAAGGATGTTATGGTGCTTCTAGCCTACAACAAGATGAGTATATAATTCACAAACTAATAATTCACTGAAACATTTTCTAAAATGCAATAAAACAACAAACTGTGAATTTATTAATTTTCTTGAAGCTTAACTGGCAAAAATAAGAAGGCGAGCTTTATTGTATATTGTAAATATAAACAAATTTTGAATTTGATGGCTTCAAAAGGCCAGGACGGGGGAAAACAAGAGTGGAAGGTGTATAGAATAAGCAGATGAATTGGTAACAGGTGAGGGTTTCATGACTGTGTATAAAAGGAGCCACCAAAGGCTCAGTCTCTGACCAGCTGAAGAGTTGTATCGCACAAGAATGGACAAAAATTCCACTAGCAAAACTTAAGAATATTAGTATGCTCAGCACTCAATCCATTAAAAAAGTGAGATATGTAACAGTGGTAAACATACCCCTGTCCCAAATTTGTGAGTGTGTTGTAGGCATCAAATTCCAAATTTGCACAATACAATTTACAAATTACAGTTAAGCTGTAATTTTTTAATTACAGCAAAAAATATTTAAAATGTTCCAGAGAATTACTGTTTTACAGCATTTCACAAAATGTCCCTTTAAAAGGAGTTAAAATTCAAAGAAGTATTATGACTTAGTCCTATAAAGCCTGAAATAACATTTAAAAGCCAGAGGGAGCAGGATGGATTTTGCTGTTTTTCAGACCATGTGGTGTGTAAGTAAAAGGCAACATTAAATCCGAGAACAACAACTTTAATATGACAGTGTGATATATTGCCTGTGCAAAAGTCTTAGGCACCAAACCAAACTGTTTAAAACCATTTATCAAACATTAATGCCGTGAAAATTAGGATTTCAGGAAAATCAGAATCAGCAAGGATTTATTCTTGGACAAATTTCTCCCTATGCCTCCAACCAGTACAAAGATTTCTGGAATTGCATCAGCAGCACACTTGATTTAATATGATGAAGGACTGATTAGATGAACTAGGTATTGGACCATAACTGCAAAAAATATTAAGCTGCCATTAGGATAGAGCTAGAAATGGTAAATCAAAACACTGATGTACATAAAATCAATATTTATAGTCATTCACTTTAAAATAGCTTCTAAAATCTGATTTTGCCAGGTGCGTAAACATTTTGTAAAGTACTAGATCTTCTCAGAGACAGAAACAGAAGGAGAAAGAAAATAAAGAAGATAATAATAAAGATAATAGATCAAAGCGCATATCTCTTTAGGAGAGAGTGATGATATGAGAGAGGAGAAGACTCTGAGATGACAGAAGTTAAGACTGAAATGAAAACATGCACGCACCTCCTGTGCGGCCTTGGCCGATATGCACGGCGGGCTGCAGGCTGGTCTCCTTGGCCAGGAGATGGGGCAGGTGGTGGAAGATGCTGGGCAGTTGCAACACATTCTTACTGCTGGTGACGTTCCACAGCTTCAGCTTGGTCTCATCTGAGAGGAAGAGAGGATGACATTCAGCATGCAATCACATCACACTGCACTCTAATTCACATCTACCAATTCAGTTACAGCAATCACACATCAGTGTGACCTTCAAGTCCCGGGGAACACAGAGTACAACATTACAACTATGTGTGTATGACACTAAAATTCAGTGTTATATTAAACATCCAGCAAAGCCTGAATGACAATTATAAGATATGAGTATGATAAAATACATCCTAAGAACCGCTGATCAGATCTATCTGAGAACTGTATGGGCGTGGCTAATGAGCAGCTTGATTGACAGCTTTCTGTCCAATACTCCAAGCCTGCTCTGCTCATAATACAGAGCTAAAATCATTATCCACCTTTCATGTGACGCTAACTGGACAAAAAAAAGTCATTCAGACAAACAGACGTGTAGACGGACAAATGGACAGACAAACAAAGCAGAGTGTGAATAAATGGATGAACAGACTCGCAGACAGAAGCATGAACAAACAGACAGACGATATTATTAGATTTATTTTTAAGGTACATAAACCTATAATAATGCACAGATTTATATAATTTGGCTAGAGACAACAATATATATACATAACTGCCGGGTCAGAACACTGGTGCACAACATCTCTCTCTTCTCTCTCTTCTTCTGGAGAAACTTCATGCAGATTAACTGAGCAGCAACCAATCACTAGTTAGCTGTGCCATGCCACACAGTCTCACAGTGAGATTTAACATTGATAGGGGGATGTAACAGTTCATAAAAACTTCATTATGTTAGATTATTTTTGAAGTATTTATTGATTTTGGGTTCTACTGCACACACCTTCAGTCTTTACACTGACACCTGCATGTGTTTTAGTGCCACACCCTCAAACAGGCCAACAGCTGTCGAGGGAAGTGATTTGGCTCACTTCAATAGAAATATGGCATTAACTTAAACAGTTCACAGGTACTGCAGGTTTGGAAAACAGTATGTGTCATTGCTGTGCTGAGAATGGTCCACCACCCATATCCTGGCCCCATGATCAGAACTTGACCCAGAATAAACAAGAGTGAGAGCGATAGACAAATTACATAACAACATAGGGCAAAAAGCCTGTAACTGCCCACCTAGCTAGTGGACCCATAAAGTAGGGTTATGTGAACGTGTCCAGTTTTGTTCAACCATCTGTCCAATCTAACAGAATTTAAGGCACTGTTTCTCTCTCTCTCTCTCTGTCTTTCTCTCTCTCACCAGACAGGCTGCTCCAGGTGCGGTTGATGTCCCGCAGTGCTTGTTTCTCGGCGATGGCTCGCTTGATCTCGTCCAGCACCAGGTTGAGCTCCTTTGAACGCTTCAGGTTCTCCTGCTCAGCCGTGTGGAGCCGATCTCTCAGAGCCAAGAACTCCCTCTGGTAGACATCTACCACATTACCTACAGACAAAGAACAAGAGAAGAGAGTAAGAAGAGTGAATTTGAATCTGATTTCAGTACACCTGCATGGAAACACTGGAGCTTAAAGGTATTTTTCTTATCAGGGTTCATAATTCATGCTAACACTGATCAATAATTTAAGCCTAGGACCGTTAACATTATGCACCAATAAATAAAGCTAAATTATTCAAACGGAGCTTCTGAACGGGGCCTTCACCAAGACCCAGTGATTAGAATGGGCGATGGAAAGAACAAGATATTTTCAGCCTCTCTGTCTCTCTCTCTGCCCTTTAAAGGACTGAGGCTGTACTCGTTTACATTTAGAGAAGCTGTTTTCATCCAGAAGAGGCAAATGGAGAGAAAGAGAGAGGGCGAGAGAGAGAGTCTTCTATCCATCCCTCTCCTGCACCTCCCATTTCTGCTGCTTCTCCACCCACTGCCCTCCTTAACAGGCTGGTCCATGTGCCTCCCCTATAGACTGGTCGATATCAATCGTTGAGCTTGAGTCATACACCTCTGTAGATGAGGCTTACACACTCAAACAGCCATGAACATAGGAAAAGCCGTAAAGGACCAGAGCTAAGCCCCATGCAATCGCAGAAAAGGTCAACTGCTGATGTCAATTTAATTGTAATGCTTTATGGAAACGTCTTAGTCCATCATGAAATGCCACACTTCACCATAATTCAGTCTGATACTTTTGGTAGGATTCAGAACCATTAAAAAACAACATACACCAAATATGCCGTGACTGGAGGAACATGTATATGCACTACGTTCTATGTGTCTTCTGAAATCAAGGGTGTTCATGGAGAGTTTGTCCCCATTTTGTTGCAGCCTCTTCCGAGAAAGCTTCACATTAGATGTTGGAACATTGCTATGAGGATTTGATTGCATTCAGCCACAAAAACATTAGGGAGGTCAGGCTGGATGATCAGTTCTGGATCACTAACGCCACTCCTAATGGTTTTGGAGGAAGCTACAGCACTCCAAAGGAACAGTTCCACTTTTCCATGACCAATGTCTGGGGGCTTTATACCCCTCTAGCCAGTGCTTAGCATTGGGCATGATGACCTAAATCTCATTAGCAAAGCATCCAAAGCATCACATCATATTAGCAATGCTTTTCTATGGGGATGTTGGAGGGGGGAACTAAACTTCAGTAAACGAGTCAGTAACTAACACTGCAAAATCTTTTAGGCCAAACTGTTTCAGATCGGGGCTCTCAAGCTATCAGCCCGTAGGACGCATACAGCCTGCACAACAGACTCAGACAGACTTCAAAGTGGTTTGATATGAAATGGTCATTATAAACCCAATCAATCATTATAAAACCACCAGTGAACCTACACATGTCTGAGTGTTTATACGTAATGTTAATGATGGAAAAATGACAAGTTACAAATATGAAAATACATAACACCATGCAGAAAATGGATCAAACTAGATGGAAAAAAATACATTTTAGACTAAAGACTTATCAAAAAACTATCTTTAACAAAGTCTCATGCATCATGCAGCATATTCTTAACCGCTCTGTATGCTAACTTTCTGTGTGGAAGCTTTTAGAGGCATTCAACTCTGCAGATGTCTGGTTCCTATCACCACCCTGTAAAGAAATCTCAGTCGAGGAGTTTCTCCACAGTTAACAAGTTCATGTCGAACCACTCTGAAAGACTCTGCTACCAATTGTTCTCAAGTGTTCAATTATGTAGACATATTGAAGAATTGAAGAGTTTCCCTTTAAATATGGCCTGCACAGATTTGTTTCCTTTGCAGCCGGAAGATTCTGACAAATGTAACTAGTGTCGCTAAGCCCTTTTTAGCGCATATTCAAAGCATCTGTTTGGATGAACTGACTAGATTTGTGACGCTGACTGGCAACCATCCAGGAAGAGGGTTTGGCAATGTCAAAGCTGAGCATCAGAGCCTAATGAATGAATCTGCTTAGGCGTTATTCATCACAGTGTTCTGGCAAGAGCAGGAGTGTGACAGTAAACATATTGTAAAAGAATACAGAACAACTGTCTAAAAAGTGGACTCGGAATACCACATTTTCAGGGCCTGTCGCTCTTAGAAACACCTAAGCTTGTACGTCCAATTGGTCCCTTTATGAGCTCAATCTAACTTACATGTCACTGTATGTATGTGTATATATTGTGTGTTTAAGGCGGTGGGAACTTCAGGCTCTTGCAGATGGTGCTGCACGAAGACGAACAGGTTATAAATACCTGCAGAGTGCGCAACGGAATTCATAAATTGAGGTGGCACAGTGCTGTGAATGTCTCAATCCATGTGTGGAAAATGGGTCCAAAGCAGATGTTAATGATTGGCAAAAAGGAAGTAGCTCAATTTGCAGGTGTATGGAAGCGTACGGTCAAAAGGGTCTACCAGGAGTGGCTAAAATCCCAGTCTACAGGAAACTCTCCTCAGAACTGTGTCAGGGAAGGCATCCACCAAATCTGACCCAACTGTGCAATTACAGGTACATTTTAGTCACAGTTGACTAATTGTATGTTTGGTGAGCTTCTCTCTCTCACGCTCTTTCTCTCTCTCTCTCTCTCTCTCTCTCTCTCTCTCTCTCATTCTCTCTCTTCTATATATATAGAATGGCTTAAGAGTGGCTGGCAAACTCAAACATCAAAAAGGTGTTGATGTGACAGAGAGATCACACCTGCAGGGTTCGTTCACAGCTTAGCACAACTGTATAAACAGTAGTAGAGCTAAATCAATGTAGTCATTAGCACTGTAATGTGGTAGAGGCAGTAAGCTTTTTGAGGCTGTTTACTTATTAATGGCCCTTTGCTCAATATACCAAGAAATCAGAGAGAGCTCACTAAATTGACCTCTCTGTGCACTGCCAGAAAATGCATTCCTTCAATGCAACTAGGGATGTGGGAATTGCTGATATCCAACGTTTACCAATACTGAAGTAGAAAATGTAGAATTTCAGACTACATCTACCAGGATCAGCACTTGGTTCTGTATGTTTACAATTGCAGGAAAACAAAAAAGTAGATACATTTTAGCATTTGGCAGTTAAACACCCAACTTTTCTAGAGTAAAATAAATAATAACTATGCCATCAATTCCTGTTTGAAATAACAGTAAAATTTAATCATCTATCCAATTGCAATAACTGTTTTTAAGCAATTATCTGTCAATAGTCACATGGTTCTGATATCATTGCATATCCATAGTAACAACTATTGTGAGGTCTGACAAGCTTTACAGAACTTGTTCAAGGTATGATTGTTAGGCGATTATGACTATCAAACATCATAATAAATTCAGCTACAATTCATAAATGTACAGTTGTATGCAGAAGTTTAAACACCCCCAGTCAAACTAAATGTTGGAAATAAATGAACACATCCTCCGAAAAGAAGGTGCTTATAGGGGAATTCCAGTCTATGATATGTAAACAGAGTGGCCTTTGCAACTGATCCAGAATGCAGCAGCCGGCTTGTCATGTCACTCCATCACTACGCTCCCTTCACTGGCTTCCTGCAGCTGCCCGCATCGGATTTTAAACTCTCATGGTTGCCTACTAAGCCAAGAATGGACCAGCACCTCCCTACCTTAAGGAATTGGCCAAGAGTCAATTTGTACCTCAAATACAGCTCGGCTTCACCCACTGTCCTTCAAGATACATGGAAGACAAGCGGCCAGACTCTTCTCTGTCCTGGCACGCAGTGGTTATCCTAAAAGCACTCTCTCTCTGTCTTCAAATGCAGACTGAAGACTCATCTCTTTGTGAAGCACTTAAGTGAGCACTAAACAAATATATATTGAAATGCTTTGTACTGCACTAATGCTGAGGTTAACTTATCTTCTCTCTAGGTACAAGAACTGGCTTAGGACTTCTGCTGTATTTTTAACTCTGCTTTCTTCTTTATAGGTATCAGCACAGGCCCTTGTTCAGGCTAGCATCTGCGCTCAAGGGGAGTTTGGGCTCTAAACTGTTTGTTACTATCTAGGACACATTTTCTGACTGAACACTAAGCACTTTTGTAAGTTGCTCTGGATAAGAGTGTCTGTTAAATGCTGTAAAGGTAAAGGTAAATGACTTAATGTGAAGTAGTTCACTGTAGGGAAACTTACAGACTTGCAGTGCTGGTGATGGGAACCAGGGGTTCCAATGTCTACCATACAAACATAGGCATTGTATTTACAATCCAAAACCACGGCCTGCATATATTCCTCCATCATGAATGGCTTAAAATAAATGGATCAAAAAATGTAAGCCAAAACTATTATAAAACAAAGTGTAGGACATCAGGCAGCATATATCCAACCATTTAATGTAATATCTTTCTGTGTGGGAGCTCTCAGAGGCATTAGACTCTTCAAATGTCTGGTTCCTATTACTGCCACTGTGAACAATTTTGACTTGGCAAGTTTCTATAGAACAGCATTTCACACCCAGCCACACTGAATGACACTGTTTACACCTCTGTGCATTGAAATGTGCAGAAGTTTGGCTTAAAATCAACAGAACATGTCACATGACCAGAGGTGCCAAAATATTTGCATACAACTGTATAATTGGTTAACGCTCAAAATGGCATCACATACAGTAACGCTACTAGTGCACTGTCGGCAGGATGTCCACCCGATTCTACAAATCTACTACGAACCTAAATACTGGCTGATTTTATTGGCCAAGCAAAATATTGATCAGGCTTTAGTAAGCAAGTGTGATTTGAGAGTAGAAAACAAGGAGCTTATAGATGCTTTCCCAAAGCTGACTCGTCTTGTTTGCTTCTTGTCATTCGCTATCAGTTTTTCTATTTGGTGCACAGTGGTCCTAAAGCTCCGTGGTAAAAAGTAGACTGAATGGGAGGGATTTGTATTTTAGAGGCTAATCCTGAGGCTTTCTTTTTTTTCGTCCAGGGATAACATCCCAATTCCAGCGCACACAGTCCTCTCAGTGTGAGACAAGAGAGAGAGCAAACCCAAACACACACACACACACACACACACACACACACACACACACACACACACTCCCTCTGATTCCATCAGGGCCCAAATCCCTAGTGTAATCTGTAATTACATTGCTCTACACCATCGCAATCCAAGCACGTCTCAACACGAGAACACACAGTACCATGGACAGCTCAATAATCTAACAACGACGTCTACACAACGAGCATGGGCTTAGTGTGTGGGTGGACTGACCAGGTGATGTAAATGGAAGCTGCTCTAGGTGATCTGCCTATGTGTGTTAAGCCTGTGGACATGTAATACCATATATGCATGTGTGTGGAACAATGGCTGGCAGCTTGATATCAGTGCGGGTGCTGAAAGACAGGACTGGACAAGTGCATGTGTGTTAGAGCGTGGAAAAGGTACTTTCTGAGAGCATGTGGCAGAGATAGAACAGTCAGCGCATTGGACTCAAGATGCACTCAAGACCACTGCTAAAACAACAGGTTTGTATGTTAATGTGATTAATAAATGAAGCCCATAAAATTGTTCACTGCAGATTTTATATACACTCATCCTTAAAAGAATAGTTGCACCCAGAAGGGAAAAACGTAGTGGGTAGGTTTGACATTGTAAGACATGCAAATGATTCAAGTTTTACGCTCGGCCATGAATGTGACGTAAGCAAGGATGGGCCCTATCACTGTATCTGACTGACCCAACAGCCACGATTGCGGACACTCAGCAAGCAGTGATGTCCTCCTGAGTCATCCTGTTAGTGCCAGCACCATTAGCAAACGGTTGCATGACGCCGCACTGCATG
The DNA here is from genome assembly GCA_034552555.1 of Semaprochilodus insignis. Taxonomy (NCBI): domain Eukaryota; kingdom Metazoa; phylum Chordata; class Actinopteri; order Characiformes; family Prochilodontidae; genus Semaprochilodus; species Semaprochilodus insignis. The sequence continues at coordinate 23,742,705 of CM067485.1, forward strand.
CACTCAGACCAGCACGACGACTGCCCTTAACATCACATCAACGTCACCAAAGACTGCAACGGTGTCGTGCCAGACTGTCATGGAGTGACTCAGAATGGCAGCAGGTCATCTTCAGTGACGAGTCCCACTGTTGTCTTGGTGGAGACAACCGATGAATCCATTTGTTGAGGCACCGTGGTCAGCACCGAGATGAACGGTTTGCTGCCATGCGTCACACGTCCAGAAGTCTAACCCAACTACGTCTAATCAGCCAAGAACTTTTACGTTATGTGGATGGCATGACCTCTGAGGAACCCTTCTTGCCACATTTATATTTAGGAGTGTAAGGTTTGGGCCAGATTAGGTGGAGCACAGAAGCATTTAACCACATACACAGGACATGGCAATGGAAATACCCCACAAAGACAGGAGTACAAACACGCGTGTGTGTATGTGTACATGCTTCAGGGAGGCAGCCCCTCTTCTCCCTGTCAGAAAGGCTGTGCTTGGCTGGGGGCTTATTAAAAGTGAAGAGTTAAGACAGGCATGACATCTTGCCTAGCTGTGCTGTCGCCCCGACACTGCGCACACACTGTGAGGAGCTAATAAAGGAGGGAGATAGAGAGAGTGAGAAAGAGAAAGAAAGAACGAGAGCATGAGAAAATAACGAGCGTATAGTCAGATCTTTACAGTCCTGACTCTGCACTTTAATCCCTCTATTGAGCACATTATGATTAGGCACCTGCTCAACAGGTCGCACCTCTATAGAACCCACCGGAAATTGCACTGCCCCTCAAAGGTTTGGGGACACTTCATCTTCACTGAAATGTTCATATTTTCACTGTTACTTTTCAATGAAGCAAGAATAACTCCTCTGCTGTGCGCAATGGTTGAAGTTTATGAGAGTCACTTATCATCATGATTACTTGATGCCAAATTTCGTCAGATGTGCACTCAAAATGACACCTCATATTTATAAGATATTCATACTGTTACATATAAACGTACATAAAAAAAGACTGAACAACATGTTGATCTTTTAAATGAAAGTAAGTTAATACATCCTCTACAGAGGACAAGTTTACAGAAGAAAGCAAAAACTTTCTATACTTTTCTACGTACGTTAATGTAGAAAGATTTAACTCCAAGAAATACCGGAATATTCTCTGATACCGGTTTATTCTCCGATTAACAGAGGTGTATGTTGTGAAATATATCATTATTGCTGAAAGAAAACCACATATGTCCAATACGGTAACTTTAAAGAAGGAAAAAAATTTTTTTAATGTATGCCATTATCTTAATATCTGATTAAATGCATGTTTTTTATAGGCACTTTGATCTAGAAGCTTACAGTTCAATGCAAAAAGTTGTTATCCAAACATATATAAACAGAGCAGCTCATAACTGTGGTATGAATATATTTCCAAAATATTTTTTTAAATATAAATTTAAAAGTTTTGTTTTTGGAATGGCCTCCTCTCACCTCCACCACAACCACAACCACCACTAGCCCCCTAGCTTCCAGCAAGGCCTCACCCTTTCTGGAGCATCTTTAGTCCTGTAAAATAAATATTCCATATGAAGATTGTGTTTTGCGGTAACTGCATGCGTCATATGTGTTGTTATGTGTTTGACGTCCACAGTTTTATTCTCAAATGATTCAAATAGTGAGACAAAAAGTAGGTGTCAATACTTTTGACTCGTTTTGTATGGAGTGGTAATATTATGAAATTGTATTCCAAATAATTTTGGACATTTTGCACTATTGCTACATTCATTATGAAATGTTCAGACAGTGCCAAAGACTAAATGGAAACAAAAAATAAAACTAAAAATGACAGATTGTTTTTATTTTGACACCAATGAAATACATGTGTTAGTCTTTGACATGCTCAGTTATTGAAAATCAGCTCAAATCAAGAAAACTGGTCGCTGGTGTTTAAAGACTAGCTGTCCACAAATTTCTGAAGACTTTGATATTCACTGCCTGTCAGCTCTATATATACAGAAGGGAACTGAGCTAGCACTGTGGAAAACGTCAAATATGAAGTTGCTGTGGAAGCCTCTGGTCGTCAGGGGACAAAACTGGAACTAATCCTAGTCATGCTTCAGCACGTTGACCTTTGACTCTTTGCTTGGAGAATGTTCCTCTCACATGTCTTCAGAAGTCTTGTGACAGCAAGGGTGACAAATCATTTGGCCAGCACGCGGGACGGTCTTTATCACACATTCACAAACACACAGGCGTTTCTGACTCATAACACCCCGTGGGGAGATCCGCATTAACAACAGCTGTACAATTCTCACTCTCTCTCTCTCTCTCTCTCTCTCTCTCTCCTGCACTGTCAATTTTGGAGTGGGCGAATAGAATTAATGAACAATTTTCTTCTTAAAGACAACACAAAAACTTCTTCTTCATAAAAACAACCCTTCAAACACACACACACACACACACACACACACGCACACACACACTCAAACACCAACTGCTTTGACATTAGCTACTGAGAACAGAAATCCCCTCAATGATCAAAAATGTTAAAGATAAATGAAAGCTCATTATCTTCCTCATGTATTTGAATGTCCCTCACTCTTAAAGAACTTTACAACATCTAATAATCTCAAAAACTTCATCTGCTTTAATTATCATACCGGCTAAAGTCTTCCTAAAGCAATTTGAGACAGATCTTCCACCGGAACATCACAAAACGACTGAGAACAAAGTGAACAGCTTCAGAAAACACAGACTTACAGATACATAATGACACCTAATGTGGCAGTGCAAAGCGATGCAACAGTGTTAGCAAAGATGTAACTGTTACTGCCCATATGCTTCCATGCATCCTTTACGTTGACATGGATGTTAAGCAATATATCCACTAGAGGGCAGTCCAGAGTCAAACATTTCCGACAACAATAAACACAGTGCCCGGGCAAAAGTGATATCACGTAGATGTTTAACATTACTAACATTTCTAAGTCGCTAAACCTCTTCTCAAAAAAGTTAAACCATTGCTGAAGTTTCTTGTTCTTGTCGTGTACGTAGACATACAGCTATGGTCATGTCTTGCTTGGACTATGTGCTACACTGCCCCCCACGATTTCCAGTGGTACTGCTCTGTTTAGTCCATATGTGTCAGCTTTTAGAGACCGTGCACAAATACACTAAATTAATGCAGAGCACAAGCAAAAAGGCTCCATCTGTATCCACATCTAACAGAGAGCATAAATTAGCCTTAAGTGTTATAAAGGTTGATGACCAACACACAGTACACACACATTCAAATCAGGCAGTAAACCTCTTTCGGTGTGTTTTCACTTCAGCTGGAAATGCACTGTTAAAAACACTTAAAAACTAAATTTCAATATTGACCAAAGGTTTTCCTATAAACTGAACTGAAATATTAGATGAAATATAGTGCAGGTCATATTTTATTGAAATAAATTGCCGAGTAGGTCATTCTCAGCACTGCAGTGACACTCACAAGGTGGTAGTGCTTTCGTGTGTGTTGTACTGGTGTGAGTGGTTCAGAGACGGTCCTGATCGTTGAAGAACAGGGTAAATGGGGCACAAAAATGTATGCGGAGAAACAATTGAACTACAGTCTGTAATAATAGAACCTCAAAGTGCATCTATTTGGTAAAAAAATGGACAAAGAGTGTAGATACAAGAATATGCACTTAATGAAGTGGCCAGTCTGTGTATATACGTAGACCAGCTTAATGGAATTCATGCAGCACCTAAAAGTCTGACCATTCAGCTTATTACATCATCATCATGCTAACACAGCCCTATAACAAAGGCTCTCAAACACAGTCCTGATAAACTTGCTTCTTACCACAGAATCCGAATTTGCATACAAGTGCTCAGATTTGCATAACCGTCCCTAATACAGTCTTTTATAGCAGCATTCTAAAAGCTTTTGTACAATTAATCAAATCAAATATGATGAAGGAAACAAACGGCAGGATAATGTTGTGTCCTTTAGTCTGCTGGGTAATTGCTGTGCTGTGTCTCAGTCTCTGGAGAGGCCTCATGCAGCGAGCATTAAAAAGCCCAGGAGACTCTGTCCTGTAACATCCACATGAGCAGATATTTACAGACACCTAATCGCTAACCGCTAGCAGCGTGGTGCTAGGAGGTTGGCACTCGTAAATGCAGGCTATAACTCCAACGTCAAAATCTGATTTGATTCCAGCTGATGGCCACTGCCACCTCCACTGGGGCCTTGTGCGAGGCGCTTGAAAGAATAGCTCAGCAAACCATCTAGTGTACAGGTCCGCCCCTTATAGACAATGCAGTCTATCAGCCAAGACATGTTTAGTATCCAAAGCTTGCTTTGTTAGTGTCATACTCGAGCTGTGAAGTTAATGCAGCTAACGTGTGTGCTTTGGAGGTACACGGACTAGTCAACTTTATTTGCACGGCAATTGAGCTTTAAACGTGTCAACAAGTCACAGATCACATGACTGTGATGCTAACGACACGGACGGCCAGGTGAGGAGGCTGGTGCTTTCGGAGTCTGTATCCCCGGTTTCCTGAAGGCTGGCAATGATGATCCTGGGACTCTTTTTTGGACAGCCATCATGTACCATTTATTAGTTCTTCAGAAGGTAAGATCACCATCTTAAATAAAGAAGGTGAAAGTCAAAAGAAAAAAGTTAAAAAAAAAAAGAACTTTCCAAAACTAGAGTTTAAAAAATAAGACTTTAAAGCAGAGAAAATGAGACCCACAACAACTGTGGAAGACCTGGTGGACCACCAAACCCATTATCAGATAAACAGCACTTTCAGAGTGAGAGAGAGAGGTGAAGATCAAGCTCCACTCTTGCTTTAGATCTGAAAACATCCACAGATGTTTCTGTCCATCCTTCCACTGTGAGAAGAAAAATCAGTTCTATTGGTCTGAAAGGATGTGTAGCTATTGACGTGATCTAGTTTCTTTTTGGCGTTTTCAAACAAGTTCAAGAGTCCAATAACGCTGTTTTAGCACCGAGATTATTCAGAGAATTCGCCAGGTTTTCTGTAAGTGCTCAAAAAGGATTAAAACCATTCAAGGAGGTGGACAAAGAATACAAAAAGGATACATATTATAACGTAACTGATAAGTAATGCAAAAAACATCAATAGTACATGAGAAATTTTTTCAAAAGTCATTGAATTAAAGTAAAATGAAAATAACAAAGCGACTTTTAAATATTACAGCGACAACCAGTCATTCTCCGCAAGGAGAAGCACACCAACTCTGAGGCTAACGCTCTCTGTTCCAGGGCTTCCAGATAAACCCAGGGCTTCGGTCCTCAATCGGAGTTGGTTGATGTCATGCTTGTTCTAATGACTGTTCTAATCACCCTCACTATACGTCAAATCCTTGTGGATGGCCCAAAAGATGTTTGTTCAAAAGAGTCTCAAGGCCATACAGTATCTACAGAGAATTATCTACAGGGACCAGCTGTTCCTACCGTACTACATCTACTGCTATTACCTCCAGCCTTGCACAGAAACTCTCAAGACACCCAGATATACAGAAACGAATACTCTTGATTACAGTATTGATCACCAACACAGAGCAAAATACGAGTAAATATGGAATAGCACTCTAAACTCCTTAGGTTGCAGAAAATGCAACCTACATCCAAGACTGAACTTTGGAGGTGTGGAAAAACAGCCTGGCAGATGTCTTAAGAAAAGAACAGAGGCTGTAATCAAAGCAAAGGTCTGTCACATTACATACAGAAAAAGCCCAGAAACCCAGAAATCGATGCTGGAAGATTGGCCGCTCTGACTGGAAATAATAAATCTGGAATTGACATAAATCAAAGGTGGTCTCTTGCCCAGTACTGCAGCTCAAATATAAATTACACCCCACATGTAAAAACAGCAGGAGCCGCCTGGATTTTCTCTCATAAACTTATTATTAAAAATGTACACATGCTTTTACCTACTTTTTACTGTCTTACTTTTTGCTACTGTATTCATACATTAAC
>CM067485.1:23748931-23855166 GCA_034552555.1 Semaprochilodus insignis
GAGAGAGAGAGAGAGAGAGAGACAGAGAGAGAGAGAGAGAGAGAGAGAGAGAGAGAGAGAGAGAGAGAGAAATACAGAGAGAGAAAGAGAGAGAGAAATAAAGATAGAGAGAGGGGGGAGAGAGGGAGAGAGAGAGAGAAATAAAGTGAGAGAGAGAGAGAGAGATATGACCTGAGATCAGTCAGAAGCAGATGTGCATGTACAGATGAATAAAACATGCATAGCTCTTGAAGTGGACTGTCTCCATCTGAGAGTGCACAGGCCAGCAGACAGTGGGAGAGGTGGGGAGGGGCTGGGGGGATGACGTGACAGAATGTGGGTTGGTAGGTGTAGAAAACAGCATTTACAGTGTGACGGTATGTGTAACAGTGGCTGACATGGCAGAAATATAACATCACGATACTTCATATATTCACAACATATCACAATTATTACGTGTCCTGAAATGGACAAAATGCACCAGCAAAATCATGAAGCCACATTTAAAAAAGTCAATTGTAATTAGAAATATAACAATACGCATCATGAGTTCTGATTCTACATATTGCAATATATTGAGATACTGTAAGCAATACGATAAATCATGACTTTGGAAATATAATTTTTTGTCAGAGTACAAAAAACACACCACCACATACATAGGTTTGTTAATGCTAATGTTAATGCTAGGTCGCTAATGCTAATAAGCAGCGTGCCCTTACGGTCCTTGTTTACATTGGAGTGGAAGAACCTGAGGGTAAAAACTGCTATGTAGTGGTCAGGGGGTCCGGCACCAATCGTTGACTGCAAACTATTGATTAAAAATCAATACTGTGTTGTTGAAAATCAATACAGCATCACCAAATCCATTTCCATCTCAAATCTCAAAATTTTTTTCCACCTATTATTTGCCGACATATTAAGGAAATACATCAAATCGGCGACAACATTTAAAACCCGTCAAACTAGTACAGATTTGTACTTCATCTAAGAGTCAGCCTGCATTCTCATCAGGAGAGACACGCCAGTATAACAGTATACTACAACCACAGTTGTTGCTGAGCTGTACATCCATTATGCTCTTTAATTTGACAAAGATTAAGCTTCAACTTCAGTGCACTGTCTGTGTGTCTGTGATATGTGCAGCGAAGCATTTGCCAAGGCAAGTAAATACAGTAAGAACAGTACAAAGTGGAAAACAGTAACAGACTCAGTCTTTTGGCTCAAGGCATGATACCATTCAGCACAGAGGAAATTAATTAAGTGTTATGTAAATAAGCATTTAAATAACTGGAAGGGGGTACACTTAAAAAACAGCCTGAACATTTTATATTGGCCTAAATTGAGTGTGTATTTTATTGAGTGTTATTATAATTCTATCGTTCCGAAATTGATGCAAGTGAACTGATAACATCAGATTAATGCATGATGATACACTAAGGCAGTCTGACACTGCTTGTATGTATGACGTGTGCCCTACACATGACATGGTCCCTAATGATATGAACATTTTATGGTGAATGTAATATTTAAAAATCACTGAATGTTATGTTAACCGATAATACTGGTATAATATAATTTTAAATTTTCATTTTGCACTCATCCAAAGAATAGTGGCACAAATAGCTGCACCCAAAAAGAATCAACCGACAGGAATGAAACTTGGTGGGCAGGTTTGACATTGTGAGAGCCGCGCATGTGACGTAAGCAAGGATGGGCCTTATCCTATTACTACTAGCACCATTGGCAGGACTACACGCTGTTATGACGACTGCTGTTATGACGACTGTCAGTGTCGCCAAAGACTGTCATGCCAGACTGAGAGTCACACTTTTGTCTTGGGGGAGACGGCCAACGAATCTGTGTGTGGAGGCACCATGGTCACTAAGCACTAAGAACAGTTTGTTGTCACGTGCCACACTTCCTGAAGGCCTGGTATCACTCCACCTCCACCCCTACCACAAAATCTGCAGGAGCTGTGTGAGAATACTCAAGCTGCATGGGATGGATTCTCACAGGGCTCCATTTGGAACCTCTACAACTTCATGCTGAGACATCTGACATGGTACGTTACCAAACATGGCGGCCTGACGCCATACTGAGAGACACTACTTCTGTATGTGTAGCTCCAAAAATATTGCCCATGTCAGTCTAAATTAATCATCATTTAATGTTCCTGGTAACCTTTATCTTCCTTCCCAATAGCATTGCAATCCCACAATTCCTACCTTTTCTGGTTGCAACTATTCTTTTGATGATGAGTGTATATTCCAATGCTTTTATGAAAAGACTGTTTTACTGCCTGATATTGTTGCCTCAGGTGCCATACTTTTCACGTGTAAAAAACGTGCACTGAGATGGAGCTACCCAGAATTCAGTGGGCTTTCTCCTATTTATATCAGTTCTATTTACTTGTCTTTGTTATTCTCATACTAAAGGTTTGGATATATTTAACATGTTCACATGTTTCGTTTTTAGCCTTTATAGCTGTTATACATTTCAACAGGGAGTGACTGATAATGAGCTCCTCCGTGGCAGAACTGTTTTTGAACCAAAAAAAAATCTTTAAAGAGGACATAATACAAAAAACTCACTTTTTCAGTGCTTACACACACACACACACACACTTTTGGATATGTGGAGTGCCTACCAACACACAAACTGTGAAATAAGACATCTCAGTCAGTTTATTATGTAGTATTTTGTGGAACCCAAGATTTGTGGAGTGGATAAACGCAGCACTTGCAACAAAACTTTTCCTAAAAGATGGATCAGTATCGACTGTCGATGGTAAAACTGCAGATGGGGGAAATTTCAGGTATTTAAAAAATACTTATGCTCTTTGTTTCTTTGGCGTTTAGGATGAGCTAATGCTAACAGTTGCGGTAATACACTCATCATCAAAAGAATAGCTGCACAATTAGTTTCACCCAGAAGAAAGCAACCAACAGGAATGAAACTTGGTGGGTAGGGTTGACATAGTGAGACATGCGAACGATTTTAGGTTTCGAAGTTTTAAACTTGGCTACGCATGTGACGTAAGCAAGGACAGGCCTTATCTCTGTACCTGACTGACCCAACAACCACAATTGCGGACATTCGGTGAGTAGTGATGCTCTACATGAGTCATCCTGTTAGTGCCAGCACCATTAGCAGAAGGCTGCATGATGCAGGACTACATGCACACAGACCGTTACGATGACTGCCCTTAACACCACATCAACGTCACCAAAGACTGCAATGGTATCGTGCCAGACTGTCATGGAGTGACTCAGAATGGCAGCGGGTGATCTTCAGTTACAAGTCCCGTCTTTTTCTTAGTGGGGACGACCAACGAATTTGTGTGTGGAGGTACCGTGGTCAGCGGTCAAGGTGAATGGTTTGTTGTAATGCGTCATTTATTGTTCCTGGTATCCTTTATCTTCCTTCCCAATAGCATTGCAATCCGACACTTCCTCCCGGGTGCAACTGTTCTTTTGATGATCAGTGTATACTAATGGAGATATACTGTTCTAGATAGTTCTTGGCGTTACCTACTGCAGGATCTACAGTAACGTTAACGCTATCACTTTGTTAGTTGAATGCCTGTAAGAAGAACTTCATCTGATCAACACGTGATTAACGTGACATTAAAATGAGAGAATGTGTCCTGGCGTCAGGACTCGGGGACCCTGTGAAAGAGAAGATGGGATGAGCAGTAGCTTATGATCATTTAAAGGAACCTGCACTCGAACCGACGGCCCTGAACAGGGCTGTTTAAGTCCGGATGAAAAGGGGGCTGTGCTTGTATTTTGATCAGAGACATTTCATTAAGACCCCAGGAAACTGTGTTGATTTGTGGAAAAGGGGTATGACAAGTCACCTTTAATCATCAAGTGATATTATCAGTGATATTTTCACAGATACCGTGGGGTCATCAATATTGCCCTACGTGCTGTTCTCTTTCAGACTTCACAGGAATCACATGGCTGTTTGGAAGAGATGATGCTTCGCTTGCCCACAGAATGGTACAGCAGGGATGGACTAATGAAGTGTGTTACTTGCTTGGACTCAGGAAACAGGTCAATTCTAATAAGAGTTCTAATAAGAATAAGTTGTGCCACTAAAATCTCTGCAGACACACAAACACACATACATACCTCATGCTATTCTACTCCAGCCCCAAACGTGCGCTCTGATATTACCCTCATTATTATAACTGCCCCAATTATCATCACCAGCACCATAATCACCATCATCATTATTATAAATGTAATTTACAATCGGCATCATCAGCACTGAAACAAGCATTAGCGCCGAAACAATAGACTCATCACGCAGCTTACGACGAGCTTGGAAACACCCCCCACTCATCCTCATCATCGTCAACAACAACAAGAATAACATCGTCCAATGCTCAGCTTTACCACTATCATCATCGCCAGCGGCGGCAGCAAGATCACAATAGCAATCAGCGCTCAAACAAGTGCATAAATATTCCTAAAGCCATTATAATAACTCAATTATCAAATGCACCATAACAATCATCTCCCTCTGCTGAATATAAAAATAGAGATGCAGAACTGAGCACAAACAAAGCAGCCTAATGCACTAGACTCACTTATTCAACCCACTAACCCAGACGTACACACACACACGCACACACTGCTAAAAGGCATTAAAGGCCATCAGTGCTAATCCGTTCTTAGTAAGCAGCTAAAAGAGCTGCAATCAAAACGCCCTCACAAATCCAGTCTGAACTGCTTCACAACACACACACACACACATACACACACACAAAGTCCATCAGATCATCATTAATGTGCTAGCCTATCTTCCACAGGAAGAAGCCTGAACCCTAAAACACTTATAACAGTTCAAGTAGGTACTAATGACAAATTACTTCTCTTCCACTGGAGAATCATTGGGCTTGTAACAGGATGCTCTTATTTGAACAACTGCATAGGAAATAAGTTAATAAGCTTTTTTATTTTCTTAGATTTGAAAAACATTTCAAAATTACGATTATTGTTAGAAAGTATTATTAGTTTTATTAGTAATAAATAAATACAGCAATAGTAATATAGTATAATATCTACAGATGCTTCCAGGACCATTACTAATGGCATGTCCAGAAGCATCAGCAGATGTAGTTACACAGATACTACAACTACTACTGCTACTACTACTACTACTAATACTAATAATAATAATAGTAATATCAGCAAACTCAGTGACAGTGCAGTGAAGCCAAATCTTTGTAAAATAAAAGAACATTATAAACATACAGTTCAGCAAAAGTTGTGGTGGTAGTACGCTATAGGGTCAAAAGTTTACGGACATCCCTCAGAATGATTGTGTTCAAGTGTTTGAGCCACACAGCCACGCATTCTCTGCAGGCAAACATCAGCAGTAGAAAGGGTCGTACTGAGGAGCTCAGTGACTTCGCAGTATATGAAACCTCTCCTCTGCTAGATCTGCCCTGGTCAACTGTAAGTGCTGTTATTATTAACAGCTCAGCTATGAGGAAAATGCAAACTCACAGTGCAGGGCTGCCAACTGAGCATAGCGTACAGTGTAAAAGTGGCCTCTGTTGTATCACTCACTATGGAGTTACAGACTGTCTCTGTAAGCACAACCAAAACAAGAACTATCTGGCAGTCTGATGGATGAATCTGGGTTTTGGCAGGAGAATGCCAGGAGAATACTACTACCAGAATGCATAATGCCATGAAATAAATCCCAAAATAAACAACATTTTTAAATAGAAAGGAATGCTGCATGTTGTTGGCAGACAATGGATATTCCATTGTTTTCAAAGTAGCCACAAACAAATATTCCACCATCTCAAGTGCAAATGTTGTGCAGACTGCAGCAGTAAGCAGAACATTCCATCAAATATTAAACTTTCCCAACTTTCGCAGATGACCTCAGAAGCGGAATATACAGATTTTTTAGACAGGCATGGTTGCCAAACCTTTCATTACTGAATTCCAGAAAAAAACCCAGTAAAAGAGTACAGAGCTCCTCCACCCTTTCTCCACCTTAAATATCTACACTGATAAGGCTCTGATAACCATCCAGCCACCAAGCCAGTGGTTGCCTGTCTTTATGCCGCCCTAGGTCATGTACCAATATGACGCGTGGAATGACAATATTTTCCATGCAAACAGGTGAACACAGCACAAGACTTTTTACCATCCCTGGAGTCTGAGGCCACGGTAACTTGGTTAACCGCCACCAAACAAAGTTCTAATTAATACAATAAAATATGCGGCATTTTGACAATCCTTGTATCAAACTCATGCTGTGCATGTATGTATATATGTGTGTGTGTGTGGGAAACTGTCTCCAACATCCTCAATTTGCCTAGAAGCATGGCTATAAATTGGTCGCTATGGAAATACAGTTATAGCTCAGAGTAATATTTCTGAAAAGTTTGCCAGTCAGTGCAAAGACAGAAAAATTTGTAAATGTCACTGCAAAATGTCACTGTGTGTTAGTGGGTTTCTTTGGTTCTGTTTACTTTACCAAGACAGAAACTGCATCATTTCTTCTACAGTGTTGTACAGTAATCATGCAGTGCACCATATATCTATCAATTACACTGACCCCAAGCCTGTAACTATAGCCAAATCTACTAATGATCTCTGTATCTGTATCTGATGATCTGCATCATTACAACAGAAGCATCACACTGGCCCCAGACCTGTGCTTACAGCCACATCATTTGAACAGCAGATTAGACTAACCCCAGATCTGCAGCTACACACTGCCAAACCCACACCTGTACCTACAGGTAAATCTGATCTGTATCACTGCAACAGGAGCGTTACACTGAGCCCAACCTTGTGTGTACATACAACCAAAACTAATCTATGTCATCACAACAGCAGCATTAGACTAACCCTAGATCTCTTCCTATAGCAAAATCTGCTGCCTTGTAACTATAGCTCAGACCTGTAACTACAGACCTGTAACTACAGCTACATCTGATTTACATAATTGCAAAAGCAGCATCAGGCTGAGCCCAGACATGTAACCACAGCTAAATCTGATCTACAGGATTACAACAACAGCATCATACTGACCCCAGACCTGTAACTACAGTTACATCTGATTTACATAATTGCAAAAGTAGCATCAGGCTGACCCCAGACCTGTAACTACAGCTAAATCTGATCTACATGATTGCAAAAGCAGCATCAGGCTGACCCCAGACCTGTAACTACAGCTAAATCTGATCTACATGATTGCAATAACAGCACTAGACTGACCCCAGACCTGTAACTGTAGCATCAGGGCCGCCCCCAGACCTGTAACTACAGCTAAATCTGACCTGCATCATTACAACAGCACCATCAGACTAAACCCAAACCACAGCTGAGAAATATAAATGTGTCATTTTAGGATTCTGCCATATCATTCACACTGTCAATAACCTTAAAAAGCTTTAGAATAGCTTAACTAATTCTTAGATAGTCACAAAAGGCTTTACAGACTGTTTACATATTTACAATGTTGAAATAGATGCAATTATTGGGCAGCATGTACATATTGTTACATTACGCTCTGGTGTTGAGTGAATTGTCAGTGAGAGTGTCTACATGCACTTAATGATGCGATCACAACTGAATTTCTACAGCTGTCTGATTATTCAAGTGGCCATGTACACAACACAGTCTGATTCCTTAAATCCCATGTTCATGTTCTTCACTAAAGTGATGTGGCGTTGAAAACAATCCGGCATGAAGTTTGAGTTTCACATTATGTTTACGTCACATTTTATTCTGTGAGTTTGCAAAGTAGAAATCTGATTAGTGCCTGACTCATAAAGACTCAGAGTTTTCCCATTATCTGATTACTGACAAAAACTGATTTTATCGTTCACCACTAGCCTAGAGGTATACTTACAGTCAAATGTCATACTTCATTACAGTAGCAGCATCAGTATTACCACAGTCCTGCTTCTATGACTAAGGATAAAAAGGGTTTAACCAGCACAGATGAGAGAATGTACGGGAAGCCAGAGGGGCCATGAAGCCTGCAGAATGATGCTATATAATGCCATTAGGTTTGTTATCTTCTCATCACATTTGAGTCCAGGCATGTAGTGCCTGATGGATCCACCTCCGTTCTCTGGGGAGAAATTAGATCACACTGACGGAGAACACATAGTGAGTATGCAGGAACATGTGCATGCACACACACACAGACACTCACACATGCGCCAAACACACACACACACACACACACACACACACACACACATATATATCCACTGTATTCCCCATTCACTATCTAATGGGTAAGGTCAGTGTTCTCCTTTTCACCTCTGATTCTACTGTGTTGACAGCTTAGGGAAAAGTGTTTGTGCAAAGAGAATCCTTGCTGAGTCAGCAGCTGATTCAGGGGATTGTGCGTAAGAGAGCGTAAGTGAGAGTGAGAGACAGTAAGAGAGGAAGCCGTTAGGGACCAAGTCCAAAAAGGTACCAAACAAGACATTCTGATGACAAAGCTCGACTCCCTTTCATAATCGAAAAGAAAAAAGCGACTAGCACGAGCAAGTGACTAAGTGTGGATGAAGGAGGATGAAGGAGTGTGAGTGAGGGCACAGGTAATGTAATTACAAAGTACTGTAATATAATAGGCCGCCTTAGCGAATATCTCTCACTGTCATTTTGAAAGATCAAACGGACAGACGAGATCACCCTGCGATTTCACAGCTCAGAACTGTTGTTGCTAGCCTCTTCCACATCAGTAACATTATGGCTTCTAGCTCTGCTCACCTTCACTGTTAGTGAGTTTTCATGAGGACTACTATTACTTGATTAAATACATGTAAAAAAAAAAAGATGATTACATGGTAATTACATTATTTTTAGTTTATAATCCCTCCCACTTTGGTGACACTGCCGTTATTACGCCCTCTCCACCCGTATCTTGACTTGAGATCATAGCCCCTCACACGTAGGTGAGACTGTAGCATTTAACCCCTCCAACAGTGAAGACGCTCTAGTTTATCACACCTTCCACTTTTAGCTAAGACTGTAGCATTAACTCCGCCCACATTGGTGACAGTGTAGTATATAACCCCACCCACTTTGCTGACACTGTAGTATCAACCCCTCCCACATTGGTGAGAATGTAGTTTATAACCCACCTACCCACTTGAGAATCTGACCATCTAAAGTGATGCGACTGGCGTCCCCATTAGAACACATGCGAGGCTAAGTGAGGGAGGGTCTCATTCTAGAGAGGTATGTACCTTTCTGTAAATGGGTGGGTTGTGCATGTGTGTGTGTGTGTGTGTGTGTGTGTGTGTCTGGAACTGTTTGTGTTTCTACGACAAATATTCATGCCCAAATGTGCTTCCGAATCAAAGTGGAAGATAAATGGAGCATCAATTCCAACTGATCTCCGTTCTTTGTCAGCACAAAAGGCTTGCTTAGATGTATGCTGCTTGACTGTCAGATTACACAGCTGAACTGACAACAGGCTGGAGGAAGAGAGAGCTTTCCAAAGGGGGAAATGGGTATAGATTTAGCCAATTGTCTTTGATTGAGTTACTGTAGCTGGCATGTGTAAATCAGTCCAAATCTAATAGAGACTCACTCCTACTCTAGTGATCAGTGCATGAAATGGGTTATGCCACACCCTAATGGGACATAAACTAATTCGTATCAACAGCAGGAACTAGTGTTGGGTGACAACACTGAATATCACAGTATGTGGGGATCGAATAGGTCCTTTTCACACTCTGATGGCATTAAGAAGAAATATCGACAAAGCAGGTAAAAACACATTCGGTTTGTGCTGGGTGTTGCAAACTTTCTGCTCCACCTTAAATGGTGTAACAGTTAACTATGCTCTGGCGCTTGCGTGCAGTTAAAGGTGGAAAGGAACATTGAACGGAAAGCCAGCTTCAGCCTTCTCCTCCTTATCCTGGCTGTTATATTTGTTCCAAGCTGTGTAGATGCTCTTGAATAAAGCGATTCTCAAATTCTGAGCTTTTGAAAGTTATTACAAAGGAAACGGCAGCAGGGTATAGCACCATCTCTGAGCATATACTGACCCGAAGGTGTCAATTCACATTAATTTTAGTGTTGCCTCTATCAATTATTCCAGTAATAAAAAACTCTAATTATTTTGACGATTTATCAAGTACATTGGTTAACACCAAATGATAAAAGTGGGCTTAATAGATCAATAACACTACAAACGGCCATTTGCAGATTATAAAATAGTCAAGATAAAATAGAAGCCTCTAAAAAAAATACTATGTGCTTAAAAATGCATAGGAATATGTGCATGTATAGACTTTACAAGTAGTATCATTACAATAATGATCATTTCTGCTATCATATTTCTTGCTTGCCAAAGTGATTGCCATGGATTCAAATCCCAGACTGTATGTTGGTGTTTGTGCTCTGGAGCTGCTCCCGGACCGGACATAGTTCATCAGCAAAATGACAAATTACATATGTGGGTTGGGTTATTTAGAACATATATAACTGAAGTGGAATATTATTTGCTTTATATGCTGATGTTTTTAATGGCTGTGTTTACATGCAATGGCTGCCAATCCAACTGAGATCATTCTGATTGCAGATTAGGGCTCAGTTGTTTATATGCACAATTCAATCACCAATCTGCTAAACATTTTTGTTTACATGTACACTACAGGTAATAAAATCCAAAATAGCATGTGTATGCAGTGTACCACTTAATTTGGACATTACAATGACAATGAGCATCACATTCTGAGACACGTGAACTAAAAGCCAGTCCCACCATTCTGGTTCTCAGCTTTGTAAGACAGCGATCTGAGAAACTTTCAACTGGTTTCAATTAGCTCTCTAGCTGGTAATAACCCACTGTCCTACAGTATATACTGAAGTAGCCTGTTAGCTTCATAAACACTTTGACTTCACATGTATGCAATTTTTAACAATAGGTGTTTCATTTTAATCTGTATACATGCTATTTGTAACTGCAAATAAACAAAACAAACATTTTTGAGGTCCTGGTTTTTGTGTTTCGTCTCTTTCAGTGATGCACAAACAAGTGGTAACATGATCTCAGGACTGCTGTAGATGACTTAATGATCTGCAGATACCTTGTTTAATTACCAAGCCAATTTAGAACACACATGTTAATCAATTAGTTTTAATTGTCCTAATAATGAATACCTGTCTCTGGAGTGTGAATGTTCTCTGTGTGTTTGATAAAGCTCAATTTATTGTGTCTTCTTTTAAAGTTACACCAACATTGTTTCACCATGTCGTGTCATCTTGGATATGAAAGCTTTAGCGCAAGTTCTAGCAGGAAGACTCCAATGCTACGCCACTCATTCATTAATTACTCTGGCCAATCCCAGATGCCAACCTGTCTTTAAAAGGATTCAACCTACGTTTCTGTTCTGCTTCTTTCAGGTGCCAGCGTTTTGACGTTCTCTTCCCCCCTGCCCCCCCATCACCAGTTTGGTCCCGGTTCTGTTGTTTAGGGAGTAGGCTCCGCCCCTGCTGTCCATATCCGCCCATATCTGTTCATAACGCTTGGGCCAAAGACTCCTTATTCCTTAAGAATTGTTATTCTTCAAATTGTACAGCTTATTGAGCACTGAAATATCGTTTTCCATCACTTTTTGCCTTTTGAGTCTCTCTGGCAGAAATTATAAGGGATCTATTTTGGTTTTCTATTTTTTTCCTCTTTCCTTTAGTGTGTTATGTCGCTTTTTGTGCATGTAAATGGTCTTCAAAGTTATGATGGTCCACTTTTCTCAGCTGCCTGAAACTCCTCGTTGGGTTTCCAGCCCTTTTCTCTGTTACAAGGTGATGTCATCTCGTAACACAATGCTTACTGCTCGCTGACCTGCAAGCAGCTTAATATTCCCTCACACACAACATCACTACTTTCAACCACTCTGGCAGTTGATTGGGTGAGATGGCCAGTCGCAGCCCACTGGGCTCACCGGGAGGCGGGGCCTAAAGACAGAGGAGCTCTAACCGAGCAGTTCAGATGGAGGGTAAACACAAATGTACAGTATGAGTAAAATACTGTGTAAATCTATTCCAATAGATTCCAAAAACAAAATTATAAATACTGAAAATGAGGAAAATAAGTCCTCTTTAATGCTCATCACCCATCTGACACTAAAATCATGTGTGTGTTTACAGGGATGATGCCAGCTGTAGGTCACTGGCACAACCACCAGCTTTCAGGGCACCAGGGAGCCGCCATATCACTATGGCAACAGCCACTACTAGCCAATCACAGGGAGGATGATTACACACGAATAACAAACCAATCATGCTGTAGAAAGACAACGCACAAGAGCGAGGATCTTCACACACGCACACACGCACACACGCGAGACACACATCCCAAAATCCAGTGAGCAAACCCAAAGAAAAGAAACGTGTGTCAGCGGGAACAAACAAACACCACACGATAAGAGGCAGCGCACTCCATTAGCATTCATTTGGCTGCTGTTTATGCAGGAGGGCTTTTTTTGTACCTGAAGCCGTTCTGGAGAGTTCTGATGTCTGATGAGATGTAAAGTGCAGGAGAGTGTGTGTTTAGTCTGCGCTCAGCATGGGGTCCTGCTGCTAAAAAGCTGGATCACCCACACATGCTCCCCCAAACGCAGATTTCTTTGACTTTCTGAAACATCCTGGAATGATTCCATGTACTCCGTCGGTGGGGTTTGATTAGGAATCACTACCAGCAAAACACAAAACACATGATGTCTCGTTAACGTGTGTGTGGAACATGTAGCTCCCAGCCATCTGGAGGCAAAAAGAAGAAGAAAAAAATTCTGGATGCATGTACACATACAGGCCTAGACAGACTCTAGCAGACCCCAAGGCTAGTAGGGTAAAGAACAATTACAGTGCATTAGATGCATTGATCTTCTATAAAAGTAGACAGAGGGCGAGGAATTTAGAGTATTACTTTTCACAAAAAGAAAAGCATCCCCTACGTTCCCTTCCTGAGCCATTAAGCTTCCCTCGTCACTTCGCCTGTTTTCTTTTCCCATCAGCCTTCTGCTTTAATGCTCGAACACTAATAGGTTACACAGGTCAGTCACACAGCACACGAGCAAGCAGATAAATAGAGCTTTCAGTTCTATAAAAGACGACGCACACAAACACAAACGTCTCATAATGGCTAAAGGCGCCAAATGCTTCACAGGAGGCTAGCCGAGGTTGGCATGGCTTCGTGGAAAACATCAGCTCCGATTGGTCAAACACTCAACACTCAAACCTGCCAAACGCCTCCAACAGCATGGAAAGACTGACCTCAGATCAGACAAAATCTCCATTATTACTACACCACAATCAAAAACGGAGGGCGTGAAAAGAAAAAGAGAGACTCTCTTTCTCTCTCTGCCAGTGACATTAAACAAGGATCAGACGGACGGACAGAAAGACGGAGTGAAGGAAAGAGAGACGTTGTGGAAACTTCTGGATTTTTCCTCATTATTGCTGATCGGAGGAACACATGGGCCCTCGCTCGGGGAAAAACAAACCTCCTCTCTCTCTCGCTCGCAAAGAAAGGAAGAATTGTAAGAGCGGAGGAAGAGGGCGGCGGGGGTGGGTCACCGGCAGGGCCTGACCATTGGCTAACATTCAGAGGGGGGCGAGGCATTAGAGTCATATCACTGTAATAAGGTTTCAGAATGTCCTGTGGGATTGACTGAAGGAGAGGTTGTGTTTTGTTTTGTTCTGTTTTGTTCTGTATGTTTAGAAGCAGCAGGTCAGAGACTTTGAGTTCTAGAACTTTACCAGTTCGCCCAACCCCTCAAAATACACCCTGTATGGACCCCCTCCCACACGCATACTGTCCACAGTTCTTGCAAGAACATCCTATAATATATGATGTTCCTCAACACAGGCTTAATGTATCTTCAGTGTGATCCAAACTGATCAATTCCAAATACATTGTATCTGGGTTGATAAAACAAACTGACCCAGACTGACAACAGTCAAAGTAGCTGAGATGAAAAAACACACTATGCTATAGTGATTCAGTGAGCGTAATCGAGGTTCCACCCTCTCAAGCTCGAGACAGAAGGACAACCCACTCTGTACCCTGTGTTAAAGTGTGCTTATTCATGTGTTAATTTATCTCTAAAATACCCTCCATATAGATTAATATATCTCCAGACCCTGCGGATTACCCTCCATATATATTAATTAATCTCTAGACCACGTAGATTACCCTCCACATATGTTGATTTATTTCCGGACCCTGCAGATCACCCTCCATATGTTATTTCATCTCCAGAACCTGTAGATTACCCTCCATATAGATTAATATATCTCCAGACCCTGCGGATTACCCTCCATATATATTAATTAATCTCCAGACACTGCAGATTACCCTCCATATAATGTTAATTTATCTCCAGATCCTGCAGATTACCCTCCGTATAATGTTAATTCATCTCCAGAACCTGTAGATTACCGTTCATATACATTAATTAATCTCCAGACCCTGCAGATTACCCTCCACATAATGTTAATTTATCTCCAGACACTGCAGATTACCCTCCATATATGTTAATTCATCTTCAGATCCTGCAGATTACCCTCCATATAATGTTAATATATTTCTAAACTCTGCAGATTACCCTCCATATACATTAATTCATCTCCAGATCCTGCAGATAACCCTCCATATAATGTTAATTTATCTCCAGACCCTGCAGATTACCCTCTGTATAATGTTAATTCATCTCCAGAACCTGTAGATTACTGTTCATATAGATTAATTAATCTCCAGATCCTGCAGATTACCCTCCGTATACGTTAATTCATCTCCAGACCCTGCAGATTACCCTCCATATAATGTTAATTTATCTCCAGACCCTGCAGATTACCCTCCATATAGATTAATTAATCTCCAGACCCTGTAGATTGCCCTCCATATAATGGTAATTCACCTCCAGACCCTGCAGATTACCCTCCGTATAATGTCAACTCATTTCCAGACCCTGCAGATTACTCTCCTTATAATGTTAATTCATCTCCAGAAGACTGTAGACCCTCCACTGCTCTGGTAATGCAACAACATCTATCACAGCCAACTGACAATGGTATTGGGAATCCCAGATATATTCCATATATTGCGTTGGATATTATGTTTGACTATTTAAACAAAAACTTGAGATGTTTAGATGCACAAAAGTCATTAATTTAGAGCATAACCTAAATAAGAGTGTAGCCAGGCTGTAGCCTTCAAGAGCCTATTTACACCTTGGATTAACACGTGTTTCAATGCTGGATAGTATCTGGATATGCTCTGGCTGGATCATAGCTTGATGTTATTTGGCCGGATGCCATTAACACCCTTCACTAAAATATGTCCCCAGCGAGGCCAGATGAGGGCTGGTTTTAGTTTCCTGTGCTAAAAGGACATAAACACACGCACTGGGTTACTGCTGTTTAGTTTTCCCTTACTTTTACAATACGGGTCGACAGCCTTGGATTTGACACTCTCATTAGCCCAGAGTGCTGGAAGCTTTTTGGTTTGGGGTCCAGCCTGTCATATCCACCATATTTCGTTGTCCATGTTTATCCCCTGACCTGCAGTGAACACTAAGAAGACACATTTTCTGCCTTTACAATTGTATAAGGATATGGAACATTTGTTCTGTTATTTCAGAGTGGGGTGTATCTTTAATCACTCCCCCACAAATCCTTTCCTTGTATCTTAGCTCCTCCCTCTGAGGAAATGAGGCAAAGTCGCAAGGATAAGACGTGAGGACAGAAGAATCCTCGGCAAACGTCCTTCACTCAATCTTTGCTTTCACAGATCTGTGGATAATAAACACCTCCATTCTATAATAAAGCTCTTTTCATCTGGGAATGCTTTATTGAAATTCAACCACATCATCAATTACATTTCATCATCTTTTGACAGCACCATCCCATTAATTGTAATCATCCATTGACGACCCAAAGTGGAGAAAGAGAAATGATAAAAACGTCACCTCTCTTCTCCATTCCTCCAAGAGGATTTGAAAAAAATTGATACGTCTTTAAAAATAGTATTTTAGGATAGGAGTACAATCCATTTCCAGGTCACAGGCTGGAGGAGGTGGGACAGAGGAATTGAGGAAACAGCAATTAGAGATATGAGATCCACGCTTGGTCTGGCCTTTCACACTCTTGCACAGTGGGTGGCTGTACGCACTCCTTTAGCTGCTTATCAACCTTCTCTGTAAATTCACCAGAAGAAGAAGAAGAAGAAGAAATGTATTCCATTTACCCTTGTGTTAAATGTAGTCAAGATGAGTCTCTGACCATATCCAAATGTGGTTTGAGTGACCTGATCATAATCTGCCCATAGTGCGTCCTGGGGGGGGGATCTGATCACCGAAAAATGCACGTTGATGCTACGTGTAAACAGGCCCACAAAGGAATTTTAAAAAATGGACACATCCTTAAAGATGGAAGAGTACATTCATTTCTGGGTCTCAGGCCGGAGGAGGTGGGAAAGAGGAGTCGAGAATGCAGCAATTAGAGATATGAGAGCCACCCCTGGTCTGTCCTTTCACACGCCAGTGCAGCAGGTGGCGGTATGCACTCCTTTAGTTGCTTACGGTCTTCAACAATAAATCCACCAGAAGAAGAATAAGAAAGGCATGTCGTTTATACTTGAGTTAAATGTGGTCAAGATCGGTCTCTGACCACCTCCCAATGTGGTTTGGGTGACCCGATCATTATCCGGAGGAGGTAGGACAGCAATTAGAGATATGAGATCCACCCCTGGTCTGTCCTTTCACACTCCTGATTATCAACCTCCCCAGTAAATCCTTCATAAGAAGAGGAAGAAGAAGAAGAAGAAGAAAGGTGTTCCATTTACCCTTGTGTTAAATGTGGTCTCTGACCACCTCCAAAAGTAGTTTGAGTAACCTGATCGTAATCTTTCCATAGCGCTTCCTGGGGGGGATATCAGATCACCGAAAAATGCATGTTGATGCAAGGTGTAAACAGGCCCACAGAGCATCTTCTCTCATGTAAACATGAACGAGAGAGAGAGACCTCTGACTCTTAAACAGTTCATTTATCAAAATGATATGCATTTTAAGACAGACTCCACGGAGGAAGCATTCGCTGTTTAAATAGTGTCATTAATAAATAACCTGAAAAACAAATTCAGCTCTGGATATGTGACTCCACTAATGCCTGGAACTGTTCTGAAACATCTGTGTCTCGCCCTTCACACACCATACTGAAAGATTTCCAAATTGGGAGACGGAGTGAGAGACAGCATAGGACAATGAGAGAGATGGAGAGGGAGAGAAGTAGAGCACTTATGACCTTTTCCATCCAGATCTAGATTTGTGAGCTTCAGCAGAAGAGAGCAGAACAATACGGCTAACATAACATGTAGAGTGTCTCATTCTATCTCCAACTGCAAAAAACACACACTTAAAAGTGGGGTCATGCAGATCTCACTCACTGTGGTATTCAGCAGTAAAGTACTGATCTTCACTGTGCTCACAGGCAGTTTCGCTATATAAACTCAGGCTAGCTGCAGCTAACGCAACAGCAGAATTACTACTACAGCTAAACTCCACTCAATACCCACGGCAGGGAATTCAATTAAAGCGCATTCACAGTCACGGAACACAAACCCCGAATGTGCTTAGCTGAGGCGAAGGCAGTACTTTAAAACAGAGTCGTTTTTTACATCTGGAAAAGCCCACCAAACTGCTCCCGATCAAGATTCACTTATTCCAACTGTGGGGAAAGTAACACGGCGTTAAATTTGATTTAGGGCCATTCGGTATGTAGCTGTCTGCAGGTCATGCAAAGCTGGTCAGGGCGATTAATCATGAAAATTATCTGGTCGAGAGCGGGGCAAATAATCAGACATGCTGGCGTTCATTTTCCAATTCCATACTTGAACAAACACACACACACACCTTTATGGATCGGTCCAAATCTCTGTGATTAAATACTGATCCATTAATAGAAGCACCTAGAGTTAGCATTTAATAAGTGAAATTGATTAAAAATTAGAACAATTACATCACTCTGCTTCACACACACTTTATTCACACATACACTCAGTGGCCACTTTATTAGAAACCCCTTGCTGGTGTGTGGTTAAAGACTGCAGCCCATCTTTTGATACTCGATTTGTGTCCTCTAGCCCTTTGTCAATGGCTCCACTGGATTGACCAATGGCTACTCTTGGCTGAATCTATATGGTACAGGCAGTTTGAATATATTTCTTTCATTCTTGTTAAGCAGACAGCAAATCATAAATCTAATCACTAAAAAGGTGCCATTTTAATTGAAATATTTGTTTCTGCAGCTCAGTAAGTATCTAATTTATGGGGTTTCTCTTGGACATTTTTTAACAAAATACTTAAACAAGCTTTTTCACAAGCATTTTTCAGTAAAAATGTATCTGACAAAACATAAAATAAAACCTGTAACACTCGCTATAAATAAATAAGGTGATGGCGTCGGGAATTGCTTCACAATGAGCAGAGCTGTTAGCCAGCAAGCTGTCAAAAAAGTTGCAATACTGTTCTCATCAGTCTTCCTGCTAGGGATACTGCTGGGGCTAGCCAGATGTGAATCCTACAGCGAGAAAGAGGTAAACGTCTCTGCACTCAAACCATGTTGCTGCTATATATATAGAAGCATATAGCAATAATAAAAGCACAGAGCATCTAATAATAATATTTTATAAATAAATCAGATTTTACCACTGCAATGATGTGTCCTGAGTGCTTTTCTGCTGGTGCACTGGTGCAAACTGGTGAATCTTACCATCCCTAATATCAGCACTGCACATCACAGAGCACTATAGAAAATTTATCCAGGCTAAAATGAATTGCTGAGTATGGTGTAACAGACACAGCTTGATAAAAAATTTAAACATCATTTTTGACAAATGATTATTTCTACATCTGATGTGTTATGTTTTATTTATTTATTTTAATATTTATATTTTTGTTTATTTAAAAAATTGATCTAATAACAACTGCTACATTATGATTTAACAGGAGCTGTCTTATTACACTTCATTTAGCACTTTGGTTGATCATAGTCAGTTTCAGACACAATTTTGTTGGACTCGGGTCAGCTTCATGCTCAAAACTTGATGTTACGGTTCAGACTCAAAACGTGGTGCTGTGATATCACGCTTGGGCAGACAGTTCCCAGGCTGTATTCAGGTTTGGCCCAAGATTTCAGGCCTGATTAGAGCTCTAGAGTAATGTGATGAGGGTATCTTCTAAAGACCTGACCATCACCGTAATAGCACTGCCAGCAAATCACCCCAGCAGTTCCCACCACGCCTCTTGGAGACTTCAACATCCTTTGCCGTGTTGGGGTTTCTCTGCCCTATAATGCCTCTAAATCAGCTCAAAAAGGCCCTGGCAATTTGTGCTGATGAATTGAATCAGGAAAAACCTGTGCACAGAAGTGGCGGCCAGTGCATTAGTTTAATCTCCTTCCGTTGACCTGTAAAGCAAAACTCAGACAGGGTTTTCTATTCTCCCTGGATTCCAGAGCACCAATCATTCATATTGCACCAGGCAAGCAAATAAATAAATAAAGGGCAAAAGAAACAAGAATCTAATCTTCAATTTCTCTAAATACCTCCGTGGCAGGAGGCCAACGTGACAGGCACACACAAAACCTGATTACTATTATTATGGTCAGCTGCAGATAGCCTGGCCCAAAGTGGCCCACATAACTGAGCAATTTTACCCCATTCTCACAAGGGACCAACCTCAAATGCAAACTTATTTGATATATATGTTACATGTTAAATTAATGTTTTGCGATGCCCTGTATATCTGTACATTGTGTGCGGAAATTTTTGTTCTCATGACAATTTGATTCAATTTCTCACCAGGGGGTTGAACCATGATTCATGAATCAGAGTGTATTTGATTCTTTAGGTCGATTCAGAGTCATTTTCAATACATACAAATATGAACAAAATATGCACCAACTGTTTACATAGCAGTGAATATACACTTATATTTTCAAAAATGTGCTGGCACCCAGAAGGAAGTGTCAGAAGGAATGCTATTCGGAAGGAAGATAAACGTTACCAGGAACAATAAATGATGATAAATTTAGACTGATATGGACAATATTTATTAAGCTACACATACAGAAGTAGTGTCTTTTGCTCTCTTGCTAACACAACATGCCGGCATGGAGTTGTAAAGGTTCCTAATGGTGTCCTGTGATAAACCATCCCATGCAGCTTGGATATTCTCACTTTGTGAATGTAGTCCAGCGTTGTGCAGCAGTCTGCCAAAGGTGCTGGCACTAACAGAATGACTCATGGAGTGCGTAACTGCTCGCTGAATGTCTGCACTCATGGCTGCTGGGACGCTCCAGACATTTCAAACAATCTCTCAGTTCTCCTTCTCCATGGTTTGTGTAGATCTCCCTATGGTGTGGGCCTTCTTCTATCCACTACTGCCAACAACGTGCTATGGTAATATCCCCAGGACCGTTATGGCACGCAATATGTCAATAAGACCATCCTAAGATCACTATGCACAAGACCAATTGTCGACTGGAGTGGTGTACAGTCTACTGAAGTCAGGAGTCTTGGATGCCAGGAGGACGGTACCTACTGGGATACATAATCTCAACAGGAGGGGGATAGGGGTCTGGGGCTGTTTTTCAGGGTTTGGGACCCCCGCTACAGCATACAAAGACATTTTAGACAATTATATGCTTCCAATTCTGTGGCAACACTTTGGGGAAGACTTCTTATGTTCCAGGAAGACCGTGCCCATGAGCACAAAGAGAGCTCCATAAAGACATGGTTTAATGAGTCTGGTGGAGAGGTCTGACCTCAACCCCAGTAAACATCCCTTTGGGATAAATTTTATGTCGTTTGCAAGCCAGGCGTTCTCCTCCAACTAATGGGCACAAACTCCCACAGACACACTCCAAAATCATGATGGGGTGGGGGCGCACTCCATATTAATGCCCATGGTTTTGAAATGAGATGTTCAACAAGATCGTAGTGGTGTAACAGTCAGGTGTCCACATACTTATGGCCATACAATGACGCTAATAAGCCAAACTGTACACTTTGTTTTTGTGCTTTGATAGTTGGACCAAATTAACAAAAATAAAACAATCAATCAATCGCAATTATTCATGACAATTAATCATCAGCTAAAACTGTATGACTGCGACAGACTTGCGAGTGGGGCAAAAAACACTGTTTTGTAGACGTCTGTACTGTGAAAGATTCATTAAGAAAATGTACACAAATGAAAGCATGCATGTAATGGAAAAACAGAGGACAGAGGAGGAGCTGCGTCTTACTGAGTAAATGGGATGTGGGGTTGTCATGGGGAATGTGCATGAGTATGAGAGTGTGTGTGCGTGTGTAAGTGATTGAGTGTCATTATCTCACACAGCTTGCTCTTGTGGTTTGCGGTAATATTAAAAGACCAAATTGCATCTCAGTATAAAGCATTTATTGGAGACACTGAATGGATGGAGTGCATTAAAAGGCCCTGCTGCTTTCTGAGTTACCGTTAGTCAGCGCGTGCGCGCACTCACACACACACTGCAGCGGGCTGTCCAGTGGAATCACAGGCGAGCTGGTCCTGGCTCTAAAACCATGGCGACCTTGTGTTCTTCCCAAGCTCACTGCTTTATTCGGCTCTTCTGCGATGGATCCGTTGTGACAAGGGCATATTGGGGGTTAGTGAGATGTGAAAACGTCTGCACTGTGCCAACCTGATCAACTAAAAACCCCAGACAGACACAGAGAGAGAGGGAGAGAGGGGAGTAGACAGGGAGAGCAAAGGGCGAGGAAATTAAAGTGGAAAAGAAAAGAAAAGAACAGAAAAGAAAAGAAAAAAAGAAAAGAGCACAAAAGAAAGGAAAAGAACAGAAAAGAAAAGAAAAGAAAAGAGCACAAAAGAAAAGAAAGGAAAATAAGAGAAGAGAAGAGAAGAGAAGAGAAGAGAAGAGAAGAGAAGAAAGGAAGATAGTAGAAGAGAAGAAAGGAAGACAGGAGAAGAGAAGAAAGGAAGACAGGAGAAGAGAAGAAAGGAAGAGAAGAGAAGAGAAGAGAAGAGAAGAGAAGAGAAGAGAAGAAAGGAAGACAGGAGAAGAGAAGAGAAGAGAAGACAGGAGAAGAGAAGAGAAGAGAAGAGAAGAGAAGAGAAGAGGGGATGTGAGTAGTTCTTTGTGTTCCAGATTTACTGAGCTCCTCCAGTAGTGCTGCTGGTGTCTGAGCAGCTGGGCTACTGAAACTGAGCCCCAAACCTGAAGCCCTCTGTGTTCTAAATGATTTCACCACCCGTCAGAGCTGCACCAGTTAACACAACTACACAATTCAAATCAGATGTCAGCTGTATAAACCTTTTACAGCCTGGACGAGCCTCCCAAGCCAGTATTCATCACAGTAAGCAAAACTGTTATTGAAAGCCAGTAATGAGTCATTTCAGGTCAGTTTCATTTAGATGGACCTTTTTACAACAGACGTTTGCACAGCGTAGCTTTAAAGATTTCCAGGTCCTGTCCCCTTTATGAGTGAGCTGAGGGCGACAGCAGCAGGAAAAAACTAGCTAAGAGCATGAAGAAGCAAGAATGACAGGAGTCAAGACTCAAAAAGAAAAACTAGGAGAAAATGAATACAGAGAGAGAGCAAGATTTCAACAACTCTAAGAGCAGGAAGAAACATTCAGAGGAGCCAAGAATTAAGAACCCATCCTCATCTTGGTTGCACTAGATGGGTAAATGGACAGATAGACAGATAGACTGGCTGACTGATGGATGGATGGATGGATGGATGGATGGACGGATAGACGGATAGATAGATAGATAGATAGATAGATAGATAGATAGATAGATAGATAGATAGATAGATAGGTAGGTAGGTAGGTAGATAGATGTTGGTAGGACTGACACGTAAGTGAGACGGAGGAGAAGACGAGGTTGTGCTGAACACTGAAAACTCTGTTTCATGGATGTTCCTCCACCCAGACTTCCATTAAGAGACATATCTGAGCAGCAGGAGACTTTGGCAAAATCTGCTTTATCTTTCCATCTGAGTTTACTCACTATTGTCCAGGAGAAGCTATATGAGAATTAGAGAGATCTGTTCTTTCTGTTTTCTGTTCCCTTGAAAAGATAAACAGACACACACAGACAGACAGGCTGCTACAATTACTCACACATGCACACAGTGTAAATACAGTATACATCAGTACAAAAACAGTACGAGAGTACTGCTGGAAAACGAAAAAAACAACATCCTAATATACCTGAGGCCATGCTAACGGTTTCTTCTCACAGCAGACAGTTCATGGCTTTAATACCGACAGCAAAACACAGACCACCTTTGTAAATATGGGTTCAAGAGGGAGCGAGAGAGAGTGTGTAAGAAAAAGGGCTGTGTGTGAGTGTGAATGAGTGTTAGTTGTGAGGGTCTGGGTGGGGAATTAAAGAAAAGTCTGTTTGGGTAGGGGGAGGGAACGCTGGGGAGTTTGGGTTCGCTCCTCCAAACTGGGCCGTAGACAGGAAAACCACAACTATTCACGGCCTACGGCTCTGATTGGCCCAGACTCGACTGCAACAACACCAAGCAGGCACCCAATTGGCTCATCCATTCATTATCTCCAACCTGGCTTTCCTCAATCAATTTGCTCTCGCTTGGCCACTCTCTCACTTCCCCCTCTCGCTCACTCTCTTTCATCATCTCCTTTTCACTTCCATTTCTGTCTACCATGTCTCTCTATTACACTCTCCGCTTTGAGCACTACCGCTAGCACTGGTGCTGATGGTGCCTTCGTTCCATTCTGTTCATTCCTCATCCCACTCTCTCTCCGTCTCACTTGCTCTCGGCTGGTCTTTCATGTATCGGGCTATAGTGCTGGTATATTTTTCCATCTCATTTTCAGCTGGGTGTGTGTCTGCGTGTGTAGATGTGGAGGCGCCAGCCGAGCCAGCAGGAGTGCGTACGAGTGCTGAAAGTATTATCATACTGATGGGGGGGGAAACCCCCAAAGCAACACAGACATTTGCAGCCCTGAAGCAATTTTACACACTCATTTACCCATTAGAAATCAAAAAGTAATATTACAACATATACCGCAACCACTCTGACGCAGAATCGGTAGCTGATACGGTTTCAATACCGGCAACAAGCAATACTGAGACCATGAATTCATGCTCGAAACAAGAATTAGTAAAAATGCTTACTGCAAAATCTGTACTGCCTGTATTTTGTGGGCTGATATGACCAGAATCTATTTCAGTAAACCAAATATCAATGAAGATAAACCAGGCCAAGTAGCAGAGTAAATTTTCTTTGCATTTGTTAAAATTAAAATTTGAAGTTATCCAACCAGTAAACGCCATTTTTTCAAGGTTAGCATGATTCATTTGTGACACAGAACACTGTTTTTTACTCAGTAAAATATTTAGTAGGATGCTATAAAGCAAGATTCCTAGGCACCCATCAATACTATAATAGGTAATTACACTATGTAATATGCAATATGTTTGTCTATCACAGTGTCCATTAGGTATGATTAGGTAATCATAGTGCCATAAATTCTTGCAGTGTCTTGGCTGGGAAACTGGCAACATTACATGTTTGACACTGACCAGTCATTGTTCCTGTCCTTGCATGAGGTCATAGGTCATCAGACAGGTGGGTCAAGAAACTGTTCATCATTGTTACAGAAGGGTTATGTGTGAAGCTGGTGGTCTTGTGTTTCAAAAGGAAAAAAAAAAGAAAGAAAGAAAAAGACGACGGCAGAGTTGATCCTGCTGGTCACAGGGAGGAGAGTATGGGCTGTGTATCCTTTAAAGAGAACTTGAGGTAATGAATGTGTTAATATGTCAAGAACAGATGAACTTTTACCAAAGCGGTTGAATTAAATAAAATAAATCATAGTGAGCTAGTATAAGCGCTGTGATCAGCACTTAGCCACTAGGGTTTTGGTAATGTGTTTGTAGTGCTGCTTTGTACTATTCTGAGCGAATAGTACTGTATTATTGTAATAGATGCGATCTGTGACTCATTGTTCCATCAGGCATCCCTTTTTCTCTTCTCTTGTTAACTATGTGTTACAGAGAGCGTTCTATCATCCTATTGGTCAAAGTCTAGGAACGTATTGGTCTAGGTGGAAAAATACAAAACAGTATCCTGTTTTTCGATGTCACACTACATGGTTCATTCCTCATTCCCAACGCTCATATTCGTTTGGGATAAATTTATGTAGTTTGATCCCAGCATATGTTTGTGGAGATTTGGAGACCTCTCTGGTGGAAATGTGTAACTGCGTGCAGCATGTGGTCGGGTGTGGTTCAGACACCTTTCCCAAGTATCTGAATCCGATAACTGGGAGATCACTGACAGAGTATTCAAAAAGAACTTCAAAGAGAACCGAAGATATAAGTGAATCATCTATTACTGTCATCACATCTTCATCAGTCTGATGTGTTTTTGTGTGTATATATATATATATATATAAAACTATTTAAATGATTATTTCAGGCTTTGCAGCAGTGCACGGACATCATATGTTAGAATGTGTTTTTAAAGTAATGCTACTTCTATCCACTTTACATGTTGCAGTTTAAAATTAGTATGGGTATTACTAATACTTGAGGAACAGGTATCAGCAGCGAAAGGGAAACTTGTAAGTGTAGAGTTAGAAGATGTAGTTCATCTAGTGATGCTTAGTTTGTGTTATCAAGTCTTAGATAACAAACAAACTTCTTCAGCAACATTTGTGTCGCTGTGTTTGGCCAAACTGCCACCCTATACTTCCATTCTATCCTCGTACTGGTGTTTTACACACATCAGTGTCAATGTTAGGTTTAGAGCGGTCCACCACCCAAAAATATCCAGCCAAAAGTGACTCTGGGAACAGAAAGTGATCACTGATGAAGCACAGACTTCCATCTATACTTCACCACTCTAAACCACTTTAAACAGTGACACTGATGTGTATAAAAACACGCGCAAGAGGTTTAAACGGAAGTACAAGGTGACGGTCTGACCAATCAGAACAACACAGATGATGCTGAAGAAATATGCATGTTATTTATGATCCTTCGCTAACACCTGAAGCTTATTATCGAGTTCAACAACAAAAGTATTATTCAGTCACTACTACACTGCATTTGGTATTACTAGAAATGATTCTACTATGAATCTAATATGTATTTATTAAAGTGTGGGCTCAAATACAGGCTCTTGCAGTTTAAAGAGCCTAAGATGGATAAGCCTCACACAGTAAGCAAGTACCCACCATCCCATAGAGTGGTCTGTAGAAAAGTCCAGCCCTATCGCTCTTTCTTTGCTCAGTCGCAGGCTGTATCGCTTTCTCCTTCGTATCAACTAATGGCAATGGATCTGTTTCACGGCAAAACCCGAGTCCACCCTGGTGTGGGGACAAGGGGTAGAAATCAGTTGGTGCTTCCCCATGAGGGGTATCCGGTGCTGGGACGTATTATCAGGATACTCCCCGCGCGGGACAGGAGCTTGCTGTATGTTTGACCTGTTGTATTTTCTCTCTGTCTCTCGTTTCATTGACTGAAACGGGAGCTGTGTTTCTGGACGTGTGGGACCGATGTCGTCACCCCAACAGCAGGCGATTTGATCAATGACCTTGTCTTACCCCAATAACCTTTCAAATCCGGAGAGTGAATACATGTGTGTGTGCGTTTGTTTCACGCTTTGGAGACACATTTGAACGTCACACAGTGGGGCTTACACTATAGCTCCTGTACTCACAAGCCACTGGCCATTAGAAATACCAGCTAAATAGGTCCAATGCAGCATCAGATAAAGGCATAATAAGGAAAAATCCACTCCCATGCCATAACCATATTAGTATCACGGGAATGATGAGATAATATCTAGTCACCAGTGGTCCTATGGTGCTGTCTTTGCATTAATGAACAGGGTAGAGGGTGGCTGACAAATTGTGCATAGCGACAGATGGCCTACTGTATAATTTCCATAGAAATGCATTAGTGTCATTCATAGGGCACTTTTCCACTTCGCCTAAGTGCATCTTAAATGAGCCCGGGCCCAGAGAAGGCAGCAGTGTTTCTGGATTCTGTTTATATATGGTTTCCTCTTTGCATGGTAGAGTTTTAACTGTGTTCACAGACAGTGGTAAGTCTTTCTGAGCCCATGCAGTGATTTCCACTACAGAACTGTGTCTGTTTTAATGCAGTGCTGCCAGAGGGATTGAAGATCTAGTCATCCAATTTTAGTTCGTGTCCTGCATACAGAAATTTCAGATATTTGCAGTATTTGCCTGAGATGTCTTTTACAGAGCAGTGAAACCCTCCCCATGTTTACTTCTGAAAGACTCTCCCTGGGATCTTTTTATACCCAGTCATGTTACTGACCTGGGCAGCAAGGTGGGGCAGTGGGTAGCACTGTTGCCTCACAGCAAGGCATATATTTTTCAAAAACAATAAACGTTTTCAGTTTCAACAACTGATATTATTTTATTATTTTTTTATATAATTATTTAATTATTTTATTAAATAATAAATGAATAATAAAATAAAAAATATTTAATAATGAAATATTAAAATATTATCAGTTACATACAGGATTTAAAGGATTTCCACATCATTGGATTCTGTTGTTATTTACATACATGTAACACAAAATGTCCGATGGTTTGTAGAATTTATGTTTGGCTTTTTGTTTGGTCTCCATAGACATTTCATTGTATTTAGACTGACGCTTATTATCTACCCTCGTAATGAAAAGCAGGACATTCCATGCTCCTCCTGCTACTGTGAAGGAAATCCTATTCTTTGGAGTGACTAAAGCACCACTGAACACCTTTGAGATGAGTTTGAGTGCTGTTTATGAGCAAGGAGTGATGAGTACCTGACTTCACTAATGCTATGTATGATGCTATACTATGTTCACTAATGCTAATGCTGAACGTAATCAAATTCTCACAGCAATGTTCCAAGTCTGTTCCCGGAAGACTATAAGCTAATGTAGTGTCGGGCAATGTATTGTCAGTATACCAAGATACTTTAACTTTTAACGTTTGTCATTTGCTAGGTGTTCCAGACTGGTTTAAAAGCACAGTTTACAATTTCTGAAAACCAAATAAATATTCAGTTTTAATATGCATTTGATATCCATATGCATGCATGATATGATAGCATGTAAGGTTTTTCATTCCCCTATAGTATCCGTGATTTCCAAAGGAAAGGTGTCTGGTTACTTCCTGACATACAGCATGTGCCACCTAGGACCAGATCTGTTGACTCACATGGCCAGCATAACAGCTCAGGGCGTATCAGCACTTCGTCAGTGAGCTGCAGAAGAGAAGACAGCACTTCAAAAGGGAAGCATCAATAGCTAGTTTCAGAGAAAATGAGCCAGATTTGCTGGCACCAGCACTGCTGGCCGCATGTGTGTGTGTGTGTGTGTGTGTGTACGTGTGTAGGTGGCTAATTTTCCCTCTCCTGTACTCAGGGGTGAACTTCGTCTAGTTGGCTGCATGTGTCAAACGCTCTGCTTCAACAGTCTGGGCTTTGTGCTCAACCAAAAACTGGAACTTTATTTTCCATAAGGGTTATCTTATACCATCCGAGATCATATCTCTCTAAATCAGCTTCCTCCCCACATGTATACTTATGCAAACTTGCTTATTTGTGTGTTGTTTTAAGGAACTATGGTTTGCACATTATTTAAATATGAAAATAAGAGTCAGTAGTAGGTGCAGCAGTGCTGCAAGTTATAAAATAGATTTTTGTGATCAGGAGAGTGCAATGGGTGTTGGTCCTACAGCGTGGCGTTGATGGCCCTTCCTTTCGCCATCACTAGTCAAAGTGGCCGTCTGTTAGCTAACAAAATAGACTTGGCAGTTGGAATTCTCCTAAGATCAATGAGATTGCCAATGCGCTCACCTTCAGGCACTTGTGTTTCATAATAGCAAAGTATATTATATAATATTATATTTATATGACACAAAAATGCCAGAAAATAAAAACATTTCCCTGAACTGTCAGCCTGAACAATGGCACCATCAAAAGATAGTCCAAGCTGTAGATTCACACAACCTATCTGTGAGTCCGTGTCAAATACGTTGATTTCCACGTTGAATTACGCGTTACCCCTTTCGAAGGCTACTCCTATCAAGCCCATGACGCGTAGCTTTGCCTTCCTGCCCCAGGAGAAAAAAAGTAAACAGACGTATACTTAATTTAAGCATGCTTAGAATACTTTCTTGCACCCATTCATATACTAAATTCATTTACTAAAAGGACATATTCTTGATATACTAACTATGTACCTAGTATGCTAAATATATGTCATTAGTGCTATTAAAAATATACCTACATATAAATAGATTTAATTGTACTTAACTGTACCACCATTTAAGATTTACTTAAATACACTTAAGTACATATTAAAATATATTTCTAGTACATTAAAATATAGTTAATTTTTACCCAGAATGCACTTCTTCATTAGTATGCTTATATTAAGTACACTGAGGTACTACAGAGATAAAATGTACTGGTGATTATTAACACAGTCGAGTCTCATTTTTATGAGATGGCAGCAGCGTGTAGCTCATGGAGGAAGTCACATGGCGTTCTCTGGGTCCACTCATCCATGTTAGAGGTACTCTTAACCGATTTGAATATGAATCCATCTTGGCAGATCACGTACACCCATACATCCTGACCCACACATCCTGGTCTAATTTATCATGATATCAATATCATCCCCCGTCCCTCACTAGAAGGAATACTGAAGTCGTAATTTGTGGCAACATGATTGCAATACGGTGTGTGTTGTACATGTTCCTACCAAACAGCGAAAAGCTCTGTGAGGCAAAGCTTCACAAGTGCAGTCTCCTGCTCCCTGTAGAGCGCTTTACAGATGCAGTAGCAGCACTTAAGCAGCGCTTTTACCACCAAACCAAACAGAGCTGCTGACAGCAACCAGCAGGGACAACTGTGAGTGCATTCTCCTCCTGCTCCATCCAGCACTTCCTTTTCTTAAATTCTTTATCCGTGTGCCAAAAGGGCCTCTAAATGGAATATTACAGGAAAAGCACTGTGGTTTCTCGCTTGCTTACAGTTAGCTTAGGCTGATGTACATACAGTATATTGATTAATCTGTTCTGACTCTAAAAGTTAAATCTTCAAACTAATAAAAATATACCTTTGAGAGTAACTTTATTGTCTGTACTTTGATGAATAAAAATGTACTTTCCCTGTACCTTATCTCTGAAAGCATACTTT
This sequence comes from Semaprochilodus insignis, assembly GCA_034552555.1. Lineage (NCBI taxonomy): Eukaryota > Metazoa > Chordata > Actinopteri > Characiformes > Prochilodontidae > Semaprochilodus > Semaprochilodus insignis. Next base: position 23,779,174 of record CM067485.1, read on the forward strand.
GGCATGCATGCATTTGATGGCACATGGAGGGGCAACATGCTGAATTCCACAATCTGTCAAGAAGGATAGATAACCCAAAAACGGCCAAGATCTAAAGAGTTTAGGCAAGAGCAAGGAGTCATGTTAACATCATTGAGGTGTTTCAATGGTTAATTATTATTAAATGGTTATATTATTATATTGGTTAGTATATGGTTATATAATTATTGGCAGGTTTAGCAACTGAATTTGTAGCTTAGGCTATCTCAGATAATGTGACATAGATTAAATCTTCTGAATAATCTTCTCTTATTCCGCTAGTTGTCACTGTGACATACACTGAGCTACAAAGAAAGTGTCATGGCAACCTAATATCGGAAAAATTAGTATATAAATATAGTATATAAATATAACGGCAACTTGACATTAAAGTGGACTGAGGCAACCCTTATGTCAAACAATGCCAACCGGAAGTGATAATAAATGTATACGTAGGTGTATGTCACGAGTTTATGTAGGTGTCGCACTATGAGAACTGCCCTACAGTAAAGTCTTGCCGTGAATAAATAGTTTCTATTCAAAGTTTCCCATAGTGCACTGCACAAACTCCAGTTGAACAGGACTAAATATGCTGTCATTGTAATGAAACATGCATTTGTTTAGCGTTCTTTATGTATTAATGATATCCAAAATCCAAAATGATATCCAGAAAAGCATGTTGTGATGTAATTTATTGTGATCATGATAGAAGACTTTTGTACTCAATATTTATGGACATATTGTTAAAATCAGCTGAAAGGCCTGGTCTTCAGAGACTGCTTCACTGGGTAATTACCTCTTATCCTCAGCCAGAAATGCTAGTTAATACAGAATAACAGCACAGGCTGCACACACATGCTCACACACCTAACACCCCCCCCCCATAGAGCATGGATATAGTTCCAGTAGTGGGGGATGTCCTCTACAGTGACCTCTTTTCCTCGCCTCTATCTCCGCATGTGTCAGAGCACAGATAAAGCACCTCGTGCTGCGGTCCGGATTAAAAGAGATGGGACCGCGATCACGGCCTCCATGACGGCTTAGAGACAACACCTCATCCGTCACAGCGCAGGCAAAGGCGGCACGATAATCATCAGTCACAAGAAACAGGACACACTATGAAACAGCTTTATCGGGGCCTCCGTGGCCATATGCCAAAAAGGTGGAACTTCTCTGAACAACAGGAGGAGCTAATAAAGCAGGTTAGACAGTACTCAGTGCAGAAGCACTGCCGGACTAATAATCAGGCAGTTCAACTGAGAAGGTGAGAGGGCTGGAGGATGCCTAGAAGAATCAGCACAAACCAAGATGCTATCAGAGCCCTTTCACTGCCTGTCAAAAGATCAGGGGACACTTGCGCATCTAAATGTTTGAATATTTTGTGACTAATAAAACAGAAAACTGTTTACATACCGCCACTGCAAAAGCATCAAAACTGAAGGAACAACTGACAAGGGGGTTACCTTGGGAATGATGCCAAACCACACTGATTTTATCCTGTTGCTGGGATGTCAGCACTCATTAGCACTCATCCTTTCAGGTGTTTAGACCACCTTTGGGATAAAAGAGTTTTAGTGTGTTTCAATATGATTTCATATTGAAGTTCAATTCAGTTTTTGTGTTTCCAGAAGATATTATTAAAAGAACATACACTTCCGGGTTCTCCCCGAGTCTCTACCTCGGACTCCAATCCCGAGAGTTCATCGCTCTGTGACGTCACGGCCACATGTTCTCCACCAGCCAATCACGCACCACCATCACGCTCATTGTCACCAGAGTACTAATCACACACCTGTACATCATTAGTTCTGTTTGTATATATACTCGCTCTCTTCATGTACACATATTCCTGAATGCTACCATGTGGACGCTGAAATTGTGAGTAAAGTGGTATAATATGTTGTTTCTTTTTCTTGCTTGCACAGAAAGGTAGAGTCAGGAGACTGGAGGCTGGGGATGTTGGAGTAGTTTATTTCATGGCGATCGCAGTTCACTCACAGCTCCTGTCCAAGGACAGTCCCATCCAGTCCAACTCAGTCCAAAGACAGTCCCTTGTCCCACAGGCTTTATACCCTGTTTCACCACCCCCTTAAGGCACACAGAGGGTGTGTCCTTATCTAGTGTTAACAGAGAGTCAACTGTCCTTCAGGTCGTGTTTGACCTATGACCGTTCCCCCAGGGACTCCGTCCTGTAATGCAGCTATTCCCCACATGGTAAACGTATACACACTTGTATACAAAACAAACTTATTTACAAAACACTGATATCCAACAAATAGTAAAAGGTATACTGCAGTAACTGAGACAGATAGTGACTCAGAGCTACACACACTATAGAACTTCCTCATTACCAGTTTTTGGTCATTCCAACACGAGTCTCTGAACAGGTGTTTTTCTAGGAAAAGATAGCTGGAACCAAGTCTGTACTGTGCAGTGCGTTTAGCCTGCTAACAATGCTATCGTTACCAAAACACAACAGTTAAGATAACACTTTATTGATCCCGAAGGAAACTGCAGATTGAAGGAAATCTGTGTTTTGTGTCACCACGGAATAGGCTTGTGGTGCACAAAGCTAACGCTAAGTTAGCCGATCAGGATAGCCCCAAACACGACACAACAGGGTTGGCATCGCCTTTCTGTCCTTTCAGAGCCATTATTATAGAAACGTGTCAGTCACTTAGTTTGCCAGACTCAAACATGTTCTGTGGTGAGCAGAGCTGTTATCATGCTAGCTAAGGTAACGCTAACCAGCTTTTCTCTTCTAGTTAGCAGCACTGTTTAACGTTCAACAATAGGTTGCAAATCACATCACGTCACTGCTGCTGCGGTGTGAACTGCAGACGGAGGACAGCAGATGATGTGCTACATATGGAGCTCTATTACAGGATTGTTTATGTTTGCAAAATCAAAATACCAAAATAACTGAGAATCCACAAGGAGCTTTTATCAGGTACCAAAAATCCTCACGTAGAGGCAAATGCAAGAAACTGACTGAAAAACACTCAAAAAAATGGCATGAGGACCTTCATCTGTGGTTGCTTTCTTGAGTAGAAGGAAGTCTGGAGGTAGTTGCTTATGCCTGGAGGAGGTAGTTGCTTATGCCTGGAGGAGGTAGTTGCTTATGCCTTCCTCTATAGCAGACAAGTCTTTCAATTCAGGTGGAAAATCACTCTTCTTCATAACATGAAGACCAAACAACCTGCACACAACCTACCGTTAGATGGGAAACAGTCTGTATTAAATGATGCTTTTAAAAACATTCAATTATTTTAGATTTTGATATAACACAGAATGAGACGGTGTCACAAAAGGGCACTATACGTCACTTACAGCTTTAAAGCTGGGAGTGGTACTAATGACTACTCATTATGACCTCCCCGAGAGCACTGAGCATAGGGTCTCCGCAGGGATGTGTCTGGAATGCTGCTATATTGTCTAAGCAATTAGGATTAGGAACATAGTGACTCCAATGTAATCATCAAACATGCTGATGACACCTGGTTTCATCACTTCAGAGGATAAAAATAAGTACAGGCGAAAACCGGAGTTACCCGTCTCCACATGTTTGAATCTTTGTACGCTGAAAGAGTTTATTAGAGAACAATTAACATTGTGATGGACTGAAATCACCCTGCAAATGAGATTTCTGTTCTCTTTATGCTCTGGGAGACAAAATATATCAAGTCATGAACAAAAAGACTATAATATTTTTTTTTCTCAGTGCTGTGCAAATGCTTTGAATTGATTTATGGATGATTAGTGGCTGTATACGAGTGTATAAATGGGCATGTTCTTCATTTTTATATGTTTCTGAGTGAGCACCACACTTATTTTCCAATGTAAGCATTTTTAATACCTACAATACTGGCAATAAAGCAGAAGGGAACTGTAGTTAAGAGACATTGCGATGCACTCAAATCCATATCTAATACATTTTCAACAAAGGAGAGCAACGGCCAACAGTTTTGTCGAACTGTTCTAAAAACTGGGGCCTCTCATGGTAAATCCTGTCTTTCTCATTGTAAGAACTGCATTAGGTCTGTTACCCACTTTACACACAATGGAGGTGTTCAACATCAACATTTCTGTACGATCTTCTAGCAATTAGGCGGAGGTAATGACATTAATCACTATGCTGAGACCTTAGAAGAACGTGTAGCAGTTATTTCAAAGACTGCTGTTACAAAACATATGTGGAGAACACTCCTAATAACCGAATAATCCTAATAATTTCTAACAGGCGTATAAAATCAAGCACGTAGCCATGCAATCTCCATTGACACAAACTCACAGAACAGGGGTGATGACTACTGAAGCATGTAAAAAACACTTTCCTCTGCTGGATCGCTTACTACAGAGTTCTAGACTGCATATGGAAGCAACATCTGCACAAGAACTGCATGTCAGGTGCTTCATGAAATGGGTTTCCATAGCAGAGTGGCTGCTCACAAGTCTAGAAGTGCTAAGCGCAATGCCATGCAAGTGGTGTAAACCACGGCATCAATGGACTCTGAAGCAGTAGAAACATGTTCTCTGGTGTGATGAATTACGTTCACTATCTGGCAGTCCGATGGACGAATCTAGGTTTGGCAGAGGAAAGGAGAACGCCACCTTCCGGAATGCACAGTGCCAACAGCAAGGTTTTGGGATGCTGTTTTTCAGGGTTTGGGCCCCTTATTACAATGATGAGGAATGTTGCATGCAGTATGGAAAGACAATTCAGACATTTATATGGCAACAAGTTTGAGGTTGACCTGATCACATTTGTTGACTCACTGCAAAAAAAAAAATCTTGGCAAATAAAATGATCTTTTATGTAGTTGATGTATATTTTAAGATTGCTGTAAGATTATTAAGATTATAAACTTATTGCTAGACATTTTTACTTGCTTCAAGCCAAATGATCTCACTATACTGGAAGATAATGTTGCTTAGTTACGAAACATAACCCATTTGCGAGCCAAATTATTTGCCAGTACAGCGGCTCACTAAAATCACTTAGTACATGCATTGTACATACATACATACATACATACATACAGACGCTTCGGCACCCCCATGACCCAGGAGGATAAGCAGTTTAGAAGATGAATGAAGCCTTCCTAGAAGACTGGAGGCTATGCAGCTCCATATTAATGCACATTATTTTGGAACAGGATGTCCAACAACCTCTTTCAGATGTCCAAACACACTGCTACTGTGTTGCAAGTTACGACTACAACATCAAGAAGACTTCAAGGGTATGCAGGGATGAGAAAAGTGAGAGGGAAAAACTTTGAGCGAGTTAGACAAAGTCATTATCTCCGTGAGCAGGTGAGTTATGCGTGGTTTTAATTAAAGATATTGGGAGCTGTTAATAGCGCTCATTAATTATTAGGGGACTATTGGCGCAGGCCAGCCGTCGCCTCCACTCCCATGTCACCTTGGTGATCTCATCACTGTTGAACAGCAGAGCCTTAATGACACTCCTCTAGAAGGGCATCTACGATTAAGCGGACTCACACTGCACACCAACACTGGCTCTAACATAACAGAGTTAAGTATAATTTAGCTAATTATAACTAATTACAGCAAATTGCAGGGGGACTGTAGATGCACACAACCAAAAGAGAAATACTGAATACTATTAACATTGTTTAAAGCTCTAGAACTCTGGGATATTCCAATATCAGAACAGAAAAAGGGTTCTGGAAATGGTATTTTAGGTACCCCAAATGTAAAAATAAAGGTTCACGAATGGTTCTAGGGTGGGATATATTGTTCTAGGGACTAGTTTGATTGGACATGTAATCTTCACATTATGTGGAACTTCTTTCAACTTTACAAAGGTTCTTCACATGTATCATTTACATGGTTCTTCAAAGAACCACACATTAAAAGGTTTGCTCTAAAGAAAGCTTTGCTAAACTTAAAATGTGGAATTACTATCTAACCATGACTGGGTTTAAATGGAACAGGGATAATGAAACAAGCAGTAGCAAAAAATAGGGGAAAAAAAGGTGCACTGAGGCAACATAATGAGTCAGGTACAAACGACAACAATAAGGCTGCTGCAAAGGCCGAAACTGAAAGCTTCTGGGTCTTAATAAGCTGAGCTGTATAGTTTTCTTATGAGTCAGTATATCACCTTTTATTTCTGCTCCTGCTATTTTCACTGGATGTTGACATGTCACAGCACAGAGACATGATAAACTGGTGCACTGGGCTACAAAAATTAGTCATAAATTAGCAGCATAGCATAGTGAAGGTGGGTGTTGATGGGGGCCATGGCACCCCCAGATTTCAGAATCCTGCTAAAAAATAACAATTAAATAAACAAAAATAAATTAACCGAGCTTTTAAGATTTACCGAGTGTAGTAAAGACCAACGTCGGTGTTAGTTTTTGTATTTTGTTTTTTAGTTTTAATAGTTTTCTTGAATGTTGCAGAAATGTTGAAATCCCCTTTGGAATTCCCCTTTAATGCAGTATTTGCATAGCAGAAAGGGAAGTCACGTCCCTCACCAACTGTTGGCCACTTCAGGAGCCATATCGGAGAAACCTAATATTGTTTTTAAACCTAAAAATTTAAGTCCCGTGTGCTGAACACACCATGTTGTAGCACATTATGTAAGGTTCTGTTTGATGTCAATTTTACAATTTAACAATCCAAAAGAAAAACACGGTGCTGTAACATGATTGCATGTTGGCATTTAAGCTTACTTAAAACACCTTCCTGTGTCTCTGGCTCACAGTTCTGTCCACTTTAAAACATGTGTTGATATTTAAAAAAGAGATGAACCAATACTATTTCTCCCCTTCTGATACTGGTACCTGATATTTAAATACAGGCTGATATAGAGTACTGATACAGATACTAACTATATGTAACCCAAATTCCCTGTAGGCCCTGAAATATATATACCACTATATATTTAAAATATTTAATTTTGATAAAATCTATGTGTGTCACAAATAAAACACACTCAGCTTGACTTGCTGAACATGCTGAATTACATGTACATACATTACATGTTTAAGAAAACCTATTTTGGTTGGTTTATTGTATGTTTATTATATATATTGAGTATTAACTATTATATAATTCATAATTAAAACCATATTTAACAACTTAAGTAAATGTAAAATAACTTGCAAATATAGTTACAAACAGAACTGATCAGTATATTGATAAACCTTTGTTCGCAGGCTCGATAAAAACTGTGCTGATTGCTGTTTCATAGACACATTTCTCAAGTCAGTTGTCTCATTCATGCATCTCGTTCACTCACGCTACATCTCCGAGCACCAGACTCTGTAAATCTGGTAAATTTAAGTGTCATTCATGCTGTCAGTAGCATGAACCAGCTTGGTTAAAGTAGCAGGTCACAATACCCTGCTGCTGAGTGATAGAGCGGACCTATAAAGGCGCACCGCAGGCGCTATGCTGGAATGATAGAGGCTGTGTTGCATGGGCTAATGAGTTAATGCACCAGAAAGCACTAGGACTAACCAGAGTACATGGTGATGGTGACGACTCAGTGTCTTCTACACAAAGCTTTTTCTCATCAGTGGATAATGTTTCCACGTTAGCTCGCCCAGTTCATACTAAGATCAGCCATTTACATTACATTAGCTAGAGTAGTTAGCATAGCTATAGCTTCATCCGTCTTCTCAGTCACAGCCTTCTCTACAACACGCTCACTTTAAGCCATGTGTTCCACTGTAGCAAAACACAATATACAATTGACTGCAAAACATGATATAAGCTCACGGGACCAAAACTTGCGTCATCTTGCTTGTTTAAGGTGATCGTAATAGTTTTGGTATATTAGCTCCTGGAATAGTTCACCCGAGTATGTGAGCACACACGCACATCCCTCAAGTACCACATGCAACCAGGCCACTATCACAAAGCCAAAGCCTGACTATCACACTGTTAACAGTAAATAGGAAACAACAACTCATTCATAAGGGCTCACTTCAGAAAGTTTATCTTATCTAACATGACAAACTCGTGGCCTTCATTCAAATAAGTGGTTTACATAATAACAGATTGCAAAAACTGAGGCCTCCGACTCTGTAAGAGCTTCTGTGCAAAGTAGGCCACGGCACAACACACTCCGCACAAATACGATGCCAGGTTTAACTTCAGCCCCCAGCCAGTAAAAAGAGCCGTGTTTACGGTTCTCTGTTGCTCTGAATGATGTCTATTCTTCATTCTAGTTGCTCCTATCTGCTACCTCAGCTTGGCATTAAACCTTTATCCATGGCAATCTTTCTGCAGCTGAGCAAGGCTTTTCTAAGGAGCCCAGCTCAGTGGCTGCAAGGCTTTAGCAGTATCATTCCCAAACTAAGACTAAATCTGACTCATCACCTCTCAGTGGAAGTCAATTCCTTTGGTTCCACTGAAAGTGTGCGTACTGAAACTCCATTCTCGAACTGTCCATCACACAAGGTGTAAAACGGTGCAGCCCAGGAGCACTTTCAGTCACTGGTTCATTATTTCAAAGTGCAGTACTGGGCATGTCAAATGTTCTATTGTGCTGACAGCTATAAACACTAATACTTTCCCAACCTACCCATTACTGGCCTTTTGTTTCTAAGTGCACTTCACCCCTGCCTTATTTACTGGTTAAAGGGGACCTATCATGCTTCTTTGCAATGTTCCTAATTTTGCTTTTTTGTGATCTGCTAGGACAGATTTGCATGCTTTAGTTATTTCCAAAACACAACATTTTTCTCATACTGTATCTGTATTTACTCTGTCACAGCTCTTGTGTATTTAAGCCACACCTTCCAATTGAGCCCAGTGCCCTCCGACTGGTCAGCTTGTCCACTCCGTTCTGATTAATCAGCCGTCAGAAGGGTATCCTGCTACAAGTTCTGCCCCCACCTCTGTGACTACTCTTACAATGGTTTCGGGTCTGCCGTATCAGTTTGAGCCAGATCCTCAAAGTCAGGTAGAACAAGTTGGAGAACAAGCTAGACTTCAGCAGCACATTTCAGTGTGGTGAGTTGTGTAAGGGAATGCCAAGCTTGCTGATAGGTGGGCAATAAGGATTGTGTTACGAAACAACGTCACCTGGAAATCCAAGCAGGCATTTCAGGCAGCCGAGGAAAGCAGTTTCTGTGGGAGAGAATTTCTCTGGGCATGAACGGTGGGCTTTACAGACCCTTTACATGCACATAAACACACTAAAAGAAAGAGGAAAAATGGAAAAGTATTAAGTTGAGGAACGGGTTGAATTGTAGGTGCAAAAACTGCTCTATGGTGGTCCTGTGGGGGTCCTGACAATTGTAGTACAAGGTAAAAGGGAGCTAACCAAGTACACAGACAAACAGATGGACTACAGTCTGCAGCTGTAGATCTACATGGTGCACATATACAGTAAGCGTAGCTGATAAAATTGAGAGTGTCTGTAGATACAAGTTGGTGTTCCTAATGAAGTTCTTGGTGAGTGTACATACACTCATGATCATGTCCACTATATTACTGACCACATGAACTCAAGTATGTACATTCATCATATATATGTCCAGTACAGTATTGACCATAGGACCTATTACACTCACTGACCAGTTTATTATGATATTAGTTTACGTGATGCAGTGTAAAAAGCATAAAATCATGCAAACACAGGTTGAGAGCTTACACCAAACATCAGGATGAGCTCCGGGTGAATGATTTCGACTGCAACATGGTTGCTGGTGCTACACAGGGTGGTATGAGTATTTCAGAAACTGCTGAACTCCTGTGATTTTCACACACAACAGTCTCCAGTGCGAGCAGGAGATCTGTGGGCAGAAATGCATTGATGTGAGCTCAACAGACAAAGGCTAGACTTGTTCGAGCTGACCGCGCAGCTACAGTAACTCAAATAACTACTCAATACAATGGCAATCTCAAAAAAAAAAAAAGCAGCATTGCTGAATGCACCTGCTGAACAGCACGAGACCACATCGGGTTCCAATCCAGTCAGCCAAGAGCCAAGGCTACAGTGAGCACGGGTTCACCCGGTCTGATAAATTCTGCTGCAACATACAGACCATGGAATCAGAATTAGGTGTAGTGATGCTGGGAATGTTTTCTTGCCACACATTGGGCTCCCCTAACACGAAACAAGTATTGTTTGAATGCCTTAGCCTATCTGCGTATTGTTGCAGACCGCGTGCATCCCTTTATGGTTGCAATTTACCCACCTTCTAATGGCTACTCCCAGCAGAATAATGCGCTTGTCACAAAGCACGGCATCTCAAAATGTTTCCATGAACACAGGAATGACTTCAGTGTACTTCAATAGCCTCCCCAGTCACCAGATCTAAATTCAATACCAGCAATAGCATCTTTTGAATGTGGTAAAAGGAGAGAAATCTGCAGCAATTGTGTGATGCAATCATGCCAGCATGGAGCAGAATCTCAAAGGGATGTTTCCAGCACCTTGTTGAACCCATGCCTTAAATAATACAGGCTGTTCGGAGAGATAGTATTAGAATAACGTGTCCGGTAAACGTATTTGTACACTTATTTAGATGTCCACTACATAAATGACCACATAACCTTGTGTCCAATTCTCATTTATGTAAGCCTTTTGGAAACTGCATAATCCTGTGCTTGTATGCTGTAGTAAACGCACTGTCACACTGGGACAATTGCATTTGCCTATGAGGATCAATAAAGCGGATTTTATCTTCTCTCTTGCTTTCAAAGAAGAAGCACTGCGAAGCGAAATATCATATCTATAGCTCTCTGGGCTGTTTAGCATATACCATACTGGCAGCACTTCTCCACCATTTCTCTGTCACTCCTATACACACAGTGAAAGTCTTTCTGCAGGGCCTCTTGGGTGTTCTAAGTATTAGCATGGCACTGTTCTCAGAGATGGTGTTGCCTTATAAACCTAATATCTAATAAGTTTTCTTGACTTTTTTAGGACCAAGCTGCTTTTTCAGCTCAGCACGCATTTAAGTTCAGATTTAAGCATACTTGAAATGGCATTAAACAGAAGCTAGGGAGAGGTGGAGAAGAAAAACGTTGAGTATTTTTCCAGCTCATTGCCTTCACAGGCTGTGAGGTTAAAAAAGAAAGGAAGAGAAATCACTGTGTTAAAAGTTCACCATTTTCAAAGAGCCAGCTTCAGCAGGCTGGCCTACAGCCGGCACTGCGGATGTGACAGCGCGTGCGTTACTTGCACTATTTCACTTAAAATGAAGTCACGAAACATTTTCTCTACATCTTTCTTACTACTTTCTACTCATTTATTCTCAAGTACTTCTCTATCCTACATTCTTCCTTTACATTTCACTCCGCCTCCCTGCACTCATCCACAGTAGCAGTCCAAGGTTTGGACACACCTACCCATCATGATCATTTTACATATTTACAATGCAGTTTCTGTACACTTCTGCGAGACGCCCTTTAAAGCCTAAAATAGCCATTTAAAGGGGACCTATTATACTACTCCAGTTTTTCCCTGTGTGTTGCGGCTGCAAAGTTATAAAGCTCAAAGTGCATGCCAGAAGCAGAAACTCTCTCCCACAGAAATCACTTTTCTCAGCTGTCTGAAACGCCTCGCTGGAAAACCCTTTTTCTGTTCCAAGGTGACGTCATCTCATAACACAATCCTTATTCCCCATCATCACATAAAGCACAGAGCACTCTGGGCTCATCAGGAGGCAGGGCCTAAAGACACAGGAGCTCTAACAGAGTGTATCAGAGAGCGGGTGAATACAATATTGTGTTTTGGGAAAATGTATGCATGTCAATCTAGTAGACCCCAAAAACAAAATTATCAACACTGAAAATGAGTATATAGATAACGATAGATAGATTACATACATCTTACACACTGTAGCTTTGAGATGATGAAAAGCATCCATTCAACAAGGTCCAAACTTCTGTATGTAGTGGTTCTGCATACTTAAAATGTTTTTTAGAGCCGGAGTGCCCAAACTTTATGTCTACAGAGGCCAACATGCAATGTTTGTACCAAGCTGCATAGAAAATAGTTAGGTCCAATAATAAATATAGATTTTTCGGATTGGCACACAATTCCTAAATTGGTACATCCCTATTCTATACCAGGAACTGTACATCTAGACCAAGAAACCATAAGAAATGGTTCTTGGGTTAAGAAAATGTTATTTTTAAAAGCATACAAGTTTGCTTCACTCTCTTCTCCTAATCAGACTGAATGTAGTTTCTGCTAGGCCTATTGCTTTTTCTATTGTTCATGTTACAGCAGGGGAGATAAACAGAGCCAGGAGGAGCGTGGAGCGCACTATGGAGGCCTGAAGCTAACAAGGTTACTCAAACACCAATTAACCAGCAGTGAAAGAGCCCCCCGCCAAACCTCAGTGTGTAATGTCCCTTTACAACACAGCAATGGCCTCGGAGACTACCAGCTACGCTTGCTTTTCGGATTAAAAGTCCTGAGGGTTGAGCTGAGCGAGAGAGATTCACTCTATTCTATTATTTCCTCCAAGCTTCTTCTGGGGGTGCAGAAGTTGCCCCATCAAGTCTCGCACATGCTCACACACCCTCCCCCTAGCTCACCAAATAAGACTGTATGACAGGACTGTACTGGTATGCGGGAAGCGGTTTCTAGTTACGCTTCAGGGCAGCCAGATTGGGCGGGTCAAAATGTGAAACAAATGCCATAACAAAGCAACATCATGATCAAATAACTGGCAGCACGAGGTAGAAGGCACTTCCGGACATGTGAACATCAATACTTTGCTCATTTATAGTGCTCCAAAAATAACATACATACTCATCATGCACTTTATTAGAAAGATCTATCCAACTCCGCTTCATGAGCTCTACATACCTTCTAGGTCTACAACTGCAGCCTCTAGTCCACCTGTTGTCATTCACAATTTGTCTGCCACCCTCTACCGCATTCCTCACTGGTCAGTGTCCTGACCCCTGAACTGCTCTTAACCAGATGTTATTCGAGAGGGGGACCATTCCCAACACAGCAGTGACACCACCCAAAAATACCTAGCATCCAAGAGCAGCCCTAAGGTCAACAAACCATTGATGAAAGGCTAGAGGATGGCAAACCGTACATCAACAGATGGTCTCTAATTGTACATCAGCAAGGAGGAGCCACAAAAGGGGGGTTCTAATAAAGTAACCAGTAAGTTTAGTACATGCTACTGCCCACTGGATGTAGTTGAGCTACAGCTAAAGATATCTGTCCCCCTTTGCTGCAGTAACTGATTCTACTCTTCAGTGGAAGATTGTACACTAGATGTAGGAACATTGCTGTGAGGATTTGCATCCAGTCACATGAACATTAGAGAGTCTTAGGTACCAAAGTCCTAGATCACAAACACCCCGCTCCAACTCATCCCAAATGTAATCGACTCCAGAAAACATGGTTACATTGCTCTACTGTGCAATCCTCAGGGGCTTTATACCTCACTGGCTGACATCGCATCATGACCTTAGGCTCCAGAGCATTCTATTCTATTGGCAATAATTTTCTGTAGCAAGAAAAGTAAACTATTCAACTGGCTGATCAACTGCAAGAATAAATCTGTGAATCTGGTCTTATTCCAAACCTCCCCTTCAATCTGATGATTATGACAACAGCTAAACATGACAGTCCGTGCTTAGTGGACCCCCAGCCAGGCAACATTTGGTTTTATGCCAGATCCAACCTTCACGGGAGCCAAGCAATCAATGGTTGCAGGATGCTAATTACCCTGCTCAGGTGTGGTACAGCTGGAAGAGAACAAAAATGTAGATTGGCCAGGGGTAGCTGAGAAAGCTTAGTCACACAGGCTGCCTGACAAAATGGAATGTGGAAGTTTCAGTAGCCCGATGCTTAACGGCTCAACATTCACGTTTGACTGGTTCACTAGTGCTAGTAAATGCTAAGTTAAGAAAGCCGAGCTGAAGATGATTTGCTTGTGGACGTTTGGCAAACAATGTACTTGATCTTGCCTTCATTTTTTATATACAAATATATAAACACCTCGCTGTAGGGAAAACCAGCTGTCCATCAATCTAGCCAATCATTTGTTGGTAATAGTTTGGAGTGTGAGGCATCTTTCAAAATACTGGGGATATGGGACTATGTGCCACATCAATTAAGAACCTTGTTTCCTTGGTTTGATTTTGACCCATACACACCAGACATTTTGTAGGTCTAACCATAATGAGAGCATTAACATACTAAAACAGATACTAAATCTAAAGTCTTTCAGTCCTTTCACGTATGAGGAAAAAATGTGCCCCTTTGCTTATCTGCAGCACTACATACAAAGTTAATACAGACAACACACACCTCTGTCCTCCTGTGTGTGGGAGTGTCTATGTTCTGTTGAGTTTGCAGTAGAAACAAACAATAAAACACAAAAGTACATGTACATATGTTGTAGGATAAGGAGAGATGGGTTTTGAGATTTGATTAAAAAATGGAAAGGGAATATGGATTTGAAATATGGAATTGCTTGTTAAATACAGAATAAGCTTGTTAAGGGAAGAAAAAGTTAAGGCCTGCAAGGAAAGAGCTGGTGTCGCTACAGCCAATATCACAACAGCTTAATAGGACAATATATTTGCAGCCCAATCCCAAAGGCACTGAACTTAGCCAGGCCAGGATTATGTAACACTCATCTTCATTAGTATGGTGTGTGTGTGTGTGTGTGTGTGTGTGTGTGTGTGTGTGTGTGTGTGTGTATACAGCTGCAATCCGCACTTCATTAACTTAGTCACAGCTTAGAGTGGATTGGTAGAGACTGGATCCAGATTATGACACCAAAGCCACCGTGATCCCATTGCAGTCACACCTAAACCTGCATGAGTGCATACACAGTGAGAAATTATTTAGTCACTTAGGAAACAGGAGATATGTAGACACAAATATCCCTTCTTTCTTTTTAGCATAGTATTTTTTACTGCAGCTGTCTCTAGTTTTAGTCTTCTTCATGGCTTCTATAAATCTTTATCAATAACTCCTTGTATACAAAACTCTAAAGGTGCAGATATTTTTATGAAAGTAACAGACTCAGAATAAAGTAAGACTGTCAAAGTTGGTGTCAAATCCAAATTTAAAAAACTCTACAGAAATAGAGTGATTATTTATTGCAGTTTAATGGCCTACATTGCGTGCTAAAATTGCAGCATGTGTACAAAGTAGCACTGTGTAGCGCAGCACACGCATCCCACAGTGTTGAGCGGACTTCACGTAAGAGCATGAAGTGCAGTCAACACTGCCTAACCCAATTCTGCCAGTCCAGCAGGCACAACCTGACCATACTGTCACATTCAGTCAGATAAGATCGCAATAAGAGCATTTTCACTACTCCTAAACACACACACACACACACACACGACAACTGTGCAACACGCAGCTATTTCTGACTTTCACACCTCCAAAAGCAACACCTCCTCTGCATGCGTGCAAGAGAAACTAGGAGAAATAAAGGCAGAACAGTCAAGTGGATCCAGATGTTCCCATTCAAAACTTTGGGATCACTTATTTGAGTGGAGGTGACAAGGTAAACTACTTGTAAAAGAATTTGAGCAACATTGATACTTTTTAATGCCAACACGTTTCTGGTACACATAAAAACATAAACTGCATGTGGAGCACTGCACAGGAAAAATGATGCAGAGCATATTTAATTAAATTGGAATAAATGAAATCAGAATACATGTAGTTGTGTGTAAAAGTTTAAACACCCCGCTCAATCTGCATGTTTTGCTGATTTTCCAAGTAAAAATAAGTTAACATATCTTTAAAAGACCTTAAATGTGGCCTTCTTCTGCAAATTTTAACCTAGTTTACTAAAACCTACATAACTTTTGCACAGGCCCCTTTTATGTTTCATTTTTTCATCGCAGTTTGTTAAATTCAGAAAATAAACACTGATTGTGCATTAAAATGTCTGGAAGTGTGCTCTATGTGGAGGATGTGTTAATTTATTCACACTTAGAAAACCCACAAAGCACATCAATTGGTCAGGGGACCTTAAATTTTGCACACAACTGTATGGTGAGTACGGTAAAGCACAACAGTAAATATGAGCTATATAAAATAGAAATATTTTATTGTATATTTTATAATCTGCGAATAAAAGCTTATTTACATAATAAAAGCTTTCAAAAAGTAGCACTTTTTGACTACATAATCATTTTTGGATATAATTTACCTCATGATATGTTGTGTCCCACTTTCCCCTACAAACTCAGTGTTTGGACTCTGGATCTGTGTCAACATTTTGGAAACAACCAGGAGTTATTTTATATATGACAAATAAAACTAGAATTGAGGTGACAGGTAGTGCTGTCACAGCACAAAGGTCCTGAGTTTGATTCTCAGGCCGCAGTCAACTGCAGTCCTTTTTGGGTGAAGTGGACCTGTCTAGGCTGTTTCCTGCCTTCCACCCAATGAGTGCTGGGATAGACTCCAGGACCCCCTGTACCCCAGGTAAGTGGCTTAGATCATGGAAGGATGGATTTATAAACTATAACTTTCTATTTCTAGTAATTTCCTGTCAAATTGTCTACCTCAAATCACCTCTTTTCAAATTCAACATGATAGAATTCTAGTATCATTTTAGTGTAATCTCATATATTTATTTGCAATAAAACTGGCTGTACACATTTAAAAATAGTGATTTCAAACTTTACACTTAGAAATTTACACTTTAATTTTTCGAAGTGTAAATAAGTGAACACATGCTTTAAGAGGACATGCGTTTGCACATTTTAATGCACAAATACTGTTTATTTACTAAATTTAACATATTTGGATACACAAAAAACATAAAACGTGGCTTCTGCAAAAGGTTTTTTTCAATATGTTAAACTTAGGAAATGAATAGAAATTGCACTAAATTGTCATGCCATATTTACATGTGGTCCCTGTAGAGGCTGTGGTCTTTATTTGCACTTTCTGAGGTGTTCCAATTTTTATACTGTATATCTGTCGCAGAGAGAAAAGACTGCAGATGGCAAAAGAAGTAGTTAAACCTTTTTAATCACATGACAGAATACTGTGTTCAGTAAATATGAATGACGTATGAAAGGTCGCGCCCCTGACCGGTGCCCTCTCAAGGCAAGTGGCTTATTTTGGACACAGAGAACCTTGTTAGTTGAAGTGATCTGAACTGTGTCCAAGTAGAAAAGATAAAACCTGTGAATACAGGTTAGATGCCCATTTACATTCATCTGGACTTTCTGTCATGATAAGAAAGCCACCAGAACTTCTGTTTTATCTGCGCTCTCCACCCCGACACTCACTCTCATTCTCTATTCTCATTCTCTGACTGTCTCTCTTATGCAACAGGAAAGACAACAGGAAAGCAGTAATAACAAGAGACGATCACTGCCTGTCAGAAGTTTGCTCTCTTTTTGAGTAACGCTTCTCAGTTACATAAGAACAAACAACAGCTGAAGAGGAGTGGAGCAGAAGGTAGGGGTCCTAGGTGTGTGTCAGTGTGTGTGTGTGTGAAGGTGTATTTCTTTGTGCCTGCCCTGTGATGTACTAGTTACCTGTCCAGGGTGTTTCCTGGCTTCCACTAAATGAGCACTGGGACCGGAGGATAAGCAGTTTAGAAGATGAATAAATATTATATTTACCTGTTGCTACTTTGGCTAATACAGAACTTCAAATTGTAACAATTTTGCTATCTGAATGTTTTTAAGCTATCAATATTGATGTATCGCAATGCTAAAAATATGGTATAGATCACTGACTTAATTGTCTTTTAATATGTATGTAAATATAATTGTTTAATTTTCTGTTCATCATATACAAATAAATAACGCCATGCGCCTAAAGCAGCCAAATTAAGTAATTAGCCATCTTTACTTATAGATATATGCACTTAAACAAAGGTCTACAGTTACACACACTCGTGTATAAAGCCTAGCAAAACTACATTTGATATTGAAAATGAAAATATGACAAAACAAAAAACACTCATAAAATGAATTAGCTACATTAGTGAAAAACAAATAACCAACAACCAACACTCCACCCTGTAAACATTAAACACTTATAGTTTTTTATATTTTTAATATATATTTTTATATTTTTATATATTAAATATTATATATTTACTCTGTAAGTGCAAAAATGCTATTTTTTGATGAAGTACATATATAGGAATTGTTATGTTATTTCAGTGTCACAATACCAGAGCTGTTTAATAACTTCTCTACAAGGGGTTTACACAGGGGCACATCATACACATGACTTTTTCACTAATCTTTAAGCTTCAATAATTCAATAATTATTAAATACCTCCTGCTCAAATGCACAGCATTATGTTGGACATTTCACTTCACACATTTTGTACACTGCACTTTAAACTCAACAATGTTCATGCCCACACTACACACTACTGTCAACTTCTATATTTCTATATTGTATATTTAGGTATATTTGGTGTAGATGGTGTAATTACATTCCATTTTTAACATTTTTATTTCATATTACTATCTCTGTGTTTTAAGTTCAGTATTTTACGTTTATTTGATCTTGCTCTTATCTTTATATTTTTAATATTTTTGTATTTTTATATTTACACTTAACTTTTTCTTTGCTTCAGTAAAAACCTCCACTTAAACTCTATCACTAAATATCGTTGGAGGCCTTATCAGTGTCTTGGCTATCCACCATATGTCCATATCTATGTTCTCTGTTGCTTTAAAAAATGACTAATAAAAATCTCCCAAAACTCCGCTGGCCGATTTGGCTGTAAAGAAATCGATCCATAAAAATTAATAATTAGTGCCTGCCTAGCAGATGAGTAATGAAATGAAGTTGCTTATGGAGGAGGTGGATGGAAAGAGGTGTCCAACCAGCTCTGGGACGTCCTACAAGAAGCACAGCAGAGCATCTCTGAGGAATGCATGGAAAAACTGACCATTCCCATACAGAATGTGTGTGCAGCAGTCACAGTTGCTGAGACAGGGTTTTTGATGTACTGTACAGTTTAAAGCTTGTTTTAGTTACAGGTGGAGCACTGTTTTCAAACTGTACACTGTACAAACACACGTATTTAAAACATTATAAAAAGCTAAACTTTGCAAACCTTCATGGGGACCCGAGCACGGGATGAGGAAGTGACCTCCTTCGTCCTTGCTCTTTTGGAGGGTGTTTTTAATATGGAAGCCTTTCGGGAAAGGACTATCAAACAGTCCTGGAAAACACAGACAGGACTTTTCCTGCTCCAACACACCCACATCTTCCCATGAAAGCCTGAATGAACAGCTGATGAGTTGAATCAGGTGGGTTACAGCTGGGAAAACATTAAACTGGGCAGGACTGCAGGCCTCTAAGCCTGAGAATTACAAAGAAACAGCACAGTGTTCTCCAAGTATGAACACATGGTCTTTTTGGTGCCTGCCGTATGAACTCATTATGCTACCTAAAATCAGTTGAACAGTTTTTATTCAATGGCATCGATTACATTCAGTTACATACAAAATGGCAAATATTCAGTTACTATTGTAAATTAAACCAAATTCAGAACAGACAACTTTGACAAGATAACCCACTACTTCAAACTCAAGAGATGCAGACCTGAAGCTTTAGCATGAGCAAATTAGCATAAGTATAATGGTCTTAAAGGGGCAATTTGTAAGATGATGCAACCTGTCGAATTCATACTTTAAACAAGAGGGGGCAGCACATCACCAAAAAGCTGTGGTGTCCACCCCTTTCGTAAGAAACACACAGTTCCTCCTCCTCAACGTTAGCATCCACAGCTGTTTATTCGCCAGTCTAGAAGAAACATGGTGAGTTCATCATCCAACTTCATCCCCTTACTCGCCAAGCATGTCTCCGGTGATGGAAACATTCTTGTATTACATATATCACTTCTTTTGTTTGGTTCCGCATGAGATTTGGTTGCAAGAGTAAGCAGCAGCAGTAATAAAGTTCAATAGCCAAGAGCTTCAGTCATCATTGCGTTTACTGTTCCTTTTATTGGCTACCTGTCCTTGAATGATCTAACCGGGAGGCACACCTTCAGCACGATTGACAGTAGATTAGAATACATTGTCAGGGCAGCAGTGCTACTTCTTCATCCTCTCATGTTGGACTGATTTGGCTAGACAGTACAGTGACTCACTATCGCCTCTTGAGGTACAAGGTGGTATTACGAGACACAGGACGGGGCTAGCTGGTTAGCATGTTAACTTCTCTGCAACACAATAAGTAGATGTCTTTGACACACTGTCAAACTGTAACTCTTAACATTCTGTTAATAAGCTTTAAACTAGAAACTAAAAATCGTACATACTGCTCCTTTAAAAACTCGGCAATAGCGCTAAAGGAAAGCAATGGTAAAAATGGAAAGATTTTATTTCGCACTGTATCTGGTTTTCTTGGTATCAGATAAAAACAAATAGCAATGAAGGGTCATAAAAACACTCTGTTAAACAATTATGAAATTGTTATGAAAAAAAATGAAATCTATAAGCTTTTAAAAACCATTTTATTAAAGACCACCGATTAAGAATAAAAGCCCAATGAGTGTCAGGCTTGAGCCAGCTCTAAAAATAATGTGTGAACCACAGAACTATGCTAACATTAGATTAGCATTTATAAATGATTAATTCCATAGTGTTTTATAGCCAAACACGGCTCTAAAGTGTTGAAATGGGACACTGTCTGACCGGCATTCTTCCACCACTGGTGGTCACAAACTAAAGTTCTCAAATAGCAGCCAGTAGTAGTAGTAAGTACACGCGCTCTCACTTATCACACAGTTTATCACATCTTTAGATCATTTACCATATTCATCAAGCACTGCAGAATGAGAACACTGACGTGAGATCTGGCACTATATTTATCAAACTTCTCGAAGCATGAAAGCTAATCTGGGAACCTTTTACATAGAACACGACTGCATGGACTGATCTTAGATCAGCATTCCAACTCAGAGATCCTGGATAAACATGAGCCCCAGATCTCATGAGCTTAGTTATGTAAAAGTCACAGACTGATTCCAGATCAGTAGTCTTACTAAGTCTGACAAATATGAGTACTGGATTTTCCTGCTCATGCCACGTTACGACATGCTGAAGACCATCTGATCCTCTTGACTGAGATTACCTGCTGTGCTCCTTCTAGCTACACAGAGATTAGCAGCTCAGATTATCACAGAACCCACCATAAAATACCGAATGTGTGTCACAGCACTGTAATACCATATAGAGCTCCGGTACAGACCACCAGAGCGAGCATTAGCCAGGACAGAAACATCACATGCAGATGTTCCATAAACTCTGGTCATAGCTACTAATCTCCTTACGTTCTGAACACTTGATCTGAGGGTTAGGTAGCATTAGCACAGCACAGCAGGCCAGTGAGGATGCATGCCTGTCTCCCTCTCTCTCTCTCTCTCTCTCTCTCTCTCCTATCAGCAGGACGCTCGTTGATTTCCTCACTTTTCCTGGAATGAAAGAGCTACTGGATCTCTTTTTTCTGCCCCATGTGACCCACCCTAGTGTGGGATGGCACAAATAGAGGGAATTCTGGGAAAATGGTAGAGGAGTGGTGGAGTGGCGTGGGTTCAGAAGTGATAATATCCACAGAGACATGCACACGTAGCTCGAAAACGACAAACGGAAAAGGCCTTTCCAGTCTTTCTGCATTTAAACCATCAGCAGACGGCCTTATAAGAATCATAAAGGGAAAGAGCAAATCAAATCATCTATATCATCAACTAATCAATAAGATACGTCCAGCTGGAGACAGGCAGACTAGTTTTCACTCACTGTACTGCACAGTATAACACAGGCTTTAACAGCTTCTGCAGGATCATGCTTAAAAATAAGCATTCCTAAATGGTGCCTTGCTTGGACATATGGTGTGGTCATATAGGAAACTGGGTTATTCTCAAAAGGCATGCCTCAAACAATGACCCGTAAACAATGAGAGTGTCATAATCATCATGCATATAAACAATATTCACATACTGTATGTGGTAAATCATAAAGCACCACAATTTTTTTTTTTTAGTTTTTATTAAACTACCTCTATATTTTTACTCTAATTCTCATCACTGCAATGTGTCCAGATATTTTTTCCTCATTACTGTTTTTTTTTCTTTTTAACATTAGAATAAATAATTTTATGTTTAAATGTTGAATTCTTTACTTTAACCTTACTTTACAAACTTGGAACTGAACTAAGAGAACCAAATCTGATGTGGTACAGTGTTAGAGTAAAGAGATACAATTGCAAAATACTGAATACATTTTACAGACTTGCATTAAAATACTTTGTCAAATACTTGGCCATGAAAAGACAATTCTAGGTTTATCTTCACAATTTACTGTGTTGCGGTAAGGAGAATTTGATGACTTCAAACTGTAAAGAGTTTGGGTTTTTTTAATTATTAAAAGAAAATATTATGTTTTAGTAATGTTGGGTCTCAGTGTTTCTCAAATTTGTGAGACAAAAAAAGGAATAAATACGTGTATAAATATGATGAGGATGGTGAAAAAGTATTCAAGTATTCAAACATGCGTTTAACTCTCAGCATCGTACAGACATTGTATTACAGCACGTTTTTCTTGGCAAAAGATTAATAATACATACACACATGGTGCAAACTTTAACTTTGACACCTTCTTCACACTCATCTCATCAATAAATTGTTCTTCTGTTGGAAGGTTTTTAGGGAACCAAAAGAGGTTCTTCTGTGGTATGACTCTAAAGAACTGTGCTCCTTTATTTGTAGTAGTGAAAGTCCAGATTGAACTAAATCATAGATTGATTTAATGCTTCTCTACTATCGCTGAAGTCTCAGTAGCCTATACTGATGCATCAGGAGGGGACAGCAGTTTTAAAAGCATCTTGCGCATGCTTAATGGCTGGTGGCTGTTATTTAACGGAATGAATGCTGACCTTCACATCAGCACTGTGGACCAGGTCTTACGCTGGCCATTCTCACTGAAAACGAGAGATGGCTCGTGTAGGAAACCCGAGCTTACAGCATCAATGCAATTCATAACTGAATTAGCTAGTTAATATCACATTAATCTACCCAGCTGTGCTTTCTTGCGCCTATCATGTTTCTTGTGGGAAAGGTTTTTCCACTGTCCTGAATGGTTAAGGCTTAGGCTTGCCAGATCTGATCTCCACAAGCAGGTTAGCTGCTTTCTCAAGGCACCCAGAACTCAGCCTTTCCATTACTTACTGAACACAAGAGCAATGAAGTTAGACAAAAGAAACTACTGTACACCCATAACTGCGTAATTCATCTCAAATGTAGTTCATCTATTTTCAGTTTTAGATAACTGTTATGAATATTATAAGACTGTATAAGGAGCCCATATTCTACACTGTCTAGTATTTTATTTTTGTTTCAATTACAATGTTCATATGGGTTTATGTACCAAAACACAATTCATTATCAGCTGACCATTTTCTCTGACCCTCTCTGAATCAAACAGGCTGTTTTTGTTACCATGTCTTTAAGACTGAAATATATAAATGATCTCAATTCTAATTGGCTGCCTTGCTTTGTGCCTTATTTGAAACCTGGGCTGAAACACTCCTTGTAACTTCAGGGTGACTGAGTGTGGCTAAAAGCTTGTACAGGCAGATAATGCTTTGTAAATGCTTTGGCTTTTCATGACACCACAGAAACAATAAAGAGATTTTTTTTTTGCAGTTTTCTTATATGGATCTGTACGGTTTAGGGAGTAAACTGTGTTTTTTACACTTTAACAATGTATGGACGCTATATTAATCACTCTTTTAAAAAGTGGGGGAATTTCCTTGCTTTTTTGTTTTTATTTATATTTATTTATAAGGCTGGAGCCAAATACTTGGCTATTCAGAGTTCCACTTGTTTGGTAAGTAGGATTCTGATTTTGGCTAAATGTAAGTTAATAATAAGCTGCAAAAATACTGTAACGTTCAGAGTTTTTGAGAGAAACTTAGACAAAGCAAGGTTACAGTCCATAAGGCAGTTTTATTTTTAATTTGCTGGAACCAGCGGCAAACACGACAAAAAGAACCACCTCTACGGTTTTCTGGCTGCTCAACACAAAAATCCTTGTAGGAATGTACTTAAAACAGACCAACATAAACATTTCTTCTCTGTTAGAAAACGGAACGACGTGGTGACACCACCATAATACTTATGTCAGCATATTCTTGTACTCTGTGAAACGCTGGTTGTCATCGCTAAGAGAGGCTACTAGGCCTGTCGGAGCAGGACAGACATAAGAGAAACCATCCACTGTACTACAAAACCGGGGGACACAGTTTTTTTTTAATGACTTTCCAGCCTACTGCTAGTGCCAAGACCTGGACTTGCAGTGACACATATTTAAAAGTATCTGAAAAATACACAGAGGTAATGAAAACTATTACTGAATACCAATATTTGAGTATTCTGATTATTCAGACCACTGGCAGTCGCTGCAATACCATACAAAGTGCTGTGCTTTTAACGTTCACACTTGACTCAATTCATCAGGTAATTATCAAACACTCCATGAGCTGAGTCAAGTGGTCAAGTGTGTTCACACTGAACAAAACACGTACCACTGTCTCAGGAATCCAGAGCTGCATGCTAGGCTAGCTAGGCCCAGGTTATGTAACATTAGAGAACCAATCTAGTACAGATGGTTTACATGAACAAGATGAAGTGGAGCATGAGCAGTACAGGGAGGACATTGTACGCCGGGCGTTCGTGTGTGTGTGTGTGGGTGAGTGACAGCCCTGCTGCTGGAATCTGATTACCACAAGCCAATTAATAAATGATGCTGCCTCATTATCATTAATGAAAATGATTAACACTCTGCATTACTGTAGCTGAACACGGCTGTGTCTACACCTACAACCAGCCAAAAGTCCGGACACGCCTGATTTTTTACGGCATATTCAAGACATTTGATGCTTGAAGTTTGTTTCTAAGAGGAATAGAAGAGCCAGACCTACATGAGGCACAACACAGGGCAGCAAATCAGAGCAAACTAAGCAAAAGTTTGAACACCACCAGTCAAAATACATGCTTTGTTAATAAATAAATAAATAAATACATAATAAATGAACGCATCCTCCAGAGAGAATTCAAATAGAAGATTTTCTTCTGCGTCTGTTTCTTTGTCTTTTATTTATTTGTTGAGCTTAATACATTGCAAATAAATCTATAAATATAAATTAAAATATAA
Organism: Semaprochilodus insignis; assembly: GCA_034552555.1. Lineage (NCBI taxonomy): Eukaryota > Metazoa > Chordata > Actinopteri > Characiformes > Prochilodontidae > Semaprochilodus > Semaprochilodus insignis. The sequence continues at coordinate 23,804,335 of CM067485.1, forward strand.
AGTGTGACAAAAAGTCCTGCACAGGCCACATCCTATGTTTTATTTTCTTCCCTACATGCTACATACAGTAAATAAACATGCACTGTAGATGTGTATTAAAATGTGCAGAAGTGTGCTCTCTGTAGAGGACATGTTAAATCATTTGCACTCCGAAAGCCAACTAAATATGGCATTTGACCAGGGGTGTAAAAACTTATGCACGCGACAGTATGCTTGAATTTACTTCCAAAGCAAACCTTTTAAATGGTAGAAAAGCATCCCAGGTGGCTCCTCATGGAATGGTTTGTGTGCAAAACTACTTGGAGGAATCAAAAACAGATGTGGTTTACTACGTTTTGGGGTGAAATGTGGGAATACAAACAATGCAAATATTAAGAAAATCATTCCACGAGCCGGTGTCCAAACTTTTGACTGCTAAATTGATCATCTGATCGTAGTATACTTGATTCCTCACTCAAGTCTGTGATATAATGAAATTACAATAAAGCTAGTTTGGACTCTGAAAGCTGTATTTTGCATAAAAATAACATGTTTGTCCTCATGGAGACCACCTAGCTAAATGTAGCTGCCACAGAGCATTTATGTCCCCCATCATTGTTGGAGTTTGTTTTTTTTTTCTTGTCATAAAAAACACAGAGTAAAACACAGAGTACAAAGACACATGGGCACACAATAAAACTGTCCCACACTGGTCAGTCCAGCAGACGGGGGAGAGGCCTTTGCTTTCCTGCTCGTTTGTGCGGTGGCAGATTTAACAGAGCTGCAGGGTCCAATATTCTCCCTCGCTCAAGCCCCCAGCTCACTTCAGCTGGCTTTGAAATCCCCTAGGGGACGGCTTAGGGTCAGGTTTTACGAGCAGGAAGGAGGCAGGAAAAAAGAGCGAGGTAAAAGAGAAACCGAAGCAGTTGAGAAAAAAGACAGACAGGAGAGGAAAAAAGATGCGACTGAGGTTGTGTAAACTGACTGCAAACTAGTGCCCGACTGGCACGAAAACTTTGTGGCTAATACTGATTTTAAAATCAACCCTACTCCAGTAGCTTTACCTTAACGGTGTTCTACTGGATATCAAACTCAAAAGTCAAAAAGTCTACAAAAAAAAATCATTTATTTCAATAATATAAATCATACTGATAAATACACAGAACCTTTAAGGGCCCATATCACGGGAAGCTGAAGTCTCCTCACCTTCTTGAAATCTGAGTCTGATGTAATAAGTAAATACTGTTTAACAAAGTTTAACAATGTAATGCTCACTTCCCAGTACAGCTGTGACGATAACCGCATGACCCCGTGGTCATGTGATGCCTAGGTTGAGCTCATTATAGTGATCTAGTAATATGCTGTTTTTTAATTTAATTTTTGTTTCAAAGTTGATTTGCCATCATTAGTCATGCTTAACATCAATTTATTACTTTACTAACAGATCTCTGTTAGTGAGCTGAAGAAGACTGGACTGTAGTGTTAGCCGAGATGTGTTCATCTAAAAGACTGACTCATTATCTCATTTATTTATATTTATCTTATCTCATTGAATTATATCATTAAACTACTGTAATCATATAATTAAGCTACTGTGACTTTCTGTGGTCTTAATGTAGCTTTAACAAAGTAATAATGAAACACTGAGTGGCGCTCTGTGACGCAATGAGAAACCGCACAGAGCTCAGAGTGACTGAGCACTGATACCTTATTGCTCCAATAAGTGTTTTGTTATACTGATCATTTTGACAGAAGGGCATTTAATGCTGCGCCAACAACAAAGTCTTTAACTCAATACAATACACTATATCACTACACACTATCACTGCTGTTTGGCTTTAGGTTCTGTTGTGCCGTCTGCAGTGAAGGAAAACTGCAATCATTGCCAAAATGGAAAGTGTAATCTCTTGCAGCCGTAGGCTTGTGTGACGTGCATGCACCTGAAGAGGCATCAGATTTTGCAGCGGAGCCAGAATTTGGCTTTACACCAGCGGCGGCGTGCGTACCTTCATTAAACACAATGGTTTTGAACGTTTGGACATTGCTGGAGAAGTGTGCAGTAGCATGACAAGCAGATACACTGACTGCTACAAACACCACACAACAAGTTCGGCTTTTACTCCGTCACTCAACTTTATGCTTTAAGAGCTCCTCTAGGATTAAAAGAGTGTCATTTTAGCATCAGTTAACTAGAACAAAGCCTGTGCTGTGGGGCATGTTTAGCCTGCCAAAACACTACAATCCCAAACACCACAGAACAGGCTTTGGCTTTCTGTCACAAACTCATCTGTTGCTTTGTCATCTAAACGCGCTAAACCGCAAACCACTGCCTTTTTAAATGCGGTACGAAAAAAATCACTGTCACAGCGCTACATCCCAGTCCATACAAACCAGTTTTGAGTTTGTAGTTTCTGTGAAGTCACAAATCATTCGGTTCACAAACTGTGGCCTGCGCCAACGTTACAGCACATTTTCTTTTTTACAGTGTGCTGAACGCAAATAAAGAGGAATTGTGCCTTAGAATTTGCAGTTGCCATATTTAAGTGTAGTCTTAAAGGCCAAAAAATGATCAGGTAAAATGTACTGTCTGTACAGACATTGTAAATGGACTACAGAGGAAAAAAATACAACACTGCACCTTTTTAAAATGCCCTTTAATACTGAGTGATATTCATTGGCCTGCAGACATATCTCCACACAGCCTATTTCTCAGCGCGTGTGTATGCGTTTGAGTGAAGCACACATAAATGGCAGTTTTTCAAACAGTTGTGTCATCGGTGTCGCGAGTATAAACACTGGCTAAACACAGCCGCTAGGTCTTCCAACAACGGCATGCTGACTTAAGCATATCTGTCCACCTCTGTCCTGCTCTGTGTAAACAGGCTTCCGTTACTAAATGCCAAAGGGAAACACACACTGTCAATATTACCACAGGACCAGTCAGTAAAGACTTCTGTTAGCTTGCTGGACGAAGTCCAACCACATCAGAGTTCTCATGGCGAGATGGACCTAAAATATCCCGAAATAAGGTTTTGATTTGTGTAACACATTTGTGACTATTGTTATATCATAGTTTTAATGAATAAACACTATTAATAAATTAGTTAATATATTATTTCAATCATACACAAGTTAGATCCTGCTGGTGTGGGTTTCCTTCAGCTTTCTTCACAGTAGAAATGACAAACAGTTCCTCTTACTGTGAATAATATCTTTTTTATCTTACAATATATTAACACAGAACCAGCGCTACCTGCTCAAAACGTGCAAGGTGTTTCCAGACTTTTGATTTTTGGTGTTCTATAAAGTTCTGGTTCCCTTCAGGCTTGTGTAGGTTCAGAGATCTTTTAAAAGCTTTTGGAGTTTGCTGAAGTGTTTTCAGCCAAACAAGAGAGCAAGGCAGGGACAATGTGACCGACCGCAGCTGTGCACAACTCCCAGGGTCGTGCCAAAGGACAAGAATTGTTTGTGGCATTCTGTGACTACAAATCGTGACAGAGTGGGGGCATTACTTTCTCCAAGCACCGTGTCAGCGAGGTACAAATCAAACCGTGTGCATCCCGTAAGCTAAGTGAAAAGAGAGTGTGTCATATCCTTCTACAGCTCTTTCCACGCATTCAATCCCAGCAATGTCAGCACAGCAAGTGAGAAGAAAGGCGTGAGAGCACAAGCAAACAAGCATGCATATACAGACACATACACACACACACACACACACACACACACACACACACACACGCACACAAGAGGTGCATCCTATCAGTTTACACTTTATCGCAAGGCCCCTGTAGCTACGTGCTCACATACATAAGAAAACTTTCAGACCACTAGGCTTACTGCTGAGACGGTTACAGTAGTGATGTGGCTTTGTCTTTATTTCAAAAACCATACACTATGAGTTAGTGCATAAATGTGCAAGAGTTTGGATATGCCCATGCATGACAGGGCGTTCAGTAACACCATTCATAAGCATGGAATCATGTATTTATTAGGCAATATTTGAATACTTGTGAACAGTTTATGCCAAAAATCACAAGCTCATAAGATAAGGTAATTTATTTAGAACACTCTACACTGCATACCACTGTTATAAAGCATCATTTGCACGTAAAGGAACATATAAGACAGAGACCTAGTAAAAAACACCATATATTGGTTCGATGGAAGACTCTGATGCCTTTGAAGCAATGATAATTTTCTTACATGAGTTTTTCTCATATGCATATGTATACATATACACGTTAGCACAATCATCCTGCACAAAACTCAGATTCCAAAATCACGATGGCACCAGAGTGTGTCGCCTGCCGTCTGTTGTTGTCAGCTTTGCTTGTGTTTGTCTTGTTTTTGTCGTTTTTTACAAGAAATGCTGACTCTGTACTAGTTTAGCTAAACTGATTGTATAGCACTTTGATCAACAGCTGTTGTTTTTAAAGGTGGTCTATAAATACACTTCACATTGACATTGACATATTTTATTACGCTTATTTCTAGCATAGGAATATATAGAATTTTTATATGGTGGTCTTAACTAGGACTCTGCCTTATAACATTCATTACCTGGGAATGATTCTTCATGACAGTGTTATAAATAGAACTGCCACTTTAGTTTGAGGCCCATTATATCACTGACAAACCACAGTCAGTTAGTGCATACAACATCTTATTTCACCTTGTGATAACTGGCATGATGTTTTTGTGAATACATAAAGGAATCCCTGTGATAGTGTCCTCCAAATACAGTGTTACTGAGTTGCTCTTATGTTTATTTTCTCCACATTTTAGATAATGATGTCAGAAACTCTGTTATAACACATATTAGAGGTGCACTGTATGTAAGTTTCTGTATGACCAGTTCCCATGCTATAAAGCCAAAATAGCTGACTGTCAGTTTTTTGGCTGATTTTCACACACTTTTTAAATTTTAATTGTATGATTTTTATTTTTTAATCCAAATCTCAGACTGTGTGGGGTGAACGAAGACATGAAACGTACTATAACATTTCCAGTACGTTTTACTAACTTAAACTTTCTACATAAACATATACATGCTACATTTGCACTTGGACTGGTCAAACTGCCATTTTGAAATCGGTTTAAATAATATGAATCAAATAAAGCGCTACACTGAAAGTAAGAGGAAACTTGCACAATGCATAATTATGTTATAACCTTTTGGTACAGGTATAGCAGCTGAATTCAAATACCACGGTCCCCACCCAGCCAAATGTCATATTCACTGACTTTGCACTGGCTGAAAAGCTGAATTTTCATGACCTATAACTAAAAGAAAAACAGGCCGCCTTTGTGCTAAGCAGACAAGAACCAGCCACAGTATTGTAAACCCATCAATTTGTGAGCTTTATTTACTGGTTTTCAGGCAGTAAAAGGTTTTCACTGCTTAAACAAAACTCACATTTATTATTGAAATGTACATAAATACATTTTTTGGACCAAAGGGACTGACGAGCAGGAGGGGGAAATGTGAGCACAGAGAAATCAAGTAACGTTAACAGCCAAAGATTTTTAATAAATAGAAACTAAATTTTTTACAATGCTACAAACAAAACTCCCTGTTATTCCATGACTTGGCCCCATCTCTTGTCTTTACATGTCTGGAATAGAATTTTTAATATTGCATAACATTTCAAAAAATCCAAGACCTTTTGGGAAAACTGAATACATTCTGAGCACACTTAGCTGCCTCAAATTAATTATGTCATTAAAACACAGAATGAAAACAATAAATTGCCTGAGTGCCAACTGGCCAAGTGCCAGGCAAAGACCTGCTAATTCTGGTCATGGCCAGTGCCGACCATGCATCCATGACACATTTGGAATTATGCAGTAACCAAAAAACTAATCAAAATGACCTTCTATTTAAGATTTCACAAAGCTGCTTCTCATGACTTGATGCAGCCTATAGAATGGGAGGTAGAGGTGTTACCCACTACGCTATACTAAGCACTATAGCATTGAGACTTGCTGGTTGCTGTTCAACATGTCTTCATTCCATCATTGTCATAACCATCATAGCCATCATAGCCATCGTCTCAGGTGTGTCTAAACTTCTGACTGCAACTCTAAGTATGTTGATATGGATCTTCAGTCTTTGGGATTCTTCTTCCCAGGTCTTCTATGAGCGTGCATGTCGATGTCCAGGACTGATGGGTCTAGCCTACATAATTCATATGCTGTTACATGAAGCATACAGTCAGCAACCCACAGCAGAGTGGTCACCCATAAACCTGTCGATACAATCCTAAACAAATGACCGTCATTCAGCTGGAGTCTTCTGAGACCAATCGAAGAGCTGGACTGGTGCAGTGGGACCAATCGCTTTAAAATGTATGACATGGAGGTCAACTGGACCAACTGCATTGCACAGGAAGAGATGTTAGTTAACTCAATAAGCTTTAAGTGAGGAAGTGGGAAATAACCAGATTTCCATATTTCATTGGCAGCAGCGTCAGCCAGTTTCCAATAACAGACGCAACCGTGGGGGCGCACAGGCAAGTTCATCCACTCTGTCACAGAAAAACGAATAGGGAAAACATGTACACACAAAACTCATAAAAAGACACACACAAATATAACAGGCCAAACAGACAAAGAGAAAGAGCACGATTGTGATCAAATATTAATGAGGGGATAAAAGAGGATCATAAAGCAGACAGGGAGACACAGAGCGAGGGATACAGACAGAGAGAGGAAGAGAAAGGGAAGCTGAAATATGCTCCTACTGGCCTGAGGTCAAAGTTCAACTTCAGTGGTCTGTCTGAGCCGAGAACGCTTGACCCTCAGTACGACCCTTAGCACACTCAGTCGATGAGGCCGAGCGGGCATGTGGAGGGGAAAGGGGCATTGCTCATGATGAATTAATCACAATAGTGTGACACCACAGGAAACCAATAATTCAGAAGAGTTCCAGTTTAGCCTCTCACTTCCATATAATGGAACAGTGAAAGCAGTGCACCGGTACTTGTCATTTACAAGTAGACCGCAGGATTGCGCTAAACCCGCCTTCAACTCCTGGATTCAAAGGCCAAATGAACCGGACTACAAGTGAAGAATGATGTACTTGATATGGAAGTTATGCCCAATCCTTGTCCTACAGAATTTGACTCCAACCTTCGTCTATCATACCTGATCTAAGTAACAAAGGCTGTCAGGGGCATCTGAATAATAGAGCCAGGTGTGTTGGATTTGAACTCTTCAGGCACCCCCATCTGTACATGCATAATTTCAGTTGGTCAGTTTGGTCAGTTTCTGTGTTCTGGACCATTCTCAACCTAGCAGTGACATATAAAACAAGGCATGAATGACAATAACAGAAACATTTTGGCACAGGACAGATGCTGGATTTGTTGATATTTCATGATTTATTTACTGTTTCCCAGAAAAGCAGAATGTGCAGGTGACGGTGGGTTACTGTGCTAAAATATCTGCATCTACATTGTATTAATTCACTGCATTTCACTGTATTTCTGTTCACCAGGCAGTGATGAGTTGGGTAGAGGGCAGGTGACAAATTATGGGATGCAGTATTGATATATACTGGATTAATAAAGTGTAGTGTTCAGTGGGTGGAAGCACAAGCATTATAAAGTGGACAGCATGTAGTATGAGGTGGGGGGTTCTTATAAAGTCTGTGGCATAACCAAACATAGCCGGGTACACTGGGAAACTTAAGTCAGCTGGAGACAGAGAGCGGTGATGAAGTGGGGGGCGGGGGTGAAGTGGATAAAAGTATATGTGTGTGTGTGTGTGTGTGTGTGTGTGTGTGTGTGTGTGTGTGTGTGAGCATGTGTGTGTGACAGAGAGCATGTGTGTGTGTGTGGCTGGGTCTGCGTGTGTCTGTGTGGTCTAAGTGTCCATGGCAAGGTTCTCTTTCCTCTCCACCATCTGGCAAGCTCGGCCTAATTAATCTCACTAATGACTCACTTAATTCAAACAATTTAACAAATTTCCTACATCCAGATGCAGAACCATCCACTGCTGCTGAAAAAAACAGGAAGAGAGAGTCTGATAGCTGACCCATACTGTACGACCCTCAAGGCAGAGAGAGAGAGAGAGAGACACACAGAGAGAGAGAGAGAGACAAATTATTTGGCAAAACATTGGAGGAAAGGGAGAAAAAGAAAGATTAAAAAGAAAGTGAGAAAGAATGAAAGTGGGGAGAGAGTAAAAGACAGATAGAGGAAATAGAAAGGGAAAGGCAAAAAAACTGACAGCAAGAAAAAGAGAGAATGAAAGAATGAGACAGTGCTCAATAATCAGATTCTGCAAAGGAAATAATGAAGATGGGAGAGAGAGAGAGAGAGAGAGAGAGAGAGAGAATAACAGAACAGGAGGAGAAGGATGGAACCAGTGAACAGGCAAATCCTTGTATCTAAGAGGAATGGAAAGATACAAAGTGAAGGAGGCTGTTTCCCTACTTCATAATTAAAAGGCTGCGCAAACAAACTAACCAAGCGTGCATCCTGAGAAAACATGCTTCCATCTGTAAGACAATCAGCCAGATTTCATTACTTTACTGCAGAGAGCAAACAAGAACAGCATTCGCATACAGATATAAAGAAACAAACTAACGCAAATATACAGGTAACACACACTCCGCTTAGTTACAGAGCGTTGATCTTGTGTGTCTACTCCGAGTTCATAAATTATGGTGTAAGGTAAATATAACTCCAGCAGCCCTGCTGTGTCTGATCCACTCGTACCAGCACAGGACACACTAACATACACCATCACATCAGTGTCACTGCAGTGTTGAGAATGATCAACCACCCAAATAATACCTGCTCTGTGGTGGTCCTGTGGAGGTCCTGACCATTGAAGAACAGGGTGAAAGGGCATTAACAGTGTATGCAGCGGATCAGATGGTCTACATTCAGTAACTGCAGAAGTACAAAGTGCTCCTATATGGTACGTGGATCTGATAAAATGGACAATGAGTGCAGGTACAAGGAAGTAGTTTTAAAGTCATGGCTGATCGCTGTATATTTACAAACCTGCAGTTAATGCATGGTTTTTGCAGCAGCTGCTCAAGCTCATGTTTTTGAATTTTCACCCTTTACGTTAACTTCTCTTCAAGCTAATAAACTGATTTACTCCCTTCATTTCACTCCGTGTTCGTTTGTTGAATGCTGAAAGGCTGAAATTCACTCGCTGAGTCTGTGCACAACTGCAAAGTCCCCAGAACCTTCCGAAAACCTCCGAGGTAGCACTGAAGCTCTTCATGCACTAGTCTCCCACTGAATCCCACCTCGCATGAAAAAGTCATTTGTCTGCCTCAGTTTTCAAGCATCCTTGGCAGGCTGCTGAATTCTCCCAGACTCAGCCTTTCAAAGCAAGGTAAGGAATGCTGAAACGACGCTTGTGCAACATTCGGAGAACTGAGCGTAGGTTGCATGGTAATATGTGGGGGAGACATGGGGCAGGCCTGTACATATTTACACTAGAGAGGGCTTTTCAGCACAAAGTAAACATTTCACTCAAAAAAAACAACTGTTCCCATACCACCATATCTACTGCCCCGCTGCTACCTGATACTGACCAGAATAGCTTGGAGAAGAATCTAGTTTCTAGTTTCTACACAGTTTCCTCAAATTTAGCCAGTCGCCATTGCCCACAGTGTGCTTCTTTAGTTTTCAACTGGAGCTACGAGGTTAACAAGTAAAGTGAGCTTATACCTCAGAATTCAGCACAGTGCAAACTGCACATATAAATGATAATGCACTTGGGTTTACTATACGCCTACACAAGTTGTTTCTAAGACTGTATGACGGACTGTTATCATAAAAATGAATAAAAGTAAGCAGCATAGCTAACAAACAGTATTAGCAGTCATACTGAAGCATGAGTTTTGCCTTAAGCAAACTTCAGACACAAAGCGTCTTGGCTGATCGACGACATGTGGGATGAGACAAAATTTCTGTGAGAAAAACTAGATTTTCTGCCCGTTTCCTTTAATACGAGGAAACATGAAGAATGAGCCTGAGATTGAGTTTCATGCTAACTGTACTTCTTAAAATGAACACAGATCACAATCACGAACTGAATGGCAAGGTCCCATACTCTGTTACTTAACCCCTGTTCGTTCTGACCACTGTTTTTAAGCTCTCCCATGACCTCAGCCCTAGCTGAGGAAGTGAAACCGAACTCTGCACTAGCTAAGTGGGTGCTTTCGAGGACAAGTACGAGGACAGTGGGGTCTTTATTTCCACGGACACACTGATACACCTTCAGGACGACCAATTCATCCCAGAGACATTCACACCTGAGAGATGCTTATCAAAAGCCAGCCAACTAGATCGCGGAGAGAGCAGCTAATGACAGAGATGCCAATCACCACGCAAGTAGGGTGTTCTCTTATAGAAGGCTAGCCTTGACCCTAAAACCAACAGAATGGGTATAAAGACACTCAAATGACAAGGCGGCCAGTCCAGACAGCTCGGCTTTCTACAAGATAAAAAGCCTCCTCTTTGAAAAGAGGTCACATTCTCAAGCCAAGAAAAGTGCAAGACCGCGTAAACACACAGGGCCAAAGCACTCTAGAACGGGAGAAGACATTTGTTAATTTTACAGCCCCCCGCCTGGAGCACCATGATGCTCTCGGAGACACACAAACATGCGCACAAACACACCTGCGGCTCAAGGTGACCCGTCCCCAGCATAGTGAGTGCACTGTTTTGTCTCGCTAGACCTGTTTTATCCTCCTGCCACAATCCATTCTCTCTTCTTTCCCGTTTTTCCATGTTCTCCCCCCACTCCTTGCTTACCACGCTGGACAGGAAGCCCTGAGGTTTACATTAAACGGCCTTTGAAGAGCCTCCCACATGGGGCCTAGTAGAAACGGAGGACAATTAAATAGGCAGGCTCACCTTCAAGGCAAAGTGTGTGTAGGTTGAAGTAGGGGTAATTCAATGTGGCCTACAAGAAGCAAAGCAGTAATTTGAGGGGGAGCGGAGGGAGAAGGTATTCTGCAATCTGAGAAAATTAAAGAGCCTCTGGGAAAAATGGCAGGGGGAGGGGGTCAAATTCATCAACATGACGAACGTGTAATCAATGAGTCTCCAAGGGAGCAACTGACAGAAAAAAGGCAGAGACTGATAAGGGGAGAACAGAGGGGGAGAAATAGACAAAACAGTGAAAGATGAACATCATGAGGAGCAAGCCCAGGCTTGCAGGGGTAGAGATGAGATAACAAAGCATCCTTGCGTAGTGTTTTTTTTGGAGGGGGGTTGTAGCCCAGACATCAATTTCCTTGATGTGCGTAAGTTAAAACAACTTAAATTAGGGATCAAACTGATTTAATTGAACTCAACTTTCAATCAAAACAAGACATTGACCTCAAATTAGAGTCACTGTCTTTTACCAAGGCACACTGCACAGACAAAAGAGTCCACTTTAGGCCACAAAACAGAAATCATGATTGACTCAGAAGCGTTTTCACTGGCTGACCTATCATTTTTGAACAAATTAACTGATGCAAAAGGAAGAAAGAGATAACTGGGCTTGTGTACTTTCATTCATCTATCCATCCATTCATCTGTGCATAGGCCAAATTCTGTCATTGTAAAAGTGTTTTAGGTTATATTTTTGCCATTTATGAACAAACAAACCTTCGCCAACAAATTGGTCAATTACAACAACAAATTAAGAGCATTTAAATCACAGAGAGTGACAGATTTAACCTCACTTAGTTTTAACCAGTGGTTGTATCTGATATGAAACTTTACAGGTAGCCAGTGTATACTGTTTAAAACCAGGGTAATGTGATCTGACTTTCTTTTTCAAGCTGTGAGCTGCAACATTTCAAACTATCTAAATCTTAATTAAAAAAACCTCTGGACTAAAAACTAACAACACATTGCAATAATACAGTCTAGACATTCTAAAAGCATGTACAAGCTTCTTAGTATCATGTGAACATCATGTGAACATCATGTGAACATCATGTTTTTCTTTTGTTTCTTTTCATAGTTTATGTTTTAGAAACACTGTTTACATGGGAATCAAATAAAAAGGCAGCATCGAGTATTCCCCCAAGGTCTTTAACTGTAGAATTTGGTTTCACAGAACAATCATCAAGCTCTATGGTCAAATCAATTACCTTATCTCGAGCAGACTCCGAAAACAATATTAGTACTTCAGTTTTTAGCCATTCCAGCTTTACTGTCTTTAATACAGTCCTCCAAGTTGGACTGCTGAATCTAACTAAAGCGATACGTATATAAACATTTACCTGACACTCTTACCCAGAGCGACTTACAAGGTTAATCATATTACAGTTAGGCCAATGTAGTGGTAGGAGTCTTGCCCAAGGACTCTTATTGGTGTAGCACAGCACCATCACCCAGACCAGGATTCGAACCCCAGTCTCCCACATGTGGTGGGTCCCTGGTGGGTAGTGGTGTTACCCGCTGAGCTACACCAACCACCAGTACGTATGTTACCAGCATAAACATGAAAAGCAGTGTTATGTTTGTGATTACATGTTCCAGGGGCTATAAGTAGAGTAAGAACAATAGGGGGCCTAAATCAGAACCTTGCGGGACATCATAATGTACACCTTTAGGCTATGAAAACACTTGCCTGATGTTGACAAACTGGTACTGATTGGTCAGATATGAGCAAAACAGGAAAAAATTTGCCCAACCAATCCAACCACAACTTTGAGCCTATAAGCTAAAGATCAATAGTGTCAAATGCTGCATTCAGATCCAACAGCATCAAGCCAAAAACATGGCCAAAATCAGACGCCAGCAGGAGATCATTAACCACTTTGGGTAGTGCAGATTCTTTGCTTTGATACTTCCTGAGGCCTGAAAAAATACCAAGGCTTCTTGCGAAAGGAAAGATTTAACAACAGCAAATAACTTTTCGAAATATGTCCCGAGCTGAGTGATGAATTAATGATGTTGAATAATTGCAGTCTCCAAATAACTTATTGTGTGTGCTCCTACTTGCTTGGAATGAAACTTGCCACCACACCTGGCCTGTGTGGATAAGACTGCACTCATCTTAGCTAGAGTACCATGTGATTAACCATAAAACTGATATTACACAATGTTAGTGAAAGTGAGAGTTAGTGAAACACCATCTAAAGACTATTTGAGCCTTTGAGGATAAGATTAGATAGCCTGCTCCAGCAAGATCAGGGGTGTCCAAGGTCACAGTCCAGGTCACAGCACTAGAGAGTTCAACATTCTACCTCATTAAACACATGTGATTACTGTTAAGAGGATGGAAAACACTGACCAGTGCCAGGCTGTGACCCTCCAAGACCTGAGCTGGAATCCACTGAGTAAGATGTACGTGACCAGCTAAGAGGTAAACTAGTTAATACGGATATGGGTTGGGTGTCAACTATGTGACTTGCTCATCATACCATTTGTGAGAGCTTAGCTACAACATATACAACGTTCAGAGATTTCCAAATAACTCTTATGCAAATTGACACAAAAAAAAAAACATTTGGTAGCCTGCTAACATTCATTTCAGAGTGAACTACTGACCCACCAATCATTGGGTTGGAGACTGCAGCCACACCCTGTCACTGCCCCCAAAGTCTCAAAACTCAATTTGACCGGTGCATAAAGAAATGTGCTCTCGTCTCTCTCACCACTTGTGCTCTTGCGCATGGAGGCTTTATTTCACTGGTTCTCACACTCCCTATTTATAATACTATTTAAATGTCATAGAAGCAAAAACCTATTCAAGAGCACAACAGCTCTTCAATTCAATTTAAATTTTCATTTACATACAAGGACAGGCCAATAGCAACAAAAATGGTGGACTATGTGAAAAAAATCATTCTAAGGTGTGAAGCTGATGTCGGAGCTCATCATATTATTCATTAGCTCACCAATAACAGCTCATTTCATTCTAGGGCCAAATCATTGGGTGTAAATGGGCATGTAAAATCACATCTGGGCATTTTTCACTCTGACTAAAGTCACATACCTCCTATGTAGACGTCAGAGAACAGTTTAAAATGCGTATTAAATTCTATGGTAACTTTAAGTTTCCAAGTTACAAAGCAAGTAAATGAAACAGGAATGTTGGATGTCACTATTGACAAAAAATTGTGACATAACTGCCGAAGGACATACATTCCACCCCATCACGCATGTATACAACACATACAGACACTTAATAACACAGAGGCCCCAAGGCCCAAGTGCTGTCACACACGCCTGCGCACACACCCTCACCAATCCTGTTTCTGCCGTTCCACCGTGCAGCAGGCATTAACAAGATCCCAAGAGTTACTGGCACACACACACACACACACACACAGTTCTTGTCACATTATAAACAAGGGATGGAGACAAACATGTACGTGCACGTGGCTTGTTAGCTGGAAGTCTGATGAGACCCAGCTTCCCCTTTTGCCGCATAACACCATTACACAACAGGGATATGTCACAATGTGGTGGTTTATATACCTGCTCATCCAACGTCTAAAATCAAGGGTATGAGACGGTTTTCCCTCTTTTACCCTCTACCCTCCTGAGAAGGCTGTACACTAGATGTTACACGTTGCTGAATTGATTGCATTTAGCCTCAAGAGCATTAGTGGGCTGAGGTACTGACGTTGGATGATTGGTTCTGGATCACAGACGGCACTCATTCCAAAGGACTTGGATGGAGCTCCATAACTCCACTGCTCCACAGCCCTATGCTGGGGGGCTTTATACCCCTCTAGTTCACGTTCAGCATTAAACTTGTTAAACCTAGGCTCATGTGTTGCTTCATGGCATTTCATTTTATTGGCAATGCTTTTCTAAGGAGATATAAGCTATATAAGATATAAGCATCTCCAAAATGTCAACTACGCTACAGAAGAGGGCAAAAACCCATTTTAATTTTAATGTAAGTTAATGGAACCAGACTTTTGGGCTATTTCTGTTGGTCCATCTGTTGGCTGTGTTTTAAATGCTGCATAAAAGAAAAAAATGACAAAAATGGAGATACAGGTTTTTCTTTTATTGGACAGCGATGATATGTAAGAATCTATGTACTTACATGTACTAATATATGTATTAAGTACTTCTAAGCAACACCAGACACACACACACACACATACACACACGCACGCACATTTACCTATGGTTATGATGTAATTGTAACCTAAGGATCCAAAGGTATAATATACTAAAGCAAACTAACCAGATTACTTTGTTATTTATGAATGACTTGTCTTTAATGAAACACTCTCACTTACCCAGCTTCCAACTTCTAAGCTGTTTATCCCAGGGCTTATTGGGTGGAAGACAAGAAACACCTTGGACATCCATCACAGTTTAATTAAACACATATAATTAAATTAAAATAGAGAAACAGACACTGATATCGCATTCAACAAAACAGACAAATATAGGTGAAATATATGGAAATATATGGAAATAATTCAAACACAAATACAATACATTATTATATCAGGATAATTTGATTTGTTTAGAAATGTATATTCCAACCTTGAAGTTCAAGAATCAAGATTTGCTCCTCAGAGGAAAAAAGTGAGTGATTTTAACAGATAAAAAATGGAAAACCGACATAAAAAGGTTCTTAGACTACAAGAGGCCACATGGTACACCCAATACATCACATGCATAGTTAAAGCTATACTGCTCTCCTGGTATTCTTCCTTAAAAATCATACCAGTGAAAACGACACCGTTCTTGAGATCAGGGTACATGACTGATTCAGATATCTTCAGACAAACAGCAGGCACACTTATAATCCACAAAAGGCAACCGGGTGTGCGGTGAGTGTCCTTAGACTAAAACAGTTTGAGAACTGCTGCTCCACGTATGACCCAAACAACAGTTTTAATCTCTTCAGTCTAAGTTAGTAAAACATGAGTTTGTATTAAATCAAAAACACACACAGCAAGGTTAAGTTAGGTCAACTGTGCCATCTTTGGCTTTCTTACAAAGGCACATGCGCACCCACGCACACCCTCACACACACTCACACACACACACACACACACACACTCACACACACACACACACTCACACACACTCACACACCTGGATTAAATTTTTTAATTTCATTGATCTGATTCAATGAGACACTGTAAATTGGATCGTCTCCTTATTCTCCTTTGTTGTCCTTCCATTCCTTTAAAGCCCCTTCACTCAATTTCATTCTCTCACACTCCTTTTCCCTTCCCCCATTCCCTCCTCTTCACTGGGCTACCCATCATTTATGCCCTCTTCTTAAACAGCTCTGTAAAGACTGGCAGCAGGTTCTTCTCCAGATGAAGGATAAGCAACTTTGTGTGCCTCTGCGCTGTCATGAACATATTGCATCCACCTTCTTCTACAGATAATGGTTCCGCGTCGTGATGGCCATCTTGGCTCAGTGACAGGCAAGACGTGGGAGTGTGTGTGGCTGTAACATCATCTCAAGAGCAGCAGGCAAGCGCCGATTACAAACGCAAAACAAAAGCACCTTCCCGGGCGTGCCAAAACACGGCTTAGATGTCACGCCGTCCTCCGCAAAAGCACCCCTCCAGTCACAAACACACGTGGCATGGCCAGAGATTACATTTCATTATCAGAGTCACTGCTGTGAGTGTAGATTTTATAGCAGGGATTTAATAACATGATATATTATACTGCTTTATGCCGTATCATAGTGTATCTAATTATATTGTTGTATCTGGACTTGTGTGTTAGGGTGTTAGAGAGTTTGACTGAGACACTTTGAAGCACAACTTTTGTGTCAAATTTGTACATTAGAATGTTGAATAATGGCCTAATAAACTAAAAACTGCATTAGCATTGTAACTGTCCAAAAGAAAACGTCTCTCTAATACTCTAAGTCTCTCTAATCTAGTAACTTTACAGTAGAGTGCAAACACATTCTTAACTTTCAGTGTAAAACAGTGACGATACAATAACACAAGGTCAATTTCCATGCACTCCTTTCTGTACTGTACCCAATCAAACACCACTGTGTCGTATCAGAAAATGCATTTTGGCATCATCAAATTGGCAAAAGCTCAGTAACATGGGTGGGTGCAAAAAGCTTCTCAGAGAGGCCGAGTATTTCAGAAGTAAAAAATGGGCAGGTTCACAACACTCTGTAAGATTGTGTGGGCAAATGATGCAACAATTCACAAACAAGTAAGATAGTGAGATAGCAAAGGACTTCATCATCTACAGTACATAGTATTGTTAAAACATACTCATAGAAGATTCAGATAATCCACAGAAATCTCAGTATGCAAAGGCCAAAAACTAAGATTAGATGACCGTGATTCTCGAGTCCTCAGATGATGACATGATTCTGTAGTGGAAATCACTGCATGGGCTCAGGAACACTTCCGAAACCCACCGTCTGTAAATCCACAATGCAAGTCAAAACTTTTATCAGGTAAAAAAGAAACCAGATACAAACAGATCCAGAAACACCTTCTCGGTGCCAGAGCTCATTTAGAATGGACTGAGGTGAAATGGAAAAGTGTCCTGTGGGTCAATTAATCAAAATCTGAAGTTCGTTCTGGAAATCATGGACACCACGTCCTCCAAGAGCAACCATCAAGGCTTGTTATCAACAGTTCAAAAGCCAGCATCCATGATGGTATGAGGGGCAATATGCAGAAGGCTCTATTAATGCTGAACAATATATACAGGTTTTGGAGCAACATATGATGCCACCCAGACAATGTTTTTTTTTTCCCCAGGGAAGAAGTGGCTTATTTCATCAAGACAATGAACCACATTCGGCTCGCATTTCAACAGCATGGTTCCGTAGTAAAAGAGTCCAGGTGCTAAACTGACCTGTCTGCATTTCAGACTGGTCACCCACTAAAAACATCCAGCCCATTATGAAAGGAAACATACAACAAAGGAAGCCTGTTGAGCAGCTGAAATCAGATGCCAAGCAAGAAGGGGAAACCCTTCGCTTTCAAAACTACATCAGTGAGTATCCTCAGTTCCCAAACACGTACAGAGTTGAGATGCTGCAGCACAGTGGTAAACATGACCCTGTCATGACATGTTTCTGGCATTATTATAAGTGGCATATATTTATCAATAAACAATAACTTCTATCACTAAATATGGGGTTTAAATTGAATTAATTTGAATAAATTTTATTTACATTCTACACAGTGTCCCAAATGTTTAGAAACACAGGTTGTACTTAATGGTTGTTTTTACTGGAAATTAAATAAATGCAAGGTGGTGTTTGACTTCCGCACAGCACTGTATGTGTGTGGAGTATGAACGAGCGTGTGTGTGCATGCCTATTAGTGTGTGTGAGGTAAGTGTATAAGCTGTGTGTGTGCACTGTGTATGTGTGTGTTTGCATTTTAGGGTGGGTGTGTGTGTGTGTGTGTGTGTGTGTGATAGAGAGAGTGTGTGGTGGTTAGGGGGGGACTGTCAGCATAAGGCTAATAAATGTCTGTTTCTATTTGACTGTGCATTTGCGATGAGGGTGAGATGGCACAGGGTCTTTGTACGTTGTCGCATGTAGTGCGTGGGTGGGGCCATGGGGTGGGTTAGGTAGTAGTGTCGGCTTGTAGGCGATGAGCCCAGCAGTGTTTGAAATGCATCGCAAGCAGGTCTCCTTTCTTCAGTGAATAAAGAAATTATCAGTATAACAACAGCACAGTTTTGGCAAAGCAATAAAGAAAGTCATTAAAGTCTAATCCTACACAGTGGAACTGTAATACGCACGACCGTTCAAAAGTTTGGAATCAGTGTTTAAAGCGAGGAATGGAAAAACTTTATACTTCTAGTAAACATATCTTACTTCATGTTTCAATTAAAACAATCACATTTAGGATATGCGCACATACTGACTTGCTCTGAAACTAATGTTACTGAACACTGAAAAAGAAAACAATCATGTTGTAATTAGGTATTGACACTGCATGTGAAGGAATATTCAGCCATCATCTGTCAACAATGAATGAAGTAGGATGCTGTGGTAAGGTTACGTCATATACTGAAAATATAAATTAACACAATATAAATATGGCTCTTGTGCAGATCACGCCAGCCCGTAAAAAATCAATGTGTTGCATGGTTTTCAAACGGCAAACATTTCTGACCTAAACGAAGTTGCCGCTGCTTGTTTTGGATGTGAACAAGGATAATTTGTGAGCATTAACACTTTTAAACGGGGCGTTGGAAAGACATTGAAGAAAAAAATCTCACCGCTGTTTTACCGCTCTCTTCTTATTCCGATTTTTCATTCCACCTTAAATTTGAATGTGAAGCCATCTTTAGCATAGCTCTCCTCTTATTTGGAATTTCCGGTCCACCTTAAATCTCAATGTGTTCATTCTGCATATTAAGGTGAATAAAAGGCACTTTATCTTCATGAATGACACAATATGTTTATTATAAAGGGTAAGTAAGAGAAATACGATCTATGCTTCTCAGAGAGGAGAACGTTCTGAAGAGCCGAATGCAGAGCTGAGCTCTGCTGAGTTTGTTAGCTGTTTAACGGTAATGCTGCTGCTGCAGACACCTGTGCTTGTTTCAGGCTATCCACTGAATCCACGTTCACAGGCCTGGAAGAGAGTATGGAAAAGTAATATACTTTTTAGATCATTATGTAAACTGTAAAACTGTACATAGTAAAGAATTAAAATCACCCCTGACCCTGTTCACTGCTGTAGCATATACGGAGGTAAAGAACAGCTTCAGCTATGTTCAGGAAGATGGGGATGATGGCGACAATACTTCCAACTGATTTATGGAATTAAAATAATGTCTGCGGATTGACTGAAAAAGACTGCAAGCTGCTGATCTCTTCAAAGACCAAACAACACCCCACACACACCACCAATTTCCAAAAACTCCTTGGGTTTAGACAACTCGCATGAATGGTCTATTTACCATTCAAAAATGATGACTTTTGCCCAAAGTCCATGGGTTTTCATGAAGGAATAACATGCGCATAACTTGCATCATTTCAGTCTGAACCGTTTTAGTCAAAACATAATAAAATAACAGCGATTATTTTTATGACACGTGACTCCAAACCTACAAACAATCAGAATGTACACGGGACATCTGTATACATAATAACAAAGTCTGTTAACACAGCAAGTGAACGCTAGTGTATACATGCAGAACCAGCAGTGGAGGAGGATAAAGAGGAACAACAGTGAGAGACAGTGACTGTAGGAGTGCCTGAAAATGGGGCAGAGCAAACATTTGACAGTTAGTGTAATATCTTCTTCCCCGACTGATGACGGAGTGTTATTGAACAGAAATCATTTTCTCACAATCGATTTCTCCCTCTCTGTCTCTCTCTAATTCTCTCTCATTCTCTCACTCTCTCTCTCATTCTCTCACTCTCTTACACAGTGTCTGTACCCTGTTAACTGTCAGAACATGAAACAGTTTCTACAAGCAGATGGTTGGCTCACCGTGACGAAACAGCAGCAAACGTACCTCATGAAAATGACAACTGATAGAGAGCAGAGGATGAGAGAGGCAGAAAGATGGAGAAAGAAAGAGAGAGAAAGAGAGGGGGAGAGAGAGAGAGAGAGAGAGAGAAAATAAGGTAAAACTAGAGCCTGAACAGCAATGTATCCAGCTAGTGAAGGATGAATACACACAGCGAGAGGGAGTCTATGTGCTACACCTAACCAGCTGAACAATGGACTGTGTTTTGGTAAAATCTGCCGGCACTGCTCAAGCAGCAAGACAGAAAAAGAAAAATAAATAAATAATTAAGTAAATAAATAAAAACTCATACCACCCCCCCAATACACACACGCTGGGTTCCGTGACCAAGCACAAATTTCACACACATGCACACTCCTCACGGAGCAGATGGCTGACTCTGTGGGGTGCAGCAGCACCTGAACTACCAGAGGCTCACAGACACAGACATACACGTGAAGCTGACTAACACCCCCCACCCACTTTCTAGTAAATCTGAAGCCCACTCTCTTTCCCCACTCTGCTGACTGAAACATTTATTCAGTGCCATCCCTATGATAACAGGATGCGTGAGGTTAGTATTACAGTGATAGCTTGGCCAACACAGCTTCCTCCTTATCCTGAATGTTGCCAGTCAGAGTACATAGTATGTTTGATGCATGAAGTATGGTTCTTTAGTTTTCAACTGGAGCTGACAAAAAAATAGAAGCTTACACGAGCACTGGAACTACTGCAGGACTCAACGTAAGGCTGGCTTTGCACAGTCAAACAGCCAGTCAAAATGCAGATAACATAGCATGCAACCACACATTTTCAAATAACCGATTCCATCTAATCAGAGGACAAGGAAATAAAACCGAGTGACCAGGCCAGAACCTGCAGGCCTTCATTATCAGAGACTTGCCACAAAACATATTAGCTTGATATGCTGGCAGCATATTATTTGCAGAAAAATGGAAACACCTAATTATTCTTATCAGCCCAACACTGTATACACAGCTGATAATTACAAACATTCATTTAAACACAAATGATCAGCATAGCGGATAACACCACAAACCCACACATTAGTTCCCTGTCCAATCAAACGCATGTATAACTGCATATTAAAGAACACCACAGTGAGAGCGGATGGCATTAGACAAGACTGTCTGCTAAATAATGTAATAAATCTACATAAGACAACCAATGAAAACGTATGTGAGGGCACCATGGTCAGCAGCAAGATGAGCGGTTTGTTGTCACGCGTCACACGTCTAGAAGACCTGGTGTCACTCCACCTTCACCCCTACTACAAAATCTGCAGGAACTGTGTGAGAATATTCAAGCTGCATGGGATGGATTATCAGGACACCATTAGGAACCCCTACAACTGGCAAGTTGCATTTGCTAACATGGCGGTCTCATGCCATACTGATGCCATCATGTCATTTACTGTTCCTGATACCTTTTATCTTCCTTCCTCATAGCATTGCAATCCGACACTTCCGTCTGGGTGCAACTACTTATTTGACTATTTATTAAATTGCTGTTGTCCTAAATTACGTATCAGTCATCACTCTAAAAATTCCATATTACTGCATCCCAAATTTGCATATCATCACTGTCTGAAAAAAATCTTTTCAGTTTTTCAGCTTTAGTTTTCTACATCACCTAAGCTCAGTAGCTTCCCCATACGTTGTGTGAAAATTTAATGATGAACAGACCAACATTGGAATAACATCTCTTTATATTAACTTACAATAAAAGGTAAGAACGTTTTTGCCCTGTACCCTGAGGCAGATCAGTGCTGCATCTCTAGTTAAGAATACTAAACACAGAAGCTGTGGGGGAAGCAGGCTAGACAATTACCTTTCCCTGAATTTTGTTCAGTTTTTCTCTAACAGACAGCAAAAAGTCATAACAAGTATGTATTCAAAGACTCATCTGAGAACCTTTTTGAGAAATTCAGGGAGTTTAAGAGGTTAATTAAAGGGTGCCAGAACCAACCGTCCAGGACCTCCTGTATTTCTCACTTTGGTGTTAGTCATATGCCAGTATGAACACCCCTGATCAAATGGCATGTTGTGTTTATGAGCGAATGTAAGTTACCACATTCTCTACAGATAACAGACCTGACACTGCATTTCTGCAGCTATGCAACACAGTGTTGTCCATATATGAGAACAGCTGTAGACTATGCAGAAACTAAATACAAGTACTGGGGCAAAACCTATACTATAAACACTGATTTAGGATAAGGGGACAAGAGTGATTTGGATTTATCACCTGAGTATTCAGACCATTAAGGCCACTGGGCATGTAATGCATCCCGGATATGGAATCCAAGATGACACTGAGCTGATCAAGGGGAAGACTGATGCTCAACTAGTGCAAAACACTGACATGCAGAAGAGCATTCTTTCGCTAGTCAGTTCACAGCGGCCGTGCTGAATATTTACTCTGCGCTTTAAAGGCTGTCTTTCTCTCTACTTGTCAACACACATTCACATGAATGGGCCTTTTTCTCCATATAAACTAGCTTGTCAGTAAGAGGCAGAGTTCTATGGGTGTGTGAGGGTTTGTAGCGAGGGCTTGAGGCTCTGACTGTCCCAGACGGAGAAATGGGGTTAACTCGGGGACGTTTACAGAGTAGAAGGGCAATTCCTCATGGGAAACTGCGTCCTTCCCCTGGCCCGTTACATTCTGGGTGAATGCATACTCTTCTGCCGGATCTCCAACATAAAAGGAGAGGGGAAACTCAACATTCTTATATTTGATGTTTTTCCAGTGGTGACAGTGTTGGTGTGGTTTTATATACCAACCCTAGTCATAATTCATCTTTATATGGCCATACAACCTTCTTTAGCCCTTAGTATTAAACAGGTTGTTGTTACTGTGTAAGATTGAGACATCTAAACAACTGATACGTGCCTCATTTAAAAAGCATGCACATCTAATGGCTATGTTTGGACTGAGACATGCAAGGAAAAAAAACTACCACCTTTGGACCTCTAGTCATATTCATGGTTGTGAGGTCATACTGAATTACAAGTAAGCTGTTTTTATGGCTTAGTTTCCATATTTGAACTGTACAGACTAGACAACACGAGACTTTGCTATCTTTGACAGTGCTGATCCTTCAGTTTTCCAAGATATGATGCCTTTAATACTGCATTTACTGGATGTGCTTCATTTCAAGCGTACGGGCTGCTGAGCAGTAGCAATTCCATATGCGAACTGGCCTTCTGCTTGGTAATGCATGTTTTTAATCTTGCTTGCAAAGAATGGATGTAGTAAAGGATATTCAGGCTCAGTCAAGGAAGCTTACAAGATGATTCTCGCTGTAATATCTGTGTGCTTCACCCGGAACAGGTGCAAATATCCTGGAATTAAAGCTGACGTCTGCACTCTAACATCAGTCACTTGACAAAACAACAAAAAAAAACCTGTCACTGTTCAATGACTCACAGCACAGTACATTCATCCTGCACATCTCCAGACAGTAGTCACACAGTGCAGGTCATTTCCACAGGTTCCTGACTTGCAATCACAGCCAAAAAAACCAAAGAGCACAGAAAGGGCAAACAAGAGGAGAGGGTGATAATGAAAACCAGGAGTAGAATAGAGGGGGGATGGGTACTTGAGGGGAAAATGAGAAAAGCAGTTACTGAGTTAATTATTCCTGAAGACGAGAGGTAGAGTGTGAGTTAAATTTCACACAGTAGAGCGAGTGAGAGAGCGAGAGAGAGGGAGGGAGGAGGAAGGGAGGGAGATTGATTAAGAAAGAGGAAAGAGAAAGCTGGGTAAAGACCAGTGAACGACAGAAAGCATGAGAAACAGACAAAGAGAAGAGTGAGAAAGAAACAGAGGGTATGTAGATCAAAAGAATAGCTGGACCCAGAAGAAAGTGTGGGATTGCAGTGCTATTGGGAAGGAAGATAAAGGTTACCAGGGACAATAAATGATAAATTTCGACTTATATGGGTAATATTTATCGAACTACACATACAGAAGTAGTGTCTCTCAGCACGGCATCGAGCCGTCATGTTTGCTAATGCAACATATCAGACGTCTTGGCATGGAGTTGTAGAGGTTCCTAATGGTGTCCTGTGATAATCCATCCCATGCAGCTTGAATATCCTCACACAGTTCCTCCAGATTGTACGGTATTGGTGGAGGTAGAGTGACACCAGGCCTTCTGGACACGTGACACATGACAACAGACCAATCATCTGGGCACTGACCACGCATGTATTCACTGGGCATCTCCACCAAGACAAAAGCGGGACTCTTCACTGAAGCCACTGCCATTCTGAGGCACTCCATGACCATCTGGCATGACACCTTGCAGTCTTTGGTGATGCTGACGTTGTGTTAAGGTCGTCGTAATGGTCTGCGTGTATGTAATCCTTCGTCGTGCAGCCATCTGTCATTGGTCCCGGCACTAAGGCGCCTCATGGAGGGCATCACTGCTCACTGAATGTCCGCTATGTGACTGTTGGGTCAGTCAGGTACAGCGAAAGGGCCGTCCTTGTTTACATCATACAATGTCAAACCTACCTACTAAGTTTCACTCCTGTCGGTTGATTTCTCCTGGGTACAGCTATTCTTTTGATGATGAGTGTGTGTGTATATATATATCAGGAGAATTCCTGGTAGTGTTTTGGTCTTGTTACTATGAGCTATGTGTATAAACTCACACATATAAACAGAAGAACACTCAGACAAATTATAAATGCTGCACCCAGGTGTATGTCGGTAATAATTTAGGGGTCAAACAATGGAGAAACAGGTGGAACAGAAATTCTTGGAAAAAAAACCCAGCATCATTCAGTTTTCATTTTAACTGCAAAAAAACAAGAGAAGGCACGGAGAGGACAAGAACGCCAAATGTTTAATGCACACATCTGGATACTTTAGGACACATAATGCACACGGAACTTGTAGCTAAGGCTAATGTGCATTTGCAGCTCCATACATTATACATTCATGGTGTACATTTCTCTCACACTCACCAACACAGGTATTGAACTTTGAATGTGCATTACTCTCTCTCTCTCACACATACTGTACATCCCAGGTTCCCAAGTCCCTTCAGCCACAACAGTCCTCGCTATTACTAATCATCTTCTCTCTTTAGTTTAACTCTCTTGCATGGCGTCTCAAGACTGCATTTTAAATCTCTCACACACACAACGGGCCAGTTAACACATGCACAAGATCAACACACACTCCTTTCCAGATGCACAGGCACTGAGTGAGAGACGCAGAGTGTACTGTATTCTTCCATATGGAAATTATCAGCCCAAACATCAGCGCCATTAATTGTCAATGGTTGCCACCAGCTAACCTGCTTTCACTCAATCTGTGTTCTTACAGAGGGGTACAGAGAGAGAGAGAGAGAGAGAGAGAGAGAGATAGAGAGAAAGAGAGAAAGAAGTGATTCCTACTAAATGAAGACCTACTATTCTAAAACAGAGTGAGAGAGAGAGAAAGAGGTGTGTTTGTGAATGAGCGTGGAGGAGTGTTTCTGAATCAGAGAGTGAGAGGTGGGGAGAAGACTGGAC
Source organism: Semaprochilodus insignis (assembly GCA_034552555.1). NCBI lineage: Eukaryota > Metazoa > Chordata > Actinopteri > Characiformes > Prochilodontidae > Semaprochilodus > Semaprochilodus insignis. The sequence continues at coordinate 23,830,292 of CM067485.1, forward strand.
TGGGAGAGACAGGAGGAAAAGGGGCAGATAGATAGATAGATAGATAGATAGATAGATAGATAGATAGATAGATAGATAGATAGATAGAGTAATGAAATCCTGGGAGAGAGAGGAAGAAAGAGAGAGAGATGCATGGGGCAGAAGGTAAGAGAAAGAGGAACATGACAGAGGATAAGGAGAGAAAGGCAAAAAGAAGAGAAAGACTGAGTGTGAGAGAGAAAGGGGCTAAGGGCAGAAAGGCAGAGGGAGAGAGAAAGAAAGGGGAAAAGTACAGAGAAAGAGAGATAAAGACAGATCATGGATAGAGTGGGAGGGAAAGAGCACTGTACCAGGCATAGAGGGCAGCTTGCATAATACAGCCTTTGGAACTGTGCCAGATTGTATAATGAGAGAGGAAAAGAAGAGGTCAGATGAGCAGTGACACCGAGGCTGAAATTCAGAGTCACGCTCAGCTTGGCCTACAGCCACATTCCCATGATACATACACACACGCGTGCACAACACACAGCCGCAAAGCTTCAACAGTCCACTCAACAGTCCATAAGCACGTGAGGGGCGATACAGTTCCTGCTGGTTGGCTCTGCACTCCAGTGCGCTGGGTCTGAAATGAAATGACCAGGTTAAAATGCAGACTGTCAGATTTAATTTTAGAGTACTTGAGAGCACTTTAAAAATCTGTCCTGCACTTCACTTTATGAATCCCCTCCCTTCTTCTGTTAGCTCCTGTAAAATCCTCATCCACACCAGCAGTACACAGGCAAAAAGCCTTACAAAGCCAGGCTGCTTAAAGCTAAGTTAACAGTTAACTGAAGTTCACTGCACTCATATTTATAAGGCAGCATAGTTACATATTATCGCGTTACTTATGTCTCATGTAAACCAGCCAATCAGAGCATAGCTCATCAAATTATTCATAAAGTCACCCAAATAGGGAAAACAGCTTATTTCATCATAGTACCAAATCATAGGGCATGTAAAAACCACAACTACCCATTTTTTACCCTGACCAAAGTCACCCTCTTCGTAAACATAAGAGAACACTTTAAAAAGATCAATAAATGCATTCTATGGCATCTTTAGGTTTACACAAAACAGACCAGATCCAGCCTAGCACCAACATTTTGACAATGCATGCCTATTATTTAACATTAGGTAAATACCCATAGCAGCACTGTTTGTTCAGTCGGTTCTCCATACAAATGTAGAAAGATAAACGAGGAGTGTATATTACATAACACATGAAGCACAAAGTTCCAAAGAAGACCTGACATCGATGTACTGCACACCATACAGGTCACGCGGATACTACCATAGCACACTGTTGGTGGCAGTGGATAGAAGAAGGCACGCACCAGTGACATGAAGGATCTGGGAGACCTACCCGAACCACAGAGAGAGAGACAATGAATCGCCCGCCATGAACAGAGTGACCCAACAGCCAGGATTGCAGACATTCTGTGAGCGTCATTCAGCAACATTCTATGCACGCAGATCATTACAACGACAGTCCTTCAACGTCAGCGTCGTCAAAGAGTGAAAAGGTGTGGTACCGGATTGTCATTGAGTGACTAAGAACGCCAGTGGGCCAGTGACGAGTCCCACTTTTGTCTTGGTGGAGACGCCCAACGAATCCATGTGTGGAGGCACCGTGGTCAGTGCCAAGATGAACAGTACGTTGTCATGCATCACATGTCCAGAAGGCCTGATGTCACTCCACCTCCATCCCTACCACAAAATCGGCACAGGATGGATTATTGCAGGACAGCATTAGGAACCTGACACCATTAGGAGACATCTGACATGTTGCATTAGCAAACATGGTGGCCGGACGCCATACTGAGAGACACTACTTCTGTATGTGTAGCTCAATAAATATTGTCCATACCAGTCTAAATTTATGATCATTTATTGATCCTGGTAACTTTTATCTTCTTTCCCAACAGCACTGCAATCTGACACTTCCTTCTGGGTGCAACTACTCTTTTGATGAGTGTGTCTATGCTGTGATGTCCACACTGTCAAATGGTTTTGTACCTGTGGATGGAAAACTCCACCCTGGAGGGGATCTTCCAAAAGCTTTGTGTTCAGGAAGCATAAAATGCAGTGAAAAAAACTATGTAAGTGTGGACAGAGCCTAAACCTGAGCTTATTCCTGGACTAAACGGATTTCCTGAGGAGAATATCAGTGACTGGCTAATTCTCAGACTAAATGCTCTGCATGTCTGAAACCGGACCACCATGAGGCAGCCACTGAATAGGAACAATGCTCTTGTTAATTGCTTATAATCTTTTAACGCAGTGCTTTAGAGTCTCATATGTGCTAATGGACAATCTTAATAGACTTTAATGGCAAATCAGCCACCGATTTGTCAATAAAATAAAAATTAAGCTCAGCGTTCACTCGTTTTAAGAGATAATAAAGTGGCAGACAAAAGGCTTTTCTGCACTGACAGGGGCATTAACAGTCTGCTTCTTCTAGAAGATCTCTGCTGTTTCCATCACTTGGAAAAGATTTCGCGAGGATGACCTGGAGTCTGGAGGTTTACGGCTCCGTGTCAGAATGGCTGGAGCTGATCTGAGGGCAGTGTCTTGGCAGGCCTTGTGGCCGCACATGAATTAAACATGCAGGGACACTTCTCAGCAGGCTGGCTGGAGCCCTGGCTCTCCTTTCAGCTTCGGGCTCTATTGTGGGAGCAGCAGTTCAAGTGGTCTAGAGCGGTCAGGAGCCACTCCAACCCTGAATAATTAAACCGCATTTTCAAAGCTCTCTCTCTGTCTCTCTCTCTCTCTCTCTCTCCTTCTCACTGCATACACATGACATACAACTTGTACATGTACAACACATGAGGTGAGGTTGTGAATGTCACTTTATCATCTACAACGTTTCAAAGCAACTTTCTTAAGAACTGATAATCCAACAAACAATACAACATGCACGGTGCTAATAAGAACATGGTCAGTCTAACAATGTGATGTTCTATTTGCAGCATCTACCAAGTCAGAATTGTTCACCATGGTGGTGAGGGGAACCAGATGTTCCTGTTAAAGGACAGAACATTGTTACTTGTAATATTTGCAGATACGCTGCCTGAAGCCTGAGACACGGTTTTATCGTAAGTGGTGCATGCAGCTCAAATAGTCCCCCCAAAAAAATGATTCTTTTAGGATTTACCGCTACTACCATCATCAACACTGCATATAAAAACTCAGAAGACGTGTAGGTTCACTGGTGGTCTTGGACAGTAAATAAAATTTACTTATATTTGTGTTGTAGACATCGGGATCCCTGGTTCTTATTGCCACCACTCTAAAGAAATAGAGTCAGAAGGTTTCTCTATAATGAACCACTTCATATCAATCCACTCTAAAGCTTCAGTCTTTTCAACCGTAATTTGTTATAGCAAAATCAATTAGATTCTGGGTTCCAAAATGGTTTTCTTATTTTATTTTCTAATTTATTAATTTTTATTTTATTAAATTTTAATTATTTTTTGTTAATTTAATTATATTTAATTTTTGTATTCATTTTTAATTCTTTTTTTTATTTATAATAAACTTTATTAACTCACTATGCAAACATAGCCCACTTGCCCACCACAGAGGCAAGGAGAACTAAAATCATCTCAGTAAGAGAGTCGACATAATCACAGAACCAGTAAACCTTTTCACTGTGCCTTGTTTATTCAGGCACCACTGTGGGTTAAAAAGGGCTCAATTCTTTCCACTCCAATCTGCTTCCAGGTCCAATACGTCCAGGTAGACGTTCTACTGCACCACTGAGGGTCTTGTCATCTCAGCATATGACAGTTCTGTGTTTCTTGTTGTTTAATATTTCTATTATATTTATATGATTTATAGTAAATGACTGTAACCCTAACAAAACTAATGAAGCTTCAAATATTCGCTTCCGATTGGTGCCAAAACTCCAGAGCCCAACTATGGTATTCGGGCCAGCCCTATGAAACAGTGTAATAAAACACATAATTTTCCGATGTGTCAGGCCTTGCATAAACATTCATACTAAAATGTCTTGATGAAAAACAAACATGCAAACAGGTGTGACCACATTTCTGACTGGTGCCGCATTTCTCAGAATATTCAAAACAAATATTCAGAACATTTCAAAAGATCAGCTGAGACTACAAGCAAACTGGCATGGTGGTAGACGAAAAGAGCAGTTTTGGCATGAAAACTGCCATCATGTCCCTATTTAAAAATGAAGAAGTCAGACCACCCCATTGGACACAGCTGTCATATTGCTTCAATACATGCTTTTAGACTGTCTACATCTTCATTAGGATGCAACAGCAAAGTTCTGTGATCACTTTCAGAGTTGATTTACCTTTTTGTAGGTTGTAGCTTAATTGCATGCTGCGCTTCTATTGAAGAACAAAAAACCTGACATCACAAGTGAACTCGTGTCTAGTTTAAGCGTCCTGTTTTTCAGGCTTGATGTCAACATTAATGACTAAAACTGTCATGAACAGACTCATCCGGCCCTTGGGGCAAGCAAGCGCCAGGTCAAAGGAAGCCGACAAATTTAAGCCCTCTTTCCCCCCCACAGTTCTTTTGTGCACAGCAGACAGAAAGATTGCAGCTTGGGGACGTGTGTCCGGGATGGTGACAAAGACAACATCACCAAGCAAATTCCAAGAGCAAAAGTTCAGTTTCAGCCCCCAGTCACACCAAGGCCCACAGCTATTGTCAAAATCACCATAGGGATGAGCAATCTCTGGTGACAAATTCTGATTTTTCAGCATCCACAGGAGTTAACAAAAGGATATTTAGGTTAACCGAAATGAACACGCATTCTGCACTGTTTAAGGGAGAATGTTATCAGGTCTAAGACTATAGGACTATGCAATAACACACAACAGTTCTGCAAAATAAAGAAGATGGTAAAGCAAAGCCGTCCTGAAAACGATTCATATATTTTTTACGGATACAGACACAAAACTGGAAATTTGTTTTTATTTTTGCTCCAGACAGTCTGTAAATCGGTTCACAGCCCAACTTGTTTGCTGAATTGTATTCTGTTTCTTTATGGATAATCAGTTTCTTCATCTATTCTGCCATTACAGCTGCCAACCAAAAAGCTTGCCTATGAAGCAATAAAGGGTTTGGAATCTAATGTATCTTAAAAACATGCTGTTACACTCAGCACCATAGTGGCACTAAAACTTGCACCCCGAAGGAATCAACCAACAGGAATTAAACTTGGTGGGTAGGTTTGACATTGTGAGACATGCATATGATTCAAGTATCATGCTCAGTTGCGCATGTGACGTAAAGAAGGACAGGCCTTATCGCTGTACCTGACTGACCCAACAGCCCTGACTGCAGACATTCAGCGAGCAGTGATGCCCTCAGAGAATCATCCTGTTAGTGCCAGCACCATTGGCAGATGGCTGCACAACGCAGGATGACATGCACGCTGACCGTTACTACGACTGCCCTTAACACCACGTCAGCTTCGCCAAAGACTGAAGTGGTGCCGTGGCAGACTGTCATGGAGTGACTCAGAATGGCAGCGTGTCATCTTCAATGACGAGTCCCGTCGTTGTCTTGGTGGAGATGGCCAACGAATGGGTGGAGGCACCATGGTCAGCACGAAGAGGTGTCACTCCACCTCCACCCCTAGCGCAAAAGCTGCCTGAACTGTGTGAGCATATTCAGGCTGCATGGGATGGATTATTACAGGACACCATTATGAACCTCTACAACTCCATGCCGAGATGCATGCATGTATAAATTACATAACGCATCCCAACCACTCTGATCGTGTCATGTGGCAAACCCTGGTGCTAGTAGGCTACAAAAGCACAGTAGCATGAATGAAAATGTAGCTCCTCTCATTTAAAAACATGCCTTATTATTCATATGCCTCGAAAGACCTAATGAGCTAACACTGCCACTAGAGAACAGCATTACACCAGTAAATGGTGAGGACTTACTAGGTTCTCGGAATACCTAAAGAGCTGACTGGCTCTTTTTCCTGAAGGGCAGGACTTTCTCCGCAAACAAACACGTTGAGCATTACAGGCTTTTCCATTCATATTTCCATTGGTCATCTCCTTTATGACTACTTCACTCTGCATACGAAGTATCTTAAATACGGCCTAATCTAAATAAGGTCTATCTAAATAAGCTTTTAGTCTCACTATCTCCTGATAAGAGCATAACAACATAACCCAAAAACATAAAGTATCCAAATACTGACACCTGATGATCGAGTATCTGTGTATACGCGTCCTGAGGAAGAACTTGGGGCTCAGTAAAACAGAAACACTGCAATATGTTACATGTGAAAACAGTGTATATACTACATAGTGTAGACTTACTCCCTGTGACTTACTGTTCATGGTTTTTTGCTAGCAGAAAGATGTGCACTTGGATGCTAGAGAGCTAGCGTGGAGAATTCTGTCAGAACTGCTGTCATCACTCCAGGGCTGCTCCAGTTTCACCGCGTTTTAGTCTCCTCTTGCTGTTCTGCTGCAGTTCCTGGCCTAAGCACTAGAAAACACTTGAGTATGCAGTTCAGTGTGCCCACCTCCGAACAACTAAGCCCGAAGACAAACTAAAGAGGCGGGAATTACAGCAATAAAACAAATAAAGAGAGACATACGTACACATGCTGGCCAGTGGCCACGCTAGTACACAGACTTAACACGCACAATTTGGGTTGGTGACCCTCTAGACCTTCATCAACGGTCAGTTCCTGAACACAGACCATTGATGGATATTTCTGGGTGGGGGACAACTGCGCACCTAACAGAAAACATCCCAGCAACACAGCTGTTCTGAACACAGTTGTAAGTTGTACCAGCACCACACATACTTCTGTCACATGCTACCACATACTGCTACTAGTCTCATTGCTGTGCTTACAAACCAAATGATACCTCATTAGTGGTGGTCGTGTGGTGGTCTATTCATTTCATTGATGGAGCTGACGGAGAAAAAGGTACAGTGAGTAACTGTATACCTATAAAAATGAATGAATACAGTCTGATTCTGACAAATCTAGCCCATCAGTATCCAAGAGCTGCTTGTCACACCATAAAACTTCAGACCCCTTCCCTCAATAGATTAATCTGATGATTATGAGTGCACTGAAAGAGCATTCAAAGATAACTCAGTCAAAACTCAGTAAAGGATGTGGCTTCTAAGGATGTGAGTCAACTATCTACTATCAACATATCTTTATCAGCATAAAGCTGGTTTTGCATCTGAGACCTTTTTGTGAGCCTGTTTGTGGCATTAATATGCAAAGACGCATGATGTGGTCCGAAAAACTTCCACAAAAATTCTACCTAGCACCTCTAACTAGGGCTGAAAGATGATTTTATATCAAAATTAAATCAAAATCAAAATTTAAAAGAGTGCAGTATTCAAATTGCGAGAGCTGCCATTTTAATTATAGGCTATTTTATCAAATCTGTGTCTTATATGGAGAAGGTTAACGTAATATCAGAGCTTGTAAACTGCCAAGTTGGACCAGTCAGAGGCAGCCACACAACTATATGCTGTGACATCACAACCACAGCTAACTGAGAAAGGGAATGCTCTGGTCTTACTGAGCAGTGGTGGTCCTGTGGTGGTCCATTCATATTATGGATGGAGTAGGGGAGCTGACTGAGAAAGGTACAGTGAGTAACTGTATACCTACAGTGTGCACTTACATGGCAGGCAGAAATGATATAATATCAGAGTTTATAAACTGCCTGTAGATGAGTTAGACCAATCAGAAGCAGCCAAGCAACTACATGCTGTGACATCACAACCACAGCTAACTGAGAAAGGGGATGCTCTGGTCTTACTGAGCTAATAACAGGCCTGGACTTAAATAGCCCTGAACAGAAAATATTTGCAATACTGATCAGAAAAATCGCAATTAGATATTCTTCCTAAACCGTTCAGGCCTATTTGTAGATACTTTACAGCTTTTCTTCTTTTATTTTTCCTTCACTTTTATCAACAACAATGCAATCGTAGAGCAGTTTTGAGTGCAGTGCTTCAATTAGAAACAGCTCCTCAGCAGTTTTTTAAGGAAAAACATCAGGGTGATACCATACATAGAGGTTTCGATACTCTAGATTTCAGTACTTGTGTTAGAAAACAAAAAGTGGCAACTCCTGCCAACTCAAACGGTAACTGTATCCCATAAAATGGCTAATTAGTGCACCTAAGGCAGGAGTACCTAGTAAACTGGAAACTCATAGGCATGCATGCCCCTTGGCTTGAAAGTGGTCTCTGAGTTCCAATCAGGAGCAGCTGAAGTAGCACGGCCCCAGCTCCACCGCTACTGCTGTAAAAACGACCATGATAAATATACCCATTTTAAGCTATGACTGCTGTGTTATTGTTACCCGAAAAGGCTCCGTCACTACTCACAATAGAGGCCTGAAGTGTTGTGGATACTCCAGATTATAGCTTAGACACTCATCACATAGTACATGAGCATGCAGGGTGAACTTTCCTGGTCCTCGGGGAGCAGGCCGTAACTAGGCTTTGATCTCCTTGGAGACATGGCTGGTTCGAACCAGGTGAGAGAGATCCAGGCTCTCATTAGTCAGGTGCATCACGTGTTTCTCACTGCGAGAGACTCAGTGATGGATGGTTGGAAGCCCATGCCACACACAATATATCTGCCATCTAGGAGCTCAAAGTTCAGGTTTCTCAACTTCAGAGCTCTGAATGACTGAAATGAATAATAACCCATATTATGACTAATGATTAAATATAGAGAAATTAATTACGCCCTCATTACATTAGAGGTATGCATTAAAGGAAATGCAATTTTTCGTAATGTATGGGTTGCATAGTTACATATTTCAGCACATGTAGCCCAGCATCGCTCAAACATTCTGGCATTCAATGCATTTAAATATCAGTATGAAACATCAGCCAAATCTAAACCATTGCCAATCATTTTTAGCTATTATATTAATATCGATATGACTTCTATGTCTCCGTACATGCCTAAGAAAAATATTTATTGCAGTCATTTTTTTCCCCACACCGCACAGCTCCATATGAGTCCCTCTTTTTGTCTAAAGCAGCAGTGGTCTTGGTAACCGAATAGCACCTCATTTACAATCTGACAGAGATTCCACTCTGAGAGACTGACCATCCTACACAGACACCATGTGTCCAGGGAATATCTGTGTCAGCCCAAGCAGGCACAGGAGGGTAACACGAAACCTGCTCTGTTCTTCTGCTCCAGGTGTGAGAGAAAAGCAAGTAAAAAAGGCCCCATAGTGATTCAGCCTAGACGCTCTCTCTCTCTCTCTCTCTCTCTCTCTCTCTCTCTCTCTCTTTAAGAGCACAGATAACAAGAACTCTATCTACTCCTATACATGCACATAGAAAAGGGGAACTGAGCTGGAACGGGACCATGCACACTAGTTCTGTGGCATATATTGTCTATTGGTGTATGCTAATGTTTGGCCGTCCCTGGTAAAATGACATGTGACAGTAAGTACACATCCACACACTTCTGCACATTGTAATGCACAATTACTGTAACATTTGCAGAATTAATAAATAATATTGCTGTTGTTTAAAGAAATATAAAATGTGTGGTGTGCAAAAATGAATCCACATTTAATATGCTACTTTAAAGTGTAATGCAAGTAGGTGTCCTTAGATGAGCTCAGGAAGCACAAACCTGCAGAGCAGAAGGGCTAAAGCATGCTTGATCTTGATTCTCTGTGAATACAGACCGTGAGAGCAGGACCTCACATTCCTACTGGCTTTTTGAGGTTTAAGCCGGATGTGTCACAGGGATAAGTGGGATGCAGAGGCCAAGCGTTCATAGCGACATCCCTTTTGGGTCCTTCAATGTTGACTCTTCTTGTCATTGTGAAGCAGAATTCACCATGAGTTGGACTGTTCACTCACTAACAGGGAACGTTGTGAGACACTTGGACTGTGGGAAATAAACGGTTTTGAACCGAAGTGCTACCTGTGTGACCGGCCGTGAAAAAAAAACACAACCCTAAACCTGGTCTCCGTCTTCCCATAGAGGTGGCTTTTTGTGCAGGCATGATATCTGCCTTCAACATGGATTGTGTTTTACCAGCACAGCTGCGTTTCTAGGACAATTTTGTCTCTGTCAAGTACAATAAATGTGGTATTTATGTACAACATTACATCATCCAGCGTTTAAGTTCAGATATGTTCACATGTGGGAATACTGCTGCCTTGCTGTGGTTTGCAGAAATCAATCAATAAATGAATAAATGAATGTTTTCACTGGTGGTAAATACATATTTTTACTTGTTTTTTTTTCTACTGGCCCCTATTAATGCATCAACCTGGCTAACCTTCACTGAGCACGGGCCTAGCTAAGAATACCTTTTTTTACACCTCTAATAATAGTTACATAGTTTTATATACATAACTGAGTTTTTTTTATTGATTAATCTGTTGCTTATTTTTCTGATTAGTTGATTAATCTAGCACTTAATTAATCAAGCCTTATTATTATCTGCTTTCCATATCACTTGTCCTGTTTTCAGATGTCAATATTTGTTTAAATATTGTATCAATATTTGTATTTAAATACTGGACTTCAAACTTAAAATGGTTTAACTGTGAACTATTTAATCACTAGGGTAATGTGTAGTTGAGGCTATTCACTGTCTAAAGTTTATTCCCATTAATGTAATGCAAGCAAAATAATTTAAAAGGATTTAGAGGCTGTAGCAACAGACTGGAATGTTAATTGAAGCTGTTCTCTCACTCGTACATGGCCATTAAAGTAAACAGAAAATATAAAATGACCGAATTATGCATAACGCATGGTGCAACATTATGTTACCATAACAGCGGCGGTGCAGAAATGACTTATAATACAGGGCGACGAAGACACAGGTAGAAAATCAACTATGAAGTGACTACTACTAACAGAAAGACGGCATTACTACATGTGCGTTCTTTTCAAAATTCGACCTACAGTTTTTTGGATTGTAAAATATCGGACTCGATGTGTAAAGACCTTTACAGTGCTGTCTAGGTGCCGCCTTGACAAAGCGCTCTGGGATGCTTGCAGTTCAAGTGCTGGTGCAAAGCGGTTGTACTGCTGTGATAACCCATATCCACTTAGCAAAGCTCACAGAGCACCACATCGCTGGGTCTCTGTCCAAAATACTCCCACACTTTAGATGAATTTTTATTAGCCACTCTCCGGAGAAATCTATGTTTTTTTGCGGTGTTTGATGCACATTATGCAAATCGCCATGTTTCCATAACAGATGACTGTTTACGTCGCCAAGCTGCCCCAGCGCTAAACTCATTATCAATAAATAAACCCCAGTATATGTTATTACAATACTCGGCATAGCACTGAGTCAAATGTATCAATTGTTTAAAATCACAATAATATTTTATCGTGACTTAAGTTTAATGATGATATCGTTCCCACCTCTATTCATTTTGTTTACACATTTCAAAGATCCTGTACGAGCATCACCTATCCACTGGACTATGATTAAGTGGGTGTAGCCAGGGTAAAGATGGAGTTGGTATGAGCCAGTCCCAAATGGGGGGCAGTCCATGTGTCCACACCGCGTCATCGCTAAGGCTCATCACCCAAATCCAGGCTCTGTGAATCTCTGTCACTGCTACGGCAGGGGCAGCGCTCAATTTAAGCTCAGAATTCTTCATTCTTTGGGCTGTCCGTAACTCTTACCAGCTTAAGAACAGTGCACCAAAGGCACCATGGGGACGTCTGCTCCTTACAAAGGTACCACAGGCATGCTGGGACAGGTCAGGGGGGTTTAGAGCGTTTGTCTGTGGAACACTATGGGTTGTAATTAGAGAGCAGTTATGAGGAGAGAGTAAAAATGCTATGGGATAATTTTGAACTGAATATGCAAGCAATAGCCGTGTATTCTGATGTACTGTTCTCTTCTCTTGTTTTTTCCTTTTCTATGCATGGTTTGTTATAGCACAGTTAAGTATAGTAACTCTGTAAACTCTGATCCTTGCCCAGATTGCCTAAACGTACGGTACAGCTGACAGCAGCAGCCTTAGTATTTTCAACAGTGGGAAAACTGTCCATGTGGGTTAATGTGTATCTCACTATCAGCAGTGAGCCACTGGTGCTATTTCTCCCCAAGCACACCAACGGGAAGTAGACCGTCTGATCTGCAGCCTTAACATGCGCTCACACTGTGTCCGCATATGCACTGATACTTGAAAAGGCAGCGCTGCACTAAACCAGACTGCTGTGTTGTATCATTAAGTGCTTGCTATAAGCACGATGATCCCCTTCCCAGAGTAGTACAAGCAAAAGAACCAATCATGTATAAGGATGCACAAATGAGCAGATTTTTTAATTTTTTGCAATTTTTTACATAAATAACATGAGGCAGGTAAGTGTACTCGTGCTGTATCTGAATGCTATTGCTACACCTATATGTCACACCAAAATGTCACACCATACTTATGCATGACTCATTGAGCTTAATAGCCAGTTGCCTTTTACTTTCAGTGTAGCACTTCATTTAATTTGTGGTACTTAGCAAAGCATCTTCACATTTTAACTGCCAGTTTGGACCATCAAAGAACAAATAATGTTGTTCATACTGCAAGTTTGGCTAATAAACTGAAAAAAGTAATAATAATAATAATAACAGTGCTAGAAATGTGTTAATGTCTTTCATATGTTTGTTTGCCCCACACAGTGTGAGCTACGGATTTAAAAAAAGGGTTTAAAATGGAAAAAAAAAATCAGCTATAAGTCAAAAACATCCATGCATCCTTGGAATATCAACAGCAATGAAAGGCATGCCAGAACTGCATTGAAAAAGCAATGTTTTAATTAATATTATTAAAATGTGCTTAAAGTCCCCAGTAAGCTGAAACTGGTCACTAACATTGTAATATGATATACCGCACACAATATTGTGTTCATGTTAGAGATGGCACAACCGTGATTACCACCACACTGAAGATAATAATGTATAAATGTTTTTCTTTCATTTTACATCACTTTTAAATGTTTACATAAGTATTTTAAAGCTAATTATTGTACTATATATTTCATTCACGCAATTATAGTATTTCTCTTTACTGCAACACACTGACTCTTTCCGTTTTTTGTTGTTTTGGTTCACAAGAAGCATATTAAATAATACATATTCAAAGTAATTGAAACTTATTTTCATTAAAGAAATAGAAAAGACAGATATCAGCAATGAGAAACAAACATTGCACTAATTAGAATCAGGGCAAAAAATGACAAAAATATAGTTTAATTATTTTAAAAAATTAATAATTACTTTTTAATGTGTCATATAGACTTCTCATTGACCTACTAAAGTACAGGAATATGGTTTATTAGCATAGTGATTATGACACTGTATGGATATGGTTTGTGGCAGTTTCATGAGAATGACCCAGTAACCTTGGATGACCAATCAATAGTTTTCATCATTACTAGTTCCATCCATACATTCTAGCTTGGCATGCTTGATACCCCCAAATTCAGTCCAGGTGCTCTGAACTATTTCAGTACGGCTCACTTGGCAGCAGAAATGACAACTACATGGTGGATTTGTAACCTTACCGCATTGCCCGGTGGAAAAGAGCCAAGAAAGGTCAAGCACGTGATACAGAGGTGGATAAAGAGAGTCCAGTACAAACAAAAGGGTGACAGTTTAAGGCAGAAGGCTGAGTTACGGTTTATTTATAAACCGGCTGATTAAGCAGAATTTACATGCGGGTACATGTACACATAGCAAACATCAAAACCTGACACATGACCTGTTGTTTGCTTGGAATCTGACAGCAAAACAGGTTCCTAAGAAGTCTCCCACACAAACTACTGTAATCTGGTCATCCCTCTGTGACCAGCCCGGCAAACAGTGCCCTTTCATTAAAGAGAGAGGAAGAGAGAGAGAGAGAGAGAGAGAGAGAGAGAGAGAGAGAGAGAGAAACCATTGCCATCTTACAGAACTTAAAATGTCAACAACAACAACAAAAAAGATCAGGTCCACACGTTATCTTATCAGTACCAAGACTAAAAGTCCAAAGGACAGTCTATATTATTTCCAAACATAAACATAAAAAACAAAAAAAACCACAGTGAACAAGTTTAAACATACTCTGTTCTATTCACTCTGATATGTATAGAATTGCCAGTGTCATCAAATCAATAATTACTTTAGCTTTTAAGTATCACGGCATTGTAAGCAGCCTCAGCACTGAAGTGAAACACACAAAGAGACATAAAAACAGAAACGAGAATAATAGACCACTACGTGTGCAAATGCCCTGCAGGAAAAGAAACATCTGCAAGAGACATTCATGCTCACTTCTGACTATCATATGGCCTGTAGAAGGAATGCATGCTGACTTTTGATCATGTACAGGCTGCAGGAGAAATGCACGCTTACTTCTGATTATCTACAGACCTCACAAGACCTCATTTATGGTCAAACTCCTTTCTGATACAATAGAAATGCATGCAGGTCATCACATGAACTATTGCAGAAATGCACACTCACTTCCGATAATCATATGGACTACAGTAGCAGGTGCACACTCATTTCTGATCATCATATGGACTACAGCAGAAATGCACACTCACTTCTAGACATCATATGGACTACAGCAGAAATGTACACTCATGTCTGGTCATCATATAGACTACAGCATAAGTGCACACTCACGTCTGGTCATCATATGGACTACAGTGGAAATGCATGCTCACTTCTGGTCATCATACGGACTACAGTAGAAATGGACGCTCATTTGTAGTCATCACATAGACAACAGCAGAAATGTACACTCACTTCTGATCATCATATGGATTACAGTAGAAATGCACACTCACTTGTACTCAACATATGGGTTACAGTAGAAATGCAGACTCACTTCTACTCATCATATGGGCTACAGTAGAAATGCACACTCACTTCTACTCATCATATGGGCTACAGCAGAAATGCACACTCACTTTGAGTCATCATATGGACTGCAGTAAAAATGCACAATCACTTCTACTTATCATATGGACTACAGTAGAAATGCAGACTCACTTCCGATAATCATATGCACTACAGTAGAAATCCACACTCACATTTGATCATCATATGGCCTACAGTAGAAATGCACACTCACATCCGGTCATCATATGGCCTACAGTAGAAATCCACACTCACGTCCGGTCATCATATGGACTAAAGTAGAAATGCACACTCACATCCGGTCATCATATGGACTACGGTTGAAATGCACGCTTATTACCGATAATAATATGGACTACAGTAGAAATGTACACTCACTTCTCATCATCATATAGACTACAGTAGAATTCCACACTCGTGTCTGATCATTCAATGGACTACAGCACACTCACACTCTGGTCATCATATGGACTACAGTAGAATTGCACATTCACTTTTGGCCATCATATGGACTAAAGTAGAAATGCACACTCACATCCGGTCATCATATGGACTACAGTTGAAATGCATGCTTATTACCGATAATAATATGGACTACAGTAGAAATGTACACTCACTTCTGATCATCATATAGACTACAGTAGAATTCCACACTCATGTCTGATCATTCAATGGACGACAGTAGAAACGCACACTCACTTTTAGTCATCATATGGACTACAGTAAAAGTGCACATTCACTTCTGGCCATGGAGTGTTAGACAAATGCATGCTCACATCTGACCACCAAGATCTTGCGTGTAGCTTGCATGCTCACTTTTGATCATCATACAGACTGCAGAAAAAATACAGATTTAAGCATAATCATAAAATGAGCTGCTGGAGAAACCGACACTTACTTTGGATCATCCTATGAACTACAGAAGAAATGCACTCTAACTCCAGACTACTGTCTGGAGCACAGTAGAAATGCATGCTCACTTCTGACCACAATATAGACTGCAGGAGAAATGCCAGCTCATTTCCCACTGTCATATGGACCACAGGAGAAATGCACACTGTAGATTCAATGGGCAACCATGCACGTTAGTTTTAATGTCACACAGCAGAAACACCCAGGACCCAGAGGTCCACAAGCAGCCCACATCACACCTGCGTGTGAAGCTGCACATGCTGGCTCAACCCACCACCAGTAACCTCCTCATGCGAACATAAAGAGCGGAATTCTCTTCATGAAAGAACAAGAACACACAGTGAAGGGAGACGCAGAGGAGGAGTTGAACTGATGTCTACTGAAGGCTGGACATTGGAGGTCCAGCAGCTTGACTGCGCCACCGGACACAGGCAGAGCCCGGCGTGCAGTGTCAAGCTACGGTAAAATCTGTGGCCGTGCATCGCATAAGCGCGCGCCCACTCTTCATTAAGACATAAACACGCACGCAGGCGGCTCACCTTTGGGGTTGCTGAACGCCGCGTACCAGGACAGCGAGAAGAACCCGCACAGTCCGAACACTAAGACTGTCAGGAAGGTGCCATTTCGGAGCCTCATCTCCGGACGCGCGCCGGTGGCATGACCGAACCGGAGGCGCGCGCGGTGTAGGAGGAGGAGGACAGGAGGATCAGCTACAGTCTGCGATGGAGGAGCTGCTCGTGTCCGCGGAGGCGCGAGAACTGTGCACAGCGCGAGCAGCGAGTGATTCGCGTCTGCGCGCTGGAGAGCGACGCAAGCGTTTGTTATGGCGCGAGGGGAGACGGGAAAAAGGGGGAAGGCTCGCGGTGATGTTTTCTTTTTCTTTTTTCTTTTTTTGTTGGCAAGCAGCCCTATAAGGAGAGGGAGAGGGAGGGATAGAGATAGGGAGAGCGAGGGATAGAGAGAAGGAGAGAGAGAGGGAGGGAGAGAGAGAAGGAGGTGGGGGGTTATGGCAAAGCCGGCTCACTGCTCGTTTTCATGTGCGGCTCGTTCTGCGGTGCAGCTGCTCCTCCACTCGGTCAGACATGAAGCGCATATCTGCTGAAGCGGAGTCTCCAGCCTGCACACTGCTGAACAAGAACCCACTACACTAACACTGAGCATTAAACTAACACTGAACATTAACCCATTAAACTAACACTGAACATTAACCCATTAAACTAACACTTAACATTAACCCATTAACTAACAAAGAACATTAAACTAACATTGAACACTAACCCATTACACTAACACTGAGCATTAAGTCATTAAACTAACACTCAACATTAAACCACTACACTGATGCTGAAAATTAAGCCATTAAACTAACACTCAACATTAAACTAACACTGAACATTAACCCATTACACTAACACTGAACATTAAACATAACACTTAACATTAACCGATTAACCTAACACTGAACATTAAACTTACACCGAACATTAAACTGACACTTAACATTAACCCACTAAACTAACACTGAACATTAACCCATTAAACTAACACCGAACATTAACCAATTAAACTAATTAAAGCATTAAACTAACAATGAACATTAAAGCGTTAAACTAACAATGAACATTAAACTAACACTGAACATTAAACCAACACTGAACAGTAAGCTATTAAACTAACACTAAACATTAAACTAACACTGAACATTTATCCATTAAACCTACACTGAACATTAAACCAACACTGAACAGTAAGCTATTAAACTAACACTAAACATTAAACTAACACTGAACATTTATCCATTAAACTAACATGGAACATTAACCCATTAAACCTACACTGAACATTAAACCAACACTGAATAGTAAGCTATTAAACTAACACTAAACATTAAACTAACACTGAACATTTATCCATTAAACTACCACGGAACATTAACCCATTAAACCTACACTGAACATTAAACTAACACTGAACATTTATCCATTAAACTAACATGGAACATTAAGCCATTAAACCTACACTGAACATTAAACTAACACTGAATATTAACCCATTAAATCAACACTGAACATTAAACTAACACTGAATATTAACCCATTAAATCAACACTGAAAGTTAACCCATTGTAAGCAATGCTGAGTATTAGCCCATGAGTTACACTGATACTTAAGGTTAACTTGTTACCACTGAATGCAAGTTAACATAAAGGGTTAAACGAATCCTAAATGTTAAATAACAATAATAATATTCACACTGAGCCATTAAACTAGTGCTGAATGATCATTTATACTAACTTTGACCCTTAACACTGTATACTGAGATCCATTTCTGTTAGAATCATTAACGTAACTGATGTGTTGAAGTAAAATGTGCACAAGATCACTGTGAATGCAGTACACACTGGTGACTGAACAGTTAATAAACCCACTGTCATCAGTCAGAGCACATTATAATTCAAGGCAGCAGAATGCTTGGAGGACAAATGAATTGAAATTGAATTTTTATGCATTAGATCAATATAAATATGGCTCAGAAATGGAAATCAAAGAAGAACGTCTAATCGCTGGCAGCCCCTGGCAACAACATGTTCAAACTGTACTTAATCAAGGTACACAGGAAGAAAGACACTTGCCTCTTTTGTTGAGGTGGAAACGGTGTCCCTATGTCAGAGTACTGTTAGTCAGCCTTGTAACACCTGTTACCACAGAGCAGTCTTCAGTACAGCTTCAGAGCCAAGTCTAAAAATAAATCAGGTTATTAAACAGCTTATTTGAAAGACTGTAACATTAAAACCAAAGTAAACTAGAAGAGAGACCCTGAAAAGAGAGGGAGAACTGGAGGAGTATTTACTAAATGCAGGAGACCCATTCAAAAAAAAATCTAACTATAAATCTATATCTAACTATATCTAACTAACTATACAACCTGCAGAAAGCATGGGTGACTAAAGGGGCAGGTTACTCAATGTCTATTTTAACAGCTCTATTTACCATATAGGTGCACTTTATAGCTCTACAGTTACAGAGTGTAGTCCATCTGTTCCTCTACATACTTTGTTGCCCTGTTCTTCAATGGTCAGGATCATTATCAGCACTGCAGTGACACTGACGTGGTGGTGGTGTGTTAGTGTGTGTTGTGCTGGTGTGAGTGGATCAGACACAGCAGTGCCGCTGGAGTGTTCAAACACTGTGTCCATTCACTGTCCACTCTATTAGACACTCCTACCTTGTTGTTCCGCCTTGGGGATGTACGGTCTAGAGACGATAGCTCGTCTGCTGCTGTACAGTTTGTGTTGGTTATCCTCTAGTCCTTCATCGGTGGCCACAGGATGCAGTTGGCTGGATAGTTTTGGTTGGTGGACTGCTCCTCAGCCCAATACTGTGCTTCTTATGCCCCTATTTAAAGCTTGGTATATGGTGACCCCAGGCTCATGTGCAGCTGCTCCATAGTGTCCTTTTTAATGGAGATTATACAAACTGAGTGTGTTAAAGAGTGCGCCTTAAAGCAGGTGTAATCATTAATTGGAAGAGGTGTATGGATGCATTATTAAAAGAGACTTGTCTGTCATATTTACAATTCATAACCCACCAGCTGGGTAGGCTTACATGAGTGGGTGAGCACAGCCATCCAGCATTTCTAGGAGAATGGCGCCACCCAGCGGCCGAGCATTTTAGAAGTGACAGTAGCCGCTTAGATCACGGTTCTGAACCCTGCTTTAAGACCCCATGCAACTCTGAAGAGCTTGTTAACAAGAGATACAGCAGCGTTACCTACTTTTGGCTGACGTGTGGCCCTAACTTGTTGCGAATGTGGCCCACATTTTGCAACCGGGAGTGATCTGTCCAGATGGCAATGGGGCACGTGGGCCAGATTTGGACCGGAACAATTTTGCTATATGGGACTGGCTAAGATTGTCCCCCCTTAGCAGAACAGGGGGAGTCGTGAAGGGAAATCTCATGAAGGGAAATCTTGTGAAGGGAAATCTCGTGAAGGGAAATCTCGTGAAGGGAAATCTTGCAATGCCGTTATTCAGTTGGTTATGTATCCTGCCAGCTGATATAGCTTGTATCTGGGATTAACGAGGGAAATTAGGTATAATCATAAAATGTCCAAACAGCAGTAATCCCGATTTAGTTTCAAGGTTCCTCCACAATCATATTCAGATAATTAACTCCACTATACCGTATGCCCAAACTTGATCAGATATCCCTCCGACTTAGTGACATCATCTAACCTACTTCAAAGTATCGCCATTGCTGACACAGGTGAGTCAGCATGACCTCCATAAACAAGCAGTGCCAATCGAATGGGATGCTCTAGAGTAGCAGCACCACATGAGCCTAACGTCACCAAGCGTCTTCTAGAGCTCAACCATTACCGCCCTGAGGCCCACCTGATTATAATAACTACGAAGCATAGCAGCCCACCAGAAAGCTACAATCAACTTTTATGAATACAGTTTCTCCAAGAAATCTGGTTACAGAAAAATGATGATATGTCAAACAAGTGAGCTGTGAAAGCACTCCAAGAAACCTCTCCATCAGTGGATAGCCAGCGGCTATGTTGTCTCAAACTGAAGATGTTGAATTAGCCAAGTGCTACTGCAACGTTTTTGAATCTGTACATGTGTTCATTAATATAAATAAATTAATATTTAAATTTAATATAACACTAATATGGTTATATGATGTTTCCGGCCCACTACAACCTACTGTTTCCACCTGAGTTCAGGCCCGTGGACCACTAGAGGGTGCTTCATGGCCCACTGGTGGTCCGTGGCCCACAGTTTAAGAAACCCTGTTCTAGAGGAGCATCTAGCCGCCCCACGTTGAGCTATGGAGCAGAGAAAATGTGTTCTGTGGGGAGATGGATCTCCATCCAGAACCTTTGCCAGTTGGAATGATCCAGAACTGACCTGACCTCACTAATGTTCTTGTGGTTGAATGTAATCAAATCCTCACAGCAATGTTCAAACATCTAGCGTATGATGCTGGTCATTTGTTGTCAGCTAACCAGCATAAACCAGCATGAACCAGTATGAAGTCCATGCTGGTCTAAGATGATCTTTCAGCATGATACTGGAGCAAAGATAACCCTAATGACCCTTCATTTCAGAAGGAAGGCTGGATTTAGAAGTGTCTACAAATTTTTGGACACATGGTTCAGCTCTGGTATATTATAGGGCTGCGTGTCTTATGGTTTCCAGGTGATCTCACAGTCCGAAGCAGCGCAGCTAATTTACTACAGCGCGCAATGACTCTGCAAAAACGACCAGACGTTTCGAGATCTCCCCTGAAGTTTCGCTGTTATCACACGGAAAGGCGTCTCGGGTTGCTACACAAACAAAGCGAAATCACATGATGCGAGTGAGTCAGAATCAGGTGACAGCTCGGCTCTCATCGGCTCATCTGTCTAGAATGACAACACGCTTTCCGTTCTGACCGAGAACACCAATAACACGGAGAACAGGCATTACGTCACCACAGGCGGAGTAGCCTAAAAACCTCAGTTCAATCAAAGAGCGAGTTAAAGGGAAAGTCCGCTGCATAAATCAGCCCTTCAGATATGAACAGATTCATTCTGAGTGGGTTTGATGTAATGTGGTTCATTACAGTGAATCTTACAGGCTCTGATTTCTTTACAGTGGTGGTGATGAGAACCAGGGGTCCCAGTATCTACTACATTAATATAGCCACTTTATTTACCATCCAAAACCACCAGTGCATCGACACGTATGTTCTATGTATGAGTTTTATATGTAATGGTAATGGTGATAAAGTAGTGGTACATCTAAAAAAGTCAGTGTAAAATAAAAGTTTTCTTTGGGGTCTATTTTGCCTCACAACTCCCTGCATGTATCCCTCCAGCATGAATGGATTAAAATGAATGTATTAAAGTACATTTAATAGATTTTAAGCCAAGACTTTATCACAAAACTGGCCTAACACAATGTGTCAGCCATCAGGCAGCATATATCTGACCATTCCAAGTTACATATTTCTGTGAGGGAGCTTTGAACTTTTCAGTTGTCTGGTTCCTACCACTACCACTGTGAACATTTCTGACTTGGCAAGTTTCTCTAGAATAGCGCATTTCACACCAAACCACTCTGAATGATTCTGTTTACGTCTGTAGCTATATAAAATAATTTTCTGAATAATGGGTGGGGATCCCCACCCATAAGAGCAAACACCTGTAACATATAGCAATAAAAGATATCAAAACTCCACGTTTCCCTGTAGAGCACCACTGTGACTCATATGAGATCACATGATGCTTTATGTGCTGAAATTACACATGATTACATGTGCGTTTATGTTTTACAAGCTTACAAACAGAAATCTGTTTCAGCTGGAAATTTCACACAAGTGATCATGTAGACAAATGAATATATTCATTTATCACATATCATGTCTGAAAACCATGTAAGGTCTACAAACATGTGATTATTAACAAGTGAAAGTTCATTTTTCTGGGAGGGATAAAGTCTTTTCATGTCTAGCAGCTCAGGAACTGAAGCTTATCATCTCTGTTTGAGCTTCTTTTGGTCTAAAGGGAAAGGCTAAAGCTGGAAAGTTGGTGGTGCGGGCAACAGGAAAGCAGTCTAGGTCCTGTAACTCAAAGCAGAATGATATTAAATCCAACAAAGTGTATTTGCACAGCTGTACAGATTCTTTAAACAATAGCTTTTGTAATGTATGTCTACTCAGACTTTGTCATGTATAGAATTTCCACATATATTTAAGTACAGATATTCACATATAGCTCCTTTCCAGCTCTTTGTTTTTATTCTTTATTCTGTTTATTGTATTTTACTATACTTTTCCCTTAGTGTAATACTTGCTAACTGTCTGTGCTCTTGTTCCATGTCCTATGACTAATTCCTTGTATGTGTGACATACTTGGCGAAATAACGATTCTGATTCTGATTCAACAGAAACAGGAACTACATGGAACTGAAATGAAAAGTGCTTGAAAGTAAAAGTACTGTGATGTTTGCACAGGTGAAGGAAAAATTGCTCTTCTATTGAACAAAGCAGCAGGGGAGAATGCCACTTAACGCTACTGAACATGCAAAATGCACACATAAGGTCAGTCATCTCAAAGATCTCAAAGAGTTGGGAAGAATCCCTGGATTGCCCCATGCATCCATAGTACTATCATATACAATTCCATTACTTTAGTACACATATTTGACTGAACGTCACGACCTGCCTCTGTTTGGCTATGGTAATCTAATGTGTCAATGGCAGGACACTTTCAGAAGAAGAAAACAGGAAGGATCTGTGATTGTGCACTGCCCACACTTGAAACACCAGATATAAGGGTTATATGAAGGGAAGTAGTTGCATGTGGCATGTGGTTAGAATTAATGTAAAGGTCACAGAGGACATCATCACCACAGCCTGCTCTAATCTCACTGATCTGTTAACAGGGCTTTGGAGAGTTTAGGTATTCTGGATAATATTTTTATCTCAGTGTTTCTATCACATTTTGTCCCAGGCACTGCTTTCAGTAATCTGCCCTCTAATTCACCACAAGACTTCTCACAAGGCTGGACCGGGTGAAAACCTGAACAAAACCTCACATGAATGCCAGCTTGGAACTGAATCCTCAAACTATTGCATAACCTAGATGAACAATCGAGTTCACTCACTTCTGTTATGAGATACGCAGCTTACAAAACAACCTGAAACTGAGGATGACTTTTTCAGTTACTGGCTAGGCTAAAAGAAACAGTGCCATCAGAACAGCATTAAGTCTGCGGTGCAATCAAGTTAAAATGAATCTGAGAAAGAAACTGAGAAGTATTTGTACCTTCAGGCAATTGTTCTTATTTTTTTCCATCAGCAGATAGAAGTAAATAGTGAAATTTCATTGGAGGAAACTGTAATATGTACTCACTGACAAATGATGTAATGATGAGATATGTAAATGATAATTAGATAGCCAATATTAGGATAAGGATAAGTTTAATACTTTAACCTTTGCCGTGTGTGGGTGAGTATTATCCTGCTGAACAAATGCCTGTTGGAAGCCCTACCATGAGAAGCAACACATATGGCCGGAGGATGTCCTGCACATATCACTAAGCTGGGGTGACCGACTGTCGTAAGCGATGGCTCCCCAGATCATCACACCAGCAGTTGGGGCAGTGTGATGCTCCACAGCAAAGGCAAGATGTAAGTGCTCATCACAAGGCCTCCAAACTCAAAGCTGGCCATCTTCAGGTCCCAAACAGAACATGGATTCGACACTAAAGACACAGTTCCAGTCTGTAGCAGTGCAGGTTTCTCATTTATGACACCAGTGCAAACGAAGGTGACGGTGGCTGGCTGTTAATGGCAGGACACGTAATGGGTACTGTGACACCAGATTTCCTTCTGCTCAGCTCCTGGAAATGGTCCAGGCAGAGACAGGGGTGTGTAATGAAGGTGCCACCTGTGTCTTGATGGTGGGCAAGGAAACTGTGGGAGCTGCTTGTGCTTGTCGGCAGATCAAACAATCCTCTATACTGGTGGTCTGTCTGGGTCGTTCAGAGCCTGTTCGTGTGTGCGTGCTGTCATGTAACCAGACCACACCTGTAATAATTTAACATATCTGCCTGAAACAGAACTGCATGTCAAGTTTTGCCCCAATCCGTCATGTCTATCTGGGGGCGTTATTTTTAAGTGCATTAAGTGTACATAAAATATGATGGAGATGGCATTAAAAAGAGTTATTAAAACTGCTTAAAAAGTTTTAATGGGAGGGGTTATAAAGTGACACTTTAAAACTTCCACTTCCACAGAATTCCAGTGAAATGACCAACAGAGATGCCAGCTTCCCAGCCCCAGATTAAGACTAACCTATGATGTTTAAGGATTTCCACTGGTGATTCACTATTGGCAAAGCATTTAAGTCCAAGACCAAGCTTAATCCGTGTCTGGGAAACCAGCCTTTAGAGTCTCAAATCCCATTTCCCTTCAACTCATATCTAGATTTAGTGGAAATTGGAGAAATTGGTATATATATATATATATATATATATATATATATATATAT